>CM076999.1:58791151-60003685 GCA_039090855.1 Macrothele yani | reverse complement strand
GCAGATATCGTCAATTGCAGGGGTGTCAAATTATTTGTTGGTAGATAGTGTACTTTGCATATGCAAAGCTATACTAATGAAAACGGAGCTTTCAAATGTGTTCACTAGGAACAAAGACAGCGATTAAACATTTTTGACATTTACACATCCTAGCGGAGAAAAAGTGCATTACTTTAGGCGATAATGTTTCAAATGTACACTGCAACGAATGATACACATTAAAAAAAAAGAAATCCTTCAATAGGTTTCTTAAAAGAGAAAAGATGTTGCAAACAGAAATATACATTAACACAACCTGGCGCTATCTCTGTGTCAACCCACCGATACATACAGAAGCATAGGGAGGGGTGAGGGTGGTGGAAGGCTGGACCCCCCCCCTCACCATGAGCCTAGATGATCATTACGAATAAACTCAAAACGATGACCGAAAGCGTCCCACAAACAGGCGGCTGCTTTTTCACAACACTCGCCTGCAAGTGTAATTCTGTTCGGCCACTTCCTTTATCCTCCCTCCCACCCACCTATATTACCTCTCCGTTCTAGGCTTGCTGAGGTGATCAGCTGCAGGAAGCTATGCTGCTTTCACTAGAAGAGTCGCATTCCGGAACGAACTTCACCTGACACATGCGCTGAGATCTAGGGCGCATACGTAGCTCAAGTTGATTCTGGAAGAAACTGTAATATGAAAACGCCACGGGCTCTCGAGTTAAGATGAATTAATTGTTTTATAGACGGGGAGGGGAGGAAAAATCGGTTTCGTAATCGAGGCGCTCGCGTTCTTACAGTACGGACCCACAGTCGCCTTCGGCTCTGCATACCTTTAGGTTGTTGTTTTTTTACTTCTTCATCATTTGCTGAGTCTAAACTTTCGTGTACCTTACATGATAATATTAATATTTACATGATTTTTCGAAGAAAATTAGGAATGAGGAAATTCCCTCAGAATCGGTTGCAAATGAAGCAGCCGTTGTGCGAGAGGCCTAGGACCTAGAATCATCTGAAGCTAGGGAAGTCGCAAAAACTGAACTAAAATCAAATCTAAATGACGTTGCATTACTGGTAAGTAAAAATTTGAACAAGTACGAGAGATTTAACGCGTTACAAGACATTTGGGTGCCAGAAAGTAGCTTGGATTTTCTTGCGAATGCTGTCGGCGGAAAAATCTGAAAATCTAGTTTAAAAGGTTGAAAAAATGGAAATGGTTATCTTACTCCCAATTGGAAGACGGAGCTTATTGCAAATATTGTTGCCTTTCTTCCTTGAGTGGAGCAGGAACTGCATCCCAGCAACTAAGACAGCTATGCAAGAAACCGTTTAAAAATTGGAAACATGCTGTGGAGCATTAGAACTATCATCAAACCACGAATTCTTAAAAGCAATGTTTGAAAGCTGCACAAGATCTGAAAGATGTTGTTTTGAAAAGAAGTAAACCCGTTGATCATAGGCTAAATGCTGCTGAAAAAGCCGAAGTGGAAAGAAATCACAAGCTCATTGCTCCTGTTATTGAAACAGTACTTCTGTGTGGCAAACAAAGGCTGTACTTTTGTGCGGCAAACTTTGTGGGGCCACTGTGAGTTGGGAACTTTCAAATTAGATCAAGAACCTACTGAGAATGAAAGAAAGTTTAGGACAATTCTCCGTTTCGGACTTAAAATGGCTGCGAAAGAGACTGGCACTAGTGATTTTGTGACTATTCGTGAAAACCCCGGGAAAAAATGTCAGTATATAAGTCCTACAATTCAGAACGAGATAATTGAAAGCTGCAATAAATTGCTTACAAAACATAGTAAATGCATTAAATTGTTTCGCAATTTCAGCGGATGAAACTGTTAACGTTGGGGGAACTAAACACCTTGTTTTAAGCCTTCGCTACGTTAACGACGACACAGCAAAGATAAATGAAAAATGTTTGCAGTTTGTGCCGGTAAGTGGTAATATCACAGGAAAAGAATTAGCTCAAACAATAATAACCACAATGGATAATTTGGTGTGGAAACCAAGTATTTTCCGGCCATTGCTGATGAAGGAGCATCAGCAATGACAAGAAAATTTAATGGTGCTCAAGCAGTCATGAAAGAGAAATTCCCATCTGCTATGTTTGTTCATTCTAGCTCACACAGCTTAAATTTAGCCATTTCTCGGACATCTAATGTTCAAAACCTTCGCAATGCCATGGGTTCAGTAGAAAAGGTTTATGAACTTTAAAATACCCCTAAACGTCAGTCATTCTTTCAAACACAGGTAAAAAATATATTTCCAGATTCCAGAAAGGAAAGCCTAAAGCGTTTATGGAAAGCCTAAGCCTAAAGCCTTTACAAGATGGGTAGACAGACAAGATTCCGTTAGCACTTTTTTGGAGCTTCAGCCGGCAGTCTCAAATGCTTTAGAAGAAATGAGTTCCTAGAATGACAGGGAAACATCATCAAAAGCCATGTTGATCTCATTGGCGATAAAAGATGTAGAATTCAACATTAGCGTTTTTGTCGTTGACGTGGTTTTCCGGTACTTAATTTTACTGTGCAAAGTATCACAGAAAGAAAACATAGATTTAGTTGAAGCTATAAATCTTGCAGAGGATTTAAAACATGAAATACAATCAATGAGAAAAAATCCGTTACAAATTAAAAAAAAATATTTCAAGAATTAATTAAAAATTAAAATTACTAGATTTTTACATCAAAGTACCACGTTCATGTAAAAGGCAAATGAATCGTTTCACCGTAGAAACAGATTCTGCTGAAGATTACTACAGAATCTCTGTATTCTTGCCGTTTTTAGATTCTTTCATACAAGAAATCGAATGAAGATTTCTAATGCATAAAACCGTTATTAAAGGTTTTCAGTGTTTACTGCCTTTTCACAGTTTCTTATCTAATAACGAGAACGACTTAGAAGAAACACTGCGTTTTTATTCAAGTGGGCTGGATGACAGCAAAACTGAGAAAACCGAAATACAGCTAAAGAGAAGACGCCTAAGCAGCCTTATAGAAAATGCGGAGTTACTCAGTGCAACTGACGTTTTGAAACAATGCAATATTGCAATATATCTTAATGTACATAAACTGTTGAAGATTTTATATGTTTGGCCAGTATCAACAAACTCTGTGGAACGGTCTTTCTGAACCTTCCGGAGAATAAAATCCTACTTGCATAGCACTGCTTCTGAAGGCAGATTAAATGGTTTAGCAATGTTTTATGTACACAGAGATATAACCCTTAGTACAGATGAAGTTATCGCTGACTTATCAGAGAAAAACAAGAGACTCAGATTCAAATTGTAATCATAGGAACCAGGTATGATTAAAAAAGTAATTATCCTTAATTTTACAGTTCTTAAGATCCATTTCTAAATTACTGCGTATTAATGTGATATTAGAAGTTATATTTTTGGCTTAACAGCTCTATCCAGGATTTCAAATTCAGACAGTATCAAAATATTCTAATCCAGCGAATTGTTTCTTTTCATATTATGATTTGTGTATGTGTAAGAATCCAACCCAAAAGGGTATCAGTATAACTATTCCTCTATTACTTACTAATACTGCAAACACTGAAACGTTTAAGCAACGACATGGCACAGGTTGTTCTGTTCCTAAACGTTTGGACATATATATATATTTCTGTTGCTAAACTTTTGGACACCAATATATATATATATATAACCGTTCAAACACGTCAAAGCGTGAAAGTGCAGTGTACACATTTCCGTGTTCCCGAAGGTCAAAGTTTAAGTTGGTGGTCACGGTTAACAATCTCACCTAGCCAAAAAAAGGAAGAACGAAAAGCCTTATAAATGAGTGCACTGTAAGTGTAAGCTAATAAGGTCTTCAGCCGCAAACGACCCTTTAAAAGGAACTTTGAGTAATCTAACTTTTAACATTGTGGGGTCTAGTGTTAGTAATGTCTTTAATGTATAGTCGACAAGAGCTAGTACAATTATATTTCGCGACCAGTTGTTCACATTTTTAACAATAAAGACACAGGAAAACCATTCATCAATAAATGTCTGACCAACCATCTAAGATTCTCAATAGTCGATGGTTTCCCAGTTCTGGCGAATTTGTAAATTCGCCAGAACTGGGAAATTTTAGTGTTTTGGTGCACGTTCTTTGAAACATTTGAGCTCCAGTGAATGTAGTATATGATCTTTAACCTAAAAACTCTTCTTTTGTAATAACCTTCGGTTGAAAAACATTTATCATATCTATTTCTTGCAATTCCGATATTCAGAAACTGCAAATCATTCTCATGAATATTGTTTTTTTTCTATATTTAAATTATTGGGGTATATTACTTTAGCTTGTTCAGAAAAATAGCTGTTATTAAAAACCACAATGTCGTCCACATATCTGAACACATGTCCAAACTCAACCCCAGATCTATCAGCAAAACAATTCTGGTAGTAATGGAGATAGCTGTTTATATATATATATACACTGCCGGAAAGTGAAAAAAGAACACCAAGGAGGAGACGTCTGATACCAACGAAATTTATACAGCATAATAACGGAATACAGAGGATAACGTGATCAAAACATTATGGCAAAATAAAGCTGTATTTGCTGGTAAACTGAAAAATAACATTTCCATATAACATGGTTAGTACGAGGCTGAACCGCCATGAACTGCGTCACACGGTGCAATTCTGGCATGGAGTCTGTCGTACAGATGTTGGATGTAAGTTTGGGGTATTGAGTTCCAAGCATCCATAACCTGGACGAGTAAATCGGGATGTTCGTGGCTGGCCGTGGAGACCGGATAAGTCGTTGTCCCTTAAAGTCCCACACGTGCTCAATGGGGGACAAATCCTGTGAACGTGCAGGCCATGGAAGTTGTCTCACACCCTGAAGTGCGTATTGCGTTTCACGTGCCATGTGTGGGAGTGCGTTATATTTCTGGAAAACACCACGATGGACCGACCTGATAAATGGCACAACAACGGGCTGAATGATGTTATTGGTGTCGGAGGTGCTGTGTAACGTACCCGGTAAAAACATTAGTTGTGTACGGGAGTGATAGCTGATTACTCCCCACACCAGGAGACAAGGTGTATGCCCTGTGTGTCGCTAACAGATGCCAGATAGGTGGAGACGCTCACCTGTGCGTCTGCGAACACGCATACGGCCATCGGAGGCTCCCAAGCAGAATCTGCTTTCATCGCTGAACACGACAGATCGCCATTGCGTTCTCCAGTGCAGAATTTGGCGACACCACTGCAGCCGTTCCTGACGGTGGGATGGAGTCTGAGGTACGCATGCCAGAGGCCCACGTGCACGTAGTCCTGCATCCAGTTGACGGTTGCGCATTGTTTGCACATTAACCTCAGGTGCAACGGCAGCTTCGATTTGCTTCGCAGTGGATGTTCTGCTTGACAACGCCGCTCTTCTTATGCGTCGATCGGTCCGCTCATTAGTCCGTCTGTGACTCCCGGTTCCACGTCGTCTCGTGTGGGAATGTTCCTCGGACCATCTACGCCACCATCGTATCACCACGGATACTTCCCGTCCAATTCGCTTCGCAATACGACGATACGACAGTCCGCCCTCGCGGAGTCTGACCAGACAACCTCGCTAAAAGTCTGATAACCACTGAAATCGTACACGCCTTCCATGTACCGGCAATGCAGCTTCTTCAGGGTCTTCGCACGTGTCCGTACGCCGACGACTGATTACATTCCCTTCGCCGTACTTATTAAATACCACCGACGAGAATTTGTATATTATGCCGTGCTGTGGCGTAAGCTCTTACCGGTTGTTCCCGAAATTATCATCACACCTACGTAATCTTGAACCCAATAACATATGTAAATTTTATGATCGTCCGAAAATTACTTCTTGGTGTTCTTTTTCACTTTCCGCCAGTGTATATATATATATATATACAACAAGAGATTAAAAGGTCAGGTGATGCGTAACATCACAGCCTCTCCTTGACAAATGTAAACCCAGCCTTCTCGTGGTGCATCCTGTTCCCAACAAAGAGGCTCTGACGACCGCCAATAGCGGTATAACTATACATTCGGGATTAGAAAAAATGCTATCCCACACTCACCAACCCGCTGGGCCAGCGTGCTGAGTAATGGCCAAACCCCTCCAAAATGACCACACAACTTAAATATTGGCCCTGAGTTTCCGACAGCTGGAATATACTTGGCCAAGGCCGCGGCCAGTGCGACATCAAGGTAGAGAGTGCTAAGAATTTCGGGAGGACTAGACTGCCATCTGATGTTGACCTTGGCTACGTATAATGGACGCTCCCTATCTTCTGATTCAAGGCTTCTTGAATTGGAAGAGGAACTACAAAGGATCAAGTGGGACATCGTCGGGCTAAGTAAGGTAAGGAGAAAAGGACAAGATCTCATTGAACTGAAAAGTGGACATTTTTTCTACTATCGTAGGACAGTTACTGTTAGAACTAGCGGTGTTGGATTTATAATAAACAAGAAACTGAAGAATAAAGTTGTAGAAGTTGAAAGTTCCTCTAACAGAGCTGCACGACTTGTTATCCAACTCTCGAGAAGATACCAGGCTCAGATTATTCAAGCTTATGCACATACCACAAGCCATCCTCAAGAAGAAATTGAAGAATTTTATGAGGAAATTCGTCATCTAAATAATAAAAATAAGCAGCAATTGAAGATAACTATGGGAGATTTTAATGCAAATATAGGGCAACGGCAACAAAATGAAATTTTAGTAGATTAATTTGGTCACGGCAAGAGAAACCAGCGTGGTAATACTCTCGTTGAGTTTGCACTGGCAGAAAGGTTTTTCATCTTGAACTCCTTTTTCAAGAAAAATCCACATAGGAAATGGACATGGGGACATCCAAATTAGACAACAAGTGAAATTGATTTTATTATGTGTAACAAAAAATTCGTCCTAGAAAACTGCAGTGTGCTAAACAAGTTCAACACAGGTAGTGACCATAGATTGGTGAGATGTAAGATGCACCTCAACACTGAGCTCGAACGTGGCAAGCTCATAAAACAAACAAAATGTATTGACATAACCAACCTTAAAAAACACCATAATACCTTCAAGTTGGAACTGCAGAACAGATTCTATGCTTTAGAAGGCCTAACACCGGAAGAAGTGGATATTTCTGAAGTTAACAGAAAAGTAACCAAAGCTGTTATGGAAACAGCAACAAAATTAGCTGAGTCTAAGAACAAGTTGCATGTGAACAAATTAGCAGGAAAAACCAAAATATTGATGCAAAAAAGAAGAGAGATGAGGACAACTAAAGAAGATGTGACTTCCTAAGTGGGCTACATAGAGCTATGCAGGACAGTACGAAAAAGTATCACTGAAGACGTAAGGAAATTCAACTGTGAACTAGTGAGGAAAGCAATTGAAAATAACCAAAGCCTGAAGAGAGCAAAAGGGACATCTCAGTAAGGGAAGAAAACAGATTATGGAACTGAGAAAAGAAGATGGTTCTGTAACAAGAAATAGAGGCGAAATTTTGACAAGAGTGAAAGATTTTTACTCCAAATTATATGAAAGGGATGGTACATGAACTCCAGACATCATGAAAGGTACCAGTACCAGAGTTCTCCCAGTCCTCCGTGCAGAAGTTGCACATGAAATCAAGAAAATGAAGCGGGGAAAAGCTCCAGAAGATGGAATTACTGCAGACATCATGCAAGAAGCAAGTGGAGGAATCGAAGCAGTACTCGCCCAAATTTTCACTCGATGCCTTAATGAAGGGAAGATTCCTGAGGATTGGAACAACGCTATAATGATCGTGCTACATAAAAAAGGTGGCATTGAGGATCTCAAGCACTACAGACCTATGGTTTGTAAAATCTTCACTAAAGTTCTTTCACACCGTTTGAAGGTAACACTGGACATGGCTCAACCGAGAGAACAAGCTGAATTCAGGGGTGGCTACAGCACAATAGATCATATCCACGTATTAAGAGAACTAATTGAAAGAGCGAGGGAATATGAACTTCCATTGTGCATGGCTTTTATCGATTATGAAAAAGCATTTGATTCGATGAAACCATCAGCACTTACAATGGCTCTGAAATCCTGCGGTATTGAAGATGCATACATTAATATTATTAATAACATCTATGAAAATGCAAGTGCAAAGATTTGGCTGTTTGAAAATAAAACACACATAAAAATTGGAAAGAGAGTGAGACAAGATGACACCCTATTTACAAAGCTCTTTAATGTCACATTGGAAAATGTCCTTCAGTCACTGAACTGGGAAAACAAAGGGATACAGATTAATGGAGATTATCTAACCCACCTTAGTTTTGCTGATAACATAGTCATTTTTGGAACTACCCCATCAGAGCTGCAGGGTATGAGCCAGGAACTTGCTGACAAGAGTAAAGAAATGGGATTAAAAATGAACTTTCAGAAGACAAAAGTGATGTTCAATGCTTTTACAAGAAATGAAGATTTATCGATTGATTGAGAAAAGCTGGAGATAACAGACATGTATCTTGGACAGCAGATATCAATACTAGCTGATGACTTTACCTTCACCGTCAAATTGTTGACTTCGCAGGGAAACGTTGAACTCTCTCGAAAGTTTGGGGATTCATATGATCCCTGTAGGCCCTGCAATAGCTAGCCCGTCAGTCACCGGAAACCACAGTCTTGCACACGCACAGATTCGGCCCAGAGACCTGTGGGGTTCTGCATCCCCCTCGGGACCGGTACCTTACATCCTTCTGTCACAACCCGTGTGTGCGACGTGCTATGGGCAGTTGGGGCAAGCAACGTTTCGAAAATTTCCCATCTCGTGGCCGGGAGATCGCCCGCCAACGCGAGTTTTTTTTGGGACAAATGTCCTTTATTGAGTATCTGAGTAGATTACAAAACACATGCACATTTCACTATGAGGGTCTCATGCACCCCTCTCACAATATTCAAACACTGAAAAATATTTAAACGAATCACAAAATCAACATGGTCCACAGCGCTAGGGCCAGTGCTGTGGTGATGACACCTACCCAGGGTCATCAAAAATACCTTAGTCAATATACCCAAAAGCTCAATATCGAGAGCAGCGTACCTCCGAGGGTACTACCATCTGTCAACCATAGTTGACCGGGCTTTTCCTCTGCTCAAGTTCCCTAATAAGACTAGGGCATGTCTTACTGAAGCTGGAGTGAGAAACGTCCAGTTTCAGGCGGAACGTGGCCTTCGCAGCAATGCAGTTGCTGCATTTCGGTGCGGCTGCACACTGGTGGTGCTGGTAACCAACTTCACCACAATTGCCGCACCTTGCTTCTGACTCGGGGCAGTTGCCTCGGAAATGACCGAAGCCATTACACCGAAAGCACCCGACCTCCCTCAAAATTCCTTTTGGCGGAGCACTGACCAACCCAAGTTCAGTGTCTTCCGCCTCACCAAGTGCTTGAAGGCCTTGGGCTCCACGTCTGCCACCCAGTGGACCCTACCTCCCTTGCCCTTGATGGGGAAACAGGCTTTGAACCCGTTCTCGAGCTCTGGGTTCTGCCCGAAAACCGCCTGCTAGAAGTCTTTCCCTGAGATATCCCCATCGACCCCATAAACTATCAACCGGTGGCGTCTCTTTCATGGGGCCGTTGGGATTGTGCAATCTTTCGTCAACGGATTGCTCCTCTACTCCTGGGCAAGGCGGTCGAGCTCCTCGGGACGGGATCCCTCCACCGCGACCCCTCCCCTTTCCTAATGCTCTGAATGCTCTGGACCCCTATCTGCAGTTTAGTTGGTTTGACTGCAGTTTTCAGGGTCTTTTCGTGTCCTCTGAGGGCGCACTCTCGACTGTCGGGTAGACCAAAAGCACGTGTCTCTTGTCTCCCGACTTTTCCTTATTCTTCTTTTTATTCTTTATCGGGGCGGGCGAAGACCCTTTTGCCATGCTAGCCCCTTTCCTAGCCACTTCGGCGTAGGAAACCACTTTCACGTAGGCTTTGCAGCCCGACTCCTGCCGAACGGACAGCCTGCCTTCAATATAGGCTACCCGATCGGCTTGCTCGTAACAAGCCTTATTAATGCTGTTCAGGGCCGCTTTCACCTTTTCTCTCACTGAAGAAGTGACCCACGAGTCCAAGAGAACGGACTCAACTTCCCAATGAGGGCGAAAATGCAGATCATGAAAGCCTCAGGTGTAAGCACCGTTGGTGTCCTGGGATGCTTGTATCCCACCAAAGGAATCTCTTGGGTACCAGTGGACTACCCCTCAGGAGCCCGAGAGGGTTCGGGCTGGGGTGGTGTTTTACCCTTTTTTGCCATGGGCGGAACTGGCAAGGTCGTGCTTACACCACTAGCTGACTGAGAAGGCTCAGTCAAGGCTCACTTCGTGGGTGTAGCGGATTTAGAGCCCTTCGCTGGGGGAAGCGTCTTTGACGGATTCCTCCTGGCATTAGGCTCAACCTTCCGACTGTTCTCGGAAGCAGGGCTACGCCCTTCAGCATTGCCGACAGGGCTTGGTAGTGCTTCGGCCGCTACCTTCGGTGTCCGGGTTGACCCGGACGGTTTGGGGACTGACCCCTTTGATTTCACTTTACCCTTCTGGGTATTTGACATCTCTGTGAGAGAAATGGAAAAAAAATTATTTTCTAAGTACTGAGTGGGCACCCTGGGTTCTCCCACTCAAGTCTAACCTTAGAAACCGGGCGCTCGGTCTTTGGGCTGACAAGGGATCAAGGAGTCCCTTCGTCAGAGGGACCGGAACGGCGACGACGTACACGAAACTGATGCCGGAGCCTCTATGCGGGCTGAACGGAACTTCGCCCTCACAAGGGTGTTTTCACTAAGTCCCGTCACTGCTCATTTGATAGGGAGGCTAAGTCACACCTATTCTTAAAAGAAAAAAATCGCGAGATCGGGATGAAACCCGTCTCGCGGTTGAAATCGTCAGTTCTGTTTGACACTGCAGTATAGCTCAAACAAATCACACCCAGAGATTTCTCACCCGGTCGGCATCAGAGTGACCGGTCCAGCAGATATCAATTGAGGGTCACATTGATGAAGAAATTAATCGGCGAACAAAACTTGCTTGGAGATCTTTTGCAAGATACAGCATAATTTTCAAGAGCAATATGCCATTAACCCTTAAAAGAAAAGTGTTTGGTCAATGCATCCTTCAAGTGCTTACGCATGGTGCAGAGACGTGGACCGTTTTTTTTATCTTTTATGTTTTATTTCCTCGCTCTCCCATTGCCATTTCAGGGATTTAACTCTGATCATGATGTCTTCCACTCTTGTCATTTCTCGGATCCACGAGTCCTCTTCTTATCTCTCCTGGCTACACCAAGCATGCACCTCACCATGCATCTTTGAGCTGTTCAAGTGAGAAATGCTTACGAAAATGTATAGAGTGAGTGATCAATAATTATGGTGACATTAAAGGAGCTCATAGAGCTACAAAATGATGAATATTCACTCACTAAAAACACTCAGCTTTAGAGGACTGTATTATCAAGTATTAGCTCTTTGAGCTCCTTTAATGTCACCATAATTATTGATCACTCACTGTATACATTTCCGTAAGCATTTCTTACTCGAAGAACGAACAAAAATAACCTCATAACCGTTAACAACCGCCGATACCATCATAATCAAAATTAAACAACTCTCACCACAGCACGAGAGCAAAAACGAGGCATAGCTCTGTGTTGCCATCTATTGGCTACAAATAACAATAAAAATTAAATATCTTACATTACTCCCACCTTGGAAGCTCAATCTTTCAACACATAAAGTAATACAATCACTTTCAACACCATAAATTAAATACAATAGGTTAAAAATTACAAATTTTAAATGTAATCTATACATACTGTGAACATGTGGCTACAGCAAATACAACCCATTACTAATATCGTGTGAAAAGTTTACAGTTGACTCAAGAAAAAAGATCTGGGTACTTGTAACAACGTTCTGTGTCTTCATTACTAACATGCTTCTTGAACATGTCTATCACTTACTTCAGTCTGAATTCTGATGAAATTTCGAGAATAACTTACAGTCAATCTAACGGTAATGGACACAGTTTAACTATGGGTCTCTTGAGAATTCCGGAATCAGTTCAAATAGTCACCACTCGCACCTTGCCATCACTGCCGGGATGTGTTTCAATAATTCTGGCAAGTTTCAAACGCAATGTAGGCATCAGTTCGTTTTTGATCATCACAAGATCACCCACTGTACGGTCCGGTCTAGAAGTGCACCATTTAGGCCTAAGTTGAAGTTGTGTAAGGTATTCTAACCTCCATCGTCTCCAAAACTGCTGAACTAAGCGTTGGATCAATTCCCATCTCTTAAGGCAAGAAATAGGAACAGCAGTGAGATCTAACTGAGGGAGGGCCGTCAAGGGAGCTCCGACCAAGAAGTGTCCAGGCGTCAAGGCATCCAGATCATTAGGATCTTCAGAAATGAGACGCAGAGCCCTAGAATTAAGGCAAGCCTCAACTTGCGCTGAAAGTGTGAGGAACTCCTCTAGAGAACAACAAGCATTGCCCACTGTCCGTTTAAGGTGGAACTTCATGGCCTTTACTCCAGCCTCCCAAAGACCACCAAAATGAGAAGCTGACGGAGGGTTAAAATTCCACTTGATGCCTTCGGAAGAGGAAAAGGTAGCAACGCTGTTGTCATCGGTTGCATTGAGCACTTGCTTAAGAACACGACGCAAATCACGATCTGTACCAACGAAATTCGTGGCGCAGTCACTAAATATCTCACTAGGCTTACCTCGACGTGCAATAAATCTCTTAAGCGCTGCAATGAATGCGTCAGTAGTAAGGTCTCCAACAATTTCCAGATGAATTGCTCTCATTGAGAAAAACACGAAGACTGCAACGTAAATCTTGAAAAGATTTTTCCTCGTGCCACTCTTTCTCTGCATTGGAAGGGACCTGCAAAGTCTGGACCCGTCACATGAAATACTCTAGAGGGAGTTACTCTCTTTGAGATCAAGTTACCCATAAGCTGAGTGGCTGGAGTAGCAGAATGAAGAAAGCATGTCACACAACGACGCACAAATCTTTGCGTGATATCTCTGCCGCAGAGAATCCAAACATTTTGTCAGATGACAGCAAGTAGAAGTCGAGCGCTTGCGTGGAGGTGAGTGTGATGATAATACTTCACAACTAATTCTGTTATGTGATGCCTTCTAGGTAGAAGTATTAGGTGTTTCACGTTATCTGCAACTGAGGCATTTCTAAGTCTTCCACCAACTCGCAAAAGACCCGCAGAGTCCACAAAAGGATTCAACGGTAGAAATTTACTTGATGACTTGATGGCTCTTCCAGCATGAAGGCATGCCAACTCATCAGCGAACTCAGAGGATTGAACGAGCTCCACTATTACATAAATGGCCTTATGAAGCTCATCTCTACTCAAATGGCCAAAGTTTTTTTAGATAACAAATTAGCACAGTTTTGTGTGAACCGCAAACACCAGGCTGCCACGCGGCACAATCTGGTCCAAGACGAAAACTTGAAAATGTAGGACAGATCTGTACTTTGGCTGGCTGCTGTCACATAACTCTTCCTTTCTTCTCTCAAATGTAGTTCAGATAACGAGAACTCCTGAAGCGCATCTCCATCTGAACGTTGAACACTAGGCTGCTGTATCCAATCTGGACCTCTTAATCACATGTCACACTGAACCAACTCCAAAGCTGAAATACCTCTGGTGGCACTGTCAGCAGGGTTCGTCGTTCCAGCAATGTGATTCCACTCCACAAAGGGAATCGCTTCCTGAATTCTTGCCACTCGATTAGCTATAAAAGGGAGCCAGCGTTGTGGTTCCGACAAAACCCAAGCGAGCGTAACTCTTGAATCTGTTCATGCAAAAACTTCCTTGATTGGAATGTTGAGACATGGAAGAACAACTTAAAGCAGATTTGCTAACAACAGAGCAGAGCAAAGTTCCAGCCTAGGAATCGATTGCTTCTTGAAAGGAGCAACTCTGGACTTGACAGCTAGTAAAGATACGTGCACCGAGGAGTCCAAACCCACTGAACGAATGTAAATCACTGCACAGTAAGTTTTCTCAGAAGCATCACAGAAGTCATGAATTTCAAAGTAATCAGAAATTGGAGTCATCACACATCTTGGAATCTTGAGATCTCTGAGACAGGAGAGTTGTGACTGTAACTTGATCCAACGGTTCCTGTACTGTTGTGGTAGCTCATCGTCCCAACTCAGATTATAACTCGAGAGCTCTTGAAGAAGAATCTTTGCCTTAATCACTATTTGCGACAGCCAACCCAAGGAATCAAAAATCTTGGCAATTTCTGATAGTATGACTCGCTTGCTATACTTCAACTTCTCGTTGGTAGCAACAAAAAACTGGAAAGTATCCTTAGTTGGACACCACTCAGTGCCAAGCACCTTCATTGATTTGTCACAATCAATTCTCAGGGTGTCACTACAATCCTTGAATTCATCAGGAATAGTGTCTAAAACAGATGCAGCACCCCATGTCCACTTATGCAATGTTAAACCACCCTTTTTCAACAATTCTTGCAGCTCATGCGCAAGCTCAGAGGCTTCCTCCTGTGAATTGGCTCCTGAAAAGAAGATCATCAACATAAAAATCTTGCAAAACCACCGTGAATGCTCGTGAGAAAGCAGCCTCTCCATCTAAAGCCAATTGTTTCAAAGATCTATTAGCCAAGAATGGGGCACAAGCTGTGCCATAAGTGACTGTTTTTAATCTAAAGTTCTGTATAGGATCTTCAGGTTTTTCTCTCCATAGGATTCTCTGACAGTCAGTGTTCTCTGGGGCACAACTATTTGTCTAAACATCTTTTCCACGTCTGCACACAAAGCCACCCGGAAAGTTCTAAATCTCAAGAGCATATGGCGCAATTCTTGATGAGCTCTCGGACCCACCATAAGGAGGCCATTTAAGGACAGTCCCGAGGTGCTCTTGGCCGAAGCATCAAACACCACTCGGACTCTTGTAGTACTACTCGAAGGCTTCACTACACAATTATGTGGAAGACAATAACTCTGTTGTTTACAAATCTCATTTTCTGGCACTTTTTGCATATGGTCCAGGTCTTTGTATTCTCTCATAAAGGAGCAATACTGTCTGTATAATTCAGGGTTCCTTGAGAGTGAGTTCTCCAAAGACCTTAAGCGCTTCATGGAAAGTTTATTGGAATCGCCCAGATGTGAGGGAGGTAAGTCAAATGGAAGCATCACAATGTATCTGCCATTCTCGTCTCTTAAATGCGTATCATGAAAATGATTTTCACAGGCTTGTTCAGCCTTTGTAAAAGGACTAGCCCCAGGAACGGAATCCAGTTTCCAGAAATTAGATACACAATCGTTAAGATCTGCTTGAATATGGTTTACATGAACTGTAGATAACGTCTCACGAAAACTAGTCACTTCACCTGAAACGATCCATCCCAATTCCGAACGTACCGCAAAGGGTTTGCCGTCTTTTGCTTTATGGTATCTCCCTTCAATAAAGGCAGAGGGATATGTACTCCTAGCAATATATCAATCGTTGAAGGTTTGTAAAAGTTGGGATCAGCCAAAGTCACATCAGAAAACTGTTCTGCTAAAGAGAAATCAAGTGGAGAGTGTGGTAGTTCTCCAATAATTTTGCTGAGTACAAAGGCTGAAGTTGAAAATGTTGGCGTATTCTTGTAATGCGGCCTAAACTTGATCTGTGTTACTCCATTGACATGCGAGCTTGATGAACCTAAACATGAAATAGCCACTCGTGTTTTCTCTCTGCACAGGCCAAGTCTGTTTGCACAAGATTCTGAAATAAAATTTGCCTGGGAACCGGGATCTAGGAGTGCTCGACATAACTGATAATTCCTTGAGGCATCCTCAACACGAATGACTGCTGTGCATAACAGAACTTGTTGCGGCATATTAAAATGTGAAACACGCGACGCAATAGTCGATGATGTTGACTCGAGTCCCTTCCCCAAAGTGGACTGCCTGGGCTCTGTACTCTCAACAGTTGTAATAGTTGGAGATATAACTTGTGTCCTAAACTCTGGTTCTTCATTACATTGCTTAACTTCATTGCGAAAGCACAGTAAGGTATTATGATTTCGAGCACAAATTCTGCAAGAATGTTTACTCTAACAACGGCTCACTAAATGATTCGGCAATAAACAGTTGAAGCATTATTTTTGGAGTTTCACAAATTCTACTCTTTTCTGAACAGTCAGCTTTAGGAAATTATTACACTTGTTCAACTGGTGATTCCATTTACAAAATAAACACCTACTCTTTACTTCCAAAACAAACGATGAAACCTTAGGTTGAACAGGCCTTCTGTAGGCATTATTGACAGCACTATTGAGCTTCTAAGGTTCTCTCCCACCATCCACGAGTTGTCATATGCAACTTATTCTGCACAATAAACAGCAGCAGAGTGTCGGCAATTCTGTCACACTTCAACTCAAAATTCTCTAAAGCACGAACACATTCAATAGTGCTGTCAACAATGTTTAAAAGCTGAGCAGTAGACTCAGTAGATGTCACTGTTGACCGCTGGCAGCGAAACTAATTTCCTTATAATATTGAAGACTAACTCACGTTTATTAGAATATCGCTTTTTCAACAAATCCCACTTCACCTCGAAATTGGCATCACTCAATGACAGTGATTGGACGATACGAAGAGCATCTCCTCCCAGACACCCTTTCAAATACTGAAGTTTCTGTGAACCAGACAAATTATCATTCGATGACACAGACGCTGTAAACAAATCTTGGAAAGAGAGCCACTGAGTGGCATCTCTACGACTAAAAATTGGAATTGACAATTCCGGCAGGCGTAGCGGCAATGATTTTTCACTCGCCGTGTTATTATTTGCCAGAAGCACGGGTTCAGACACTTTCCTCAGCAGTATTAGAGACAAATTATCAATAATTTCCTGTAGCTTCTCTGTTTCAGCTATAAATCCATCCACTTCAACCGGAGCGCAGGACTCAAAACTTCTTCAAAAACCTTTGCTTTCTTTGACTCAATAGCTTCTCATTTCGATCTACATAATAACACTTCCGGACTAGCACTGTGCAATTGCTCAAAATCACTCGATTCAATCTTATCTCGAAGTTTTGTTAACGACGCTTTAAATACACGTTTTTTTATCTTTAATGCCTCCATAATTCGAATGTCAGCAAAAGCGCTCTAAAACTGTAAGGTAAAATCGGTTTCGAACACTCACTTGTTTTTATCACGCACCTTTCAATCTCATCAGCGACTTGTGGATGATCAACACCGAACATAAATTCGAATAGCAGCCATTATTCAAAACGATCGAAAATGATTCCAGCTTCCATAATTAAAATGTAAAAAAAAAACTATAAGTTTAAATCAAATAACAATAAGTTTAAATCACCGAACCCAAATTCGAAGTAGCAGCCATCATGTAAACGATCAAAGGTGTTTCCGACTCAAACGGACCAAAAATGATGAATGTTCACTCACTAAAAACACTCAGCTCAAGAGGACTGTATTATCAAATATTAGAGCTATGAACTCCTTTAATGTCACCATAATTATTGATCACTCACTCTATACATTTCCGTAAGCATTTCTTACTCGAAAAACGAGCAAAAATAACCTCACAACCGTTAACAACCACTGATACCTTCAAAATCAAAATTAAACAACTCTCACTACAGCACGAGAGCAAAAACGAGACATAGCTCTGTGTTGTCATCTATTGGCTATAAATAACAATAAAAAATAAATATTTTACATTAAATATGTTTCTTAAATCATTTCTTTTAAATTTGCGATTTTTAAAAGCTACTCTATGATCTTTGTTTAAATTTATTATTAATTTTTTATTCAAATTTTCATGTGACAAAAATTTGTTACTCTATTTCTTCACCTCTTCATTGGGTCGGTTCTTACACTTTTTCAGTATTTCTTCTCTTTGGAATTATTTTTTTAGGCGTTCGTCATACTTCTTTAGAGTTAATTGCTGAGATTCTCTTGATCATCTGTGTGAGGTCGGGCAATGTGTTTTAGTTTGCGGTTTTTGGTTTGGTAGTCCCTTTCAATACCTAACAAAATTAAAATTTGGTAAATTTTAACACTAAACTTAATCTGTCCTTATAGCAAACTAAAATAGCAGAAACCGACACTTCCATGGTCTCAGTAGATGAATGAGTGATTTTCTTAATGCTTGCCCTTGACGAAGCCGTTGGAGAATCAGTCATTGATCCGCTTCCCAGCATTCTTCTGTTCATTCGTTTGCTCTCGTTTGAAGTTCGTTTGCCTCGGATGGTTGGGGTGATTAGAGCTTTTCCTTTCCGCGTTCTTGGGAATTGTTTGTTTTGTTTTCCTCCAGCTTTTTTTTTAATTTATTATTTTTTTTAAACGTTTCTTAGTGTTTTGCATTGTGTAGTATCGTTGTTTGATTTTTCATTTAGGCAGCCTTGGGTGCTTTAGAATTCAAAATTTTTTATCGATTTTAACTTTTAGTTGTTTTTTTGCTATATATATATGTGTGTGTGTGTGCGCGTGTGTGTGTGTATGTGTGTGTGTGTGTGTGTAAAAGAATATTAACATACAAGCAATCTACCCTCACAAACATAGAAAAAAGGGAAAAAACTTTCAGTGAATAACAAAATGACGAAAGAATGTTAAGAAAATATTTATAAAAACATTTACTCATAACACCTGGATCACTCTTCAGGGAAAGGCATCCAGAGGCCCAGAGCACACAAGTTCAGTTCAGGTTTCATGAGAATGCATAAATCTCCAAAAAGCAATAATGGATATCCAATTTGAAATTTTGTTGTAAATTTTGATGCATTCTGTCTTCCCTACCTGAACTATAAAAAATACAAAAGAGTCACTAGGATTAAAATTGAACTAAAAACTGAACTGTAAAACACCTTACCAAAACAATAATGTCACATGTACTGTTGTATGAATGAAAAAGAAACATCAAAACGAAAACTGAGTCAAAATTCTTCCCATAAGATTAAAAAACAGTAACGGTAACATAAATCCTTCAACCTAACCCTTCATAACATGAACAAAGTCATTCGTAGAGAGTCGCGGTTAAGACGTAAATCCAAGTTGGAAAATAAAACTCCAGGTGTGTTCACAAACCCAAGTGAACAAATTTAGCTACAATTTCCTAGGTACTTTCTGAAGTAATCCAATTTCTATAATATTGAATAAATGTTTTTAGTGGATGTAAAGAACGAGTGTTATAAGTCTCCGAGGAGACCCGGAGGAAAAATTGTTTTAAGTATGGCCCTAAGAAGTGGTTAGTACAAAGATATTTTAGGATGTAATGTTACAAAGTCTGATCTTGAAGGTGGAATGTAGATTGTAAGTAGATAAGAGATCACAAAAGTAAAATTTACAAAATTTTAGTGGATAAGAATTATCTTTCAAAGTGGAAAAACGCTTTTTTAACTGTTTGGTGGTATTGTCTCTCTTATTGCAAATGCAAGTGACTCGTAGAAATTGAGATATAATAATGTTTCTATGTATTGTTCTTGGAATTCTTGAATTCCAAATATTCAGTAATTTAGGACTGTAGTCAAAATTTGTTCTTTTAACAAATACATCTATTGAGAAATTTTTATACCTTAGTGTAATCTGTAGGTCCAAAAAAGTAATCTCAGAATTCTTGTTTGTTTTTTCCAGATCCAAGCTCGGGGGATAAACAATCTTGCATATTAAAAGTTTTGTTTTGAACACAGAAACTGATGAGGTCATCAACATATCTAAAATTATGAACATGCTCCATAACAATCCTTCTCTCATAATAATGCAGAAATAAATTGGCTAACAGGCTTGAAAATGAAGTACCCATTAAGGTAATACCCTTATTTTTGAATCATTATTTTATTTTTATCATAAATATAGTTGTGGAAGACACAAAAGTTACAAAAGTTTCCCCAGTATTCCATGCTGACCTTCAAAAGGTGACCAAATTCATCAAAATACCATTAGAGAACTATATGCAGATCCTATAAATCGATAGAAGCAAACAGGTTATTGAAATTACCTTTAAATGGTTGATTATCCTTGATAAACTGTAAGATTTGTTATTGTCTGTAATAATCCAAGTGGCATCTTGAATGTTATTGTAGAAATGTCAACCCGCCTTCTCGTGGTGCATTCTGTTCCTACTAAAGGGGCTCTGATGACCGCGAAATAGAGGCATTTCTATACCATATGGATCAGAGGAAATACTATCCCACACTCACTAACCCGCTTGGCTAGCGTGGTAAGTTACGGCCAAACCCCTCCAAAATGACTCCACAACTTAAATCTTGGCCCTCAGTCTCCCGTAGCTGAAATGTACCTGCCCAAGACAGCGGCCAGTGGAACAAGAAGGCAGAGGGTGCTAAGAATCACCGGAGGACAGGACAAGGCTGCCATCTGATGCTGACCTTGGCTACGAATAACGGACGCTCCTATCTTCTGACTCAAGGGGGACATCGTCGGGCTAAGTAAGAAGAAAAGGAGAAGATCTCATTGAACTGAAAAGTGGACATCTCTTATATTATCGTGGGACAGATACTGGCAGAGCTTGTGGTGTTGGATTTATAATAAACAAGAAACTGAAGGATAAAGTTGTAGAAGTTGAAAGTTCCTCTGACAGGTTATCGTGAAGAAGAGATTGAAGAATTTTATGAGGAAATTTGTCATCTAAATCATAAAAGCAAGCAGCACTTGAAGATCATTATGGGAGATTTCAATATAAAAATAGGGCCACGGCAATAGACTGTAACTTCTGTAGGTAAATCCTGTCACGTCAACAGAAACCAGCGTGGAAATACTCTCCTAGAATTTGCAGAGGCAGAAAGGTTTTTCATGAACTTCTTTCATGAAAAATCTGCAAAAAGAAATGGACATAAAAGCATCCCAATGGATTGACAAGTGAAATTGATTTTATTATGTGTAACAAGAAATTTGTCATGGAAGACTGCAGTGTGCTAAACAAGCTAAACAGAAGTAGTGACCGTAGAATTGTAAGAAACACCTCAATGCTAAACTCGTGCGTGGCAAGCTCATAAAACAAACATAGTGTATTGACACGACCAACCTTAAAATACATCATAGTACCTTCAAATTGGAACTGATGAACTGATTCTCTCCTCTAGTAGGTCTAACGTTGGATGAAGTGGACATCTATGAAGTTAACAGAAAACTAACCAAGACTCTTATGAAAACAGCAAAAAAAAAAAATAGCTGGTACTAAGAACAAGTTGCATAGGAACAAATTATCAGGAAAAACCAAACTTCTGATGCAAAAACGAAGAGAGATAAGGACAACTGAAGGAGATGTGACTTCCAAAGTGGAATATATAGAGCTATGCGAGACTGTACGAAAACGTATCACTGAAGATGTAAGGAAATTCCACTGTGAACTAGTGAGGAAAACAATTGAAAATCACCAAAGCCTGAAGAGAGCAAAGGGACATCTCCATAAGGGAATAAAACATATTATGGTTCTGAGAAAAGAAGATGGTTCTGTAACAAGAAATAAAGGCGAAATGTTGACAAGAGTCAAAGATTTCTACTCAAAACTGTATGAAAGAGATGATAAATGTACTCCAGACATTACAAAAGGTACCAGAGTTTATTCAGTCCCCCCAGCAGAAGTTATACATGCAATCAAGAACATGAAACGAGGAAAAGCTCCAGGAGAAGATGGAATTACCGTACACATCATACAGGAGGGAAGTGGAGAAATTGAAACAGTACTCGCTCAAGTTTTCACTCGATGCCTTAATGAAGGGAAGATTGTTGAAGATTAGAACAGTGCTACAATGACCCGGCTACATAAAAAAGGTAACATTGAGGATCTCAGGAACTACAGACCTTATCAGCCTCCTATCAGTGGTTTATAAAATCTTCACTAAAGTTCTTTCACACCGCTTGAAGGTGACAATTGACATGGCTCAACCAAGACAACAAGCTGGATTCAGGAGTGGCTGTAGCACTATAGATCATATCCACGTATTGAGAGAACTAATTGAAAGAGAGAGGGAATATGAACTTCCATTATGCACGGCTTTTATCGATTATGAAAAGGCCTTTGATTCGGTGAAACCATCAGCAGTTACAATGGGTTTGAAATCCAGCGGTATTGAATATGCATACATTAATATTATTCCTAACATCTATGAAAATGCAAGTGCAAAATTCGGCTTTTTATGAATAGAGCACCCATAAAAATTGGAAAGGGAGTGAGACAAGGTGACACTATATCTCACAAAGTCTTTAATGCCACATTGGAAAATGTCTTTCAATCACTGAACTGGGAAAGCAAAGGGATAAAGATTAATGAATATTGTCTAACTTACCTTGGTTTTGTAGATGGCGTAGTCATTTTTCCAAATACCCCATCAGATCAGCAGAGTATGATCCAGGAACGTGTTGAGAAGAGTAAAGAAGTGGGATTAAAAATGAACACTCAGAAGACAAAAGTGATGTACAATATTTTTACAAGAAACGAAGATTTATCGATTGATAGGGAAAAGCTGGAGAAAACCAATACCAACATTTATCTTGGACAGCAGATATAAAGTGAGGGTCACATTGATGAAGAAATTAATCGGTGTATAAAGCTTGCCTGGAGAGCGTTTGGAAGAAACAGCATAATTTTTAACAGCAATATGCCATTATGTCTTAATGGAAAAGTGTTTGATCAATGCAACCTTCCAGTGCTTACATATGGTGCAGAGACGTGGACCTTAACTAAAAGAGACATACAAAGAAGGCAGACAACTCAAAGAACATGGAGAGATGCATGATTGGTGTAACCAGGAGAGATAAGAAGAGGAAATCGTGGATCAGAGAAATGGCAAGAGTGGAAGATATCATGAACAGAGTAAAATCCCGGAAATGACAATGGACTGGACATATTGCCAGAAGGACAGACCATCGATGGACAGCTGAAATTTTAGACTGGATTCCGGAGGACAGGAAGAGACCAGAAGAGGCCACATGGGAGATGGGCGATGAAATTCGAAAGTATGAGGGAGTAACATGGAGGAGACTGGCACAAGACAGACCGTCGGGGAAGAAACTTGGGGAAACCTTCGTCCAGCAGTGGATTGATAATGGTTGACAGTGATAATGATGATATATATATATATATAGATATATATATATATCATTTCCGGTTGTGCGTTTGAACTAGTAGATGCTGGACCCCCTTCCAAAGACAAAATCCTACCTACGACTCTGGATACATACAAAATACTCCACGAGGTGAATGGCATCAGGCGTTGAAACAATTTTTTGAATCGGACTTTTAGGAGCAGATTTATTGATAGAAACAAATTCAATATTTGTGCTTCTAGCGAGAAAAGAGTGTATCGTTTGGAGGACGAAATGAACATAAAATTACTCCGTAGTTAACAGTATCTGAGCGATAAACAATCCTGTCAGTCGGGTGGGTATCGCTGCAAATATACTGTAAACGTAAAAGTGATTTACGCTCTCTAGTGGCAAATTAGTACGCTAGGAGTAATTAGAAATTATATGCAAGTCAATCTGCTTGAGATACGGTGTACGGCAAAGAATAAAATCGCAGTTAGACTGTTCAAACAGCGATATCAAGAAAATAAAATATTCAAGTATGCTCCCTAGCTTAGAGACTGTGCATTATTTTATTCAGGAAATTATCGCAAATGTTTTTTTTTCATGGGGAGCCATATCCGACCACGAAGAATCTTTTTCAGTCGAATTTTCAGAAACGTAGATATTCCTGAAAATGCATCAGAAGCAGAAACATACCGTTTCGCCCCTAGTGGAAAAACCCCTGTGCACCAGAATTAAGTATATACACTCATGTTCATAATAAATAGAACACCTGAAAGTAGTCGAGCTACGAGTTTGATTTCTACAGGATGTTTATTAGGCAACGCAGAGCAAATGATTAGCATCTCGATGTCATACGTACCAGGTGCGTCCATGTAGCTAATAATCGGTACGGCCACCTCTCGATTGTATCACCTGCTGTATATGTTCATTAGGCAATAAGAACAAATGATTAGCATCTCGATTTCATACGTACCAGGTGCGTCCATGTAGCTAATAATCGGTGCGGCCACCTCTCTATTGTATCACCTGCTGTATATGTTCATTAGGCAATACAAAACAAATGATTAGCATCTCGATGTCATACGTACCAGGTGGTCCATATAGTTAATAATCGGTGCAGCTACCTCTCGATTGTATCGCCTGCTATATATGTTCATTAGACAATACAGAGCAAATGATTAGCATCTCGATGTCATATGTACCAGGTGGTCCATATGGTTAATAGTCGGTGCAGCTACCTCTCGATTGTATCACCTGCTATATATGTTCATTAGGCAATACAGAGCAAATGATTAGCATCTCGATGTCATACGTACCAGGTGTGTCCAAGTAGCTAATAATCAGTGCGGCCACCTCTCGATTGTATCACCTGCTGCATATGTTCATTAGGCAATACAGAACAAATGATTAGCATCTCGATGTCATACTTACCAGGTGGTCCATATAGTTAATAATCGGTGCAGCTACCTCTCGATTGTATCACCTGCTATATATGTTCATTAGGCAATACAGAGCAAATGATTAGCATCTCGATGTCATACGTACCAGGTGCGTCCATGTAGCTAATAATTGGTACGGCCATCTCTCGATTGTATCATCTGCTGTGTATGTTCATTAGGCAATACAGAACAAATGATTAGCGTCTCGATGTCATACGTACCAGGTGCGTCCATGTAGCTAATAATCGGTGTCCTATGAAACAACCATTCAGGCTGCGTTGACCTGTGTCAAAATTTAATCAATAGTTTCTAGAAGACGGTCGTACCACTATACTTGTCGTTTGCACTTGTCCCCGAGATTTTCTATAGACGATAAATTCGGCGATCAAGCCGGCCACGGCATAAGAGGAACGTTGTTATCCCAGAAAAATTCACGTGCTGTCGCTACAAGATGCTGTGGGGAATGGTCCAACTGAAATATGGCTCTGGCGATGTCCTGCAAGTACGGAAGGGTTTCCGGCCTTAGAATGTCACTGACGTAACGGGCACTCGTTACGGTGGAGTTTACTCACGAGAGGAGATTTGCTTTCGTGCCCAATAGAACCCCAGGCCATTAGGCCTCGTGTTGGTGCGATCTGTTTGGTTCGAATACACTCTTCCTGGCGCCTGTCCCATGCCGGCGGCGGAAACAGAAGCAGACATCATTTTCAACTAAAGAGAAGAGCGTTTCGTCCGATAACACGATATTGTACGTACAATTCGTCACTTCACTGCCTTCGTTCGATGCACCATTGCGTCCAAGAAGTTCGTCGCTGCGGTGTCGAAGGTAACCTGTGCCCGACGAGCTTCCGGTCATAACCGTAATAAAAGACTGCGTACTTTTGCAGCTGATATGGAAGAGAACGTTACAGTTTGTTAGTGCTGCGCCAACGATGTTGGTGATGCACAAAGGTCACTCGAAGACGTCCTCGTGAGATAGCGGTTGTTTCTCGGCGTCGTCTGTGTACGACGTCCATAACCTTTTCTTCGCGTTGTATGCCTTTATTCGTACCATTCCCTTCACTTTCTTGCTATGATGGGCAGTCTGCGCCCCACACGTCCTGCAGTCTTTCTTTAGGAAACATTGCAGTCTCTCATGGCGATAATGTGACATCTGTTGAGCTCGCTGATATGAGTGTAAGACTGTCTTACACAACGGCGAGGCATCATCATCCACTGCCGACAAAGCATTCACATGCCCTCATAGACAAGCAGCGCTTCTAACAGAAAAGCGGCCGGTTTCAGGTCTGTGCACTGCGCAGTCTGATTTGCTTAGACGTAGTACGCATGCACCTATGACCCCGAAATGCGAATCATTTCTGCTATATTACCTGATTAGTATTTCTTGTTAGAATCACAGTCGTACCTTAACTCCTTTCAGGTGTTCTGTTTTTATGGACATGAGTGTATATGCCTAACGTTTCCTACCAGAAACTTTATCCTGCACCAAATGTATTTTGAAATCTGAATTCGAAAAGCAGAGATATCGGGCAAAGCACAAATTACTTTTAATCTCCTGAACGAAAACGTACTAATATTTGAAAAAGAACAAGGCTACCGAAATTAGTCTTCTTAAGAAATGGTATCGAAGGAAAGAAGGAATTTTTTCAATAGGTTATTTAAAAGCAAAGATATGTAACAAAATCTATTTTGAATTACATAACATCCACACAGTCGAATCAGAATATGACTACAAAATCACAGTGTACCCGACCAGACCTGTCACAGAATGCACGTGCTAGTTCGACCACACGTAGACATTAGCGGTCAGCAGCGACAGATGAGTCACAGTGCGTAACATGAGCACAATGTGCAGAGGTACCGATTTCACGGACGTTCAAAAAGGAATAATCATCAGCTACCACGCCAAGGGTAAAAGCATCTCGAAAACAGCAGACTTCGTGGGCTGTTCACGAGGTGCTGTAGTAAAGGTGTACCAAGTATGGACCACTGGCACACCGAATATCTCCCGACGACACAACTATGCAGCTCCAAAAACCATCGACCGCAGAGGGAAACGTTGCCTCCATCGACTGGTAAAGAGCAATCGACGCGCAACACTGAAGAAATTGACCACGCAAATGAACGCTGGGTCACCCAGGTACGGGTCCCCGATAACAGTAGAGCGTAGTCAGTTACGCATGGGTCTTCGGAGTCTACGCTGCGTCAAAGTGCCCATTTTAACTAGGCTCATCGTCAACGACGCCTGCAGTTCCGATGGCATTATTGTCATTGGACAATGGAAAAGTGTGAATAGGTAGCCTTCTCCGACTAATCAAGGTTTCTACTCCACGGACGCGACCGGCGGTGGCGGATACGGCGTCAGACACACGAGAACCAACACTTCGACACGCTTGTCGATCAAATACGGGCCGGTGGTAGCAGTGTGAATATCTGGGGGATGTCTTTCTGGTATGATCTGGGACTGCCGGGGTATCCCGTCAATTCGTCGTGCCCAATTCGTCGAGAGACTCATTTAATCGAGAGCAAATTCATCGCGCGTCAATTTGTCGCAGTTACCAATTTATCGCAGGCTGAATTCGTCGCTGGCAAATTCATCTCGAGCAAATTCGTCCACTACTCAATTTGTCGAAAGAATTCGTCGTATTTCGACCTCCTCAGTGAAATACTTTGGAGTTTGAAAGAGGTCTTTGAGATCTGCAACCTAAAAACGTCCTTCAGGATGATGGTTGGGTGGTTGACTGCAGTTCCGATTTTGAATGTTGTATAACTTCTGGATATTTCATGTTCCATGTCACATGTCTCCTCCTTTTCGGTGCCCCTGTGAAGTCCTTTTCAAGAATCCAGTGGTTCAGGAGATTGCGGGAAGGTGCTGTCACTCTGTTGCTCTTGAAGTATTAAATTTAACTCTTGCACGTTGCACATTAACTTATTCTTAGTGTACTTTATATTGTTCTTCAGGTTCACGGCCTTGGGGGACCTATGTGTCTTCGGGCCATTCGGGGATCGCAGGAAGGAGATTTGTATAAAGACTAACGGAAGTGATTTGTCCGCATTTTTCCTGTTTACTGTTGTATCGAGTAGCAGACTCTACTTGTGTGTATGCCCTTCCCTCAGAAATTTGGTAAAGTCTGTAACAGGGATCCGAGATACTTTGGTTGAGGGGGCGCTCCAACTTTCGTAGTTTTATATTCTGAACCGCTAGAGTCGGTCAGTGTATCCCGGATGTTCCCACTGAAGCGTACACGAGGTTCGCGAGCTTTGGCAGGGCTTCCATCCAAAAAGTTAAAATGGACGTAGAGCTGTAAGCATTGGCACCATGCTTTATATGATGATTCTGAACACGACTACGAATTTTCAGGAGGGTGAGCTGAGTTCACCCCACCCCCTCCAGGTTTCCAAGAGCACAGTCAAAGTGTTCAAGGTAAGTTATTTGCTCGCAATGTACATGCTTCAGGTTTTCATGTTGTATTGAGTGGCAGACTGTACTTGTGGGTATGCCCTTTCCTCAGACGTTTTGTGGTCTGTAAGAGGGATCTGAGGTGCTTACGTTGGGGGATCCTGCCCCAACGTCCGTAATTTTATATTCTGGACCTCTACAGTCGGTCAGGTTATCCCGGATATTTCCTCTGAAGCGTCCGCGGGGTTCGCGAGCTTTGAGGGTGGAGGGGCTTCCTTCCATAAATGTTAAAATGGAGATCTGAAAACATTACCACCATGCTTTATATGATGATTATATACACGACCACGAATTCACCACTCCCCATTTCTAATAGTGGAGAAAAGGTGTTCAAGATAAGTTATTTGCTCGCAATTTCCATGATTCATGTGTTGAGGGGCAGGGGAAGATTCTATTTGTGGGTATGTCCTTCTTCCCAGAAATTTTTTGAAGTCTGTAAGAGGGATCCGAGGTGATTGGGTTGAGGGTTGGGCCTGAATCCGACTGTCCGTTCAGCTCAATGTATATGAACACGATATCTCCGTTTCTGAAAGTCAGATTACAAAAATTCTTTCTGCATCGAAAATTGTTAAGCGTCTGCTCAAGATCTTACATGTGTCTCTCCACTCTCCAGCCACCTGTCCGTTCGGCTGTATATATGCAAACATGACATTTCCTCTTCTGAAAGTTACATTCGAAAATTTTTTTGTACATCGGAAAGAGCTAAGTTCATAAGGTTAAGATTTTAAATATCTGTCCATCTGTCTGTCTGTTCGGTTCTATCTATGGGAACACGAAATATCCGTTTCTGAAAGTCAGATTGACAAATTCTGTATCGGAAAGAGGTAAGCATGAGAGTTCACGTTTCAATTTATGTCTCTGTTTCAGTTTATCTTCCCATCTCTGTTTCTCTCTTTGTAAACATGATACCTATACTTCTAAAAGTTTGTTTCGTAGCCCTTTTTCAGTCTCAACAGAGGAAATTATATGCGCACATATTTGTAAAAGGCTATTTTTTCTATATCATCATCATCATCATCATCATCATTGTCAACCATTATCAATCCACTGCTGGACGAAGGTCTCCCCAAGTTTCCTCCATAACGGTCTGTCTTGTGCCAGTCTCCTCCATGTCACTCCCGCATATTTACGAATTTCATCCACCCATCTCCCATGTGGTCTTTTTCTGGGTCTTTTCCTGTCCCTTGGAATCCAATCTAAAATTTCGGCTGTCCATCTATGGTCTGTCCTTCTGGCAGTATGTCCAGCCCATTGCCATTTCAGGGATTTAACTCTGATCATGATGTCTTCCACTCTCGTCATTTTTCGGATCCACGAGTTCCTCTTCTTATCTCTCCTGGTTATACCAAGCATGCACCTCTCCATGCTTCTTTGAGTTGTCTGCAGCCTTTGTATGTCTCTTTTAGTTAAGGTCCATGTCTCTGCACCATACGTAAGCACTGGAAGGATGCATTGATCAAACACTTTTCTTTTAAGACATAATGGCATATTGCTCTTGAAAATTATGCTGTTTCTTCCAAAAGCTCTCCAGGCAAGTTTTGTACGCCGATTAATTTCTTCATCAATGTGACCCTCACTTGATATCTGCTGTCCAAGATAAACATACGTATCTGTTATCTCCAGTTTTTCTCCATCAATCGATAAATCTTCATTTCTTGTAAAAGCATTGAACATCACTTTTGTCTTCTGAAAGTTAATTTTTAATCCCACTTCTTTACTCTTGTCAGCAAGTTCCTGGATCATACTCTGCAGCTCTGATGGGGTAGTTGCAAAATGACTACGTCATCAGCAAAACGAAGGTGGGATAGATAATCTCCATTAATCTTTATCCCTTTGTTTTCCCAGTTCAGTGATTGAAAGACATTTTCCAATGTGGCATTAAAGAGCTTCGGAGATATGGTGTCACCTTGTCTCACTCCCTTTCCAATTTTTATGTGTGTTGTATTTTCAAACAGCCGAATCTTTGCACTTGCATTTTCATAGATGTTATTAATAATATTAATGTATGCATCTTCAATACCGCAGGATTTCAGAGCCGTGGTAACTGCTGATGGTTTCACCGAATCAAATGCTTTTTCATAATCGATAAAAGCCATGCACAATGGAAGTTCATATTCCCTCGCTCTTTCAATTAGTTCTCTCAGTACATGGATATGATCTATTGTGCTGTAGCCACTCCTGAATCCAGCTTGTTCTCTCGGTTGAGCCATGTCCAGTGTTACCTTCAAGCGGTGTGAAAGAACTTTAGTGAAGATTTTATAAACTACTGATAGGAGGCTGATAGGTCTGTAGTTCCTGAGATCCTCAATGTCACCTTTTTTATGTAGCAGGATCATTGTAGCATTGTTCCAATCCTCAGGAATCTTCCCTTCATTAAGGCATCGAGTGAAAATTTGGGCGAGTACTGTTTCAATTTCTCCACTTGCTTCTTGTATGATGTCTATAGTAATTCCATCTTCTCCTGGAGCTTTCCCCGCTTCATGTTCTTGATTGCATGAGCAACTTCTGCTGGGAGGACTGGAAGAACTCTGGTACCTTTCATGATGTCTGGAGTACATGTATCATCCCTTTCATATAATTTGGAGTAGAAATCTTTCACTCTTGTCAAAATTTCGCCTCTATTTCTTGTTATAGAACCATCTTCTTTTCTCAGAGCCATAATCTGTTTTCTTCCCTTACTGAGATGTCCCTTTGCTATCTTTAGGCTTTGGTTGTTTTCAATTGCTTTCCTCACTAGCTCACAGTTGAATTTCCTTACGTCTTCAGTGATACTTTTTCGTGCTGTCTTGCATAGCTCTATATATTCCACTTTGGAAGTCACATCTTCTTTAGTTGTCCTCATCTCTCTTCTTTTTTGCATCAACATTTTGGTTTTTCCTGATAATTTGTTTACATGCAACTTGTTCTTAGACCCAGCTAATTTTGTTTGCTGTTTCCATAAGAGCTTTGGTTACTTTTTTGTTAACTTCCGAAATATCCACTTCTTCCGATGTTAGGCCTTCTAAAGCAGAGAATCTGTTCTTCAGTTCCAACTTGAAAGTATTATGGTGTTTTTTAAGGTTGGTTATGTCAATACATTTTGTTTGTCTCATGAGCTTGCCACGTTCCAGTTTAGTGTTGAGGTGCATCTTACATCTCACCAATCTATGGTCACTACCTGTATTGAACTTGTTTAGCACACTGCAGTCTTCTATGACGAATTTTTTGTTACACATAATAAAATCAATTTCACTTGTCGTCCCAATTGGATGTCTCCATGTCCATTTCCTGTGTGGCTTTTTCTTGAAAAAGGAATTCAAGATGAAAAATCCTTCTGCCTCTGCAAACTCAACGAGAGTATTTCCACGCTGGTTTCTGTTGCCGTGACCGAATTTACCTACTGAAGTTTCATTCTGTTGCCGGTGCCCTAGTTTTGCATTGAAATCTCCCATAATTTTCTTCAAGTGCTGCTTACCTTTATTATTTAGATGACGAATTTCCTCATAAAATTCTTCAATTTCTTCTTCAGGATGACTTGTGGTGGGTGCATAAGTTTGAATAATCTGAGCCTGGTATCTTCTCGATAGTTGGATAACGAGTCGTGCAGCTCTGTCAGAGGAACTTTCAACTTCTACCACTTTATCCTTCAGTTTCTTGTTTATTATAAATCCAACACCACTAGTTCTGCCAGTATCTGTCCCACGATAATAGAAGAGATGTCCACTTTTCAGTTCAATGAGATCTTCTCCTTTCCTCCTTACCTCACTTAGCCCGACGATGTCCCACTTGATCCTTTGTAGTTCCTCTTCCAATTCAAGAAGCCTTGAATCAGAAGATAGGGAGCGTCCGTTGTAGGTAGCCAAGGTCAGCATCAAATGGCAGCCTAGTCCGGTCCTCCGGGGATTCTTAGCACCCTCTGCCTTCATGTCGCACTGGCAGCTGCCTTGGCCAGGTACATTCCAGCTGCCGGAGACTGAGGGCCAAGATTTAAGTTGTAGAGTCATTTTGGTGGTGTTTGGCCATAACTCACCACGCTGGCCAAGCGGGTTGGTGAGTGTGGGATAGCATTTCCTCTGATCCCGATGGTATAGTTATACCGCTATTTGCGGTCGTCAGAGCCCCTTTAGTGGGAACAGGATGCACCACGAAAAGGCGGGGTTGACATTTGTCAAGGAGAGGCTGTGATGTTACGCATCACCTGACCTTACATCCCTTTTTTTTTTTTTTTTTTTTTCTATATATGCGCACATATATAGAAAAAATAGCCTCTTACAAAGAGACTATTGCTTTTTCTTAATTATTATACTTTAATTGAATAATTTTTATTCAATATTTTAAATGGCATTACCCAGTAATAATATGCCAATTCAACGGGTATACCTATTTTCCATTTAAGCCTCCGGAAGTCAAATTATACTTAGATCAGCTAAATATTTTTAAAGGCAAAAATCTTTCACATCAATGGGATAATGTTGAATTCGGCAGTCACTTTACTTTCCTCAAAATCAGTAAGAAACAAATTGACCACCTTGTGAACGGTTTCTACCTAACGTTCTCACATGCCAAGCACACATTCTTATTAATAGTAGAATCACAATAAAAAAGTGTTTCCATTTGGCCGATTTCTTTTACACCGAAACCAAATCCACAAGGAGATTCCGATAAAATTTAAATCTGAAAAGTCATTGCCGAAAGTTCACATTTCCTGTGCCAATTTTGAGCAAAATAGACTGATATATCCAGAGAAGTGACTTTTGCAAATTAACAGTATATGTGTTTTTGACATTAATGGGAAATGATAAAGAACCGAAACTTCCATTTCAATCGCTTCAACCAAAATTGTTTACGAATATCCACGTTTGGTTCAACTTCAAAATTTCATCTTAATTTATGCAATTAATTTTATTTAAAAAAAATGGTAAATTACGGACAAAATCTGACCAATGAATTTCAGCCTCATTAAACCTCCGCAAGTCAAATTCCACTTAGATCGGTTAAATATTTTTAAAGCAAAAATATAATACCGTTCCGGAATCCCCTTACCCCGCACCCGCATACATGCACCACCATCACCACCACTTTTTAAAAAAATAATCTGATTCCAATTAATGCTTTTTTCATGTATTTACAGAATAAGAGACTCACGAAGTATAACTGGGGATCGGACAACCGGGCACAGCACAACTAAGCACACGGACATCTGGGCAAAACAGATTAGGGGCCATTTAAAAATTGCCGTTTCTTGGCACTCTGGTGAGAACTGAATCTAGAAAACGTTCCCAGTAAGACCACCAACAATATTACTTGAATTTGGGGAAATAAAAGTACGTTTGTGAATAAAAAAACAATTGCGCAGCACTTTTCTTAAAACTACGGGTTACAACGAAACAAAGCAAGTTCATCAGAACTCATACTATGTTCCGTAAACGATGACAAGGTAGGATTTTTTATTAACGGCTGTACTTTTACTTAGGCATTAAATATTTACATATCATGCCAAGTTATTAATATTTCTCTTTTACTTAATTAGGCGCTAAATATTAATTACTATGCCTGATCCGTTAGACAGTTTTTATAAACCGATATTCTAACTTTTACGTAACAACTCAAGGTTGCTTTTTCTGAGGAACGAAATATTAATTCATATTCCCTAGGCTTTTTCAACAGTTTTTATTCTAACCATGTCATATTCGTTACGTTTACAAATCAAATCAAAATAAAAACATTGCGCTTTTGCTCAGGTACTAAATACTATTTCATAGGCGCTAATCCTAGTTCTTTTGAACAGTATTTGTTCTACCGATGTCATATTCAAAACGTTAAGTGTCAAATAAAGCTAATAATATTGCGCTTTTACTTGAGCATTGAATATTATTTCATAGTTCATAGGCTTAGGCCGTTTAAACAGTTTTTATTCGAGGAGAAAGAGACCGTTTTTAATGTTTTGCAAACTGTCACTAAATAAATGAATATCTTACTTAAAAAAACATTTGGCAAAACGAAATAAGTATTTCTCACCTTTGTGTCACAGATAGCGCTTTTTGTATCTGTTATACTTACAACATTAATAAGTGCAGAAGGATGAATATCATTTTTCACTACTTTCATCACAAGGATGCACAAGTATTTGGCGAATGAGTAAATAGGTGCAAAAAAAGAGATATCAATGTAAGGAATTCCAGGGTAGGCAGTGAACAAGAAAATAATACAGATTTCAACCAGCAGTTTCCCAACACTTGTGTTTTGCTGGGAATATGATCAACTTGAGTATATACATAAACATTATGAATATGACAACGTTAGAATAAAAACTGTTAAACGGGCCTAAATGAATTAATATAGCGTATCTAAGTAAAAGGGCAATATTATAAATTTTAGTTGGTGTGTAAATGTCGTGATTATGACTTTGGCAGAATAAAAACTCTTAAAAAGGCCTAAGCCAATGAATTAGTATTTCGTGCCTAGGTAAAAGCGCAAAGTTATTACGTTGATTCGATATGTAAACGTTATGAATATGTCATGGTTAGAATAAAAACTGTTGAAAAGGCCTAGGGATTATGAACTAATATTTCGTTCCTCAGAAAAAACAACCTTAAGTTGATACGTAGACGTTAGAACATCGGTTGAATCAAAATTGTCAAAAGAGCGTCCGGATGAGGCATAGTAATTAATATTTAGTGCCGAAGTAAGTAAAAAAAAATATAAATAACTTGACATGTTATGTAAATATTTAGTGCCTAAGTAAAAGTGCAGCGTCATTAAAAAATCCCACCTTGTCTTTCTTTTCTGAACATAGTATGAGATCTGCTGTACTTGCTTTGTTTCGTTGAAACCCCTAGGTTTACAAAATGTGCTGTGCAATTGCTTTTGTATTCAGATCGACAGACATGTGCCAAAATCTTGTGTTTAAACTAATTTCTTTCCGATACAGAAATGTGGTTTCCATACTAACGTTTTTGCAGCGGAGGTACGAGTGTCGTGTTCACGTACTTACAGGAAGAAGGACAGACGAATAAACATATATGTACCAAATCTTATATATTACTTTTTTTTCTGTGTGCATAGAAAGAGTTTGGGCTGTCTAGCATCTAGTGGTAGAGATACAACTTTCAAAGGAAGACAGATCGGGACAGGCGCAGAAAGACAGGCATACCTAGAATTTTGAGTGCGCGTTTACCGCTTTCCAATGCAGAAAGAATATTTCAAATCTGACTCTCAAAAGAGGGAGATATCTTCTTCGCAGGCACACATAATTTTTGATAATTCTTGACGAATGGGCAGACATTCAAATTCATGGGTTTAGGTTGCCTATTTCCGATATATAAATAATTTTGTCAATCCCTCTTTCAGAAGTAGAGATGTGTTCCATACATCGAGGCGGACGGACAGACGGGAGGATAGACATATCTAAATTCTTGAGCACACGCCTACCAATATCTGATGCAGTAAAACTTTTTTCCAATCGTACTTTTAATACCGGGTGGTATTGTGTTCACAGGTATAGCTGGGAGCAGGGACGGGGAGCCATGGGAGGGCAGACATAAAAATTCAAGTATCAGCTAACCAATTTCCAACGCAGAATTTTTTTTTCAATCCGACTTTCAGAAGTTGTTATATTGTGCTCACATGAATAGACGCGCATAGTGAAACGTACGTACAGACATGGACAAACATTTTAAATCTTGACCATGAGTTGCTTACCTCTTTCAAATACAGAACGAATTTTTTGAATCTGACTCTTAGAAGCGGAAATACAGTGTTTGCAACTATATAGCCTGACAGACAGGCAGATGGATGGAGAGACATGTAAGATCTTGAGAAGCTTCTTAACAATTACCCGTGCAGAAAGAATTTTTCTAATCTGACTTTCAGAAGCAGAGATATCGTGCTCGCATACATAGAGCCGAACGGACAGACGGATTCAGGCCCACCCCACCCCAAGCACCTCATATCCCTGTTATATACTACACCAAGGGACTGAGGGGCATACCAACAAATATAGTCTGCCACTCAACACAACAAGAAGAAGAATGGAAATTGAGAACACATAAATTACCTTGAACACGTTATTTCCGCTCTTAGAAACCTGGGGTAGGGGTGGGGAGTAAATTATCCCTACCATCCTGAAAATTTGTGGTCGTTTTAACGGTTTTGGGGAAAATACCCCCAAAGCTCGGGAACCTTTCAAACACTTCAGGGGAACATCTCTGTTACACTGGCCGACTGTAGCCGTCCAGAATGTAAAATTAAGGGCGTTAAGGGCAACACACCTGGAATCCCTGTTACAGACCACTAAATTTCTGAGGGCAGGGCATACCCACAAGTATAAACTGCCATTCAACACAACATAAAGCATGGAAATTGTGAGCAAATAACTCACCTTCCACACAGTGTCTCCGCTCTTAGAAACCCGGAGGGGGGTAAATTCGTGGTCGTGTTTAGAATCATCACATAAAGCATGGTGTCAGTGTTTGCAGCTCTACGTCCATTTTAACATTTTAGGGGAAGCCCCACAAAGCTCACGAATCTCGCGGACGCTTCAGTGGGAACATCTCGGATACTCTGACCGACTCTAGTGGTCCAGAAAATAAAATTATGGAAGTTGGGTGCAGGACTCCCCAACAAAAGCACCTCGGATCCCTTTTACAGACTACACCAAATTTCTGAGGGTAGGGTATAACTACAAGTAGATTCTGCTACTCGATACAACACTAAACACGAAAAATGCGGACAAATCACTTCCGTTATTGCCCGAAGACACAGAGGTTCCCTTGGTGCGGACAAATCACTTCCGAATGGCCCGAAGACGCAGAGGTTCCCTTGGTGAGGACAAATCACTTCCAGATGGCCCGAAGAACCAGAGAATCCCTGAGGAGCCGTGGATCTGCAGAACAATGTTAAATACACTGCAAATAAATCAATGCAATGTACAAGAGTTCAATTTAGTACTGCAAGATCAGCCGAGGGACAGAGGCCCCCAACCTCCTGAACCACTGGATCCCTGAAAAAGACCACCGTGGCCCCTGGAATGAGGAGACATGTCACATGGAACATGAAAGATCCACAAGTTATACAACATTCAAAATCGTAACGGCAGACCACTCAACCATCCTCCGGACTTTTTCAGGTTGGAGATCTCAAAGACCTCTTACAAACTCCAAATTATTTCGCTCAGGAGGTCGAAATACGACGAATTCGTCCACGACAAATTCAGTAGTCGATGAATTTGTCTGCGACGGATTGCCATGAATTGGTAACTGCGGCGAATTGACGCTAAATTAATTTTCACTTGACGAATTGACGCTAAATTAATTTTCACTGACGAATTGACGCTAAATTAATTTTCACTGACGAACTGAGTCGACGACGAATTGACACGCAATAAATTGGGCACGACAAATTGACGTATAACCACTGCCGCTACCACTAGCTGAGTCCCTGATCGCCGATTACTAGCTGCCCCTCTTCGGTGGCCACATGCATCGGTTCATGTTTTTCGTCTACCCTGGTGGTGATGGTGTGTACTAACAGGACAATACGCACTGCCATGTAGTTAAGGGGATGCATGATTTGTTCCAGGAACACGATAGCGATGTCTGTGTTTTCAAATGGTTGGCGAAATCGCACGATCGTAATCCTAGAGAGATCACTTGTGGGACTATTTGGATCAACATGTTCGACGTGCTGATCCACAACGACATCATCTCCGGGACCTGCGTGCACTGTTTCAGTCCAAATAGGCACGTGTGCCTCGGGTAACTTTCCAGGGCCTCATTGCGTTCATGCCTCTCCGTGTCGCCGCTGTCATCCGGACCCAGGGTGATTATTCCCATTATTGGTAGGTGGGCATATTATTCTGATGCGACAGTGCACATTTACTACGTCCGGCAGAAAAAGTTATACGTCCAAACAGGACCAAAAGGAAAAGATCACGTTTCACAAATTTTGGGTTACCAGTGATAAAACAGAATTTTTAAATCAGTCAAGAAATATGGTGTCCACAGACTGACGGTCGGATGGGAAGGAAGGACAGATGGGAGGACGAACAAATTGATTCTTTAAGCTCGAAGTTGTTTTACAGAAGACGTGCGAAAAATTGATTGCCCCATTTAAGTGACGGGGCGAGAAAGAAACAACTTTCTACTAAGCTTCGCACATCATGGAAATCCAAAGTTTTTATGATTAGCATCTCTCTGGATTAAAATATAAACTAATCATTTGTGATGGAACTTCCTCCCTTACTTCATTACGTAATAAGATGTTTTCTACCATCTGAAACAAGAGTGATGATACCGAATTTTCCGGTGTAATGAGCTCGTCTTTTGAATCCGTTCTGACACACGAATTTAATTTATCAAAGCTATTCAAAGTCATTGGAACCGGTACACAAAACAGTAGTATCTGACCGAAAAATTATGTTTTTCAAGAGGATTTTTAAAACAGCAGATACTGCTGTGAACGAAACCCTGAACTTACGCTCTCTGGTTGCAGACTTGTGCGTTAAGAAAAATTTGAAAGTATATGAGAAACATTTTGCAGGGGAAGCGCTCTCCAACAAAGAAATATTTTTTCAAATCAGACTCTTAGGCACAGTGATATTGACAAATATAAGACATGCATCTATGACCCTAGCGTGTAAAACCCGCATTATTTTAATAAGAAAGTATTCTCAAAAATTTTTGAATGTGAGCGGTATCGGTCCAGGAAATAATTTTTTCAGTCGAGTTTTCCGGAGCTCAGATTTTGCTGGAAATGCATCAGAAGCAGAAATTATCACTCATGTCCCCTGGTGGCCAAACCATTCTTTCCCAAATACTAGAAATTATACGAAAAACATTTCCCATCAGGAGCTGTATGCTATAAGGAAGAATCTGTTTCCCTTCAGGAAGTCAAACATTTCGGACTATTTTTTGCAAAATATGTAAATTATTTTTTGTGTAAAGGAAATTTAAGTAATGAAACTTTATCAATGACAAATCTGAAATACGTTGCATATTCCATATTTTTGACGAAGAAAAATCGGTGAAAATGAAATTTTTTCATGTTTTCCGTGAAATCATGCACGTTTGAAACAGAAAGCTAAAACAAATCATGCGCTGTTTGTAATTTTACAAGGGACTTATCTGAGGACACGAAGTCTAGGTTGAATCTCAGAATGAATCTTGCGTGAATCTGAGAATTGAATACTTGCACTACCCAAAAGCAGACACCGATTTTTGGTAGATGACAACGAAAATACTGTGTTTTATGAAAGTGAAAAACAAAATTTATTCATTTAGCTGCAATAACTAAATAATACTTTCATTTAGGTTATACTAAACAATATTTCTTTAAAATAGTAAAAGAAAAAGATTTTCATGAGCAAATCTTTCATTCTTATATCGGAAATCAAAATAACAAATTCCATCGTTTCTCCATGAACTGGTCACGTGACGTAATATTTCCCTCTTTTGAAATTCAAGCACAGTGCAGCATTGTCACTCTCATGCCCCTGTCACATCCATGCGAACTTCTCGGTTTCAGCATGTCTTTTGTAAAAACCAAAAATACATGCTTATGCTATCTATCGCTTTGTCCGTCCGATCGCCTGTAAACACCGTATCTCTGCAACTATAAATCCGATTTGAGAAGTTTTTACTGCATTGCAAAGACCCAAATATGAGAAGAGTTATCTTTGCTTGCAGTCCTTTTTCGAAGTTTAACTTCGCCGCTAGAGGGCATAAATGCAGATGCTATGGAATTCAAAATACGTGTTATTCCATATCTATGCTTCTAAATATCCGATTGAGAAAATTCCATTTCACTTCGATAGCATTTATTACAAAGACTATTTTGGGCAACGTCTGTTTTCCAAGTAAGTGCACAGTTTTTTTACCAATGAGCATAAAATAAATTTGCAATTTATCCAATATATCTGAATCTAAAATTCCGATTTCAAAAATCCTTTTTGCGTCGGATAGAAATCCTGGAGTGACACGTTGTGCATGTAGTTTTAATTTTGGTGAAGAAATTTTTCGCCACTAGATAACGTTAGTGTATATTTATGTTTCCGATGCATTTGTAGCAATGACTGCGCTTCTGAAAACTGAATACGGAAAGTTATTTCGCTGTCCAATTGATTCCAGTCACCTCAGAAGAACCCTTTTGCTGAACCTTCCTGTTTAAAATAATGCCAAAATATTTCCTCATGGGGGCGAAGATGCATATCTCACTTTTTTGATACCTCTTTTAACAGTTCGATTCGAAAAATTATTTTTTAGTCGGACAGCGTATCCAGCGTACCTCATACGGAATGTTTTGCATATAATTTCAAACTTTTCCTGGCGCACAATTTGCCACTAGGACATGACATAAGTCAGTTCTTCATTTGCAGATATCTGCAGCAATATGTACGCGTCATATATAAAATTTTGCGAGTTTTTCTGTTGGTGGTCTAAGCTTATTTTATCGATAGGTTTCTGGTCGATACTTCTGATGAGAGGGAGAGGATTTTTACCGTAACTTATGAGGCCGCTATGTGAACATTTCTGTTTGAGGAGTGTAAAATGCTTGGCGCATTATTGAGTTCAGGTTTGTTGGCCGATTAAACTGTTCATTTGGAAAAAAATCTCTATCTGCGCAATATGAGCAATCATCCGCTACATGAATCTGATCAAGGAAGTACAGACTACTCAAAATAAAATCGTTAGAAAAGCATGTGAACATTAATGAGAAAAGTGTTACCGATGTTGCCACATTGGAAAAGTACAACTGTAAAGGTCATAGTGGAATAGATTCTATTGAATACGTTCTTTGCAAAAATGAGGGTGCGCTCTGTGATACGCGCGAAATTGATTTCCAGGTATTCTAATTATTAAAGTTACACATTAGTTTAATAGACGCCCGTCGGAGCACCAGAAAGGAACGGCAGGATCTTGATTGTGATGCTATTGCTTGGTATCGGCTCAAGAAAAGTTTTACTTCCCGAAGTGAAGTACCACTGCGGCTTTACTTTGTAAACTTTTGGCTGTAGAAAATTTACATAATATTTTCGAATTGAATATACTCGCATGTATTTGGATATTCTGCCCAGTTCGCACTTCCATAATTTTAGAGATAATATGTTTTATAGTCCCTCAAGTACTTAGTGACACAAATTGTCGTAGGGTAAAGAATGATTTCATTTAAATTAAAAAATATAGGATAGAAACTGACCAGCACGTAACATTATTGGGTGTACTAGATTTACTTACACTGAAAAAACATTTTTTGCTGCGACAGCAAAAAACTTGCTACCGCAGCAAATTTCGCCAGTGAATATAGGCTCAGCAAAAAGGTTTGCTGGCAATACTAATGAATTCTACTTTGCTGCAGCAACAAGATATCCGTTTCCTGTGGCAAGTTTCTTTGCTCGTCTAGCAAACCAACTTTGCTACTTCAGCAAATATTTCTGCTACAGAAGCCGATATCCAGCAATGCCAATTTACTAGACTAGCAAACCAACTTTGCTACTTTAGCAAATATTTCTGCTACAGAAGTCGATCTCCAGCAACGTCACTTTGCTCGTCGACGTCTCTAGCAGAAATATTTGCTACTTCGGCAAGCCAAGATGTAAAGCTACAAACAAAAATCTACAGTAATGGCGATTTTATTTTTGGAATGTAATGAATGGAATTTACTAAATTTCATTTATTCCTTGAGTTCCTATGCTGGCAAATCAGCATTTTCGGTGATTTATCTGTGCATATAGCACATATTCTTTGTTAAAGTAGCATAAAAATAATCATACCATAATTATGGGTCCTCAAACATTGATCACCATTTTTTGCAAAAATGTCTTTACGTTTTAGGGCGTCACGAGTAATGCAACAATTCCAGCAATCGCTACAGGGACTTCGTAACCCAAAAAGTTTATAAAAGTAAAGCATTTAGTGATAACGTTAAGAATCCACCAACCACGGAATTAATACGCACTATATATATATACATGGATGTAAGGTCAGGTGATGCGTAACATCACAGCCTCTCCTTGACAAATGTAAACCCCGCCTTCTCGTGGTACATCCTGTTCCCAATAAATGGGGCTCTACGACCGCCAATAGCGGTATAACTATACCATTGGGATTAGAGGAAATGCTATCCCACACTCACCAACCCGCTTGCCCAGCGTGGTGAGTTATGGCCAAATCCCTACAAAGTGATTCCACAACTTAAATCTTGGCCCTCAGTCTCCGGCAGCTGGAATGTACCTGGCCAAGGCAGCGGCCAGTGCGACATGAAGACAGAGGGTGCTAAGAATCCCCGGAGGACCGGACTAGGCTGCCATCTGATGTTGACCTTGGCTACGTATAATGGACGCTCCCCATCTTCTGATTCAAGGCTTCTTGAATTGGAAGAGGAACTACAAAGGTTCAAGTGGGACATCGTCGGGCTACGTGAGGTAAGGAGAAAAGGAGAAGATCTCATTGAACTGAAAAGTGGACATCTCTTCTACTATCGTGGGACTGATACTGGCAGAACTAGTGGTTTTTGATTTATAATAAACTAGAAACTGAAGGATAAAGTTGTAGAAGTTAAAGGTTCCTCTGACAGAGCTGCACGACTCGTTATCCAGCTCTCGAGAAGATACCAGGCTCAGATTATTCAAGCTTATGCACCCACCACAAGTCATCCTGAAGAAGAAATTGAAGAATTTTATGAGGAAATTCGTCATCTAAATAATAAAGGTAAGCAGCGCTTAAAGGTAATTATGGGAGATTTCAATGCAAAAATAGGGCAACGACAACAGAATGAAACTTCAGTAGGTAAATTCGGCCACGGCAACAGAAACCAGCATGGAAATACTCTCGTAGAGTTTGCAGAGGCAGAAGGGTTTTTCATCTTGAACTCCTTTTTCAAGAAAAAGCCACCCAGGAAATGGACAGAGAGACATCCAATTGGGACGACAAGTGAAATTGATTTTATGTGTAACAAAAAAATTCGTCATAGAAGACTGCAGTGTGCTAAACAAGTTCAACACAGGTAGTGAACATAGATTGGTGAGATGTAAGATGTACCTCAACACTAAACTGGAACGTGGCAAGCTCATAAGACAAACAAAATGTATTGACATAACCAACCTTAAAAAGCACCATAAAACCTTCAAGTTGGAACTGAAGAACAGGTTCTCTGCTTTAGAAGGCCTAACATCGGAAGAAATGGACATCTCTGAAGTTAACAGAAAAGTAACCAAAGCTCTCATGGAAACAGCAACAAAATTAGCTGGGTCTAAGAACAAGTTGCATGTAAATAAATTATCAGGAAAAACGAAAATGTTGATGCAAAAAAGAAGAGTGATGAGGACAACTGACGAAGATGTGACTTCCAAAGTGTAATATATAGAATTGGGTCTGGGTCAAAACACCGACAGGACAAAACGCCGACACCCGAAACACCGACACCCAAAACACCGACAAACTGTCAACATTTTACTTTCTCACATTAGCCCAGTTTTAAACTTCAAGCCTTGTATCGCACTTCTTTGACAGTAGTCGGCGCTGCAGTACCAATGGAAAATTTTCTTTGTTAAAACAGCAGTAAGGAGCTATATAAAAATTTCAGTTTTTCCTGTATATTTAAAATTGATTGTGTGTATGTCCGCTATACAAATCGACAGTTTTCAATTTAGAACCACCAAATTTGGTATACTACCTCATGGCACTTTAAGTTAGACCGTAAATCCTTTTTGGAATGGATCGAGGTTCGGGTCAAGGAGGCCCACACAAAATGTTCGCAAAATTTACAGTTTTCATTTTAGAACCACCAAATTTGGTGTACTACCTCATGGTACTTTAAGTTAGACCATAAATTCTTTTTGGAATGGTACGGGGCCCGGGGTCAAGGGGAGGCCCATACAAAATTTTCGTAAAATCTGCAGTTTTCACTTTCTAACCACCAAATTTGGTATACTATCTCATGGTGCTCAAAGTTAAACCGTTGACCGTTTTGGGAAGTGAACGGGGCCCGTGGTAAAGTATGCCCATACAAAATTTTCGTAAAATCTACAGTTTTCAATTTAGAACCAACAAATTTGGTATAATACTTCATAGTACTCTAAGTTAGACCGTAAACCCTTTTTGGAAGGGATCGGAGCCCGGGGTCAAAGGGGTCCCATACAAAATTTTCGTAAAATTTACAGTTTTCAATTTAGAACCACCAAATTTGGTATACTATCTCATGGTGCTCAAAGTTAAACCGTAGACAGTTTTTGGAAGTGGTCGGGGCCCGGAGTCAAGAGGGCTCCATAGAAAATTTTCGTAAAATCTACAGTTTTCAATTTAGGACCACCAAATTTGGTATACTACCTCATGGTACTCTAAGTTAGACCGTAAACCCTTTTTAGAAGGGATCGGGGCCCGGAGTCAAGGGACCCCAATACAAATTTTCGCAAAATCTACAGTTTTCATTTTAGAATCACCACATTTGGTGTACTACCTCATGGTACTTTAAGTTAGACCGTAAATTCTTTTTGGAATGGTACGGGGCCCGGGTTCAAGGGGAGGCCCATACAAAATTTTCGTAAAATCTGCAGTTTTCACTTTAGAACCACAAAATTTGGTATACTATCTCATGGTGCTCAAAGTTAAACCGTTGACCGTTTTGGGAAGTGATCGGGGCCCGTGGTAAAGTGGGCCCATACAAAATTTTCGTAAAATCTACAGTTTTCAATTTAGAACCAACAAATTTGGTATAATACTTCATAGTACTCTAAGTTAGACCGTAAACCCTTTTTGGAAGGGATCGGGGCCCGGAGTCAAGGGGGTCCCATACAAAATTTTCGTAAAATTTACAGTTTTCAATTTAGAACCACCAAATTTGGTATACTATCTCATGGTGCTCAAAGTTAAACCGTAGACAGTTTTTGGAAGTGGTCGGGGCCCGGAGTCAAGGGGGCCCCTAACGAAATTTTCGTATAATCTACAGTTTTTAATTTAAAACCACCAAATTTGGTTATCTCATGGTACTCCGAGTTAGCCCCTAGACGGTTTTGGGAAGGGGTCGTTGGGACCCGTTGTCAATGGGCCCATACAAAATTTCCGTAAAATCTACAGTTTTCAATTTAGAACCGAAAAATTTTATATACTATCTCATGGTGCCGTAACTTACACAGTAGACGGTTTTGGGAAGGAGTTGGAGCTTTGTATTGGTCGGAGACCGGGGTCACGGGGCGCCCACCCAAAATTTTCCGTACAATCTACAGTTTTCAGTTTAGAACCACGGAATTTGGTATACTATATCATGGCACTCTGAGTTTGACCGTAGACGGTTTTTGGAAGGGGTCGGGCCCGGCGTGAAAGGGGACCGTACGAAATTTTCGTAAAAAGTTCCATTTTGTACTTTTAAGAACTTCAACGCAATTTAGCACTCCAATATCCGATGTACGGTCTGAGTTGGAGACCTTAGATAACAATAAAGTGAGAAAATATCTATTTAATGGTGTATTAAAAACACAAATGAGTAAACGTTAGTTTTTATCACCAACGGACTGCTTCATCAGGCAGAAATACAATGTAATGTGAATAGAGAGTTCCAGATACTCAAAATGGTAAACAAAAGGATGATCAATGCCAATGTCAAGTCGCATGCACTCGGCGTGTCATAGGTACATTGCATTTCAGTGTCGCTGGATTCTCAGAAGCGCACGCCAGATGCACGGCTGTTCTATAGACGTCTTTTCGAAGGTAAATATTTCCACTACTTTTCCTTTCTTTTTTGTTTCGTATAAGTAAATTAAGTAAATGAATTTTTTTTCACAATTTCAGCCATCCCGGCTCCTATTTTTTTTTGCAGAAATATTACTGCATCAGCCAGACACTGGCATTGGCGGGCATTAATTTGGAAGAACCCTGCTTTTCACAAGGACAGCTTAACGTTGCGTGCTCAAGGGTTGGCAATCCTAAAACTCTTTATATTTTGCTCCCAATTGATAAACTAAAAGTAGAGTTTATCAAAAAGCAATAACCTAAATGAATTAAAATAAATTTACTGGAAAATTACAGGAATACCTTTTTAATATATTAACTTTCACCAGGTGAGCTTGGTGTTTCCACGAATAGTAATATTTATCCGGGAAATACCGGGTACCCCTGTTAGTTTGAGTTATAAATTACCTCGGTTTTGCAGATTTTTCTCAGCAACATAGGTTATGTTTTTCATTTCGTATTTTTTTAATCGCGGGGACCTGTGAAGTTTCAACAATTCTTAATCACCTGTACTCATGTTCATAACGTTTATATGGCAAGACATGTTAATGCTTTTAAAGGTACATAAAATGCCTAAGTGATTGGTCCAAAAATTATGTTTTGTTAAGTCCATTGTGTTTTTCCTTCATACTGGCCCCCATTTATTCCTTCATATTGGACCTGGCCACGCATATCATGAAAGTTGAAATCTTCAAAATTTAAAAAAAATTTGAAAACAAAATGTTAGTCCTTTGCCCGTGGTATCCGTTAGTGAACAAAAGTATAAATCATTTTGCTCTGATTTTAAGTCGTTTTCTATTGAATTATATAATGAATTAAATTTTTACAAAAAAATCAACGTGCCACGTAGCATTTCTATTTTTCACAATAAAGCGTTTTTATAGCTTTTGCCATGTCTCTGTTATTAATTTATTAAACGTAAAATTTTATTTGGGTAACTTTCCTACCCTTGGAATTTGGCTACTTGGCACGTCTCTGGTTCTCGCTATGACGTCACAGCCCCCATGAACCGTTCTTTGCAGAAGCTTAGAATACTAATCTTGAAACAAAGGAATGACCCAGCCCTCCATTTTCTATAGCTCTGGTCTGTCGCCACCTTTACGAAAACTCAGGGATGTAATAGAAAAGATAAGCAGACAATGTATTGAATAAAGAATAAGATGTCTCCCTTCAACCAAGGACTAGCAGGAAACACCCCAGAGATATCACTGCCCACGTACAACACCCAGGGTGCTGCGGGGTACTGCAAGTTTTAACCACAGGAAACAACCCTGGGAGAAACCCAGTTTTTACCAGCCTCACAATGCGCTTTGTTGGTATGATAGAGATAAGCAACAAACTGCGGCCGAAAAATTATCTTACAATGAAAGCTATTACCTCACACCCAGAGCTGCTTCCCACCTATCCAATGACCATTCTTTACTTACACTCCTACGAAAAGGTAAGAGGGGAGCAGGTTATTGAATTCGTTAACCTTGGACCGAACCCCAATCCTCGGAGCGGGGAAAAATCACGTTATCTAAGAGCACTAGTCGTTTTGTAATCAGTCTGTTTCTCAGTTTCATGAGTAACAGAGGTTTTGAAGAAGTTCCAAGCACAACCATGTCGGAAATATGTACGTTTGTCGATTCACAAGAGGGAGGGAAAAACTGAGTTTAAATTGATTTCTTTTCCTTAAAAATATACAACGGTGTAATATATTTTACTGGATATGCGATCAGAAGAGTAATGGCTGCAGAAGTAGAGCAATTATATAACTTGCAGGTGAAGAACATTATCTTATAAGTGCGTCCGAGCATAACCATGCTCCTGAAAGTGCTCGATCTAAAATAGCCCAGAAGATTTCGGACATCAAAGAGAAGGCCAGAACCACCAACGATTTACCCCTGCGAATTATACAGGATGTAGCCTCCGAAATGTCTCTTGTGGCTCATCAGAGCATGCCGTCGAAAGAAGCACAGAGGAAATTGATAAAAAGAACTAGGAGGGTTGAAATGCCACCTGAACCTGCAACTGTGGAAATACTAAATATACCTGAGTTCTTAAAATACACAGAGAACGGGGAATTATTCCTATTAAAAGACTTCTATGAGAGCAATGAAAACATTTTAATGTTTTCAACAGAAGCTAATCTCAAAATGTTGAGTCAAGCTGCATTTTGGGTGATGGATGGGACTTTTAAAACAGTGCTAAATATTTTTAAACAGCTGTATTCCATTCACGGTCCCGTGGGTCCTATGAACAACTGTAGAGTTTTGCTGTTAGTTTACGCTCTGATGACTAGCAAATCGCAAACCAGTTACTTCTCATTCTTTGAAGAGCTAAAGACATTTGCCACTCAGAAAGATATTATTTTAGATCCACAGTGGGTGATCACGGATTTTTAGTTGTCAGTCATCAATGCTGTAAGGGCAGCCTTTCCAGGCGCTAGACACCACGGATGCTTCTTTCACCTTGGGCAAAACATTTGGCGCAAAGTTCAGGCTACTCCTGGCCTGCAATCGAGATATTGTAGTAATGAAGAGTTCAGCTTGATAGTTCGACATCTTCCGGCGCTTGCTTTTCTTCCTCCTGAAGATATTGATAATGCCTTTAACGAGATAAAACTATTGTTTGATGACGAAGCGGAAGACTTAGTCAAATGGTTTGATAACTACTATGTCTTAGGAAAAGTTCGTCGTACAACACGTAGCGGTGAAGAACGACGAAACGAGCCACTCTTCCCACCAACTCTGTGGTCAGTGAATTCAGGAGTGATCCCACGCACTCAGAACAAAGTTGAAGCGTGGCATCGACGATGGGAGCTTCTGGTTGGGCGTGCCCATGTTTCGTGTTTTCGGTTAATAAATTAACTGCGAAAGGAAGAAGCTTCTGTCCAAAGAGAAATAGAAACAATAATGCGCGGAGAAGCTCCGCTTAGAATTAAAGAAACTTTGATTCGCCGCGAAGAACGAATTCGAAGAATTGTAAACACCCGAGAGGAATGCACGACTATTGAATTTTGTAGAGGCATAGCCTATAATTTAAATTTGTGAAGTTAAAAAAAAAAGGTGATATTTAAATATGATCACTCTAATAAAAGGTTTTGCATGTGCTGCACATGTTTGGCAAGGTAATTTACTCGTTACTTATTTTACGTAAATTACGGGTAATTTACTAGCAATTTACTTGGCGTAGAAGACCAGTGTTTTTATGAAAACGTAAATAACTAATTTTCTTTCATGCATTAATAATAATAATTATAAGCTTGTCTCTTTTTTCAGGTTAAGGATTCCTGGGGGTGCGTGTGTGTTTGTTCATTTATTTTATTTTTGAATATTTGTGACTGAAAATGGGAACTATGATGGGGGTGGTGTGCCGGTTCAGAATGCGTGTGAGGCCTGGCGGAGGTGAGAGTCACCGCTGGGTGGGGTGAAATGGGCCTTTGAGAGTTCTTCTCTTTGCTAGCATGTATCGGGGGTTCATGTGCTTTTGATTGTGGAACCGTGGTGTGTGTATGAGGGTGTGACTGTATCACCTGCCGATATGACTACAATATTCATGAGATGATGAGAGGCACTGTGTTTTAGTTGATTTGGGCAAAAATCAGCCAAAGTGCACTTACGGGTTCACTGTAACTGGCTTCGTATACTGGTGGGAGGGTGTCGTGCGAGTGCACTTTATGGCATTTCTCTCACTTCAGTGTAAAGGGCAAACTTATACGAAGACAAGAGGGGATGGACTAAGTTTCCTTTTCTCAAGTAAAGTACTCAGTTCTGTTGTTTCAGTTCTCAATTGTTGATATGTCAGGGCACTATCAACAGAAAGGTGTGCTAACCCATATTGCTTATTCCCCGCCCTTCCAAGAGGGCTCCGAAACCATTTCGTTGTTTAGAATCTGTTTCTTTTACCGCAATATTTTTAAACAGCTTTCTTTTTCTTTCATATTTTTCCTTTTGTTTTGTTTGTCAGATAAAAATGTGCCTATTTTTAATAACACACCTTCCTTTTCTTAAAAAAATCCTTTTTTGAAAAATTTAAGTTCAATGATAGAAATAAAAATAAATAACGGAAAGTAAAAACGAATAATATATTACATTTACTGTTTTAAATATTTCAACTAATAATAAATTAATTAATAAAATTAAGTAAATCTTGTAATGTATGGTATTAACTATTATAATTTATATGTATATACATACAGAATCACAGAATCTGTACTACCATTTCTGAGCTTCAATACAACCAATACAAATTTGTCCATGTTAAATTACCTTATAAAAGAAAACGTAGCTGAAAAATGAGAGCGTGATTTAATTTGAAGCCAGGGCTGGTTGGAGCTCTTGCCCCTGGGCAAAATTTCATTGTGGGGCCCAGAGCAAAATTTCATTGCGGGCACTAAAAAATAAATCTCATATTTTAATAAAGTCGTTTCTGAAAATTATCGTTCGTGAGGAAGACAAAATGATTATCTCAAAGAAGTATTTGCTTTAAGCTTAAGAAAAGACCATATTACGGACTGAAAGTTCAGAGAGAGAGAGAGAAAGCGAGAGAGAAAAAGAAAGAGAAATAGAGTGAGAAAGAGAGAAAAAAGATAGAGAAAGAAAGAGAAATAGAGAAAGGAGGGAAGAGAGAGAGAGAGAGAGAGAGAGAGAGAGAGAGAGAGAGGGGGTGAGAGAGATAGAGAAAGAAAAAGAGAAAAAAAGAGGGAAAGGGAGAGAGAGAAAGAGTAAAAAGTGTTAAAATCTACGATTTTCTTTCCCAGGAGAAGATGTTTAGGTTGCATTGTGACTGTTATAACAGCTTATCCACAAAATGATAAAACGATACCTGCTTAGCGAATACTTTTGTATAGGAAATGTAATAAAGATCCCTCTAAAATAAATTTGTATAAACAGTTTTTTTTTTTCGTGATGCATGTTTAGCGATTGATTTTTAATGCACAGTGGAGTAACTGACAAATTAGTGACATTATAAACTTTTATACGCGTTCATATATGAAAGTTTCCTTTTTTTTTTTTTCAATTTCTTGTAATGTTGGAAAAGTGACCTCCATGTGTAGTCCGAAAGTAACTTGGATATTGTTCTTTTATTTCCTTAAATTCAAGTATCAGGTTTTCACACAAATTGTTGGATATATAAAAGTAGGGGACCACAAAATGATGAAATTTAGTTCACTATTTCATGAATGCGGAAAAGATTAAGGTGGTTACAAAAATCATTTTGAATCTGCAAATTTCAGTGTCCGTACGACGAATAGGAGTGATAGCGTATTCGAAAATGAGGAGATTGGAAACAAACAAATAAGTTCAAAAATATATTTTAAAGGGCCTTGCGCCCCAATAGTTACAAAAAAATGTAGTTAATTTTTTTTTACCGAAAGTTATTTTGTTTTCTTAACTGCGAGGCCCCCTGAAGGCGCGGGGCCCAGGGCGACCAGCCCGGTTGCCCCTATGGTCCAGCCGACCCTGTTTGAAGCAGTAATTTACTGTCAAAATATTTCACCAGTATAGATTTCTGTTACGTTTGTAAACACATTCAAACATTTCTGTAATATCAAAAAGAATAATAATAATTATAAAAATAGATAAAATAATGGATATCCAAAATATTGCTATTAATTTATTTAAGACATTTTCCAAATTTTCATACTAACATATTTCGGATTGAAAGAATCACCAACAATAACTTCCCTGACCACCCTAACATTTAACATTTCTAAATTAGGCATTTACCACCATTTGGTCCTGGCAAGGTACTTTCCATCTCTTATTAAAAAAATCCAAATACATATTACGGCTTTGTTTAGCTGCGTCGGTAGAAAGTTTAGTTTGTTTTTGCAAGTCACATAGGTACGATGCATATATGTACTTTTTTGAGTTTCGTCGTAGAAAGTCGTGCAGTACGCATACGCCAAGCACAATGTAGTCTATGTTTTTCAGAGAAACTATGTGTGGAAAATTTTCTATGTGTGGAAAATCCTGAACGTCGAAGCCAAAAATCCAAATGCGTTTTCCGACTCCCTTTTCGCCTTCGGCAACCTGTAGTTGAAAATTCGTTTATATATACTTTTCTTTCTTTTCTTTTTTTTTTAACCTTATTTTTTTCTTTCTTTTCTTTTTTTTTTCGTTTGCCGAAATTATTACTGCTAAAGTTCTGCTCTTTGGTGCGGAAAGGAAAAACGATATTTTGTAGATTTTTGTCGGAAACGAAGATTGAGTGAGATACTTGGGAATGAAAAGCGCGAAGTTTTTAAGTTTGTGTCTGTGGTCAAACCTATAGTCAGAGGGACGATCTCTCGAGCGACCACAGGTGGTCAACCGTAATTCGCGCGAAGGTAAAAGTCTGTGTGTCTGTGGGGGGGGGGGGGGCTTAAGGAGGGAGAGGTGGAAACAGAAGACCCCAGGGAGAAGATCCACTCATTTTTGCCCTCCTCCTCTAAGGGGAAGGGGCACAGGGAGCTCCCGGAATAAAATGCTCTCTGCTGGACAATGCGCCACCAACTCTTTGCAAAACAGGTGTGGTTGCATTGCATCATTCTTCAGACAGCGATTGCAGAGGTTACATGGAGTTTATGTACAGTCAAAGAGGGAAAAACATATTGATACATTCAGGGCCCAAATTCTATAAAGATGTAGAAACAGAAATAAGGTGGAAGTGGCGTTGTACAGAAGGCAAATGATTGGCAAAACTGACCTGGATACTAGTGACTCGGTTATTTTACAATTCAACCTGTGTCACAACCATGACCCACCAAAACTGATCATATCAAATACTGTTAAACGAAAAGCAATAGAGGATATTTCGGAACAGCCATTAAAACTGATCATACAACTGCGGGAAATAACTGTTTACTAATTAAAAAAATAAATAGCAGCAATGGAATATTAGTGCTAAGAAAAAAAAAACGAATTTGAAAAAGAAAATAAAAAAAGCTAAAAAAAATAATAAAAACGTTAAAATGAGAGATAAAAAAATAAAAAAGCTAAAAAACAATAAGAAAATTAAAATAATAGAAAAATAAATAATCTAAAAAAGAAAAGAAATTAAAAGGAAAGTAAAAAAATAAAAAATAATAAAATGAGAGAAAAAAACGATAGAAGAAAATTAAAAAAAAATGTTTTGGCGCATGAAGAGACACTCTGCATGTGATATCCCCCTTGGTAACGGTAATAAACTCTGTTGATTTTACCATAGACTCTGTCGAGGTTCACTGTTCCAGCAAATGTTTCCTCAGATTCCACAACTAGTAAAAATATCAATGTACTTTATTGCAATAGACTTATCAACAGTTCAAGACATGTCCGATCTTTAAAAATATAAAACATGCAGTAACAAATAGTGAAAGTACCGGAAGTTCGCTGAGCGGATAAAGGCAAAGAAATCAGCGTATTTTTCTGAGACCCGCATACTAAGTTTAGATAAAGAGTCAACCTCTTATATCAATTTCATTTTCAGGGAATTGCTCTCAAATCACAATGTTCGTCCTAACTCGGATGAAGAATGCAGACTCCCAAGAAAAGGTAATTGAAACACACCCGAAATTCTGTGTTCTCTGAGTGCAGTAATCTCTGGGGGATGGACGCTTTGGGTGGGGGGGTTGAGTAGGATGGCTGCTTCCAGGGCAGTTAGCCATTAGCCGGGAGAGCAGCTGACTCTTTTCGTAATGGAGTCAGTGCAGTTGACCAACACCCTCAAGTCGTCTGGAACTGATGCTTTTCCGCCATCCAATGTTAATAAACTAAAACCGCGAAAATGATTTCTAAATACACTGCCTGACCGAGAAAATGCCATACCACGAAGACGTGAACGCAGTGCCATGCAAATTGCAGGGTGGGTGCACATGTACAAGTTATGGAAATGATTGCATTTGCGGGCCAATCGCACGAACGGCGCGCGGGATACAAGCGAACAACCAGCCCGTGAGGCCGTCAGTCGAGACGTCGACACGCCCGCGAGAAGTGAGGGGTTCTACTGCAACCGTGTCTGGAGAACGAACAAGGGGTGCCAATGCCGTTAAGACGCTGTCCTACGCGATTTCGTCAAACGGATGAGTTCACGAGAGGTGTCATCGTAGGACTTTGTACCAAAGGATGGTTCTTGCGTCGTATTGCGGAAGAAACGCAACGCGATGCCACAACCGACGGTCGCATTTAGAGACAGTGGTCTCAGGAAGAATCTGTGCAACGTCTTAGAGGACTGAAGCACGGAGACGGACGTCCGACCGCATCGATCGTTGCATCCAACGTCATGCCTGTGCGGACCCACAGGCGACATTTCGCGGAGTGTACGGAGAGACTTGGTTGCTCCGATATCAACGAGGACAGTGTAGCGCCGATTGGCTGCATCTGGTTTGCTGTCCAGTCGTCCGTTACGAACGTTGCCCTTAACATCGAGCTATCGTTGCCACCGCTTGGCGTGGTGTCGCTCCAGGGCGGCGTAGGGTGCCGAATTGAACACTGTTAGGTCCAGCGACGAATCGCGGTTTTGTCTCACCACGGATGATCGCCGTGCGAGAGTCTGGAGAAGACGTGGCCAATGGCGGATTCCTCTGCCATTGTGGAGGGCCACACGGTCCGGCAATGTAGCATCATGGTGTGGGATGCTATATGCGCCAACAGCTGCTTACCGCTGGTACGTAATACTGAACATTGACTGCAGGGCAGCCCATACGCCGTTTTTCAACAGGATAACGCCCGGCCGCCTACCTCTCGGATCAACCTGAATGCTTTGCACGGTGTGCTGATGCTTCCGTGGCCAGCACGATCCCCGACCTCTCGCCCATCGAGCATATGTGGGACACGATTGCACGTCTGTTGAGTACCCTCCCACCCCCGCAAAATGAAGGTGAACTGTGGACTCGGATCAACACCACATACATGGTCCACTATACCCCAGGACTCCATTCGGACTCTCATTGCCTTCCACGTCGGAGTCAACACTGTATCACCCAAAATCAGTGCCACACTCCTTATTGATCATCCTGTATATTCGGCCACTGGAGGGTGTTCCAGGGCTGCGTAGGGTGCCGAATGTAACAGTGACAATTAAATCATTTGTTATAATTTTTTTGTCTGTATGTGACAATTATATCATTTGTTCAGGACCCACTTGGCTATCTGTGTGTGCAGTTTGGTCAGTTTTCGAGCATTCGTTCATGGTGTGGCATTTTCTCTGTCAGGCAGTGTATTTTACAGTACTTATATATTGAAACAAAAACTCCTGATACAGGTTTCTATTTTATATACATTTCATAGTAAGAATTTTTTTGGATTCAAGCTTTTCTTCTTTAACTGCTGAAATAAAATTTGGCTGTAGAGTTTTGAAAAGCGGATTTTCATTTCCCAGAATTCATACGAATCTGCGTATTCTGTTACATAGAAAATGTCGTACATTAGGAAGTTATAATTTTCTTCTTTAACTGCTGAAATAAAATTTATTCTTACCGTTCTAAATACAGTTTTGAAAAGCGGATTTTCATTTCTCAGAATTCGTAAGAATTCGTTTTCAGTTACATAGAAAATATGGTACATTAGGAAGTTATAATCACAAAAGTTCAAGCTTGGGTTTAAACCGTATGAAGTAGTACACTCTGCATTATTCTTTCATATGTTAAATTTAAGTGTTATGTGAAAATCATTAATTAAAACAACTGGAAAAACAATTCACAAGAAACAGTTCGTTTCATCTTGCAATTCGAGTTGAAAGCCAGGAGTTTAACGGATGTTCTCGTATAAATGTATTTACATGTGTATATTAATAAAAGCATTTTATTTCTCTATTGATACCTTTTCCCCCACTATTCAGGAGGCTTGAATGGTGAAACCAAATAAGACGGCTTTATTAATATTCACGTCAACTATGAAATTCTTCAACAGCTCTTTTTATCCACTCATATCAATGTTTGCCGACTCAGTCCACGGAACAGAAGTTCCTTTAGCAATGTTCTTTGTCCCTAACGTATCGCTTCCAACGAAGTATGGAAGCGATACGTTATTAGGGCACAAGATGACGGTTGCTTCTTCTTCGGGACTGAAGGGAGTGCCCGTTAACCGCTGTTAAGATGTTCTATTGTGTGCAGGTTATCGTTAATGTTATTCGTAGTGCACATATTCTGTACCATCTGAAACTCACCGTTGCTTAGAAGTTACCGCTATCGGTGATGTTTCTTCAATAAAACTCTGTGAATACACAGTAAAAATAAACAACAGGTAATATTTAAAAACATTTAATTTACTGGCGTTTAAAATACTTCATACAATACACTTTTGACGTCGTTCGTATAATTACTGAAAGCTGTGGTAAAAGGTCTCTTTCGTTATTTTCTTCAGCTGGGTTGTCACTCCGTTTGAATGTTAGAAATATTAATAAATTTCTTCCTTTTAGTGCTGGGAAGGGGGATCACTCACTGAGCCGGCGCCAGATCAGAATAATACGGTGGGGTATTCAATGCAGCAACGGCTCGCTTACCAAGAAATTTCTCTACTGTCTCTGCCGAATAGGACTACGCATTGTCATGCTACGAGACCCATGTGCAAAGGGCGGCCCTACGGGACGAATGTGTTTCAACCGGTTCCGGACGATTCGCCCAACGAGGATTGGTCCAATGCCGATTGGTCCAATGTCCGATTCGTCCAGTGCCAATTCGTCCAATGGTACGATTGGTCCAACGCCGATTCGTCCAATTGTATCATCTTACCAACGATAAACTGTTCTATTTTCCACAAAAGAATAATGATTTAAATTTTTCTGCTCATTATATCCTTTTGAAAGAGCATTTCCGTATATTTGGTAATTGTAAACATTTTACATAAACCTGGTAAAAGGCACTCAGTGGAGCATTTCTCAGCTGTTTGCAAAGCACCTGGGAGCGGGCCTTTTCAGAATATTTTTTATGTTACACCCTAGATATTTCGTATTTGTAAACCTTTCATTAAACCTTATTAAAGGCACTCATCGTATCATTTCTCGGGTCTTTACAAGACACCTAGGCCGCGGGAATTTTTATAAGATTTTAAGTTACAACCTAGATATTTGGTATTTGTAAATATGTTATAAAACCTAATATAAATCACTCGTCGTATCATTTATCAGGTCCTTACAAGGCACCTATAGACAACGGGCCTTTTTTTCAGTGTCGTGTCTTAGGGATTTCATTAAAACATTCAAAGTTTTAGAAGATTAAGCAATTAAAATAGAAAATAATACTCATTAGCTTTATCATACGGAATTTTAAATGGCAGGAAATACAGGATTTAAAATATTTATCTGACTTCCCATTTAGGGATATAATAAAAATGAGGAAAAGTGAGGAGCACTTAGCGCCCACGCAAGCCCAGATATGCCGCCATTTCTACAAGAATATATATATAAAACATTGAACATACATGACGGGCGTCTCCTTAACTATTGTAGCCAAAAAATATCTCATATGAGGACATACACTAATCAATTGTATTGGAAATTACTGGTTTTGATATTAAATAACCATAAACTGAAAACTGAGGCTTCAAGAAAGCCCGCAAGCAATTATGCGTAGTTTCAGCTAAACAGAACTGTTCTATTTTTTTCTTTTTCCGGTTGCAAACTTTTCCCAAATTCGTGGCAATTTTATTTTCAGTATTAACGATACTTATGTTTGAAAGTCGTTTCTGTTTCATATTAGATCAAAAGTAATTTTTCATGATTTTAAGTTCGGAAAACGATCTTTTCTCTCAAACCACTGTTTCAGACAGTAGAAATTTGCACAGGTTGATATGTTCACCTTAGGCAATCGGAAAAATCCCCAAAAGGAAAACTCTCCCACATCGAAAAGGTACCCCATCGGAAATGCCCCTCACAGGAAAAGTCCCTCATCTTTTTCAGTCAGGGACCATGCACAAATTGCATTTGACACAAAATATCGAACGTGGGGAAGATTTCGGGGTTCATAATTTCCATTCTCACGCTGTTTAAAACAAGTTGCAGCCGTACAAAGTGCTCAATTATGTGGAGGAAATTTCCGCGGTCAGCATTTCAAATTTTTACAGCAGTTTAGAGTAAAAATCGGTTTACAATTAGCAGGGTTGGGTGGGGGAAATGTCCAGGTTGGTATTTCCACTTTTACCGCCGGTTTTAGTGGAAAACAGTCTTACAATCAGCAGGATGACAGGGTGAGGGGAAATTCCGGGGTCGGGATTTCTTTTACATCGTTCTCATGTTCATAATATTTACGTAACAAGTCAATAATATTGCGATGTTACGCAGGCAGAAAATATTATTAGGCCTAACGCATAGGCCCTTCTAAAAGTTTTCATTCCGTCATTCCCATATTCCTAAAATTTACGTAACAAGTAATGTCAGTAATACTGCGCTATTACTTCGCCTATGTGATATTTGTAAAATTTACAAAAAAGTCAAGTTAATAGCTTGGCAAGTTAACTTAGGCATTCAATATTAACCATTAGGCCTTAGGCCTTGGGCCAATAAATTAATAATTAGTGCCTAAGTGCAATATGATTAACTTGAGTTCATGCAAAAACGTTATGAATATGACATCGTTAGAATGAAAACTGTTAAAAAGGCCTAGCCCTAGGGCCTATGAACTAATATTTAGTGCCTAAGTAAAAAGATTATTACCTTGTCTTGTAATGTAACGTTATTAATATGACATCGGTAGAATGAAAACTGTCAAAAGAGCCTTGGCCTAGTAATTAATTATGAATGCCTAAGTAAACGCGCCCAAAACTATGTTCCGAAGCCATCCACGTTATAGCTTCCCCCTCACAGGCAATTGATATATGATGTTCGTTCCAAAGAACCTTCCAAAAACCAAGACTGGGTGAATGGATGAAATCCTCCCTGCTTTGTTATAATTAATCTGTAAATCATGAGGATGGATCGAGACCGCTGAAACTCAAACAATAATTGCAATGTCCGAAATTAATGAATGATGGCTTGGTTAAAACTCAACAACTGTATTAGATATGTCTGATGGTTGAAAGTCAGTCCGTCCGTCGAGTCGCTGTCTTTGGTTGCATATCAAAACGTCCATTATCTGGTGAACAGTTCGGAATTCGCAAACGGTAATTTAGCGTCTCTCTACTAACATTCCCTAAAACTTGAGAAAGAGTCTTTCTTCTCTGAAATAAGACCTATACCTCTCAGAGATCTTCTCCTTTCGAGCGGTAACAGAATGCAAGTCCGACCTTCGTCTTCGCTGGCTGGAAGAGCGATCTCCTTCGGAATATCTGGAGATATCCGTGAGAGTCTCTGAATATGAGAATTATATCACAGACTCTAACTTCGAAAACATCTCGTTACTGTTCGGTACGCGACCGACATACATGGACCCCTACCGCCTGGGTCCGCTCGCACTCGACTTCCTTTGAGCTACGACTACGGGAGAACTTATTCCTCTCCTTACCGAAATCAGATTAACTAAAATTTTCTCGCGCTTCTTTCTCTCTCTCTCTCTCTATTTCGCCCCTGCCACACGTACGTCACTTCCGCTTCCTTACCTTGCTGGCGCCCCTCTCTACTTCTCTGTATTGACGCCTACGTCATGCGATGACCAGGCGTTTTTCTATCTTCGCGTCCGTTGAACGCGCTTATCCTTTGTACGAACATATCGGACCCTCACCAGATAACCGGCCCGTTTGATGTACACTCCGTTAGCGGCGCTGTTTTGGACAGACTTAACTTACTTTAAAGTACAATAATACATTAGACACAATACACTTTGCTACATACATACAATAACTAATGGTCAGCTTGTCAGACATCCTGACGTCTGCTCTTCGCTGAAAATGTCTGGCGGATGTTGTTAGCTTAATGCTGATAGTTATCTTGCTTGGAAAAGGAATGTGCCTTTCTACGAGCGTGTGAAACCCAGCCCTTCTTTGTATCACACAAATAATTTAGAAATGTTCTAGAATCATCCATTTTCTTCTTTGTCCACTGGACCACGTTTTAAGTTTTGTTAATATTCATATACACGGATGTTCGCATCATAAGTTCATAAATCACACATTTGTTTAATATTATATCGGCATAATGTTGCCATCATTAGTCCATTAATATATGAATTTCCTGATTATACAGGTATAATGTTTATCTGATTATCTCTCTCGCATAAATAATGCTTCAGCTCTTACATGAACTTTACGGATATCACATAGGCGAAGAAAAAAGTGTTTAAAAGGCCTTGACCTACGATCTATTAATTAATGTTTGTTGCATAAGTAGAAGCCCATTTTGACATTACTTGTTATATAAATTTTAGGAATATGGGAATGTGACGGAATGAAAACTTTTAGAAAGGCCTAGGTGTTAGACCTAATAATATTTTCTGCCTGAGTTGTACCGCAGTAATAATAATTTGAAATGTTACGTAAACGTTTTGAACATGAGCACGATGGAATAAAACATGCAGACCCCGGAATTTCCCCCACCCTGTCAGCTTGCTGATTGTAAGACCGTTTTTTACTGTAAACTGCGGTGAATTTTTTTACACTAAAAAACTTAGGAAAACCGCTAAAAACTGTGGTCACAGTTGAAATACTAACCCGAAAATTTCCCCCGCCCCATCCAGTTACTTGTAAGACCGTTTTTTACTAAAAAGTGCGTAAAAGTCGAAATGCCGACACCGAAAATTCCCCCACCCGGTCCAGCTAATTGTAAGACTGTTTTTACTTTGTATAAACGGCGGTAAAAGTTGAAATGACGACCACGGAAAATTCCTCCACATATTTGTGCTCGTTGAACGGATGCATCTTGTTTTAAACAGCGTGAAAATGGTTTCTGTGAGAGCGGGAACATCAGCGATGCACGATACATAATTAATGGAACATTACGCCTGTGTAATCAGGAAATCACACATTAAATGAACTAGTAACAAATACATTAGGTTTTATAATGTAATACAAAAATTAATGTATGTTGAATGGTTGTACGACGAAAAACCTCCATATATGTATTTTTCTAATGAAACCTAGAATGTATTCCACGAAGACAAAGAACTTTCGCAAGTTCCAGAACATTTTGTAAAATATTTGGAGGCTACAAAGAAAGCCAGAAGTACTCACGCTCAGGAAAAGGTACACCTTTCTCGGGTACGATAAAGATCGACCCATTAAGATAATGGCATCCGGCAAACATTGTTTAACGAAGAACAGACGCCGAGAAGTCTGGCTGTCTGCACATCAGCATTGTATGTAGGCAGGAAAATGTATTGTGTTCATATATGCTTGTATCTTTTGCGGTAGGTTAAGCCCGTCTAAGAAACGCCACCAATCAAACGATCCGGCTATCCAGTGGAAAGAATAAACTCCCGCCGAACGGATAGGCGCTTCGACGCCGTCGAGGGGAAAAGGAGCAAACGCGCTGGCCACGAGGACCTCGCTTGCTAACAGGGAGAGTAGTAGTATGTCCTCGGGCCCAGGAAGCGGCAGTGACGTACGTACAGTGAGGAGGCGAACAAAGGCAGAGCGCCAAGCGAAAAGGGTAGTCTGTCGGTTGTTCGCGGAATGAACGGAGAGGATCAGGGAAGCTTCAGCTGACGCAACTCGAAGGTTTTTCGGTTGCGTGTGTACTCAGAGTAAGGGTACGAGATGGTCCAGTCATACCATATACGGTGATAGAACTATTATTTTCTAGGTTAAGGAAAATCGGCGGCACAGGTCTCAGGAAGACATACTCTCGCGATTTCTTTCGTTAGCCGGAGAGTGTAACTTAGAAATTTGGTGAAACAGGTCCCCGAGACGGGAACTCTCACCGATTGCGTTGTTCTTCAGGTAGATAGGAAACCACGGAGAGATACAGGTTTTAGGCATTATCGAGAAAGACTCTCTCTAGTTCAAGAGTATCGGTAAATGATAGGCGCCAGTTGGTAGGTTGGCCGATTACAAACTTTTCTCTTTCCACTGGAAGAAAGACATTTGATTTATCACTACGGAGAGCGTTTCTTTTTCTACGGACAAGCTTACATGCAAAAGCCTCACATATTATTCATTAAATATTGTTACATTTCAATCAAATCTTTCAGCAATTACTTTGTAGTCATTGGTAGTTTTTATCTGTAGTTTTTCGGCAGTCTCAATCTATCCTCCTGGTTCACAGTTATTCTTTATAGTAAAGTGGGGAGGAGCGTCCGTTCACTCAATATTAATATTAAGGTAAGTTCTTATGAACGAACCTGGTGTTTCTATTGGCTGTGAGGGGGTCCTATAACGTAGACGACTGCGAAACATAATTATGGCGTGGCCACATAATTAGCTGGGTACGTTCGCCCCTACAGTTACCTCAGAAATCTGTCCCACATTTGATATTTTGTGTAAACTGCAATTTGTGCACCTGCCTGAGAAAGGTAAGAGACTTTTCCTAAGGGGAACGTTTTCAATGTCGGAACTTTTCCGAATGAGGGACAGTTTTCCTGAGTGGGAATTTTCCTGTGGGGAAGTTTTGCTGTGAGAAACTTTTCCGTCCATCATTAGAAATATCATTCTTTCCACCACGCGAAACGCTGAAATTACATCAACACGTAGTGCAAAATGCATGTTTTTCATTTTTTTGAAGATTTTGCAATACACGAGAATTCCGCAAAACACGCATCACCGAATATTTGATAGTACTACCCCCTCAATCCCCCTTTATATTGCTGCTCATAGCGAATCACTAATATTAAATATATTGAAACTTGAAAAAAAACGCAAGTAAAACTGATATAGTAAAACAGTAACCGCTTAAAGAGATACAATTTGCAGAGGAAAAAATAGTACCCCAACATATTAATTGAATCAAGCCAAGACATTTTTATGCACGTTAACGAGCGACGAACAAAGCACGGTTGGAAAGCGTAGAAAAATTATAAAGCACTGGCTCGAATGAACATTGGATTTACTTTTTTTTTTTAAACTTCCGTTTATAGTAACATTCTTTCTTTAGGTCAAATTTATTGCAAAAGAAGAAGTTACGAAACCATGCCCCAACGCATTCTTAATTTCACAAAACTGGCAGCTTTTGCTTAATTTCGTCATGTTGGGTATCGATCTGGGCTTAAAAATTCCACAGATTTAAAATCCGTTTGAATTTTTTCTACGATAACTACGTTCTGAGATAGAATTTTGAACTGGGAGTAATAAAGACACGTGCTCGAATGCAAAACACACCCCACGCTGGCATACGAGAAGTTGCGACCCGGGGGACGAACAATGCATTGTCTGAAAGGGAGAGGATGGGGTGGACATAGCGAGAGAGAAATAGAGAGATATGGACAGAACCAAGCCCAAGATTAAACAAGACCACTTAGTTGGTGCAGTCCAGTTTAAGCGCGGCGCAAGTTTTACTGTTTTTGTGTCTGAAACAACGCAAAACAATAAACCTAAACCGTGGAAAAACTGCTGCAAATATTCCCACATAAACACATGTAACTGAAAAGTTATTCGTAACTTACATCGGCGTTTTACTTTGAATGGATTAAGTTAAAAAAAAAGTTCCGCAAATTTTACGGGTAAATCGTAAAACTTGGCAGTTATGTGCTATCATATTGTCGAAATTTAAGCATCAGGACCTGCTTTGAATTTGGGATATGGTGTACACCCGCCGAAATTCTAATTTCGTATATGCCCTGTGGCCCAACGCACGTTTGGGACATGATGTACACCCACAGGATTTGTCCACCCGCCGAAATTTTTAATTTGCATGTAGTGTGACCCAACACACGTTTTGAAAAAAATTCGAATTGTCTCAACTGAGGGGGGGGGGGGGGTAGGCGATAGATCCCAAAATAAAGCAAATGCAATGCAAATCAAAAACAACACACCAGATCTCTACGGGAAATGACAAATTTGTACCAGGGAGATTGCCCCCGCCCCGAGTCTGCGACGTTACGGGGTCATATACAAAGTGCATACATCGCAATTGCGTTTCATTCACAGATCTTGTCAAAGTGTGGAAGTTTTTCTAGTAGAACAAAACTAAATGTACGAGTTTTCCTAGGGATATAAATGCGTTTGTAAGATCATAACGACACAAGTTTTATGTAGAAGCTTTGCCACTCACTAAATCTTGAGTTATGGCTTTAATATTTCGCATGTCATGCAATAAAGGCTAATTTACAGGGAATCAACAAATCGATCTTCAGGTGTTGACAAGATACCCACGTTACGGACCTTTTTCGAATATTTTAAATTACAACCTTGATATTTCGTATTTGTAAACATTTAATAAAACATAATAAAAGTCACTGAACAGATTATTTCAATTGATCAGTTCTCAGCTCTTTACAAGGCGCCTAGGCAGCCGGCATTTTTAGATCTAAGTTACAACTTAGATATTCTTGTTAACAGTTTATAAAACTTAATAAAAGGCACTCAACAGATTATTTTGCGGCTCTTTACAAAGCACCTTGGCCGCGAGCCTTTTAAGAAGATTTCAAGTTACAACCTAGATATAGTTTGAGCTTTCAGAGCCCATGAAAAATATCATATATGTTAGTTTACCTTAAGGGGTTTAACACCTCCTATATTCAAAATTTTCTTTCGTCTATTGACAGTGTTGTCTAATGTTTTAAGTTTGAGCTTCTTGAACCCATAAGAAAGGTGATATATATTAGTTTAGGTTTGGGGGTAACCCCTTAAATTTCAACATTTCTAAAACAAAGTGCAATTTTTATAAGGTTCTTAAATATTTATTTGATCAGTTTTCTTACACTAGATCGGAAACGTCCTCAGACGTTACGTATTATCTACAAATTATCCGTAGTGGGCATGTGTCCGGTGGGCAAGTGTCCTGAGGGCTTTAGTCCGGACCTCCTCTTCTTATACTTCCCAGTTATGTCAATATGATTAACTTGATACGTAAATGTTATGAATATGACATCGATAGAATAAATACTGTTTAAAAAGCCTAGGCCTTTAAACAGTAATAGTAAATGACGGAGAAATTTACTTCGTTATAATATATATATATCAATTTTCCAGTACTATGTTTAAAGTCACTGAAAAATTGGCCTCCATATATAATACTGCAATAGCTTCTTTTTTTCTTTTTTTTTTTTTATTGGAGGTTTAACGACCGCCGTGAGCAACTTAATGGGCTATAAGCAGTCGCCCGTCCCTAATTTAGGGTCGTTGGTTACAGGAAGGGAGAGAGCCAGTACCGTAAGACAAACACAACATCCGTATCTCACCGGGCGGGATTCGAACCCGGACCCCTTACGGACGAATGATCAGAGGCCAACGCCTTAGACCACTGCGCACTGCAATAGCTTCCAAACAACTTTGATACTATTCCTTTCGTTTTCTTAAATTTAAGTACCTGATTTACACACAAATTGTAGAATACATCAAAAGGAAGCCACACGTTTAATTTGCTATTTAACGAATGCGGAAACGATTAATGTGGTTGCAATAATAATTCAAAATCTGCAAATTTCGGTATTTGTATGACAAAGGGCGATAACAATTTGAAAGTCGGGGCGATTGGCAACTAAGAAAACATTACATAAAACTTAACAAAACGTAATAATAATAAATGAGAAAGTCTCCCCAAAAAGGTTTTGTTTTAATTTTTTTAACTGCAGGGCCTCGTAAGTGCGCTTCCTGGGCGATTGCACCGATCGTCCAGGCGGCCCTGAGAGTATGTATTAAGAAATAATCCTGAATCCAGGAGTTTCCGTATCGCTGTAATGTGCTAAAAACCAAATAATACATTCGAAAATCTTTGAGAAATTTCTGTGCTTTATACAACATTTGCACAGTGGATTTCCCATTTCACTCATTCAAAAACTTTTTTTAGCTAAATAATAAATAAAATATCATTTCCCACAGTGATAACATACTATTTTCTCAGCACATCTGGAAACGTAGCGCAGTCCACTGTATTTCTATAAAAAAAAAAAAAATGCATACGGCATACACGTTCAACATGTAACTAAAAAATATCTTTGGAACACCGAAAGTTAATGTATAACTGATGAAATGGAATAGTAAGGAATATGTTTAACGAAGGTGTATCTTATCCACCCAGATGTGTTTTTGAAAACGAAGAAATCGTTTGTCTGGTGGTTGTTAGTTGAGGGAAGCATGAGCGGGAGGATTCCTTTTGTCTTTCTTCCCATCACCCTTAGGGTTCTAAGGGGTAGGGTGCGGGGAGAAATACAGATAAACAAGAGATACGAACTTTCGGTGAATCGCTTTCACAGCGTTGACAGTGTAATCAGCTTACCTTTGCTCAGAGTATAGTTTCGCGGAAGAAAGAAAAGTTCTTTTCTTCCCCATCTGTAGACTGATATTACCAGTAAAGCCTACCCCCCCTTCCCCACAGGATTCTGACGGATATATTGGATTGTAGAAAAAGTAACACCACACATTTTCTTAATCGCAGTCGAAGGTTTTGCTACTGATAATTTTAGTTCCAATGCTGAAAATTCTCGGGTACGGAGAACTGGCCCCGGAGAAGTGGGCACCGGAGAACTACACACATTGCAAATTCAGTGCCATAAAATTGTTCTGCATAGACAAATTTCGTGTGGCTATATTCCCCACTACTTGAGCAACTATTGTTCATAATTTATTTTTTTTAATATTTCATTTTCAGCAAGAAATTTAGACATTTCCATGCTTTTCGGAGCTAAGACTAAGCGAAGAACTGGCCACAAAAATTTTAAGGGCCGTACAAAAATTGTGTTCTGGGCTGCTCCGTGTCCCCGAGATTGGTTATCTGACACACATAAAATCTCCGTAACTTCGTATTTTTTTTATTTACGATATTTTTCTATAAACTATAACTACACAAATTCTCTGCGAGTATGAAAAAAACCCAGGAAACTTGTCTGGTAGGGGGGGGGGGGGCTTAAAACCTAAAATATGAAATGTAAAGGATTTCTGGTCCGATCGGGAGATTTTCAGCCATTACAAGCTACAAGTCATCGTATTGCCTGAGGGCGTCTGCTGCCTCAGGAAACTAGTGTGTGTGTGTAGGGGGGGATACCAAAAGCGTAAAATATCAAAACTTTCTGATTTCTCTTCCGATCGGGAGATCTTCAGCATTTACAAGCTGCGACAAATTTTCTCAGCGCATGTGCAATCTCTGGAAACCTGTTGGCGACGAGAGGGGGGGGGTATCAAAAGTGTAAAATATGAAAAATGCCTCGTTCCATCGGGAGATTTTGGGCATTTACATGCTACAACTCGACACATTATTTGAAGGCATGTGCCTACTCAGCAATCCTGTGTATGTGAAGGGGGCAGGGGATACCAAAAAGTGTAAAATATGAAGACTTTCTCGTCCGATCGGGAGATTTTCAGTATTTACAAGCTGCAGCTCGACAAATTTTCTGTTCTGAGCGCATGTGCCTACGTAGCAAACCCGTCCGGGAGGGGGGGGCAAAGCCCCCTCCGTGGGTGCGCTAATGGCTTCATCTATATCAAATACAGAGTTCATGAACACCACATGTTTCGTAAGTGAACGCAAGCTAGCCGACGGATGCAATGCTTGATTCTAACGAATCCTGAAATTTCAGGTGATTCTATCAAAATCGCGAAACAATGGCAACTCCTCAAACAACAAGAAAATTGCAACCGAAAACTTTCGAGAAGAAATAAAATAACGTGCGTGCCATCGATTCAGAGGATAACCTGATTTTCATTTATTCGGCTGTTGCGCGTGGCCTTCAGTATAACGACATTGCAGACCTCAAGAAAGAATAACCGACACCGGAAATTTCTTCCACCCCATCCTGCTACTTGTAATATCGTTTTTTGCTACAAACTAGAATAAAAGTCGAAGTGCCGTCCCCGAAAATGTCTCCCACTTTTTTCTACTACTTACAAAGCATCTGTAGATTGCAGTGAATACGTAATTACCAAAACCGGAATTTTCCCCTACCCCATCAGCCTACTAATTGCAAGATCGTTTTTCACTGAAAACCGCGGTATTAGTCGAAATACTAATCCGGAAATTTCCCCACCCCATCTTGCTAACATAAACTACTGTAAAAGTGGTAAACATATGTAGGTTGCATTAAAAAATAAGGAAAAGCCTACCCCAAAAGTTTCTCCACGTTCGATATTTTGTGTCAAAGGCAATTTGTGTACGGTCCCTGACTGAAAGAGGTGGGGGACTCTTCCGTCCATCCATATGAATGGATGGGGAGCTAACAGTTCGTCTTTTTCTTATTACACCGCGAAGAATGCCGAGTAGTTCACTACTCGGAATGCTGTCACGTAAACTGAACAATTTGCTTTACTTTTTGTAAAAAAACTTACACATGTATGTTTCCTTTTCGTTTTTCTTCTAAATAGCCAAATCTCTAGAAAGGGATATTTAAATGATTATCCTAAAAACCAATGAAATTGAAACTAAAACTTTATCAGTGCAAAAATGAAAAATATCATTATTAAAGTGATTGGGGGAGAGAGGCACATTGGTTCTGCAAGTTCTCACGATGTGGTTTTGGACGTTTGGCGAAAAAATTCTATATGGAAAAAGCTTTGTGCCGGTAAACTCGTACACTTTCTCATATAAGGGATTTTTTGTTGTTGTTGTTGAGAGTTTAACAACCGCCGAGAGCAACTCAACTCAGTGGGCTATAAGCAATCGTCTGTCCCTAATTTAATGCCACTGGTTCCATGGAAGGGAGCGAGCCAGTTCCGTAAAACCAGGGGGGGACTTCACCAAATTATTGGAGGGGGTCACGCTTCTTCTATTCTCAAACTAACAATACAAAAACATGCAAAAAGATAAACTACGTCAACGTCGTATATTTTAAAATACAATTGTAATTGTTCATTAGTAAATGCACAAGGAAACAGAAATATTCTTTTATTTAACAATAAAATTGAGCCTGTGATTTTATATAAATATCCAGAAATGCTTTATTTCCAAACATTTATAAAAAAAAAAAAAAGTGAGAAATTAGTGAGGTTACTCGAACAAAGAACGAGAAGCACAAAAAATAAATTGAGAAATAAAGGCACAAGAGGTTATCCGTTTCTGTATTTTTATTTATTTTATTTATGATAATTGTTTTAAACATTTCCCACACATCGTGAGAACATATCAAACACAATACGGGGATGGCAATCAAGTTTCCTATCAAATGAGCAATACTGAATATGTAAAAAACGTTTTTACTTATTTTGCTTTTTATTATTTTCTTGGAAATAAAGAGCTTTGGCCTCATAAAGTGGAGCTTGGTCTACTTTATGAGAACCAAGCGATCATTTAGTTGAGCAGAATGAAAGACACTAGGTGGGCACTTCTCTTCCAGTAAAATTATTGAGGGGTCAAGATTCGCCTTGAGCCTCTATAGTCGGCGCTTCTGCGTAAGACAAACACAACATCCATGACTCACTGGGATTCGAATCCGGACCTACTTGGACGATTGGTCATATGCCTGCGCCACCGGGGTGGGGGTGGGGGTGGGGGGCACTGTAGTTTTAGGAAATGTACTAAGTCATGGCAATTTATTTCTTCAAATTAAAGTACATTTCTCGCTTGTCTTACATAGAACATTTTCTCGAAATTTGTTTCGAGTCCCCAATCCAATTAATTATCCATACAGGCCAACAAACGGCAATCTTTATACCCCCCCCCCTTGAACTTTTGTGACCCGTTGCCGTAAACTCATATGAACTGGCATGAAAAATTCAGACAAACAAAAGAGCTCCTTCCCGTCGTTAGACACCTTGGAAAACTGCCATACATAATTCGGAAACTTAAAAAACGACCACACATTCAAAGTGTTCCTCGGAGGAACGGCAATTGGTGCCCCGCCCTTTAATGAAAAACATGTGGCGATTTTCCTTTGTGGAAGTGTTCCAAGTTACTGAAAAACGTGTCGCGATTTTCCTGTGTGGCGGTTTTCCGGCAACCAACGAAAATATACGGCAAAAAATATTTTGCAGTGGAGCCGTTGCTAGTGTTCCTTCACATAATTTAGCAGACGTAATAAGCCCTTATGTTCTGGTGAACTGCAAAACGCATTTTGCATCTTTGTGATGCAAGAGAAAAATTTACAAAATGTAAATAACCATAAATAACTTTGAGAAACCATACTAATCGTAAGATGCTTCGGTTTCCTTGTCGACACAATAAATGGCAATATGTTGCATACAGGTGCACGAAAAAAGTCCCCCACATCGGAAAACTCCCCCATAGGAAAATTCCCCGCATGAATCTCCCCCACCTTTTTGAGTCAGGTATAGCGCACAAATTGCATTTTCCTCAAAACCTCGAATGTGGGGGAGATTTCTGGGCTTGCTTGTGATTTCACGAAACTTTTGTATGAAGCCACCTTGACCCAGGGCCCTGATCCCTTCCAAAAAAGGTTTACGGTCTAACTTACAGTACCATGAGCTGGTATACAAAATTTGGTGGTTCTAAACTGAAAACTGCAGATTTTACGAAAATTTTGTATGGGGCCCACTTGAGCCCGGGCGCCGACCGCTTCCTTAAACCGTCTAGGGTCTAACTTAGAGCACCGCGAGATATTATACCAAATTTGGTGGTTCTAAATTGAAAACTGTATATTTTACAAAAATTTTGTATGGGGGTACCTTGACTCTGGGCCCCGATCCCTTCCAAACAGGGCTCACGGTCTAACTTAGAGTACAATGAGGTAGTATACCAAATTTGGTGGTTCTAAATTGAAAACTGTAGATTTTACGAAAATTTTGTATGGGGCCTCCTTGACCACTGGCCCCGACCGCTTCCTCACACCGTCCACGGTCGAACGTAGAGGACCATGGGATAGTGTGCCAAATTTGGTAGTTCTAAATTGAAAACTCTAGATTTTACGAAATTTTTGTATGGGGCCCACTTGACCCCGGCCCCGATCCCTTCCAAAAAGGGTTTAGATCAAACTTACAGTACCATGAGCTGGTATACAAAATTTGGTGGCTCTAAATTGAAAACTGTAGATTTTACAAAAATTTTGTATGGAGCCCTCTTGACCCCGACCACTTCCACAAACGGTATACGGTTTAACTTTGAGCACCATGAGATAGTATACCGAATTTGGTGGTTCTAAATTAAAAACTGTACATTTTACGAACATTTTGTATGGGCCCCTTTGACCCCGGGCGCCGATCCCTCCCAAAAAGGGTTTACGGTCTAACTTAGAGTACCATGAGGTAGTATACCTAATTTGGTGGTTCAAAATTGAAAACTGTAGATTTTACGAAATTTTTGTATGGGGGCCTCTTGACCCCGGGCCCCGTCTCCATCCTAAAACTGTCTAGGGGCTAACTTAGAGCACCATGAGATAGTATACTAAATTTGGTGGTTCTAAATTGAAAACTGTAGAATTTACGAAAATTGTGTATGGGGGACCCTTGCCCCTGGGCCCCGATCCCTTCCAAAAAGGGTTTACGGTCTAACTTAGAATAACATGAGGTAGTATACCAAAATTGGTGGTTCTAAATTGAGAACTGTAGAATTTACGAAAATTTTGTATGGGGCCCCCTTGACCCCGGGCACCGACCCCTTCCTCAAACCGTCTAGGGACTAACTTAGAGCACCATGAGATAGTATATCAGATTTGGTGGTTCTAAATTGAAAACTGAAGAATTTACGAAAAATTTGTATGGGGGCCCCTTGACCCCGATCATTTCCTAAAAGGGTTTACGGTCTAACTTATAGTACCATCAGGAAGTACACCAAATTTAATGCTTCTAAATTGAAATCTGTAGATTTTACTAAAAATTTTTATGAGGCCACCTTGACCACGGGCCCCGACGCCTTCCTCAAACCGTCTAGGGGCTAATTTAGAGCACCATGAGACAGTATACCAAATTTGGTGGTTCTAAATTGAAAACTAGAATTTATGAAAATTTTGTATGGGGCCCCCTTGTCCCCGATCCCTTCCAAAAAATCATCTACAGTCTACCTCAGTGTACCATGAGGTAGTATATCAAATTTGGTTCTAAACTGTAGATTTTACGAAAATTTTGTGTGGGGGCCCCTTGGCCCCAATCTCGACCCCTTCCAAAATCCGTCTACGGTCTAACTTCGAGTACTATGAGATTGTACACCAAATTTGGTAGTTCTAAATTGAAAACAGTAATGCCGCAAAATTTTTGTTTTTCTGCCGTAAAAGCCGTCGTACAAACTTTCTGATATTACTTGATCCTTGACATACAGCGCCGACTGCTGTTGGGGAAACAAAATACAAACGACATGTCGGTGTTTTGTCCTAACGGTGTTTTGTCCTTTCGGTGTTTTGGGTGTCGGTGTTTTGTCCTGTCGGTGTTTTGGGTGTCGGTGTTTTGACCGGCACCCATAGAGCCATGCAAGACAGTACGAAAAATTATCACTGAAGACGTAAGGAAATTCAACTGTGAACTAGTAAGGAAAGCAATTGAAAATAACCAAAGCCTAAAGATAGCAAAAGGACATCTCAGTAAGGAAAGAAAACAGAATATGGCACTCAGAAAAGAGGATGGTTCTGTAACAAGAAATAGAGGCGAAATTTTGACAAGAGTAAACGATTTCTACTCCAAATTATATGAAAGGGATGATACATCTACACCAGACATCATGAAAGGTACCAGTACCAGAGTTCTTCCAGTCCTCCCAGCAGAAGTTACACATGCAATCAGGAACATGAAGCGGGGGAAAGCTCTAGGAGAAGATGGAATTACTGTAGACATCATACAAGAAGCAAGTGGAGAAATCGAAACAGTACTCGCCCAAATTTTTACTCGATGCCTTAATGAAGGGAAGATTCCTGAGGATAGGAACAACGCTACAATGATCTTGCTACATAAAAAAGGTGACATTGAGGATCTCAGGAACTACAGACCTATCAGCCTACTATCAGTGGTTTATAAAATCTTCACTAAAGTTCTTTCATACCGCTTAAAGGTAACACTGGACATGGCTCAACCGAGAGAACAAGCTGGATTCAAGAGTGGCTACAGCATAATAGAACATATCCAAGTACTGAGAGAACTAATTGAAAGAGCGAGGGAATATGAACTTCCATTGTGCATGGCTTTTATCGATTATGAAAAGCCTTTGAATCGGTGAAACCATCAACAGTTACAATGGCCTTGAAATCCAGCGGTATTGAAGATGCGCACATTAATATTATTAATAACATCTATAAAAATGCAAGTGCAAAAATTCGGCTGTTTGAAAATACAACACGCATAAAAATTGGAAAAGGAGTGAAACAAGTTGACACCATAGGTCCCAAGCTCTTTAATGCCACATTGGAAAATGTCTTTCAATCACTGAACTGGGAAAACAAGGGGATAAAGATTAATGGGGATTATCTAACCCATCTTAGTTTTGCTGATGACACAGTCATTTTTGCAACTACCCCATCAGAGCTGCAGAGTATGATCCAGGAACTTGCTGACAAGAGTAAAGAAGCGGGATTAAAAATGAACTTTCAGAAGACAAAAGTGATGTTCAATGCTTTTACAAGAAAAGAAGATTTATCGATTGATGGGCAAAAGTTGAAGATAACAGACACGTACGTTTCTCTTGGATAGCAGATATCCTGGGAGGGTCACATTGATGAAGAAATTAATAGGCGTACAAAACTTGCCTGTAGAGCTTTTGAAAGAAACAGCATAATTTTCAAGAGCAATATGCCATTATGTCTTAAAAGAAAAGTGTTTGATCGATGCATCCTTCCAGTGCTTACGTATGGTGCAGAGACGTGGACCTTAACTAAAAGAGACATACAAAGGCTGCAGACAACTCAAAGCAGCATGGAGAGGTGCATGCTTGGTGTAACCAGGAGAGATAAGAAGAGGTACTCGTTGATCCAAAAAATGACAAGAGTGCAAGACATCATGATCAGAGTTAAATCCCTGAAATGGCAATGGGCTGGACATACTGCCAGAAGGACAGACCATCGATGGACAGCCGAAATTTCAGATTTGATTCAAAGGGACAGGAAAAGGACCCAGAAGAAGACCACATGGGAGATGGGTGGATGAAATTCGAAAGTATGCATGAGTGACATGGAGGTGACTGGCACAAGACAGACCGTTGTGGAGAAAACTTGGGGAGACCTTCGTCCAGCAGTGGATTGATAATGGTTGACAATGATGATGATGATATATAACACATAAATCAAAAAAATAATTTTCATAAATAAATTATTTTAATACAAAAAAGTTAGGCAAAAAAGGCTAAACCTCATGTAGTAGCTTATATAAAATACAAATATCACAGAACTAAAATATAAAAAACAATTTTTAAAAAGGAACTTCAAAACAAGTGAAAACTACAACAGATTGCCGTCATCAAGAGATCATCAACCTGCGGGAGTAGCCTTTCTAGTACCAACAAAACGATAAGGCAAGCCAAAATTGTCGGTTGGCCATGCTCCCAAGGCCCCAAAACCAAATTCAAATAAGCACAAAATTCCAAGAATCAAGTTTATAAACCTAAAAAAGGAATTAAAAGCTTACCGGCAGAGCAAAACCCGCAATAACAAAAAGTCAAACAAGACAGAACAGAGCACCCACAAGAACCCAAATATATACCCTGATAAGAAAGGTGGTCACGGTTAATCAACTACCTGGTAAGCCAACAAATGTGTGAATTGACAAGATGCAAAACTGTGTATGTAGATAAGATCTTCAGCTATTAGGGACCCACCAAATAGCACTTTATGTTGCCAATACACTTAAAATTGTTAGGTCCTAGGTTAATAAAACATGTCATTGTGTAGTTTGAATCTCTTGGACACCGAATTATAATTAAAAATTAAATGGTTAAAATGATGTCTTAAGAAATTTTTAGGAAAATTGCTAGATTGCCAATTAGAAAAAAGAGCTTCCAGATTTTTTACGAGTAAGAACTGTGTAGAGCAAATTTTAGCTATTCTATGAAACTGAGAGATGAGTATATTGCGATGTATAACTTTTGAAATGTTGGATGACCAGTGAGTGTAGTGAATGATATCCAACTCAAAAGAGTTTCTTTTATCAAATAAGTTCACCACACCTCTTCCCTCCTCGTCCAACTGAACCTCTAAATCGAGGTAACAAACACAAGTAGACTATCTGTTGGTTTTTTCTAGGGTAAGGTCGTCAGTATACAAGTCAGTGGTGCAACGCAAAAAGCCCGGAATGTTATCGACAATGATGTCATCAAAATATCTTAGAGCAATCCCAGGTAAAGGATGATTGGCAACAAACCTATCCTAAAAAAAATGTAGATAGAGATTAACCAAACTGCTAGAAAAGCGACTGCCCATCGGGATACCACGAGTTTGGAGGTAAAACCCATCGCCCACGGTAACGAAATTGTTATTAGTACAGAAATCCAGTAGGAAATGCCAACACTGTTCTGTAGTCCCGGGCTCGAACTTCGTATGTATGTATTAGGCTACCTGCAACAGACCCTTCAATGAAATTGAAGTGAAGAGGTTTTAAAATCGTAAGTATCCACAGATGTGACAGTCATCGAGCCAAATGTCTCCAAGACTCTGATATTGCTCCCAATAATCCAAGTCGAACCCAATTTGCGATGAGCCACGAAAAAGTATCTCTGAAGCAACCCACCCGCTTTACTATTATAACAGTTGCGTCCACTACTAATGGCCACCTTACCTGACGACCTTACCCTAGAAAAAACCAACAGATCGTCTACTAATGTTTGTACCTCGATTTAGAGTTCAGGTGGACGAGGAGGGAAGATGTGTGGTGAACTTATTTGATAAAAGAAACTCTTTTGAGTTTGATATCATTCACTACACTCACTGGTCATCCAACATTTCAAAAGTTATACATCTAAATCTACTCATCTCTCAGTTTAATAAAATAGCTAAAATTTGCTCTACACAGTTCTTACTTGTAAAAAAATCTGAAAGCTCTTCTTTCTAAATTGAAATCTAACAATTTTCCTAAAAAATTCTTAAGACATCATTTTAATTATTTAATTTTGAATTATAATTCGGTGTCCAAGAGATTCAAATTACACATTGACATGCTTTGTTAACCTAGGACCAAACAATTTTAAGTATTTAGGTAACATAAAGTGCTATTTTGTGGGTCCCTAATAGCTGAAGATCTTATCTACATACACAGTTTTGCGTCTTGTCAATTCACACATTTGTTGGTTTACCAGGTAGTTGTTTAACCGTGACCACCTTTCTTATCAGTGTATATATTTGGGTTCTTGTGGGTGCTCTGTTCTGTCTTGTTTGACTTTTTGTCATGGCGGGTTTTGTTCTGCCGCTAAGCTTTTAATTCCGCATTTTAGTTTTATAAATTTGATTCTTGGAATTTTGTGCTTATTAAAATTTGGTTTTGTGGCCTGGGAGCATAACCAACCGACAATTTCGGCTTGACTTGTCATTTTGTTGGTACTTGAAAGGCCACTCCCACAGGTTGGTGCTCTCCTGATGACGGCAATCTGTTCTATTTTTCACTTGTTTTGAAGTTGCTTTTTTAAAAAAAATTTGTATTTTTGTTCTGCAATTTTTTATTCTATATAAGATACTACATGAGGTTTAGCTGCCTTCGGCGCTTCTCATGGTATTAGCCCTTTTTGTCTAATTTTTTTTGTGTTAAAATAATTTTTTTGTAAAGTAATTTTGTTGTTTTATTTATGTACTATTTATTATCTATGTGCTCCTCCGGATTGCTGCTTCACGCATTCGGAGCTGCATATTCACCATTATTTTTCCTATGCTATTACGCTCTAATAAAGTAACCATAAAACATTAGTCTTCGCTCGGGTTATCAAGGACCGCGTTTGACCTTGAGTCAGGGGGGGGGGGGGTCACAGCGAAAAGTGTGCTGCAGCCTTCGGTGCCTGGACCTTAGGCAGAGGGGGCCAGGGTTACTTCTAAGCTACGGTCTCCATTTCAAGTTAATTTTGTTGAAGGTTATGCCTTTTCAGTTCCCCAATTTATTCCTCAGTTAAAATTTTCTAAATGCAATCATGACAGATGCAAAACTTGTTGATGTGCTCACTCTTCCAATCTAGGTGAAGGTCATTCACCCAACTTTTGTAAGGCTGTCAATTGTGTGTATTTGATTACTTGTGAAACCTGACAATGTGGTTATGTTGGTCAGAGCAGTAATCCATTGCATAATCGCATTAACGGTCATAGGTCTGACATAAGAACCTTCAAAAGGAAATCTGATCGTGAGATTCAACACTTTCAGTCACCTGATTTCAGCAATGTTTCCATTAAAATTTTGTTCGTTGAGTCAGTGCTGGAAAACAGGTTAGTACTTGAGAACCTGTGCATGATGCAATTCGAAACTCTCTTTCCATATGGGCTTAACGAACTATTCAATGGTAAGCAGCTGAATTAAGATACTTGTGTCTATCTCAAATTTAAATATAAACCTTTTGTCGTTTCTCAAAGAAAAACAAGGGGTAGTAGAAGCAGCGGAAGGAACTCATCGGTTCGGGTGAGCTTCGGTGATTTGTTTCATGAGCTTGACTGCCTTGAGGGCTATTTTGTTAAGCGTTGTCGTTCTAAAATCTTTGCTCTAAGTAAAAAAAAAATCAGGATTTTTGACGAACTGCTTTGAAATTATGCCTTCGGCTCTTAACACATTGGAATTTTGATGGGTAACCTTCCTGCGTACCGACTTTCCACTTTTCGTAGTAAATTCACAGCTCACCTTTTCAGGAAGTTCTGCGTTTTTGATTACTGTAATGAGGCCCTTGATTTTATTGGCTTAAAGTCAATTTTGCATAAAGTTTTGGATCTTTTCCCTCTCGGAAATGAGGTGAAATTGGTTACCTGTTTCCGCTATGAAAAACCGCTTGGTAGCCGTATTTTTGAATACAGGCAAACCGTTACTGATTTGAAGTCTTTAAGCGGCAATGAGGATGACAGCTGTCACTGTCATCTTGACAGATTCAGTAAATTGTTCAACCCTTAGCACGGTCGTATCGTTACTGTTGACCTGGACATAGTGCCTTCTCGAGAATTACGCACACTTATGTCTCTGGGCACTAAATACAGTTTGACACCTTGATTCAAAACTAAGAAATGTGTCTCTATTCTAAGCAATATTTATTTTACAATGCGCACTAAAGCTTTCTTATGAGTTTGGTTTGCCCCTCGAAGCCTTTAACGAATGGCTGGATTCTGTATTATGTGACATTCGTCATGAGCTCGACAAGTTAAAGAGCTCTGGTATTTGTACCCGGCAGCCACATAATTTTGCTTTGATTAATTCATAAATTCATGAACTTCAAAACTTATTCCCTATTTCTCCAGGGGAGATGGCTGGTAATAACTTTGCCTTCTTTTGTAAACAGTTCTATCAAGATCTCCTAATACAGGAGATGAATATCACGGATACTTACACTGCGGTTTCTCAAAACCACAAAGACATTGTTAAAAAAATAATCGCTCTGCAATAAAAGGATAAGGCTAAATATGTCCAACTTAAACTTTCCTTTTATTTATGATATCCCAAAGTTTAATACGGAACCTGTTTCCTTCCGTTCCATTACTAGTGGACACAACTGTTATAATAGTAAAGCGGGTGGGTTGCTTCAGAGATACTTGTCCGTGGCTCTTCGCAGGTTGGGTTCGACCTGGATTATTGGGAGCAATAACAGAGATTTGGAGACACTTGGCTCGATGACTGTCACATCTGTGGATACTTACGATTTTGAAACCTCTTCACTTCAATTTCATTGAAGTGTCTGTGACAGGTAGCCCAAAACATTCATACGAAGTTCGAGCCCGGGACTACAGAACAGTATTGGCATTTCCTACTAGATTTCTGTATTAATAACAATTTCGTTACCGTGGGCGATGGGTTTTACCTCCAAACCCGTGCTATCCCGATGGGCAGTTGCTTTTCTAGCAGTTTGGTTAATCTCTATCTACATTTTTTTTGAGGATAGATATGTTGCCAATCATCCTTTACCTAGTATTGCTGTACGATATGTTGATAGCATCATTGTCATTAACATTCCGGGCTTTTTACATTGCGCCACTGACTTGTATCCTGACGTCCTTACCCTAGAAAAAAAAAACAGATAGTCTACTTAAGTTTATTACCTCGATTTAGAGGTTCAGGTGGACGTGGAGGGAAGAGGTGTGGTGAACTTATTTGATAAAAGAAACTCTTTTGAGTTTGATATCATTCACTACACTCGCTGGTTATCCAACATTTCAAAATTATACTTCGCAATCTACTCATCGCTCAGTTTGATAGAACAGCTAAAACTTGCTCTACACACTTCTTACTTGTAAAAAATCTGAAAGCTCTTCTTTCTAAATTGCAATCTAACAATTTTCCTAAAAAATTCTTAAGACGTCTTTTTAACCATTTGATTTTGAATTATAATTCCGTGACCAAAAGTTTCAAATTACACATTGACATGCTTTCTAGGACCTAACAATTTTTAGTGTATAGGTAACATAAAGTGCTATTTGGTGGGTCCCTAATAGCTGAAGATCTTATCTACATACACAGTTTTGCATCTAGTCAATTCACACATTTGTTGGCTTACCAGGTAGTTGATTAACCGTGACCACCTTTCTTATCAGGGTATATATTTGGGTTCTTGTGGGTGCTCTGTTCTGTCTTGTTTGACTTTTTGTCATGGCGGGTTTTGTTCTGCCGGTAAGCTTTTAATTCCATTTTTTTAGTTTTATAAATTTGATTCTTGGAATTTTGTGCTTATTAGAATTTGGTTTTGTGGTCTAGGGAGCATGACCAACCGACAATTTTGGCTTGCCTTGTCGTTTTGTTGGTACTAGAAAGGCCACTCCCACAGGTTGATGCTCTCCTGATGTCGGCAACCTGTTCTAGTTTTCACTTGTTTTGAAGTTCTTTTTTGTATTTTTGTTATGTAATATTTTCATTCTATATATATATATATATATATATCTGATCCCTCACTACCCCTCCCCCTCCATATGTATACATCCCCCTCACTATCAAATTGTTAGCAAAATAAAAAGAAATAAATAAATAAAAAAAATAAAAATAAGTTTCTTAGGATCTTTTTAACAAATGAAATTTTTTAGGATCCTACAATAATTAAATTTTTCCTTCACACAAACAAAACATTTCTCTAGCAAATGAACTGCTTTCAGCAGCTGTATAAAAAAATTTGCAATCACGCCGAAAAATTTGTAGAACTGTACAATGTTTGTAAAATTCCATGAGCAGTGCAACAAAATCAGAGGATGGGTGGACTAAAAGTATTTATAAATTTGGAATTTGACTACACAGTCTGCCTTCTAAGGAAAGTGGCCAAAGTAGATTACATATAGTTCAACAGTTTCCATACAGACAATTTCTACAAACTTTACGAAATTACTGGATACGCCATCTTCCAATTATTGTCTGGACAGCTATAAGCTGTTTCGATGAGAAGGAAACTTCAGCAGAAAAATTCTAAAAAAAAAAAAAATATTAATTTTGGATACTGATGCACATTGCATGAGTGGGAAGTCATTTTTAGTTTACTTTTTTTTTCAACATTCAAGCCAGAAAACAGGAAGCACTTGCTTGTGATAGTAATGCTTTTGTCAACACTGAAGACTTTGAAATTTGATGCATACTTTAGAATGTGATCCCAAATTTGAATGCACACAAATTTAGGATCAGGTACTTGTTAAACTTAGAAAAAATGGCGGCTTAAAGACACAAGATCTATTTTCGGTTCTAGTTTGTTCAATTAAAATCAGTTAAGCCAGAAAAAAAAATAACACCACACTTATTTTGTACTATTCAGGCATATACAACCAGTACATAGCTGATATATAGTGTAATAAAAGAAAAAAAAAATTATCCGCTTTAGAAAACCGTTCCATGCTTCAGTCTACTTCATTTTATTTCAGCAAGCAAGATACTACTACATCCGGGGTTCATTACATTTTTACATTAGAATCTTTCTATTTTTTTTAAAGTTATTAGATCCTGAACATTTCTTCTCGCATAGATGTCCTGATAATTTTAGGGGAGTATTCAGGGTCGGCTTTATGGGTGTGCGACCTGTGCTATCGCACAGGGCCCCGCACCTGTTTAAGTGATGTTTTTGAATTTTTCATAATTTTTTTTCTTGTATTAAAAATAAATGACACGTAACGATGTAAAAATGGCATTTTTTAAATTTTTATATAATTACACTTTATTGCCTTAGTCACCAGAATGCAAGTATATTGGGTCCATCGGGATGATTCACTGTATCGCCGAGAGAGAATTTCCATTAATGGCATCATATATATAATCACACAGATCTCTCTGGAACGCTGACGTCACAGAATCGTCACCGTACGTCGGCATTCTGCGCGATCACACGCGGTCAGTTTGTCGCGTGCGTGGGCGGCGAATCTCTGTCACATGGTTTATCATTAAAAAAAGTGAAAAACGTATCTTTGCGATTTTTTTATGAAACTGGGTGAAATTTTAATCAATACCATAAATCGCTCATAGGAATATTACCTCCAAATTTCGCCTGAATCGGTTAATTTTTTTTAAATTAGCCGTCAAAATTTTAATTAACCGTTTCTGCGTATATATTCCTGTTTAGCGACGAATTAAAAGTTCCATGCCTATTTTTAAAAAATTTGATCGATTCTGGTAAAAATTTGAGGGACTCTTCCTAATGCCAATTCATGGTCATCAAAATTTCAGCCCGTTTCGTTAAGATTTCGCAAAGTTCGTTTTTGAATTTTTGAAAAATGCACAGTTCTGATTCAATATAACCAAAGTGAGCGAAATTGCATCTAAAAACACGTGTCGCACCAAAAGCACATTGCCGATACTCGAAATTCCAATCAGGTTAAAGTTTACACGAAAACAACTGGACTGCAAGGAAAATTGTCAAACAACAACAGATATTTTACACATAATGTTATGTATCGCGAGGTCTTTTGAAAAACGGAAATAAATAGCATGTAATGAATCCGGCATCTATTTGATTTGCTTTCAATCAGCTTCAATTAAAAATTTCACCCTGTTCTAGGATGGTCAACATCCCCTATATTTTAATATTTATTTAAAGTTTAGAAACAACCGTTTTAGGACGGTTGCACTATTTTTACTGGTCAAATTCGGAAATATCTATCATTTCGCAAGTTTTCCTCCGTTTCCGCGGACCGGCGGAAACCTCTTGACCTACCGGTGGTTTTTGGGAAAGACTGTACTAGACTGCTATCGCACTCACCTCATTTGAGCTACAAAACTGAAAGCTCTTACTAAAACAAATTACAATGAACTGTAGAACGTGGCCAGCAAAATAATCTTTCTTCCTAGAAGTAAAGAGACAGAGTGATAAGGTAAGAGTTTTCTGAAAAATTGCATTGCTCATTTAGTATTGTACGGACGATACGTCTTTAGAACCTCAATATTTCAACCATGAATAATAGAAAATGACATTTCCTATGATCCTATCTTATTAGTTTAAACGATAGCTATTTTTTTTTTAATTTTGGAATAAGTACATTAATTTTTTGCCAACAGCATGCATTTCGACGAGGTGCGGGAATTACATTTTGTCGCTTCAATTCAATCAACTTCAATTTGATCTGGCAATGCTAATTAATATAGTGCAATTTTAAAATGCCTTTTTATTTTTTCATGAGTAATAATAACAGCTTATTATAATTCATAAATAAATTATAATATTCCTTAGTACCACCATGCATTATTAAGCAACATGAGAAAATTTTAAAATGTGGCTTTTCTACTCTACCTGACCCCGCTTTTCTTTCAAAAACGTTCCCACGTCTAAGCATATTTAGTAGATGTAGAACTCGCTGGGAAAAGGGCCCTTCGTTTTCGTTTTGCACTGGGCCCCGAAATTATACAGCCGACTCTTGGAGTAGTTCGTTTATATGGTAGCATGCTCACTTCATTTAGTCACTCTTCAGAACCTTCTGGCATCAACCTGCACACACCGTACTTCAGAATGATTGAAATCCCAATACCCAAGGATTTGTTTTCAAATGGAAGCTGTATGCTTCATTTTTCATTCAGTGAGTGTACTGCTGCTATTACTGATTGTTTGAGGGCAATACAAGTCAGGCTCACATACTGGACCGGATTGAACTTTTGCGGGGCCCAGGGCGAAATTTCATGTATAGAGGGCCGTAGGAAAATCATTGTATGAAACATGAAAATAGACAAAAATTATCATAAAGGAAAATGATTATCTCAAATTATTGTGAGCTTAAGAAAAAGACCATCATATGGATTGAAAATTCAGAGAGAGAGAGAGAGAGAGTAAACAGTTTCTTTATGATAATTTTCGTGTATTTTCATTTTTCGGAGACAGAGACAGACAGGTAGAGTGTGAGAGAGGGAGACAGACTGACATTGAGTGGGAGAGAGACAGACAGACAGAGAGTGAGAGAGAGACAGACAGACATTGAGTGTGAGAGAGAGGCAGAGAGATAGTCAGACAAACAAACAGAGAGTGAGAGAGATAGACAGACAGACATTGAATGAGAGAGACATACATTGAGTGAGAGAGACACAGACATACATACAGACAGACAGAGATTCAGAGTGAGACAGACAGAGAGTGAGAGAGATAGAGAGCGAGAGAGAAAAAGATGCACAGAGTGAGAGACAGACAGACAGAGAGAGAGACATAGTGAGAGAGAGAAAGATTGACAGAGTGAGAGACAGATAGACAGAGTGAGAGAGATAGAGAGACACATATAGACAGACATTGAGTGAAAGAGAGACAGACAAACAGAGAGACGGGCGGACAGACAGACAGGCAGACAGACAAAGAGAGAAGAAGAGAATAAAAAGTGCTGAAATCTACGACTTTCTTTCTGGAGAGGAGGAAGTTTTGGTTGCTTTATTATCTTAATAAAAACTTTCCTACAAAATGATAAAAAAGATAGCTGTAACTAAACTGCGTAGCGAATATTTTTTCATAGTAAACATTTTTGCGTACTGAATAACAACGATCCCTCTTAAACAAATTCGTATATATATTTTTTTCCTGGTACACGTTTTAGTGATTAATTTTTTATGGAAAGTGGAAGAACTGGCAAATTAATGACTTTATTCACCTCTTATACGCGCTCATGTATAAAAATTGCTTTATTTATTTAGTTTTTTATTTCCAACACTGATTGTAAAGTCACTGAGCGATTGGCCTCCATATATGGCACAGATATAACTTTGATATTGTTATTTTTTTTTTTATTTCAGTACCAGGTTTACACACAAATTGTTGAGTATATAATAGGGAGTGTGATGAAATTTAATTGTGATGAAAATGTGATGAAATTTAATGTGATGAAATTTAATTTCTTATTTCATGAATATGGAAAAGTTTAAGGTTTAAATAAGTTGCGGGGGAGGAGGGTTACAAACAGAAAAAAACAACAACATTACAACAGGTTAGTAAAATCATGCAATGCATTGATTATGATACGCTTTCCAACATACAAGAAATCGCGTGCAGACAAACTCTCCTCCCAACCCTGACTATTGATTCTTTCAGTATACCTCCGGAACAACATACTAAAGTTTTGTCGCAATAGAAGCATTTTTACTCGTTATGATGAAAATGGTTGTGAAATAAATCTCGCTCATGTGCCATGACCTTTGATCCCATTTCGATTATATTAAAAATAATTGGTTCAGTATACCTCTGGACCAACATACGAAAGTTTTGTCGCGATAGACGCATTTTTACTGAAGTTATGAAGATAACACAGGCCTGCAAACAAAAAAGTGTTTAGAAACCAATTGCTGATTCTGATAGATTTCTGGATGCTGATTTCAGGAAAAATAGTCAAAAAATTCCATCACGTACCATTGTTTCACAAATTGAAAATTTTGATTTTCGTAGCCACCAATCCAATGTGGTATAATCTACTAAGGAAGGGGATGAGCATTTACTGTCATAAGTCGTCATTACTGGCGAAAACTGGAGATTTTTAGGGCAATCTCTGGCGCAAAAAAACAAACAATTTTCAAGTAATAATATGTCCAAAACAAAAAGTTTTGCTTGGACAAATTTTACTTCAAAATGGCTCTTATTCGTCGACAGCCAACGTTAAATTAAAAATCATCATGATTCACCAGTCGTTATCATGAGGAGAATTCCAGGAACATCAAGTGTGACCGAAAATGAGTTAGTTGATGACTCACTCCCTTTCGTTCCTCTCCCCTATTCCACGCTTCCCGGTCTCTGTTCAGTTGTACTTTGATCTTTGAGTGAAACGGTTGTGTGCTGAGCAGTGCAATTTATCTCAAGGTGTTATATCTGTAGAGGTTTAAAAATTTTTTCCGCAGCGGATGAGTATACTCATTTTTACAGTTTTCATATTTAAAGTTTTAATCTATAAAATGTACTAAATGGCAGCAAGGAATTGTCTTAATTCACCTGATTCTTTTTGTTATATTTGTGGGGAATTTGTAGTGAAGAAACATCAAAGAAATATAACAGATTTTGTGAAGAAATTATATTATGCATATTTCAGTGTAAAACTTGGTGATTAGAATAAATCATGGGCCCCACATAAAGTGTGTTACCCTTGTGTAGAAGAATTGCGAAAGTGGTCAAAAGGCACGAAAAAGTCTTTCCGTTTTGGAATCCCTATGATCTGGAGAGAACCTAAAACTCATAGTGATGACTGCTACTTCCGTTCATGTAACGTGCAGGGGTACAATTTAATTAATAGGGGAGAAATATTTTATCCAAACCACTCGTTGGCAATACACCCTGTTCCTCATAGCTCAGAAATACCTCTACCTAAACCTACTGAGAAACTAGAAGACATTCCTGAAGACTCTGAAGACGAAGGTCAGGCTTATGACGAGGACTTTCACGGTGTTTCAGATAGCAGCGAACCCCGATATTTTCCCCAGCTGGAATTGAATGATTTAGTCAGAGATTTGGGCCTTTCTAAGGAAATTGCAGAACTCTTAAGCTCTAGGCTAAAGCAAAATAATTTATTGGCTCCTGGTACCTCTTTCTCATGGTTCAGAAAGAGAGAAACAGATTTTGTTCCATACTTTTCTCAAAATAGTGGCTTGGTTTACTGTAGCAATGTCCCTGGATTGATGGAGATGTTTAATATACACTATGACGTGAACGAGTGGAGGCTCTTTATTGACTCGTCAAAAGGAAGCCCCAAAGCAGTGCTTCTGCATAATGGCAGCAAGTGTGCTTCAGTGCCATTAGGGCATTCTGTGTGCCTGAAAGAATGTTACGAGAATTTTGCCTTGATTCTCACCAAATTAAAATATATAGAGATGGGCGATATGTGGTGATCTAAAAGTGCTTTCCATGCTTCTTGGACAGCAAGCAGGATACACCAAGTACCCTTGCTTCTTGTGTGAATGGGACAGTCGGAATAAGGGCAATCACTGGATCAAAAAGGAGTGGCCGCATAAGAAAACATTAAAACCGGGAAACAAAAATGTAGTAAAGGAAAGTTTGGTTGATCCCAGTAAAGTCCTCTTTGCCTCCATTTCACATCAAGTGTAGCTTAATGAAAGAATTTGTTAAGGCTCTATCAAAAGAAGGAGATTGCTTTAAATACCTTGGCAACAAATTTCCAGGACTGTCGGAAGCAAAACTAAAGGAAGGTGTTTTCGTAGGTCCAGATATTCGGAAACTTTTTACAGATGAAGTGTTTGAAAGTAAAGTGGTTTTGAGTGAAAAAGAGGCCTGCGGAGCTTTTAAGGAAGTCCTCAAAAATTCCTCGGGAACTTTAAGTACCCCAACTTTAAATGTATCGTGGAAAACATGTTAACGGAATTCAAAGACTTGGGTTGTTCGATGAGTTTGAAAGTGCATTTTTTCAAATCGCATTTGGACTACTTTCCCGAAAATCTTGGTACTGTTTGTGAAGGATAGGGAGAAAGATTTCACCAAGATATCAAGGAGATGGAGCGTAGATACCCAGGTAGGTGGAACGTCAATATGATGACGGGCTACTGTTGGATGCTGCACAGGGAAGACCCGCATACTGTCTACAAGAGACAAAGTACCAAAAGGAGCTTTCAAGGGAAAAGGAAAAGACAGCATAAGAACCTATGAATACCAGGATGTATTAACAATGGTAACTGCTCTTATTAACATAATTTAGCAAATCATTTCCAATAGTTTGATAAATAATAAATTTGTAAATAAAACACTTTAAAATATTTTGAAATGACCTACTTTTCGCCAGAATATGTAAAATAGGCTTTCTTTCCCATATATTCAAGCCCATTTTGTGAAAAATCCTTACGTGATTCAGAAAAATGGATGCCATATTTGAAATCAGCGCACCAAACAATATAAAAAACAGTCATTACAGTGCAAACACTTTTTCATGACTCAAATTTGCAGGCCTGTGTAATGGCTGTGGAATAAATCTCACTCCTGTGCCCTGACCTTTGATTCCATTTCGATGACCTTCAGAATAACGTGTTAAGTTTATTTCCGGAACAACATGATAAAATTTTGTCGCAATCGAAGCATGTTTACGTAAGTTGTTACGCATAAGGGTGATGGAATGGATCCCGCTCCTATGTCCTGACCTTTGACCCCTTTTCGCTTATTTTCAATATGGTTCGTCCCCAGGTTGTCCCCTACCACATACTGAAATGTAGTATGTGGTAGGGGAACAAATTTAACCCTTTAACCGTCCAGTCTACGGGAACAAAATGTAGCCAAAAATCACCCGAAGCTTTAACACGTTTTGTCTCCAAATTCTCCTTCCTCTTCTGAAAAAACTGGTCTCATTGCGGCGGGATTTCAGCTTTTTCAACATAGCGATTGCTGTCCCCCTTCTCACCTCAGCGGGTGTAACCAAGGTACTTAGAAAGAGGAGGTGGAACGCAAGCCTGTGACATGGATTATGCTCCGTTCTATGACCCAAGGCGAGAACAAGAAGGCCAGTCTCCTCTCACACTATTCTTGCTGAGTCGGTCGGAAGAAAAACAATTAAAGGAAATAATTAACATGTAAAGACAGTGATGCACACTACATTGGGGAAAAAAAGAAAACAGTTTTACATCCGCATACATTGGATTTAACCAAAGGGGTTGAATCGTATGTAGACGGGAATACGCTTTCCCTCAACTTCCGTTATCGAGAACAACCCCTGAATTTTTGAATAAAGTTTTTCCCATAACATATTACTCTTTCCTAATTTTTTTAATTTCAAAACTTTGTATTTATAAAATTTAAATTTAATTCAAAATAATTGTGTTCTATATTTTTCTAAACCAAATATATCGATATGAAGTTACTTCTGTTTTCATATCACTGTGTGTTATGAGTGGCGCACACCCGGGCAAAACCCATAAGGTCCGTCCCCTTTCCCCACCCTTCCGAAAATTCTTGTCTATTGCTCAGATGAAGGAACAAAAATTACTCTTAAATTACCTTATTCCAACGGATCCAGGAAAACTCGTACACTTCCTCATGCCGCTGAGAAAAGTGCAATGGGCAGAAAACTCGTACACCCTTTCAAGTAAGGGGATATACACAAATTGCGTTTCGGTCTGAGATTTTGACAAAGTGTACGAGTTTTTCTAGCTGAACAAAACGGAATGTACCAGTTTTCCTAGGGATCTCAATAGGTATGTAAGATCAAAATGGCTCAAGGTTTATGTAGAACCTTTCTGACTCCTTTAATCTTGAGTTATGATTTTAATATCTCCCATGTGATAACAAGCAATAAAGGCTAATTAACAGGAGCTCAACGAATTGATATTCAGGTGCTGATCTTTTTAGAAGATTTTAAATTACAACCTTGATATTCCGTATTTCTAAACATTTTATAAAACCTAATAAAAGGCACTCAATCAATTATTCCTCACCTATTCACAAGCCACTTAGGCCGCGGGCCCTTTTAGAAGATTTTAAGTTACAACTTAGAAATTTCGTATTTGTAAACATTTTATTGAACCTAATGAAAGGCACACAACGGATTATTTCTCACCTATTTGCAAGCCACCTAGGCCGCTGGCCTTTTGAAAAGATTTTAAGTTGCAACCTAGATATTTCGTATTTGTAAATTAAACAGTGACAAACGGTATTGATTTGGGCATGTCTGCATTAGTATGAATTCCACGAGAACCGTAGCTCTTAGATTATGCAAACGATGTACGTAAAAAATTATCTCATTCCCTTCTTCACCTTCCCCTTTATTTTCTTTCTTTAGTGAAAGAATGATGTTATTGCACCTTAATGAAAAAGAAACAGTTCCAACCTTTCTTACGTAACCAGAATATACATTTCAGGAAAACTTTTCTTTTCTCTTTTCTTGTAGGGGGAGATTAATCTCTAGTGGGACTCCGAAGTGTAAGGGGTACCCAGAATTCCCTACCACTCATTACCTATGCTCTTTTCCAGGAAACGATCACACCATATCATATCGGCAAAGGGTAAAAATACCACCCCCACCTCCTGAAAATACCCATGAAAATGGAAAACCGGTAAAAATACCCCTGGACGAAATACCCACAGAACAAACGGTTCACTAAAAACTGTCACACAGGAACACTGATGTGTGGCAGTGTTCCGGTGTGGCAATTTACCGGCAACCCTGCTACACGTCTTTCAGCAACTTGGAAAATTTCCACAGAGGAAAATTGCCACGATTTTCATTAAAGGGTCGGGTACAAATTGCTGTTCCTCCGAAGAACAATTTGAATGTGTGACAATTTTTCCAGTGGGGCAGCTTTCTAAATTCCCGAGTTATGTGTGGCAGTTTTCCAAGGTACCTAAAGAGGGGAAGGAACTCTTTTGTTTGTCTGAATTTTTATGCGGGTTCATACGAGATTAGGGCAACTGGCCACAAAAGTCCAACGAGGGGGGGGGGGGTTGGAGCTATAAAGACTGCCGTTTCTGAGCCTATATTGTTGGGAACTCCAAACGAATTTCGAGAAAACGTTCCATGTAAGCAGAGCGAGAGTTGTACTTTAATTTGAAGAAATAAATTGCCGAGGATTCGAGGTATACTTGGTTTGGGAGGGGCTCTACCCCCAACTTTCGTAATATTATATTATTGGCCGCTGGAGTCTGTCAGTGTATCCAGGATGTTCCTCTTGAAGCGTCCGCGAAGTCCGTGAGCTTAGGGTGGGGTGTACCACAAAATGTTAAAATGGACGTAGAGCTGTAAACATGAGTACCATGTTTTATATAATGATTCTGTGCACGACCACGAATTTTTAGTATGGTGGGGTGATTTCAGCCTCCCCCCCCTTCCGTGTCTAAGAGCTCTTCATGGGTAACATCGAGGATAAACTGACCGCCTCTAGAGGTCCAGAATATAAAATTACGGAAGTTGGGGTAAAGCCCTCCAAACCATACACCTCTTATACCTTTTACAGGCTTCACCAAATTGCCGGGGCAGCGGGGAAGGGCATACATAGTCTGCCACTAAACACAACATGAAGTATAGAAATTACGAGCAAATCCCTTACCTTGAACACCTGACTGCGCTCTAAGCGGCCCAGAATATAATATCACGGAAGTTGGGGACCCCCCCAAACTAAGTGTACCTCGGATCCTCGGCAATTTATTTCTTCATATTAAAGTACAATTCTTGCTTGGCTGATATGGAACGTTTTCTCGAAATTCGTTTGGAGTTACCAATTTAGTTCTCAAAATAGGCCCAGAAATGGCAATCATTAAAGCCTCCCCTCCCCCTGAACTTTTGTGGCCAGTTGCCCTAAACTCGTAAGAACCCGCATGGAATTTCAGACAAACAAAAGAGTTTCTTCCTCTCGTTAGGCACCTTGGAAAACTGCCACATATAATTCGGAATTTTTTTACTGTCACATATAATTCGGAATATATTTGGAATTTGGAAAACTACCCCATTAGAAAAATTGTCACACATTCAAAGTGTTCTTCGGAGGAAAAAACTATTTGGTCCCGGCCCTTTATGAAAAACAGGGCAATTTTTCAAGTTGCTGAAAGATGTGTGGCAGGATTGCCGGTAAATTGCCACACCGGAACACTGTCACACATCAGTGTTCCTGTGTGGCAGTTTACAGTGAACAGTTTGTTCTGGGGATATTTCCTTCGGGGGAATTTTTTCCTATGGTATTTTTACCGCTTTTATGTTTTGAGAGGTATTTTCTCCGGGAATAATATTTTTTCCTATCATATTATATGCAGAGGTTTTTAGGAAAGGAGTGCCTGAGCCCAGTTCTTAAACAACCCTTAGAAATAGGAAGCTAGGAGATTTGGGCTAGAGTGCCCGATAGGAAAGTTACACGGAAGCGAGGTAGAAAGGTGGAGGAAGACGCCCTTATTTATTACTGGGGGACCAGTACCCGGAGTCTGATGGCTTTACGTGCCCATTGACGCGTCCGTGAAGGGCTTCGGGTTGAATCCCGCCCGTTGAGGCATGAACGTTGCGTTTGTCTTATGGCACTGGGCCACATTCTGATTTCTTATCTATTCAACACTGGCATGAGATCATTCTGATTTCATGCCACTGTTCCCTTCCCTGGAATCAGTGGCCTTAAATTTGGAACGGGCGACAGCTTGTAGCCCATCGAGTTGCTTACGGTGGTCGTTAAACCTTCAATCAAAAAAGAAAGAAAAGAAAGATCAGAATTGTCGTTCTTTTGTTTTCTTTGTAATTTACACTTTTGGGACAAACTGCATAGTAATAACACAGGAAAAAGAACTGAGGAAGAGTCTTACATCTCTATAATACACTAAATATCTCAATTAAAAGGAACACAAAATTATGAGGGTCGTTATGAGTCACAACTGGGAATGTTTACATGGAGCAGTCAAATGGACGATTATTATACGGTCCCTTTATATATTTGTGTTCAGATCTCTGTGTGGCCAATCTCCGGTGTCCACTTCTCTTGCACCTATATCATCATTGGGAACCGTTATCATCCACTGTTGGATGAAGGTCTCCTTACTTTTCCTCCATAAAGATCTGCCTCGAGCCAGTCTCTTCCATGTCCCTCCCGCATGCTTTCGAATTTCATCTATCCATCTCGCATGCGGTCTCCTTCTGCGTCTTTTCTAGTCTTATTTTTTTTTTTTTTTATTGGAGGTTTAACGACCACCGAGAGCAACTCAATGGGCTATAAGCAGTCGCCCGTCCCTAATTTAGGGTCACTGGTTCCAGGGAAGGGAGAGAGTCAGTGCCGTAAGACAAACACAACATCCATGCCTGACCGGGATTCGAACCCGAACCCCTTACGGACGAATGATCAGAGGCAAGCGCCTTAGACCACTGCGCCACCGGGGCGGCTTTTTAGTCTTGTGGAGTCCAGTCTAAAATTTCAGTTCTGCGTCGCTGGTCCGTTCCTCTGGCAATATATCCAGCCCATTGCCATTTCAGGGATTTTGCACTGATCAAGCTGTCTTCCACTCATGTCATTTTCCTTATTCATGAGATCCTCTTCTTTTCTTTCCTGGTTATATCAAGCTTCTTTTCAGTTGTCCGTATTTTTTTAAGCCTTTTTTCGTTAAGGTTCACGTCTCCACTCCATATGTAAGCACTGGAAGGATGCATTAATTAAAAACTTTTCTTTTAAAACATAATAGCATATTGCTCTTTAAAAATTCACTGTTTCTTCCAAAAGTACGCCGATCAAGTTTTATAAGCAGATTAATTTAGTCATCAAAGGGACCATCGCTTGATATCTACTATCGAAGGTGAATGTAGGTAACCGTTATCTCCAGCTTCTCCCTATCAATCACTAATTCTTTATTTCTTGTAAAAGCATTGTACATCATGAATGGAATACAGGATTACACCATACAATACAAATCTGGAAAATGTGAATCCGTTTTTTTGGTGTAAATATGACATGGAAGGTAAATCAGATAATATTCGAAAACTTGAAAATGTCGTCGTCCTGGAGCGGGAATCAAATCCGCGTCTCACGGATAGACTCGGGTGATATCCGGGTGACGCGGGTTCAATTCATCAGGAAACGCTGGTTCGATTCATCAGGAGACGTGGGTTCGATTCCCGCAGTAGGACGACGAAATTTTCAAGTTTTCGGATGTTATCTGACTTACCATCCACGTCGTATTTACACAAAAAAAATGATACATATCTTCAAAATTTGTTTTGTACATCAGTTTTTTCTTCTGCAAGTTCATTTTTAATTCCACTTCTTCACTCTTGACAGCAAGTTCTTGGAACATTGCAGTTTTGATGTGCCAGTTCCAAAAATGACTACGTCTTCAGCAAAACGAAGGTGAATTAAATAATCTCCATTAATCTTTATCTCTTTGTTTTCCCAGTTCAGGGACTGCATGACATTTGCAATGTGGCATTAAAGAGTTTGGGAGATACAAGCACCTGATGACTGATATATTGTTTCAAACATCCGATGACTGATATGTTGATATCCATTTACCACTTTTTCTTATTTATTTAAACATATCAAATACTATGATTGTAACAAAAATTCTGCTGAAAAAGCCTAGGGGGCTTTGCACGAGTTTCATGGGAAGCACAATTTTTTATTGGTAATTGTCATTCGTATACAAAAATGAAATATCAAGCATTTAACGGAAAAAGTCGCTTAGTCCTTTTGTTCATGCAGGTATCGAAGGATTGATGTACTACTTCTCCTATCCTAATTTTAGAATGTATATTTGAATACACCTCACCTTAAAACTCCAATGTAAAGCTAAATTTTGCTGAAAAGTCCAAGGCATAGGAATTTTGTAAGCGTTTTAGGTTCAGTGCGTTCTTGCTTCTTAATAACATTTGATTGTAAGTTCACATTTACGAGATATTAAAATTGCTGAGTTTTTTCGACAAGACTGTTGTGAAATTTTCAGAACTGTTCAATTTCCTTGTAATGCTGGGTAAAGTTCTGCCGCTCAGCATAGGAAATGATCTGACTAGTTTTGCCGATTGCTTAGTTAAAATCAAGATATTTCTTCGTGAAATTAAAAAAGACCTCTTGTTTCTAACAGACGTAAGACCACAACACACATTTGAGTATTATCTTATATTCAAGACGTAGGCATTTTTTTCTTATTTTCGAGGAGTGTGATTTTTTCTGTGAACAATATTTCTTTGCGCATTCGTTATTCACATCGGATTAAACATAACAGTGACGAGATTGTGCATTATGAGACGTTGGCTGTTTTTAAAATAAATGCAAGTGTGTACATGACTGTATTTATGAAAAACTAATCCAGTCTGATCTCGCTCCTCAAAATTTGCAGGTTCAAAAAATCCAACTATGGGCAACTCGATATTAAGCTTTCCGATAAGCATAGCTGGTAATATTATTGAATTCTAAATAGCATACAATGAATGAGAGTCTGACTGGGCTTCTGCAAGGATACCGCGATTTTTTCTAGCTAACCGTTTTCCATCTCGAATCCGAAATCATATGTGTTCAAAGGAATTAGATTAATTGTCTTCGTACAAACAATGCTGATTGACAACCGACTTACTGATTCCTCCTGTTAAATTAAAGTAAATCGTCTTTGTGTCTAGTGTGTTTTATCTACTTTTTATTGCTCACACTTATATGTAACTATCTGTTCTCACTAATAGTTCAAATCGTTGCTGTTTTCATTTAAAATAGCAAAGCACTTTTGAGAAATCTTAAAATAAAGTAATTTTTGAAATTTAAATTTCGTTTTTCCACAACTTTTTTTATTGGAGGTTTAACGACCACCGTGAGCAACTCAATGGGGTATAAGCAGTCGCCCGTCCCTAATTTAGGGTCACTGGTTCCAGGGAAGGGAGAGAGCCAGTGCCGTAAGACAAACACAACATCCATGCCTCACCGGGATTCGAACCCGGACCCCGTTCGGACGAATGATCAGAGGCCTTCGCTTAGACCACTGCGCCACCGGGGCGGCCCACAATTTCAGTACCACCAAATGAGAAATTTGATGTAAAAAATTCATGTCATATTATTTAAATTATTTTTAGGTTGCTGTTGCAAACTGAAAAATCAGTTTTACAGTGGATTTCCTATTTCTTTAAATAAAATCGCGTTAATTAAATATTTTAAAATTAAAAGATTGTGTTCCCGAAAGTAATATTTTTCATAAAAATAATTTAAATAATATGACATTAAAAAATTCATGTCATATTATTTAAATTATTTTTAGGTTGCTGTTGCAAACTGAAAAATCAGTTTCACGGTGGATTTCCTATTTCTTTAAATAAAATCGCGTTAATTAAATATTTTAAAATTAAAAGATTGTGTTCCCGAAAGTAATACTTTTCATAAAAATAATTTAAATAATATGACATTAAAAAATTCATGTCATATTATTTAAATTATTTTTAGGTTGCTGTTGCAAACTGAAAAATCAGTTTCACGGTGGATTTCCTATTTCTTTAAATAAAATCGCGTTAATTAAATATTTTAAAATTAAAAGATTGTGTTCCCGACAGTAATATTTTTTCTTGCCAAATTGATTACAGAGAATTACTGAAATACTCTAAAGTTTTCCTTCAGTTTTAATTGTCGCATAACTACAGTTCAAGCTTCGTGAATTTATCTTTCCAAGACAAATGTAGAAACAGCAATGACATGCAAACGTCTCTCCTTTTAGATTCAGTGCCATTGTCCGACCCCTTTTAGCCGGTAATCAGTCAGAAAGGATTAGTGTCAACCGTCCTCGTAACCGAGCAGTTTGAATAACAAAGCAAAGGGGGAATGCAATGTTCACTGTTATCCGGAGTTCGAGGTCACACGGGTGAGCTGGGCAGTGGACAGATTGCGTACCCCGAGTTATTTCGTGCCAGCCGTTATGGGCCACAGAAACGTACCCCGAGTTATTTCGTGCCAGCCGTTATGGGCCACAGAAACGTACCCCGAGTTATTTCGTTCGAGCCGCTTAAAGGGTTAATTGAAATTGGATAATTTTTACGCGAGTTATCGGATGGATAGACAGACGGACAAAGCTGGAGCATATACGCTTCTTCAACCTACGGTTGGAAAACGTCAAAATATATTTTTGAGGGCCTTGCGCCCCAAAACCTTAAAAAAATAACAACAAATATAGATAATTATAGTAACAAATATATACAAATATAGTAAGGTCAGGTGATGCGTAACACCACAGCCTCTCCTTGACAACTGTCAACCCCGCCTTCTCGTGGTGCATCCTGTTCCCACTAAAGGGGCTCTGACGACCGCCCATAGCGGTATAACTATACCATCGGGATTAGAGGAAATTCTATCCCACACTCACCAACCCGCTTGGCCAGCGTGGTGAGTTATGGCCAAACCCCTCCAAAATGATTCCACAACTTAAATCTTGGCCCTCAGTCTCCGGCAGCTGGAATGTACCTAGCCAAGGCAGCGGCCAGTGCGACATGAAGGCAGAGGGTGCTAAGAATCCCCGGAGGACCGGACTAGGCTGCCATCTGATGCTGACCTTGGCTACTTACAATGGACGCTCCCTATCTTCTGATTCAAGGCTTCTTGAATTGGAAGAGGAACTACAAAGGATCAAGTGGGACATCGTGGGGCTAAGTGAGGTAAGGAGAAAAGGAGAAGATCTCATCGAACTGAAAAGTGGACATCTCTTCTACTATCGTGGGACAGATACTGGCAGAACTAGTGGTGTTGGATTTATAATAAACAAGAAACTGAAGGATAAAGTTATAGAAGTTGAAAGTTCCTCTGACAGAGCTGCACGACTTGTTATCCAACTCTCGAAAAGATACCAGGCTCAGATTATTCAAACTTATGCACCCACCACAAGTCATCCTGAAGAAGAAATTGAAGAATTTTATGAGGAAATTTGTCGTCTAAATAATAAAGGTAAGCAGCACTTGAAAATAATTATGGGAGATTTCAATGCAAAAATAGGGCAACGGCAACAGAATGAAACTTCAGTAGGTAAATTCGGTCATGGCAACAGAAACCAGCGTGGAAATACTCTCGTTGAGTTTGCAGAGGCAGAAGGGTTTTTCATCTTGAACTCCTTCTTCAAGAAAAAGCCACACAGGAAATGGACATGGAGACATCCAAATGGGACGACAAGTGAAATTGATTTTATTATGTGTAACAAAAAATTCGTCATAGAAGACTGCAGTGTGCTAAACAAGTTCAACACAGGTAGTGACCATAGATTGGTGAGATGTAAGATGCACCTCAACACTAAACTTGAACGTGGCAAGCTCATAAGACAAACAAAATCTATTGACATAACCAACCTTAAAAACACCATAATACCTTCAAGTTAGAATTGAAGAACAGGTTCTCTGCTTTAGAAGGCCTAACATCGGAAGAAGTGGACATCTCTGAAGTTAACAGAAAAGTAACCAAAGCTCTTATGGAAACAGCAACAAAATTAGCTGGGTCTAAGAACAAGTTGCATGTGAACAAATTATCAGGAAAACCAAAATGTTGATGCAAAAAAGAAGAGAGATGAGGACAACTAAAGAAGATGTGACTTCCAAAGTGGAATATATAGAGCTATGCAAGACAGTAAGAAAAAGTATCACTGAAGACGTAAGGAAATTCAACTGTGAACTAGTGAGGAAAGCAATTGAAAACAACCAAAGCCTAATATTGGCAAAGGGACATCTCAGTAAGGGAAGAAAACAGATTATGGCACTGAGAAAAGAAGATGGTTCTGTATCAAGAAATAGAGGCGAAATTTTGACAAGAGTGAAAGATTTCTACTCCAAATTATATGAAAGGGATGATACATGCACTCCAGACATCATGAAAGATACCAGTACCAGAGTTCCTCCAGTCCTTCCAGCAGAAGTTGCACATGCAATCAAGAACATGAAGCGAGGAAAAGCTCCAGGAGAAGATGGAATTACTGTAGACATCATACAAGAAGCAAGTGGAGAAATCGAAACAGTACTCGCCCAAATTTTCACTCGATGCCTTAATGAAGGAAAGATTCCTGAGGATTTGAACACCGCTACAATGATCCTGCTACATAAGAAAGGTGACATTGAAGATCTCGGAAACTACAGACCTATCAGTAGTTTATAAAATCTTCACTAAAGTTCTTTCACACCGCTTGAAGGTAACACTGGACATGGCTCAACCGAGAGAACAAGCTGGATTCAGGAGTGGCTACAGCACAATAGATCATATCCACGTGCTGAGAGAACTAATTGAAAGAGCGAGGGAATATGAACTTCCATTGTGCATGGCTTTTATCGATTATGAAAAAGCCTTTGATTCGGTGAAACCATCAGCAGTTACAATGGCTCTGAAAACCTGCGGTATTGAAGATGCATACATTAATATTTTTAATAACATCTATGAAAATGCAAGTGCAAAGATTCGGCTGTTTGAAAATACAACACACGTAAAAATTGAAAAGGGAGTGAAACAAGGTGACACCATATCTCCGAAGCTCTTTAATGCTACATTGGAGGGTGTTTTTCAGTCGCTGAGCTTGGAAAGCAAGGGGATAAAGATTAATGGAGATTATCTAACCCACCTTCGTTTTGCTGATGACGTAGTCATTTTTGCAACTACCCCATCAGAGCTGCAGAGTATGATCCAGGAACTTGCTGACAAGAGTAAAGAAGTGGGATTAAAAATGAACTTTCAGAAGACAAAAGTGATGTTCAATGCTTTTACAAGAAATGAAGATTTATCGATTGATGGAGAAAAGCTGGAGATAACAGACACGTACGTTTATCTTGGACAGCAGATATCAAGTGAGGGTCACATTGATGAAGAAATTAATCGGCGCACAAAACTTGCCTGGAGAGCTTTTGGAAGAAACAGCATAATTTTCAAGAGCAATATGCCATTATGTCTTAAAAGAAAAGTGTTTGATCAATGCATCCTTCCAGTGCTTACGTATGGTGCAGAGACGTGGACCTTAACTAAAACAGACATATAAAGGCTGCAGACAACTCAAAGCAGCATGGACAGGTGCATACTTGGTGTAACCAGGAGAGATAAGAAGAGGAACTCGTGGATCCGAAAAATGACAAGAGTGGAAGACATCATGATCAGAGTTAAATCCCTGAAATGGCAATGGGCTGGACATACTGCCAGAAGGACAGACCATCGATGGACAGCTGAAATTTTAGATTGGATTCCAAGGGACAGGAAAAGACCCAGAAGAAGACCACATGGGAGATGGGTGGATGAAATTCGAAAGTATGCAGGGGTGACATGGAGGAGACTGGCACAAGACAGACCGTTGTGGAGGAAACTTGGGGAGACCTTCGTCCAGCAGTGGATTGATAATGGTTGACAATGATGATGATGATGATAGATAATTCTAGCAAAAACAATTTTGTTTTTGTTTTGTAAAGTGCGGGCCCGTGAAGACGCGCTCGTATATCAGACATTTCCATGCTCATATAAAGTCGTCGGTTTCTTCCAAATTATTCTTTCAAATTTCTTTAGAGAGCACGACATACACACCACACCACAACCAGTTAGATATTCTTTGCCACAACAACAGACCAGACCGCCCATGAAACCGCCATCTTGCTGGAATCCATGTACGGTTATTAGTACATTTAGCCAAACTTTCTTCGCGGTACTAGCGTTTTCAGCTGTTACCATCATCTTGAATTTTGCTGAATATTACAGACACGTTTGCTGAAGTTACTGATTTTTTTATGGCAGCTGGTGTGGAAGACATAGCAAAAGCATTTGGTTGTTTCAGCAAAGAGATCCGTACGGCCAACAAACTTTCTGCTGTAGTAAGTAAATTTCTGTCAGCAAAAAAATTTGCTCAAGTACCTAAATAGGCTTTGCTATAAAAACCAAAAAAACTATTGTTGTTTGCTAGAGCAACAAATACTTTGGTATTTCGAGCAAAACTCAATGCAGCAAAATTGGTTTTGTTGCTCCAGCTTAGTTTGTTTTTTCAGTGTAGGCGGGTCAGCGCCCTTCGTGCTTCTCTCAATTCAGAGTGATCCCAAACAGAAATAAAAATACACAAATGATTTCTCAATGCCATTTGCATTTTACTCATGCCGACGAAAATGGACTATGTTAAATTTTTAGTGAGCGAAATTCCGGCTCACCGTTAACTGTTTCTCTCTTCATGCAGTTGCTACCTGTGATCAATGGAAAATATGGCTTTGCGGGAGGGAGGGAGATTTCAGGAAGAGAAAATTATGTTAAAGCAGGATAGCTTGTGGCTGAAGGGCGGTAGGATAAATTTGTCAATACAGTTTTTCTTTCTAACTTTCGCCTTGTTCTTCTCGTCTGTTAAACGAAATAAAGCTACAGAAGCCCCAGAAATATTTTGATTTTTCCACACAGGGTATTCAACATTTAAACTTTTACAAGAGTTATTTTGTGAAAGGCGCACAGATGTCTTGCTTCCCTGCTTGGGCCGGCCTAGGTGTTGATTCTGGATTGATGGTACAATTGCCATGCCAGTGTTTTTACACAGTATATAGAGTGTGTTATACATACCTCTTTGGACAGTTATGTCGAAAGGCTAGAAATTTGAAGTAAACATAAACAGAAGCAAACATCTCAATAAGAAAAAAATTGTTAAAGAAAACATTTTACATTTCGACATACTGACTACTGATTGTAGTCTTGTAATATAACGTGCTACATATTATAATTTAAGTTTCAATCTTCGAAAAGGTATGACTTTTAACTCTCTGCACGCTGTGCTGCCGGAGTTCACGTAGTGGTTAACAAACTTGAAGAAGAAAAAATTATAGTTCTATTGCTAAGTTATTTTTATGTTCTATGCCTTACTGTATAATGTTTTAGTTGAATAGTTTATTAAAATTATACTAGATACCCTGTCCAAAAAGTTGCATTATTGACAAAAACATTTTAACAATGTTTCTTCCTGGTGAAACCTTCAGACGTCTGATTAAAAATATGTTTACTCAATGTCATTATTATGGTACATACTGTGACTAAATACATTTAAACACACTAAAAACACAGAGATGGTTTGTTATATATGCAGCTCAAGAATGAGTGTTCTTAATGCTATATTTCGTTTAGGGTATGACGAATAAAATTTCATTTCATTTCTTTTTCACACGTTTGTCTATCATAAAGTAGCAAGACCCCGGAGTACATCTTATGTGTTATACGTATCGGGGACGAACCCCGCGCTAAGGTTCACGCCAAATGAAATGTCCTGAAGTAAACCAAATCGTAAAAGGCTGTTACAGCAACATGAAGGTACTATACAATTTAATCAAAAAAGGCCTGACGTAGAATTCAATTCATTATATTCATTAAATACAACATATGAGAACCAAAAAATAATAAATCTGATTAAGACAAACAATCAGTTGAAACAGTGTGTAGTCACCAATAATTCTACTGAAACGTCACATATTGTCGTATATAATATTCCTAAGTCATTATATTAACCTAGGTACCAAACTATTTACTTGAAAAACATGATTTCGATTTCAAATTAACCATATACACCACAACGCACAAAAAACATGAATAATAAATTTGACAAAGTCCTGAAATACAGTTGAGGAGGTAAGTAGTTTCCAACAGTCCTACTAAAAAATTACTTATAATTGTATCAAATATGCGTAAGTATGTCGATATAATGCAATACTCGCAAGCAGCACATTCAATAGTGTAACCTATTAATTAGCTTGCAATACATCGAAAGCAAATTCATAAACTCCGGGTTGGAACAACTGTACACCGCTCACTTCTCCTCTGTTGTTGTATGCTGTAGTACACATATACATGGTCCATGTAAGTATGATGACAAAAATTCTCATTAATCACCTGTTGGCGTTCGTCATGCTCGTTAAAATGTTATCGCTGATAGTTAAAATTGATGATAAATTAAAATATGAAGATTAAAATCCATTATAATTCTATACTATTGTGTCTAGGTTGTATGGTTGGATAATTGACAACAGCTATATCCAAAAGTACACACATACCAATCCAGAAAGTCCATTTGGTCTGAAGGAAAATGCACTGGGTGGTCCACACAAACACGTAAATGACACATACACTTACACTCCATTGTATGTTGCCTGCCAAACGCGTTTCATCCTCCATGTCAAAGACATCTCCAGTGGTCGTACTTGGTAATGGACCTGCATTAGCCTCAATCCAGGTCAACGAAATCACCATTATTTATATCTCGTATTATTTGGCAGAAGTGTCATCTGCGCATATCACACCGCATCTGTTCCACGTGATAGACCTGACGTAAATCGTCTATTCCTCTTATTCACTCCTTTTTGTGTTGTCTGACGTTGCTTTTCAGATCCAACCAGATATTTCCAAGCTGAAAGCAAATTAACGAGCGAGTTACTATTACAGTTAATGTGACTTGTCTTTTCAATAGTAACAGCTTCTGACATTAAAATTTTCTTGGGATTAGTATGTGATGTTTGCAGTCTGACATTGTTCCATACAGGTACAGCATCATTATTGAAACAATACTGAACCAGAGCTGTTGTTCGCTGGCTTTTTCTCCAATTACTCTGATGTTCTTTTATTCTGGTCTTTACGCTCCTATTGGTGCTTCCTACATAGATTTTATCCCCCAGTGTCCATCCTTTGTTTTTACCGGTATCTGATATACACCTGCTCTGTTCTAACTCTGCCTATCACCCGGTTTTTGGGCCAATATCGTACTGATATCTTTAACAGTTTCAGCTATCGTGAGATCAGCATTCCGACATTCGGCTTTCAGCATTCCACTTATAGCTGGAATGTATGGGACCTTTCCACAATATTACGTCGTCTAGTTAGATCTGATTCTCAATGTTTCACCTTTACTTGGTGTCTGATCTTGTCATACAATTCATATTCATCAAGCTTTGTTTTTAATAGATGCGGGGAAACCACTGTTAAAAACAAATCTTACCCACCAGTCGGGGCCACCATCCCAATAATATTTGGTAGACTTAAAATTCATAATGATAATCACCCTATTAGAACAAAAGTGGCGAAAAATCAGTCACCCACAGTAAATATGGAAAGAGCCCTATTTCAATATCTTAAGCAATATTATTCTGGTCATAAATTTCAAGTTAACAACTCCCTAGAAGTTATTTTGGCATTGCAGGGTTTTCAATATGCTGGTGACTACCAAATGGCAAGCCTGAATATAATATCACCATTTCCATCCATTCCTGTCAGGGATTCAAAAATACTGATTGAGAGAAAGCTTAAAGAACAAGATGATTCTGTGGGTGAAGTTAACAGCATAATCTCAGCATTTCACTTTTTCACAGATAGTAATTATTTTCAGTATGAAAATAAGATTTATAAGCAGTTGACAGGGGCACCAATAAGGTCACCATTGTCTGTACTATTGGCCGATGTGATTTTGCAAGACGTAGAAAGTACTATCTTAAATGGAGATGTCAAAAGATCTAAGTTGTACCTCAGTTAAGTTGATGATATCCTGGTGTTTTGGCAATATAGCAAGGAAGGTTTACAACTGTTTGCAGACAAGTATACAGAACGGTACCCCACTATTAAACTAACGTGCGAATATGAACATAATAACCAATTAGCTTTTCTTGAGTTGTGGTTAAATGGGCAAATAATACTATTAGTTACGAGGTTTATAAAAAACCGACTAATGTAGCATTCAGATATTATATTCGGAGAGCAATCACGCATTCATCTGACCAGTTTTCTAAGGCGAAAGAGGTTAAATGGATTAAAGAACTTGCTCGTAAATATGGTTTTGGAGCTCACATGGTAGATGAATTGTATGACAAGATCAGACACCAACTAAAGGTGAAATATTGAGAATCAGATCTTACTAGACGACGAAATATTGTGGAAAGGTCCCATACATTCCAGCTATAAGTGGAATGCTGAATGCCGAATGTCGGAATGCTGATCTCACGATAGCTGAAACTGTTAAAGATAACAGTACGATATTAACCTAAAAACCGGGTGATAGACAGAGTTAGAACAGAGCAGGTGTATATCAGATACCGGAAAGAACAAAGAATGGACTGGGGGATAAAATCTATGTAGGAAGCACCAATAGGAGCCTAAAGACCAGAATAAAAGAACATCAGAGTAATTGGAGAAAAAGCTGGCAAACAACAGCTCTGGTTCAGTATTGTTTCGATAATTATGCTGTACCTGTATGGAACAATGTCAGACTGCAAACATCACATACTAATCCCAAGAAAAATTTAAGGTCAGAAGCTGTTACTATTGAAAAGACAAGTCACATTAACTGAAATAGTAACTCGCTCGTTGATTTGCTTTCAGCTTGGAAATATCTGGTTGGATCTGAAAAGCAACGTCAGACAACACAAAAAAGAGTGAATAAGAGGAATAGACGATTGACGTCAGGTCGATCACGTGGAACAGATGCGGTGTGACATGCGCAGCTGACATTTCTGCCCGATAATACGAGATATAAATAATAGTGATTGCTTGACCTGGATTAAGGCTAATACAGGTTCATTACCAAATACGGCCACTGAAGATGTCTTTGACGTGGAGGATGAAACGCGTTTGGTAGGGAACACACAATGGGGTATAAAAGTATGTGTCATTTACGTGTTTGTGCGGACCACCCAGTGCATTTTCCTTCAGACCAAATGGACTTTCTGGATTGGTATGTGTGTACTTTTGGATATATCTGTTGTCAATTATCAAACCATACAACCTAAACACAATAGTGTGGAATTATAATGAATTTCAAATTTCATATTTTAATCTTTATATTTTAATTTATCATCAATTTTTACCATCAACGATAACATTTTAAAGAGCATGGCTAACACCAACAGGTGATTAATAAGCATTTTTGTCATCATATTTGCATGGACCATATATACACTGAGGGAAAAAAATCCCAACACCACGAAAAAATTGTTATAGAGGAATAAAATGGCGTCAATACATTTGTATAGGTAACATATTTAATCGATTAAAATTTCAAGATCAGAGCTTATTGTTAGCGCGAGAAGAGCCATTCTAAATGTGAAATGCTGGTATATTAATAACCGGTGTAACCGCCAGAATGTTGAATGCAAGCACGCAAACGTTCATGCATTGTGTTGTACAGGTGCTGGTTGTCAGTTTGTGGGATTGAGTTCCATGCCTGTTGCAATTGGTCGGTCAATACAGGGACGGTTAATGCTGGTTGGGGTGACGCTGGACTTGTCGTCCAATGATTTCCCATGGGTGCTCGATTGGTGAAAGATCTGGTGATCTGGCAGGCCACGGCAACATATCGACACCCTGTAGAGCATGTTGGGTTACAACAGCTGTATGCGGGCGAGCGTTATCCTGTTGGAAAACACCCCTGGAATGCTGTTCATGAATGGCAGCACAACAGGTTGAATCACCAGACCGACGTACAAGTGTGCCGTCAGGGTGCGTGGGATACCCACGAAAGTGCTTCTGCTGTCATAGGAAATTGCTCTCCAGATCATAACTCAACCACTGCCGTTTGCGCCGTCAGTGGTGTCAAGCTAGAGCTCATTTGAGGACGGAGCGGAGATCTGTTTTGTTTTCTGATGAAAGCTGGTTCTGCCAGGTGTAGGTCCAGTGTGTCTCAGCCGCAGACAGGTTGATTGCAGGCGCTGACCTGGTCTCCTTCTAACCAACACACGGCCATCACTGGCACATAGGCAGAACCGGCTTTCATCAGAAAACACAACAGATCTCCACTCCGATCTCCAATGAGCTCTAGCTTGACACCACTGGCGTCGCAAACGGCAGTGGTTTGGAGTAAGTGGAATGCACGCTACAGGGCGTCTGGCTCGGAGCTGTCCTTCAAGTAACCGATTTATAACAGTTCGTTGTGTCACTGTGGTGACAACTGCAGCTCGAATTGCTGCCGCAGACGCGGTACGATGCGCCACAGCCATACGCCGCACACGGCGGTCTTCCCTCTCAGTAGTGCCCCGTGGCCGGCCGGAACTCGGACTTCTTGAGGCAGTACCTTCCCTTGATCACCGTTGCCAACAATCATGCACAGTGGCTAGATTCCTGCCAAGTCGTTCTGAAATATTGCGGAAAGAAAATCCACCTTCTCGTAGCCCTATTATACGACCTCGTTCAAACCCCGTAAGCTGTTGATAATGGCTTTTTCGTCTGCTTAAAGGCATTTTTTGACTAACATCAACATCCTACGTCGAATCTCAACGACAACTAACGCTCACGAACGTTACAGCGCGTATTTACAGAAAACCTGCTTTGCATGTTCCGAGGGGCGTTACTAGTGCCACACGTATGCGCCCAGCGCGAAATTTGCATAGACGTCATCTTACAGTTGTACTCTCACCGCCTACAAACTGTCGTTTGTCTAACACAACACTTTCTTGGTGTTGGGATTTTTTTTCCGTCAGTTTATTTATACTCTTTATACTACAGCACCTAACAACAGAGGAGAGATGAGCGGTGAAGAGTTGTTCTATTCCGGATTTTTTTAAATTGCTTTCGATGTGTTGCAAGCTAGTTAATAGGTAACACTATTGAGTGTGCTGCTTGCAAGTATTGCATTATATCGACATACTTACGCATATTTGATACAATTATAAGTAATTTTTTAGTAGGACTGTTGGTAACTACTTACCTCCTCAACTGTATTTCAGGACGTTGTCAAATTTATTATTTATGTTTTTTTGTGTGTTGTAGTGTATATGGTTAATTTGGAATCTAAATCATGTGTTTCAAGTAAATGGTTTGTTACCTAAGTTAACATAATAGGTTACGCATATTATATGTGACTAAATGTGACGTTTCAGTAGAACTATTGGTGACTACGCACTGTTTCAACTGATTGTTTATGTCTTAATCAGATTTATTATTTTTGGTTCTCATATGTTGTATTTAATGAATATAATGAAATGTATTCTACGTCAGTCCTTTTTTGATTGAATTGAATTCTACGTCAGTCCTTTTTTGATTGAATTGTTTAGTACCTTGATTTCGGTATAATGGTTGTGTTCGGTTGTGTTCGATTTGGTTTAATTCAGGACATTTCATTTTGCGTGAGGCTTAGCGCGGGGTTCGTCCGTGATACCTATAACACAGAAAATATACTCCGGGGGTGTTGCTTCTGTATGGTAGACAAACGTGTGAAACAGAAATGCAACGTATTTTTATTCAGCATAACCTAAATGGTTTGTTACGTTAAGTTCGCACTGTCATTCGAGTCTTATTCTGTGTTAGTCCTAAAAGGTTGATTAGTACTCTCCAACATGCGATGGAAGTACCACCTAGGGCATTTTCACATGATAAGCAGTATCATCATATTCAGAATAATAATCGACAGCCTTTTACTCACATTATTGAAGTGTCTCTCTATTTGAAGGAAGTTTGTTGTTGAGTCGTCACAATCAAGGTGATTCGGCGACGTTCTTACTATAGATTTATGCAGTACACTTCATATTATTCTATAGATCCAGGAATACCTGTGTATTTCACAATTTGCTGTAGTGTTAATCAGGCAGTTATCGTAGCAAGGAAATATATTTTAGGTACGTAGTTCATTACTTAGTTACTGTTGGAAATATGTCCTCTATCGTGAAACTACAAAGGTCAAAGCAAACCATCAATATATGAGAAATGCGATGAGAGAGTTTTTCAATATTGTGACGGTTTGTTTGACCTTTGGAGTTTCACGATGGAGGACAGATTTCTACAGTGACTAAGTAAGGAACTACCTACAATGCATTTCCTTGCTACGACAACTGCCTGATTAACACTGCAGCCAAATGTGAAATGCACGGGTATTCCTGGATCTATAGAATAATATGAAGTATGCTGCATTAATTTACAGTAAGCACATCGCCGAAACACCTTGATTGTGACGACCCGACAACAAACTTCCTTCAGATAGCGAGGCACTTTAATAATGTGAGTACAAGGCTGTCAACTATTAATCTGTATATATTGATATCGTTTATTATGTGAAAATGCCCTAGGTGGTATTTCCATCGTACGTTGGAGAGTACTAATCAACCCTCCCTTTTAAGGATAACATAGAATAAGACTCGAATGACAGTGCGAACTTAACATAACAAACCATCTCTGTGTTTTTACTGTTTTTAAATGTGTTTAGTCATAGTATGTACCACAATAATGACATTTAGAACACGTGTTTTTAATTAGACGTCTGAAGGTTTCGCCAGGAAGAAATATTGCTAAAATGTTTTTGTCAATACTACAACATTTTGGACAATGTATTATAACGAAGTAAATTTCTCCGTCATTTTTATCCGCGCCAGGATTCAAACCCGGGTCCCCTCATTCCGGAATAAGTTGCTCTACCACTTGAGCTACGCGGACGTCTTATTCTGATTGCTATCTGCCTTTATGTCGTGTGCGTCCTTCTGGCAGGTACGTCACATCTCCTGGTACGTTACATCATCTCCCCTTATTTTTCATTTATTTTTTTTTGAAGTGCTGGAGAAGGGATTCTCTTATTTTTCCTATCTCGCGGTGTGGAAAGAACATCACACCAATGCGAGATTTTGAACGGTCGGGTCTCCGGATAGTTCGGGCGCCATTATAACGAAGTAAATTTCTCCGTCATTTCTCTCCGTGCCAGGATTCGAACCCCGGGATCGCCTAATTCCGGAATAAGTCACTCTACCAATTGAGCTACGCGGACGTTTTATTCTGATTCCTATCTGCCTTTATGCCGTGTGCGTCCTTCTGGCAGGTACGTCACATCTCCTGGTACGTTACAGTATCTAGTAAATTTTAATAAACTATTCAACTAAAACATTATACAATAAAGCATAGAACATAAAAATAACTTAGCAATAGAACTATGAAATTTTTCTTCTTCAAGTTTGTCAACCATTACGTGAACTTCGGCAGCACAACGTGCAGAGAGGTAAAAGTCATACCTCTTCGAAGATTGAAACTTACAGAAAACATTTTGATTGACAGAACTTCTCTATGGCTCTATGTAGTTCATTTTTACTTCATATTTTCAAATTGGGAAGCCAAGAATACGAGAAGAAGTAATAGCAAATCTGTGTATTTTAAACAATGACAAATTATATCGAGGGCAGAGTAGATACATAAATTTGTGCTATTATAAATATGGATTTTGCCTGTGAGATTCATTGTAGAGCTCATTTCCATTGGGGTCAGGCTATCGTTACTTTCCATTAATAATAAACCAGTAGCATGTAGATTATTTTAAGCAACATTTATTCTTAATCGAGGACTTAAAATTAGTTTCACACATTGCTACATGGTATCCTTACACGCGATTCTGCTGATGTCGGTATTGCGACTTCACGAGAGCAGAATACTTGAGAAAGAGAAAGTTTAACCACAATGTGTCGTCCCGCTGGCGCAATGGTCTAAGAAATGGCTTCTGATCATTCGTTCAGGATGAGTAAAGGTTCGAATCCCGGTGAGGCATGGGTGTTGTATTTGTCTTATGGCACTGTTGTCAATGATCTCAAATTAGGGAAGGGCGACTTAATATAGCCCACTGAGTTGTTCATGGTAGTCGTTAAACCCCTAATAAAAACAAACAAACAAAAAACACACTCAGTGTTGGCTACATGAGCCAACGCCCCCTGTGCGTGAAAACTTAACAACTTGTTTATGGCGTCATCATAGTTGAACTACATTTTCGTTTTCCGTGTTCGCCAATTGAGAAGAATAGGCAGAGACTAAACAGACTGAACAGCAGATGTTTATACACTCAGTAGAAAGATGGGCAGTTGACATGGGCGTCCCCACGCAGAGTGAAACATACCCAAACAGAGCTATTTAAATAGGCGGACAGCTGGGCTTTCCAACATTGTGTCACAATAGACGAACATTGATAAACTTGGTTATCTGAGCGACTTTGTTCGTGGGCACCTTGTCGGCGTAACACAGATGGGTCATTTTATCGCCCAAGTGGTAAGAATCCTATGGATCACGAAGGAAACTGTAACAAAGATGTACCGCGCATATACCACCGACGGACGTACCAGCCCCCAGAGAGTAAGCGGTGGCTGACCGCACGCCATTGATGACTGGGATTGACGTATACTATCCAGGCTCGTATAGATCGCCAGCTTCGCAAAGATGGCGTAAATCACGTCCAGGTAAAAGGTCGAAGTCCCAAGCAGCGTCAGCGAGCGAAAGGTATGACGCACGCAGTATACCCTGGGTTACGGGAGCTGACGCTCTATTCCTGTGCCACTGTTGACTGTTCGTCATCGGACATTTCGCCTCGATTGGTGCGAGAACGTCACAAATCGACATCTTCAGAGTGGCACCGACTCGTGTCAGATGAATCCTTTTTTCAACTGTGCCGAGCGGACGGAAGGGTGCTGGTGAGGCGTCGACAGCATTGGGAAATAGTACCTTACTGTCGGCTCGTCTGTGTTCATGGCTGTGGAGGCTCTGTGATAGTTTTGCGAGCCACTCATGGGACACATTAAGTCCATTAATGTGCCTAGAGATGTTCATAACGGCTGCACGTTACTAGCATGTGCTGGCTGATCACCTGCACTCTCTCATGGACTTTGCCCGTCCTGATGCCGATGATATATTCCAGAAGGACAATGCGCTGCCGCACTAGGCCGCAACCACTCAGGCATGGCGCGAGGAGCACGCATCTGAGTTTGGAACCATACAGGGCCCACCCTCAATGTCCCCGGAGGGAACCCCGTGGTATCTCTCTGGGAATGTCGTGGAGTGAAACATGAGATCCATGGATCTTGAATCGACGTCTCGGGTGGAATTATGGACAATGCTGCAAAGGGCATGGCTGGTATTACCTCCGGTATCTGGTAGTTTCGATGCCTCGGCGTGTACAGGCGGTTGTTCGAGCAAAAGGAGGACCAACGTGCTATTAACGCCAGGATTATCTACGTCATGCTTCAACGCGTCCGTGGATTGCCAGATCACCTGATTTCTCGCAAATCAAGCAAATGTGCGACCAGACGGGACGCAGCTTTCTCCATTTCCTAGTGTTCGTAATTTAGAGCGTCAATTGCAAGACGCGTGAGCCAGTCTGCCCCAGGATAACATAAGGCATCTCTTTGACTCCACGCCGGACCGTATCACCGCATGTATCCGAGCACGAGGCTGTCTGGCGCAGTGCTAACGCTGACCGGAATGTGCACCATATGTCCACGGGAAATCATCTTACTGCTGTGGTATTGTAATCACTTCTGTCCTTGGTCTGCACCATCTTAATACTAAAATCTCATTTCAATCCAACCCCTTCTTGGTGCGCTGATATTTATGGCAATGAGTTTATAACTCAGCCCCACCTCCCCTGTAGTTGCGCTTTGCCACAAATCCGATCAGTTTTGTTGTGTAAAATGCTACAAATAACCACGTAACCACATTATTTAAACATATGCTGCTCTGTATGTTCATATTATACCAGAAACTGCGTGTTGTCTTTGACTGCGAGGACTGGAATCTAACACACGGTCCATGTATGATGACGTAATAAATGTTTTGTTAGGCTTTCAGTTACAGGGGGCGTTGCATGAGCCCACCTACTCTGGATGCAAAGCACACTGAATGAGCAATGAAGCAAAATTTAATGGAAGCTAGAAACGAAATAAATTTCTACATATCGTAGAAACGATCAAGAAACGACGTTTTATAGTCTTGTTTTGTTGCTGCAGGATTTAACAAAATCTATGATAATAGAAGCTATAAGAAATCGCCCAAACCTAATCTTTCTCTAGAGATGAGAGAGAACTCAAGTCGTGAGGCAAACGCACTATTCATTCCTGACTGACCCGTGATTTCAGTTGTCTAAGACAGGGGTTGTTAAACTTTTTTGTCGCACGGCTCCCTTCACTCTATATCAATTTGCGACGGCTCCCAAATATACAAAAAAATGCAAATCGTGTTATAAATTCATGTATAGAGCTTGTTTTTTCTTTCATAGGAAATTTTATACTTATTGATTAAAATGTGTGAAAAGCTTACCTTTTAATATATTTGTTTAAATTAAATATTAACTTAATATTATTACTTATTGTTATTAAACGAAATAGGAAGATAGTCGCTAAATGTTCAAATGAAAACACAATTTTCTAAAACAGGCATCTCAAACTTAATCAACTTACATTTCTGTATTAAACCAAGCAGTGTCAGTGGGAACGATGATCTTGTTTTTTCTTCATTAAAATCAAGCAGTCAGTTGGAACGATGATCTTGTTTTTTTCTTCATTAAATCAAGCAGTGTGAGTGGGAAAGATGAGCGTGTATTTTCTTTATTAAAATGTCAGTAGGAATGATAAGCTTGTTTTTTCTACATTAGATGAAAACATCTCGGGGCAAGTTTGGAAACTGCAATTCTCATCCTCTTCTCGACATTCACTGTGGACCTGTACTTGGTTTTGATGACAGCCACTGAAGAAAATCCCGTTTCACATAATTACGACGATACAAAGGGAATCAAAAATTCTTAAAGTCTTGTTAACTACTTCAGGGTACTCTTGCTTCATCGATGACCAAACTTCTGGTAGGAAGATGACATAAACTTGGATTTCAATGTGGCGTTTGATCAGATATCAATAAATTGTTCTTGTTCTGCAGTTGAGAACGTTAAGGGAGGATCAGAGCTGATCCAATTGTGTTGTTGAACATCTTCTGGAAAGTACTTCTTAAAATGATCAATGAGTTGCGACAAGGGATCTAGAAACATTAACTTCTCGGCTTCATTCAATTTTAAATCATTTTCGTTTAAAAATGTGTGCAATGTAGGAAAGCAAGCATTTAGAACGCCTGTTCTATTTTTTTCTTTCACAGGGCAAATTTTCTTTCGAAAGCAGAAATTTTATCCATTTGCAGCAAAATGTGGATCTCATTACCTTGCAGGTCTACATTTAATGAATTTAGCATTTCAAATATAAGGTGCACTTCACCAGCCCCCCACCACGGAATTTTTTAATTTTTCAGACACCATTCGTTTGCACCACGTATGAACCGGAATGAACTCGGTTTTTTTTCGTTTGAACCGCAAAAGTTTTGGAGATATTTAAAAAACAAAGTGGGGGGGCTGGTGAAACGATAGCCCCCCCACCATGGAATTTTTAAATTTATTTTGCACCATTCGTTTGTACCACGTATGAACCGGAATGAACTCAATTTTTTCGTTTGAACCGCAATAGTTTTAGAGTTATTTAACAAACAAAGGGGGGGGGTGAAATGGTACCCCCAAAAAATAGATATTTCAAATTTCAGCATAGCCATTCGTTAATAAATCGTATGAACCGGAATGAACTCCATTTTCATCGTTTGAACCACAATAGTTTTTGAGATATTTAACAAATAATATTGATAATTTTCATATAAATATAGGAGGCCAACCATTTCACCAGCCCCCCCCCCCCACCATGGAAATTCAAAATTTCGAAATAGCCATTCGTTAGTAAATCGTATGAACCGGAATGAACTCCATTTCTATCGTTTGAACCGCAATAGGTTTTGAGATATTTAAAAAATAATATTGAGAGTTTGCATATATACAGAAAGACCGACCATTTCACCAGCCCCCCCCCTTTGTTTTTTAAATAACTCAAAAACTATTGCGGTTCAAACGAAAACAATTGAGTTCATTCCGGTTCATACGTGGTACAAACGAATGGTGCAAAAAAAAATTTAAAAATTCCATGGTGGGGGGCTATCGTTTCACCAGCCCCCCACTTTGTTTTTTAAATATCTCCAAAACTTTTGCGGTTCAAACGAAAAAAACCGAGTTCATTCCGGTTCATACGTGGTACAAACGAATGGTGTCTGCAAAATTAAAAAATTCCGTGGGGGGGGGGGGCTGGTGAAATGCACCTTCAAATATATCACACATATATGACAGCTTTGAAAGAAAGCCACTGTCTTCAAACTTCTTGGAATATTACTGGTCCAGAAGATAAGAATGAATTTCCCTTCTAAGTTCAAATACTCTTGACAAGACATTTCCACATAAAAGCCAGCAAGATTTGCAGTAGTAAAGTAGATATCTGTTCTCAGCCTCCATATCGGCACACATTTATTCAAAACATTTTGACTTAAGTGGTCGAGTTTTAATGAAGTTTACTGCTTCGATTACTGACTGCAAAACTTCGTGTAGAACAGGGCTGATGTTCTTAGAAGCAAGAGCCTCCCTGTGGATGATGCAGTGTGTCCACACGGCGTGAGGAGCTTTTTTTTAATGAGCGCCTTCAGCCCTACAAAACTGCTCGCCATAAAGCGGGCTCCGTCTGTGAACACGCCTACACAATTTTCCCAGTTTACACTATTTTCTACCATAAAAGAATCTATTACCCGAAACAAGTCTACTGCTTTTGTATGAGATGTTATACTTCTGCAGAAAAGTAGATCTTCTTGATATTTATTATCACCATCCATAAACTCACATAACAAATCAAATGCGCATTGTTATGGCTATCAGCGGCTTCATCCAATTGAATGGAAAAATCCTTGCTCTTTTGTTTTTCAATTAACTGGTTATTAATATTGTCATGAATTCAACGACTCACAGTACTATTTGATAATGGCACACTTAGCAGTTGCTTAGCAGCGGATTTTCCTACCATAATGGAAACCATGTCCATAGCAGCTGGGAAAATGAGGCTCTCAGCAATAGAGTGTGTGGTTTCTTGCTCTTTTCTACTCGATTGTAGGATGAAAGAAGAGCCTTTGTCGGGATTGTTGCTTGTTTAGTGAAAAATGCCTTTTGCTCAGCCATTCCTTTCAACTTAGAAAAAAATACTCACGCGGTTTGTTTTCCAAACTTCCATGAACTGTTTCCAAATGACGTTTCATTTTATTGGGGAGTATGCTTTCAGCGGCTAGTACTTTAAAACAGATAACACAATGTGGACGTTATTCATTTCCCACAACAGTACACGTGAACCCGAAATCTATGTAGCTTTCGTCATATTTCCGGTATTTGCGCTTCTTGTCGTCTTTTAAACTGTTTGTTATTTCCGAAACGTCGCGGTCTTTACTAACTTTTAAAAACTTATTCATTTTGCCTGTTCTTAAAACGTAAAGGACATAAATAGGAAAAATACAGAAATCTCGCAAACCACTACACATCCGTTATCACGAACAGTAAGCACAAGAATGGGTCCGGTCTTCACGCGGCGTTACAACAAAAGGGTGCTTTCTCTGCAAAGCTAACTAAATCAACAGAAACCAATCAAATCACTTTTGCCCATGTTGTTTTGATCCTTAAAAGAGACCACGTGACACCCGGTGGGTGGGCATGGGGACGTATCTCTGGGAAAGTTTTCTTTTCTATTTGAAGGAGAGGGGGTGTGATGTGTGGCTGCCATTATCCCCTTATGTCCAGCCTTTTCAGCAAATTCCAACGGCACTACGGCGACTTCTTTGACCAAAAACCGCGACGCACAATTTGAAAAGCCCTGGTCTAAGCGATGGCTTCTGATAATTCGTCTGAAAGGGGTCCGGGTCCGAATCCCGGTGAAGCATGGATGTCGTGTTTGTCTTACGACACTGGCTCTCTCCCGTCTGTGGAACCAGTGAACCTAAATTAGGGACGAGCGACTGCTTATAGCCCATTAAATTGCTCACGGTGGTCGTTAAACCTCCAATAAAAAAACAAATTCTGACATGGGAACAGTTTGGGTGATCATCCAGAAACCCATGGTTTTGACTACTTTGCATCCCTAGCGATTGAGTGGAACCACTTTCCGCGCAAAAAGCAAGAATTGAACACTCTTATGGGGCGCTGTAATGTAATCTTTGTAATTCACAAAATAACAGAAATTCACAGTATACTAATACTTTTTCTTTTATGTACTGTATAATTTTGACTACAAACTTGTGGTGTTGAGGTAAAATAAAAATATCAACGTCTACCACTATAAAAGGTTTATTATACATCGACTATAGTTTCGCAGAGCTTCTGGCTCGGATTCATCAGGACGAATGCAGAGTAAACATTCAAATCATTGTGACATCATCATAGTTCTGACGGTAACGGTGTTTGGTGAGATGTTGCCACGCGCTTGAAAAAAATGGAGTCGACGTCATGTCGTTTACAAGCAGCGTAGAGTTCCGGTATATGTGAAAAGCTTCTAATACATTAAGCTTGATAGTTGAATCAGGTTTATTAATGAGCGTAGCGTTTCCGAACAGAAAGTTATGGTTGTTTTCGTGACAATGCTGGGCTATAGACGACTTCTTCAGTTCACAGTTCCGTACGTAGGTCTGGTGTTTCTTCACACGGAAATATAAAGCCCTGCGGGTCTGCCCTATATATGAAAGACCACATTCGCAAGGTAATTGATAAATTCCCCAGGAATTTATGTCTTCGACATAATCTTTTGATCCGAAAAAATTTATCTTGTTTATGGGTTTGAAAATAACTTCCGAAGCAAATCTGTGAAGCAAATGGGATAACCGCCCAATTCTGTCGTATTGGGTGGTCTACCGGCGTGAGTGAGCGGACAGCTTTATCTACGACACATTCTGTACTACAATAATCTACTATTTGAATATCCAACAACAACCTACTATTTAAGTAATCATACAATTATTCTTATTACTGCGCATTTCCTCTATTTTTATTAAAACTAATGCAAACACTAAAATACTTTATCAACGAAAAACTTCACTATGCAAATAGGCTAATATTTTACATGCAAAAAAAAAAAAACCCACTAGAAATGTCATATGCACACGCCACTAAATTATGTTGATGCGAACTTCGTGAAAAATTGCACGAAAAACTCAAACTCTACTGTTTGTATGTTTAAGTTCACTCTTGGTGAAGGGGTAAAAAATGACTGAAAACCTGTGCTACCCTAGTCTTTAATAAATCAAGCATTTAGTCCAACTACAAAAATTTCTGCTGGTGCATGCTCTTACAAACTTATCAGAGACCATTCAAATATTTTTATTTGAAATACTTTGTCACACTAGATTTAACACGCTTTGATATTACAAGGGAGAGAGAGAGTCAAATGAAAAACGTAAATAACATTTTTCGCATAGTGTACCGATACTGTATCATTTACGCACGTGTGTCATTTTTCAATGGATCAAAATATTACGTCGAAGACATACAGTCCTGGGGAACTTATCAAATACCTTGTGAATGTGGCAGGGCAGATCCGCAGGTCTTTAAATTTCCGTGTGAAGGAACTTAAGAACTACGTACGGAATTGTGAACCGAAGAAGTCGCCTGTAGCCAAGCATTGTCACGAAAACAACCATAAATTTCTGTTCGAAAGCGCTACGCTCATTAATAAACCTGATTCAACGATTAAGCTTAATGTATTAGAAGCTTTTTACATATACTGGAACTCTACACTGTTTGTAAACAACATGAAGTCGATTCCATTTCTTTCAAGCGCGTGGAAACAACTCGCGCGAAAAACTGCGACCGTCAGAACTCTGATGATGTCACAATGATTTGAATATTTTCGCTCCATTCGTCCTGATGAATCCGAGCCAGAAGCTCTACGAAACTATAGACGATGTATAATAAACTTTTATTGTGGTAAACGTTGATATCTTTATTTTACGTTTTTGTTTTATCGGAAGCCGAGCTACTGAGACAACAGCATGAAGTTTCTCTGGCGTTATTCGCTGCTTCATTTTCTTCCTGCCGGCATGCTGTCGTAGAGTTTGCCTACCTTTTTTGCCTACTGTTTTAATATAGGCTAGCCCTTCGACAGGATTTCCATTGCGCTGAAGGAAAGACTTTAGAAGTTCAATTCATAATGGAGTTGCGCACTGCAACGGTAACATACATACAAGTATATAACGAACTTCAATCTAGGAAAGATGTACACTGGTATCCAAAAGTTAAGGACGGATCACATTTGTACCTACAAATGTATAAATCGTCATGTTTTTAGCTAAATTTGACAATAAATGTATTGCTCGTAAGCGAAATAAATATATTTCACATAAAAATATGCTATAACATTGGCACTAGTTAAATAGCAGCGTGAAACAATGTCGTAATGTGCGCAATGATCTCGTTTCGGTACAATGAGGCATTCATATTGCTGTGACCAACATACAAGGAAGTACGGCCATTGACACACACTCCTGCCTGGTGCGTGTAAGGGTGGACGGATCACATAGTGTGTTTGCATTCGTGTGTCGGATCTCCTCCACACTTTTTCTCATCGAATATCTAGCTAAAGAGCGAAACAGGATTCGTCTGTGAAAAGTACAAGGTGCCATTCTGTATTCCATGACACGCACTGTCGGACCCAGGTACATCTTTCACGACTATGAGCTGATGTCGATGCTATACATATCAGCTGCCTGCTTGCTCTGAGTCTGTACTCGTGAAGACGGTTACGTACCGTACCGTCTGGGTACATACTGTGACACCAGAAGCACCTCGAAGTGTTTCCAGGAGTTGGATACTGGTGATACTACGCCTTGTCCGAAAAATTTACTGTCCAGTAGCGATCTTGCGTCCATGTGTCTGTCCTCGCGCAACCACGCCACTGTCGATTTGCCGCATTTCTATCCGTAAAAAACATTTTTCTCTTGTGTGTAACTGTTCTGCAAAATTCCTAAAGCAGCAGTCCGATCGACTACAGTGTACCTGCCTGTAACATGCCGACAGCACTATTTCTGTTGTCAATGCTTAAAAGTTTTCTGGATATCATTTCAAGTTAATCCTACGCTGAAGGTACTACATTCAGCAAACTTCTAGACCAAACGGATCGTCCGACTGTATTGGGAGCAATAGACACGTAACAGCTCCGGACGGACCAGGAGGACCACCGGTATAGAGGATCGACGGATCGTTTCTCAGAAACACAACGGATCTCACGGATACCCGGTCCACTATACAGGCAGATATAACGGCTCCTGTGTGCGTACAAACCGTGCCCCAACGCCTCGTGGAAGCGAATCAGCGATCCAACGGTCATTACATATGCTGCCATTTACACCGGAATATCGCCGGCTCCGTGTGCAGTGGTGCCAGGCCAGAGAGACATGGAACGCCACATACTGCAGACGTGTAGTGTTTGGCGATGAGTGCCGCTTCGTTTTGGCGACGGATGATCATCGTGTCCGTGTGTGGAGGTCCCCGGGTTAACGGCACAATCCCAACCTTATGTATCAAGGGCCACACCTCCCCTACTGCAAGCATTAAGGTCTGGGGAGCCATAGCCTATGATAGCCAATAACCTCTAGTAGCGGTGTCGTAGCTACCCACGCTGATACCCGATTTTGAGTAGTGGCTAAATTTGCATATCATCATGTTTTTCCTTCGAAACAGCAATATCCCTAACATTTTGTGACCAGCGTAATTACCGTCCCCTGCGGTGCTTATGAGACCAAACGAGAGGTTTTGTATTTTTCGCTGTAAATAGCAGAGACCTACTGACAAATCTCCTGCTGCCGTAAGTACGTGTTGCACATGTCGACGCATTGTGAGATGAGAAGACTTTTGGCGTTGTGCCTGAATTAAATCTTTTGTTATTTAGCATATTACTGTTAGTCCTTTGGCCCATTAAAATGTGGGTACTCTCACTTTGGGTAGTGTGTAGTTTTTACTTCCGTCAACCTATTGTTGCCACTGTACCTATTATATTTTACACAAACACAGCAGTTTTGCTTTTGCTCTCACACACTTGTATTGAATGATACAGGCCAGTTTGTACGCGCGGTTTTCTAATTACTTCTTCAGTATACCGGTAACTACTAATGGGAGTCATACCTTACCGGATAAAAACTCAGCATATTTCCGTAAATAATCTACCGATCTAAATAAACTGGCAGCTCACTGCAAATGCTGTAAGTAAACATACGCGAGATCATAGTGACGTATTCGTGAGAAAGCTGATCACATACTTTTTTCCTTATCATTGGTGGTTTAAAAATCACCATCAACAGCTCGATGTGCTATAAGCCGTCGATTGACCCTAATTTAAGAATGATGGTTCCAAGGAAGGCAGAGAGGCACTGCCGTAAAAAAAAAAAAAAAAAAAACAGCCATGCCTTATTGTGATACGAATCCGAACAATTTTCGAACGAATGGTCAAAAGCCAGTGCTTAGACCACTGTGCCAACGGTGGCTTCACATCGTACACTGCTGGACAATTGCTAAGGACGGATCGTAAACGGCTATATAGCGCATAAAAAGTAAGTTTGGTTGGATGCCAAGTAAAATAAAATAATGTCAGAATACCAGGACATTACGAGAAAGACAATTAATTGTGCTTTGAAATCCACAAGGCTTTAGAACGTGTTCAAGGGACAAACAGGCCATTTTGTGCAGAATAGGTAAACGTGAAAAAATGCAATTACCGTCCGCAGGCGTTCTGGCGTAAGGTGTCAATACGGGATGTGGCCACCATGGAGGGCGATGCAAGATTCCACACGTCGTGTCATGCTTTGCACAACATTATCAAGCAGCTGTTGGGGTAATTTATCCCATTCCTCTGTCAGTGCAGGGATGAGGGTGTCCTTGTTTATTGGAGGGCATTGGCGACCAGCAAGACTTCTCCCCAAAGCATCCCACACATTTTCAATGGGATTCAGATCTGGAGAACGTGCTGGCCATACGAGACGTTGAATATCCTCGCTCTCAAGACACTCCTGGACAGCGACTGTTCGATGATATGTTGCGTTGTCGTCCATGAAAATGAATCTATCACCGACAGCACCACGGAACATGCGAACATGAGGTAGCAGAACATCATTAATGTATCGTTGGCCAGTCATAGTCCCAGTTGGAAGCACATAGAGGGACGTACGGCCATTGATCATGATGCCAGCCCATACCATGACACTACATGTCGGATATCGGTCCCTTTCCTGTAAATTTGCTGGACAATATGCAGTACCACTATCACGCCAGATCAGTTGTCATCGACAATCAGACGATAGACTGTATCTACTCTCATCTGAGAAGAAGACAGCAGACCAGTCGTTATCAGTCCAATTGCGATGTTGACGACACCATTGCAAACGGGCGGTACGGTGACGTCTGGACAATGGGATGCACACAACAGGACGGCCGGCGTATAGTCCTCCTTCATGCAAACGTCTGGCGACAGTTTTTCGGGAGATCCGCTGGCCAGTAGCAGCCATAAACTGATTTGCTACCTCACTAGCTGTGCTGCGCCGGTGTCTTTTTGTTGATAGCACTATGTACCGATCTTCTGCAGGTGTCATACTGCGAACACCAACTCCCCCGTGACGTTTGCTACACTCTCCATTTGTTTGAAATCATCTCCAAAGCGTTGAAACAGCACTGTGGCTGACGTCGAACTCCCGGGCAACATGTGTTATTTTTTGCCCTTCTTCAATCTTGCCAATAATACGGCCACGCGCAAAATCATCTAGGTGATGTCGGAAAGACATACTGAAAATTGCAAGTTCGTCAATTGATTCTTTCCTTTTCTCTTTTACGTTTGAACAACAGCTGTCAATACGCTGTCAACTTCCTGTTTCTCAAGAATAGCGGAAGTGACGAAAAACTCGCTTTACGGAGTAGCTTGTTTAGTTTACCGCTCATTCTGTCACTCTGAATGTAATGCAACGTTTTTTCTTTTGAGTGGCGGGGAGCGGCTTTTTAAATCATTATTATTTTATGCACGATGTGTTTATCTTCTAAAATTCAGTTACCTACTGCAGAAATAAAGCACAATAAATATACATCTTGAACCAGTATCTGCTGCTCCTGTGACGCATGGTCTAAGCGCTGGCTTTTGACTATTCGTCCGTGAAGCGGTCCGGGTTCGAATCCCGGTGAGGCATGATGTGTTTGTCTTACGGCACTGGATCTCTCTTCCATGGAGCCAGTGACCCTAAATTAGAGACGGGCAACTGCTTATAGCCCATCGAGTTGCTCTGGGTGGTCGTTAACCCTTCAATAATAATAAAAAAAAGATACAGTATCTACAAAGTTATGCCGTCAGTTTTCAAACAGATATTTTGAAATTATTTTATGTATAGTAAAAGTATGAAAAAAAACTCTAGCCATAAGATTCATTCTACTTACTTGAAATTGTGGAAATATCCAGTTGTAGCACGTGCTGTTTGGAAAACAGTGGAACCAAAGCCTTCGTGTTGCTCACATGTTGCTCCACAAAAGCTGCTTGCATGTTGCCTCAGGTGGTAAAGGTTGGAACTTTGTTCCTTTGCTGCTAATCGGATTAGTGAATCCACACCGTGGTTGTTAGAAAAGTGTAGGCTGTTCTACCTACGTCAACATACAACGGAATTGAAAACTTTAATCGAGCGGAGGAGGGTATACACTGGATGTGCACAGAGCCTTGACTATGGCCTAGGTCGATCCCTGCTTGTGCCTACGTTAAATTGCAAGCCTGCGTGTGTGCTGCCTGGATTAGGAGGAACGCAAAACTTATTCTAGCAGCATAGTAGTCTATGCAAAAGCCATATTATTATCTCATGCTTAGCTTTCTTAATCGGGGACCGACTTAGACAGTTTGGGGCACTGGGCAAGAGGCTTTCAGGGGTCCCCCGGCATCCCGTGTGAATCGCTTTGCTGCAAAGCAAGTAATATATAGCTATATCTTAGGGGCCCCTCAAAGTTCGAGGCCCAGAGCACGTGCCCCGAATGACCTCTCTTAAATCAGGCCCTGTTTTTAATGCCTTCATCAGCTGAGCTCTCTCGAAATGAAATTCAAGATTTCGTAAAAAGAACAAATACATAATAAACGAAGTTCATAAAATGGGCACCTGCTTCAATTCATGAAAAATATTACTGACACTTTACAATAGAAAAAATTACAAAATTTCTTGAAAATATTGTGTTTCAACAGCGATTGGATTATTGATTTTCAAATAATAAGTCTACGTAGGAATCAATCAATATGTTGTGACTATAAACTCACAGTAAACTGAGTAACAATAAATTCTTCTATCAAAAGTTCGCTGACAGGCAGGTACTCTGAGCATATGTACGTATAAATGGCATGAAAAGTCAGTATGTATGCAGCTTGAACCAGTATTATACCTTTTTTGTTTTGAAAAACAAATCATAAAACTTGGATTATAACTTTTTGAGCACTTTGTATAAATCTTCATATCATGGCAAATGCGAGTGCGAGGCAGCGCTGCTGAAATGGAATAATCGATTCGTGCAATTGAGAGAAAAAAATTACTAAAGTAAACATTCGTAAAATTCAGATCATGAGCTTTGTGTCTTTCCTCACTGTAGAAATAGAACTCAGTATCTCGGAATGTGCTGTTCGTATACAGCACATTCCGAGACTTGAAAGTGTGTAAATAATGGGTTAATGTAATCGTATAAGAAAAACAAACAACGAAAAAAAAAAAAAAAACGTAAAGTATATGATTTAAAAATATATTATTTGGAAGGGGGTACGCCCACCTCCCCATTAAAACTCCGTATGGTGGCAAATACGAGAGCTGTAGCCCACGTAATGGTGCGTTTGTTCAACCATCTCATTTGCCGATTTGTTAAATTATATTAAGCTATGATTTCATTGTGTTTCAACCAGAACGAAAATTTCTGATATGGGAACGCCCAAGAGATGAAAAATTGCTCAAAACGAAAGCAAATATGAGACATAACAGTTCGGAAAACATTTAGAACACATTCGTAATGTGTTCCCAATGCTTTCTAAATGTGTTCCGAATGTGTTCCATTTTCACGCATAAAATGTTCCATTCTCACGCGCAAAGTGTTCCGAATGTGATCTGGAAAATAATATGTTCTAAAAATTAACACTAGAGCACATTGTACAGGAGAAGAACACATGAGGAACATATTTGGAGCGCATTGGGAACACATTTGTCGTCAGCAGAACACAACCGAAACACATTTGGAACGCATTTATTAAAAAAAGCGTTCCCAACGTGTTCCAAATGTGTGCCGAGCGTTTGCAGTGTACTCGATGGAAAAGCCACATGGAAGTGAAGTACAAAACTATACGTGTTTATCAGTCAGTTCTGCCTTCCACCCAGATTCCACGGGCAATACGGGTCTTGCTTACTAGTTGCTAGAAGACCAGGTAAGGAAACTCTGTAAGTAATGGAGCAATCAAATAGCGTACTTCGGTATCTGTGTGTTTTGTCTAACACACTAAACTCAGGGACATGCTGTCTAAGGATATCTACTGATACAATCGAAAAGACTCACCACAAAACTTGTCGGAAGAGAAAAGGCTGACGAAATCAACAAATTATTCAACACCTGCTACCTATTTTTTTACGAAATTCACATGGATTGTCATGAAATATTTTTTCGTTCTAGATAACTAATTATTCTGTTAAACAAATATTATTCCTGGCAATTTGTTAAAACCCAGAATATTAGAAAAAGGTCTGTAATAGGGTATTTGTGTCAACAATACTTTACATTTTTGCGAGTATAACACTTATTTCATGCACTTTAAGAACATATGTGCATCGTTTGCTATAAGTGGTGTAAGTATATAACTATATTTCTTTTTAGAAAGGTAACAAGTGGGACCGATAAAACTGTGACTACATTTAAAAGGTCACTATTTAAATCAACATTACTTTTAATTGAAAGTATTATTTTATGAAGTTGATCATCAGTAATATCGAGTAAAAAAGTGACTCAGGATTTTATTGGTTTTAATTTTCGTTCAGGTGTTTAAAAGTAGTTTGTGGAGAATTGGTATTATTTTAAATACCAGTAGATTTAAGTGTTTCTTAGAATTGAATGACTACATCCAATGCAAGATTAGAGGTCATGCCTATTTCTAGCAAAAATCTTATCGACTGAGGTTTTGAACTCTGGTATACTGATATCAGATAAACGTCTCTGTCAGCACTGCCCCCAAAGTTCCGGGTTCGGTTCCTAACAAACAAGATTCCCTGCGGAAGGTCTCTGTGATGCCGTGGAGCCGAACATCAGCTCAATGGATCCTCGCACGAATTTGTGGACAATTCTGCAAGAGGCATGGCTGGCGTTACCACAAGAAATCCCCCGGCACCTGATGGAGTGGATGCCTAGACGTGTACAGGCTGTTATTCGCTCTAGAGGAGGGCCAACACTCTATTAGATAGGTGACTTAAATGTTTACTCCATTGAGTATATGACTGACGTGATTTACATACTTCAGCAGTTTTGTGCGCTTACATGCCCTACATAATTACAATTTTCGCATTTTGGCTAAAGATGGTCAATTGATTTTGCAACACATCACTTCTAGGAAAGGTGCGTTATAGCTGCAATAACGACTCTTTGAAACACAGTTATGTCATTTATTCACCATCACATACCAACTGTTATGGTTGATTATGATGTTTCAAAAGTGAAGTTGTTTATTGCAATGTTTTCTTCAAAATAGTGGGTGGTCATATCATTATTAAACACGCTGTAGTACTGCTTTAATGTAACACTTATTTTCTAATGATTCTGATGCGCCTATAAGATCGTGACTCATTAATACGCATTTTGAAATGCAATTGTTGCAAATGATATGTAGACGTGTGTATCAATTTCATGTCTTCACATTTTGTTCATCTATCTGTGCATACGTCACGTCATGTCACGTCAGTGTACAAGTGTTAGTACTGCATATCGTAAAAATAATTACTGGCATTTGGCATATCTTGAAAAGCAGAAACATAACCGCAGTTAATGAGATTACTGAGTAATGAGTATCGGAATTTTTATTATACTCATTCGGACAGGAAGAAGGAAACGTTAGACAACACTAAAGACTGAAGGTAGAATTGTGATGGGCTGTCTTTATTTAAGGGAAAATGCAAATATTTAATTTCGTGTCTTTAAATAATATATTTTATATTTTTTTCAAATACGTTTAATCACACTGAAGTACAGATCTAAAAAAAAAATTCTATTTAGGACATGAAAAACCCCTAATTGTTAAATATCATCCAAATCGGACGACTGGTAGCGAAGATATTTCCAAACAAAGTAGGAGGGGTTACCCAGATGTATCTACATTTGGGAAACACACCTGAAATATTTCCTTCCCTGCAAGAAGAGAGAAAATGCTGGAAAGTCTGTATTCTGCATGAACCTCCGACAAATTGAATACGGAGTACAGATGACCAAAGGCCCTGACCGTGATCTGTACAATGACGTGAGCCATCCAGAGACGGGGTTCATTTACTCTTGCCGTTTCCTTTATAACAACTTCATTTGTTCGTGCTATTGAGTTGAATTTGTGTTAGAATAAACAATATATATTTTTCTAACAATGGAAAACTGGAGTCTGTGCAAGCTGAAATTCGTTTTGAATATTCTTGTTTCCGATCATTACATTTTCTCGAGGAACTGAGTTTACACGTATCACTGAAAAGTTGTTTCATAATAGAAAATTGAAGCAGAACCACGAAATCTGATTTTTTAGCATGTCTTTTGCATAAAAAGGATCGTGCTTGTGTTATCGGTTTTTTCGTCTGTGGACACCATATCTCTGCAATTATTAGTGCGATTTGAAACATTATTTTCGCGTTGGGTAGCATCAGATGTGCGAATGATGATTCTTCATTTCGTCTTTGTTTTTTTATCGCAGTGACATTTCGCCGCTAGAGGGCGTAAATGCAGATGATATTGAACTCAAAACACAGTTTATTACATACATTTACTTCTAAGCATCCGATTGAAAAAATTATTTTACCTTTCGATTCCATTTATGTCGAAACGTGTTTTAGGTATAGTCACTTTTTCAGTTACGCATAGATTCTCCGCTAGTGAGCGTAAAAATAAATTGCGTTTTCCCGGATATATGTAGGTACTTTTAAAAGTCCGATTTGAAAAAGTCGTTCTATAGTGGATACATCTCCTGATGAGAAATATTTTGCATATAATTTCTAATTTTTATTGAAGAATGGTTTGGCCACTAGGGAGCGTAAGTATTAAATTCTGCTTCTGACGTATTTGCATCAAAATCTGTTCTTCTAAAATTTGGATTGAAAAAATTCGTTAGTGGATCGACACCACTCACGCCGATATGTTTTCGGATTTTTTTCTTCTTAAAATAAAGCAGGATTTCTCCGCCAGGGCAGTATATGTATATCTTATATTTGTTGATACCACTGCTTCTAAGTGTCTGAATTGTAAAATTCCTTTTTTGTTAGATAGAATTTCCCATGCGAAGTGTTTTTCGTATAATTTCAAAAATTTAAAGTAATTCATAGACTTTCTGCCATGGGCCGTCCAGGTAAATTGTGTTTTCCCCGATAGCTCTCCTTCTAAAACTCCGATGTGAAAAATTCTTCCTGTATCGCACACAACTCTTGATGGGAAATGTTTTGCATATATTTTTCTAATATTGGGTAAAGAACGGTTTGGACACGAGGGGACGTAAGTGTTTGTTTCTGCTTCTGATGCATTTGCAGCTAAATCAGAGCTCCTGAAACTCGATTGAAAAAATTCTTCCGTGGACCGATACTTCTCACATTGAAAAATCTTTGGAGAATACTTTCTGCTTAACATAAAGCATGGTTTTTCCGCCACGGTGCTTAGATGCATATCTTATTTTTGTCGATATCTCAGATCCTGAGAGTCCGATTTCAAAAATGTTTTTTTGTTAATGTCCGCTGCGAAAATGTTTCTCCTATAACTTCAAATTTTTCTTAACGCATAAGTCTGATACGAGAGGGCGTACGTTCAGATCTCCGTTAACAGCAATATCTGAGGGACTAACGACCCAACTGAAGAACGTCTTTCTTCAGTCAGATACCACTAAATGTGCAAACTGTGTGCGCGTATTTTCTCGCCAAAATAATGCACAATATCGCCGCTAGCGGACGCCATTTTATCTTAGTATCTCTGCTTTTAAATACGAGATTTAAAAAAATTCAACACCGGATGACGTTTATCTTATGGAACACTTTTAGTTAGTATTTGAGGAGTTTTATCGTTCACAGTTGTGTCGCTAGTTGGTGATCATGTACTTCTGTTTGGAGCTGTACTTCGCTTCTGAAAACCCTACTGAGAAATTACTTCTTTTTTTTGCTGTATGACATTCACGCCAATAGAGATGTGCAACATTATCCACTTTAAATAATGCACAGATTTCCCGCTAGGTAGTGTAAGGGTCAATGTTTTTTTTTTTTTTTTTTTCGTTTTCGCTATTTCTGCTTGCGGGAGACGAATTTGAAAAGTTATTTTTCCTTAGCATAGCTTTTACTATGAAGAATACTTTAAGCCTGCTTTCAGTTTTCCCCTTATGCAAAATTCTTGCATTAGAAGGTGTAGATTTATATCATATTTTCTTCTATATTTCTTCTTTTGACTAATCGGTTTGAAAATCTGTATTATTTGAAAATCTGTATCCTTCTGAAATGAGAAACGTTTTGTGCGCCATCTGTTAAATTCTGTAACATACATCTTAGTTGCTGTTAGTAGTAATGTACCTCTTTTTTTTTATGGATGTTTTATTGATAGTAGAAATCCTGTTGATTTTTTCTAACTGGTTACATTGACTTTAAATAACTTGAAAAATTTAATTCGCGTGAGAAACGATTCAAAAGACGGGCTCATTACAACCGAAATTTCGATGACTTCATTATTTATTTCAAATATTTGGATGGCACAAATACGGAAAACGAGGATATTAATGTCAAATACACTGCTGGCCACCCAAAATGCAACACCAAGAAAGACACGAGATAGCAAAGCCAGATTTACTGGACTTATATCAACAGATACAAAGATGAAACGACTGAGCTTACAGACCCGTGCGACTTTCGGAACACGCAAACATCAATAGTTCGTGTGGCCCCTATAGCTGGCAATAACGGCCGCTACACGCCGCGGCATTTAACGAAAGAGGCTTTGGATGTGGGCTAGGGGTATGTCGGTCCAGGCTGCTTCCACACGTTACCACAGTTCATCAGGCGTAGCCGCGGGTGGCGCTTGTCGGGCCACTCGGTTGCCGATCATCGACCAGGCGTGTTCGATGGGCGACATATCGGGAGAACAGGCGGGCCACGGAAGCAGTGACACCTGGTGGGCTGTGAAGAATTTTTGCACGATGCGTGTCACGTGCGGGCGCGCATTGTCCTGTTGAAACGTGGCCGCTGGCAGGTCCTGCAGGTAAGGGAGGACTACTGGCTCCAAGATGTCAGAAATGTAGCGGTGGCTGTTGAGTGTACCGGCGATGCGTACCAGAGGGGTGCGGGTGTCATATCCAGTTGCGCTCCAAACCATAACGCCAGGCGATGGACCGGTATGGCGATGCATAACGCAGGCGTCATGCAGTCTCTTCCCGCGGTGCCGCCACACGCGGATCCGACGATCCTGATGTTGCAGGAAGAAGCGGGATTCGTCGTAGAAGACAATGTCGTGCCATTCCGTTGTCCAGGTGCGGCGTTTAATGGCCCACTACCACCGCACTCGCCGGTGGTGTAACGTTAATAGTAGTCGGAGCAATGGGCGCCGTGCGACAAGTCCCCGCTCCTGCAGACGACGTCCAACGGTACGTGCTGACACAGGTTGTTACGCAACACACCTTAATTCCTGCGCTAACGTACGTGATGTGGCGGTGCGAGCCGTCAATGCCCGCCACACAACATGCCGGTCCTCTTGTTTGGTGGTGCGCCGTGGCTGCGGGAATCGCTCACGTCGGTCCGTCCGTCCCTCCTGCACCCTTCGAAACCATACTCGCATCACTGTGGCTGAATGTCGTCCCACACGGGCGCCGATGTCTCGGTACTATAAACCTTTGTCACGATAAGCCACTATTCTTCCTCTGTCGAACTCTGAAACGTGCTGCAATGCTAATCGTTTGCATATCCTCTCGAGGGCGACGCATGCTGCGAATTTCAGGCCAATCAGATGCTTCCTTCTTGGTGTTGCATATTGGGTGGCCAGCAGTGTATAACTCGAAATACGTATAAAACTGTATGCTGCTTGTCAGTGGTTACGTATTACGAAAACCAGCTCAGAAGTCAGCATTCGAGCCGGGAACAGCCACACATGAACACGGAGTCCAAATAGCCCAAATTCGGGCAGGAGCTGGTTCAACCTAACGAAATAAACCCGCAAATATAGTTCATGCTCTAGCCTGATATACCGTACCATGAAAAGGTTCTTTGTCACAATGATTAAAGTCGTCAACTATTTTATTTATGTGCCATGGAATATAAAAGAACTGGCACTGCTATTAGCCTACTGAATTAATCAAAACGATGATTACGTGTAGAAAATATACGTTAATTTAGAACAAACCGATGAGACACTATTAAACTCATAGTTACATTAAGGAACTTCCTGCGAGTACATGAGAAACTTTACTAAAAGCTAAAAGAAATGTATACAAGTTAAAAAAGTGAGATCTTTCGGGAACACACTATGGTCCCATCCTCAGATTAAACTTGTATAATACACCGTGATGACCCCTTTAAACACCCAGTGCGCAGAAATGGAATGACGTAAGTAGACACTGAATATTATTACTACTGAATTGATAGAGATGAATGTCTGTGTGCACCAAAAGAAAAATGACATGTTTGAAGTCAAGTTTCACTTAACCAAAACCCACTATTTAGGTAAATTAGGTCATTAGTACCATTAAAATGATGCAGATGCTTGAGCCATGTCCTATTTCGATAATTTATTTTCTATCCGTTCGTCGCATTTTGGAATATCAATGTGTCCCCAGCACATCAATATGTTCCCAGTGGAATATATTGAGGAAAATCTGACAACTCATTCGGAACACATCGAAAAAGTTATTCTGTAAAATATATTCACAGTGCGCTATGACAATGCTCCATGCTTTTGCAACGAAGTGTCCCGAATGTGTATGTAAAAATAGTATCTTCTCTCATAAAACATTTCATGGCGCAGAGAGCTTTGATAACACATGCGGATCAGATTGATACACATTAGGAACACTTTGGGGACATATGAGAAATGCAATGGTCACCCAATTTTTCGAAATTGCTTTCGTAAAATGCTACGGAATCGTGCGATCTGTTCCAAATGATTTGTTATTTGGTCCATCTCAAAAACTCACTTTGCTTTCATACTTATCTTGCTTAACATACGAATTTGGGGAACAGCTATGTCTTGTAATTTAAATTTGCACCTCTGATATTAATTCCACTGGTCAATCTAAAACAATACAATTTTCTTTATTCGAAAGTATGAACGTTTGTCCCATTTTTTGCGCACAGCGCAAGCGTGTACCGCTTTGCTTTGTTGTTATAGCAACAAGGACCGATTTTCAACAGCTGCTGGTGTGACGCCACCTCATCTATATCATTCTGACATGACGTTAGAGATGCATTACGTCATACGATCAACTCTTTTGAAACATCAAAATGATACTTCAGGAGGGTTGGTTCTACTTTGCCGTTCCTACGACATGTAGAGTTTTTCATTTAGGATATTCTCGTCTGCCTCTTTATATGTTAACACCTTTTTATAGCCACTTCTGACTATAGGCATTGCCCAATTCTGTATTCAGTAAGATAATGTTCTACTTTCCCACGTTGACCAGACGGCTTGGGAAATGCATTTTTCTGTTACTGACAGCATAAGGAGAAAGGGACAAAGTACGGAGCAACTTAAAGTACGGACCGACTTGACACGGAACGATCTACGTATTCGAGTTCCGAAGTCCAGGGTGGCTGAGGAAAATCGCGGAAAACCCACAGACGAGATGGTCGGCACGTTCAGGATTCGAACACCCGACAAAAATTCTATCGTGAAATTTTACTTCGAGATTTCCCTTGCGAACCAAAAAAAAATTATTTTAGATTGTCAAATCAGTTTCTTTTCTCATTTATGTCTAAAATTTGAGAGCTCCAATGGAGTAGGTAAAAATGTGATTTGACGTGATTACGTCTTTAAAATCAAACCAGTACTAGGTGGTCAGCACGGAAAGTTGAGTGTTACGAAAAAATGGGCATCGATTTCAGTATAATAACTTCTATATTATCAACGCGAACCAAAACCAACCCATTGTCATTCGATAGCCAAGAGAACAAACTCTTGTTAGCGACCTTGGGTTCGCGCGCCGCGATAATCCTGGGAGAGGGGAGGGGTGTGTGATTTTGGAGACTTTGCCGCCTCGCAAACTTCATAATCAGTATAACTCGGCACTGCGAAGCGCTACGACGTCAAAATTGGTCTCAAACGAAAACAAAATCCAGATCTGTCGATTTAAGACATTTGAAGCAAAATCGAATACAGTTTTGGTTGTGACTCTTTGGATCGCAGTTGAAATATTTTAAAAATTTCCCAATGTCTGCATATACTCGTCGAAAAACCAAGCATAAATGCATCGAACGTACTATACGCGGAAGAGCAACTCGTCAGCTTTCGATAAAGACCGCAATGTCCGCGGCAGAACGCATGAGAAACCATCGGGAGCGAAAGACATTTACTGCGGCGTGGCGCTCTGAGCGACGGCGCGAGCACTTCACTTTGGCACGAGCCCATGAACGTGGAGCATGAAAACGATTCTGCTCATGCCTCGGAACACGGAAACGACAAAATGGAAGCGGATTCCGAGAGATCGGCGCAGTTTGAGATCGGCGAGTGAACGTTCCGAGAACACGTTTGTGAGCAATCCGTTCTGTCATTCGTGCAGGCTTTGCGATAATTAACGAAAACAAAGCTTTCAAAAGGCGACGCAACGGACCATCCACTTCATCTGCTAAAGGCACGAGTACCATTGCTGCCGGTGGAGTTGCCATATACAGAAACTCAAGCATTCCAACAAATTGTCGACCTGTCGTCACTATCGATGTGAGCCGCAAGATCAGATTCGAGCAGCCTTCGGTTTGCGACATGTGTCTAGCCAATGTAACCGTTTACAATCAGTCGAAGTTCATTCTCGGAGTTGTAAGTATACATTCATCCGAATGCTTTGTTGTTTGCCTTCGGATGTTGAATGTTTCGAACGCTACTTGGATACTCTGAAAGTATAAAGAAAATCATTCCAGACTTGGAGCCTGATTTGGAAACGCCGATCAACATCACCGGCGACTTCGTTGATGTGACACGAAATCGAGCTCTCGTTGAATTTATGCAACGAGAGTTTCGTCTGAGTTAGGTACCGACTGCTCCGACCACACTCGGAAGTACTTGTATCGACTTGACATTCGATGGTAACATAGAAGTAACTTGTATGCCATTTAAATCCTACTTCTCTTACCATAGAGCAGTGATTGATAAACTGATTGTCTTTCTTTCATTTACTAGACCCAAATAAATACCATGCGCTAACGAGACGTATTCACGCAAAACCTTGAGGCCGTGCTACGACACAGCCTATATCCGTTTTTTTATTTCATGCGCATGCTGAAGAAACATCATTTGGGAACTCTTTTTTCTTTTTCCTTAAACTACGAAATTCTCAGAATATAACTAAATTTTTTTCGTAGAGTGTAACCAGTTATTTTTTTTTAATATTTATAAAATAAATGAAAACGAAAGAAAAAATACAATTAGATCCGTATTAAACTACACTAAGTAAGCTTAATGCTGCAGACGTTAGTAGTTACGGTTATTTTTTTAACTGGTAGTCCAAAACGTCTAATGCCGAAGAGGCAATTTGCGTTCAGATCAGAGCTACACACGTAGATTCGGCTTCTGTATTGCAGCGAAAAGCAGTTCCGTGTTGTATATTACAGGCAGTTTAAGCAGTATAACTACAATGGAAAATAACAACGCATTGGAATAATAAGCAAATACATGTTAATTATACCATAATTCGAGACATAATTAACACAAGAGCAAATCTGCAATTTTAAAAAAATCAGATAAACGGATTCACTCCTGCAGGAAACACTGCAGTTTTCATTTGCGTGATCACAGTTTCATAATTTAACGAAGCTGTAATGGTATTTATGTAAAAAATATCAGAAAACACATTTATACGAAGCTTTCTTTTTGTGGAACGTTTTTGAATTAAAGAATATCCAAGTGTCAGCTATGTAACCAATAGAAAAAAAATGCATATATAACGGCAAGAACGACGTCGTAAGTTAAGTTACTTTTTGGACATAATAATTAACTTATAATAATCGTAATTAAAAGTTGCAATTTTGAATTTAGGGTATAATAATATTTCGATCTCATGGTTTCCGTCATTTATTACAAATTCAGTATCAAACAATGTCCCGTTGAAACACTTTCTCCTAAGTGTTTCTAAGTATTGCGACGTAAACCGTTTTAGAGTAAGCAGAGGAAAATGTGTTTCTTTAAGCACGGCTACTTAAACGATGTATGCTTGAGTTTTCTATATTATGTCTCAGCAAGGTTTTGGATTATCACGCTGTAAATTTAGATTTAGGGGTTTATTAGTATTTCGCATCCCATAGACGGTCATAATTCATTTTTTTCATTATCATATTCCATAATTTATAATTCCCTTAATATACCAGTTTCGTTCTTGTATAGCGGCTCATAATGTCTGGGCCTCTTTCTGTTTTATCATTGCAACACGGAAGCTTTGTATCTGTTCTCGATTAAATGATACAAATCAAAATCAACTTTTGCAGTTTAACATTTGCTCCATCTTTTTTCCGTAGCTCACTGCATAAGTATGGATTGGTTGATTTGTATGAAATTTGAAATTTAAGGATTTTATTGTGTGCTAAATAGAATGCGCGTAAAACAACATACCTCTTCTATGGAAATATTCGGAGATAGAGAGCTAATTAGCATGTTAATTCCATTAATTAACATGTTTGTTAACATCACGTGATAGTTCCCTGCAAGGGCGTTCCAACTGTACCTATTTGTTTACATGCGGCAAATAATTCCAAAGTTAAGGGAGTGTCTCGGTTTTTTTTAAATTCCTTTTTGATATCTGTACTTTTATTTATTTGCTACGATCAACATTTTTTAACTTTTCCGAATCGCAGATACATTAACGTGTGTGTTTACCAAGTTTTTAAACTACTTTCAAAAAGTAGTTGTAGCGATAATACATTTATATAGTTGTAGCGAAACTACTTTTCAGTAAAAATAGTTATATTGGCAGCTAATTATTTTCTGAAATTGTAACTGTAGCTGTAGCTAACTACTCTTGAAACTTCGTTCACCCAGCACTACGAATTTGCTACTCAAAGGCATATGTTTAGAGTTTCATGCTTCAAGTTTCGGCAATGCCGACAGTGAGTGGGATTAAAGCAAAAAGTTAAGATGATAGCTTTAAACGGAGGTGATGAAACAGCAAATATTATAGATATATTGCCGAGATTGCTATGGTTTTTTAAACCGAAACAACCTGCTTTCACAATTATAACATGATGTCAACTAAATACTACCATACTGAATATGACACAATATCTACCAAATTCTACAATACCGCATTGCAAAATGTATTTCACTCATTGAACAGAGAAATCAAGAGCGTGTAGATCAATGAAGACTGTTTAACTCACTTTAGTTTCGCTGATAACGTAGTCATTTTTGCAACTTGCCCTTCAAAAGTGCAGAGTATGATCCAGGAACTTGCTGGGAAGAGGAAAGAAGTGGGATTAAAACTGAACTTTCAGAAAGCAAAATTAGTGTACAATGCTTTTACAATAAATGAACATTTATCAAGTAATGAGGGAAATCTGGAGATAACCGATACCTACGCTTACATTGGACAACAGGAGCCGCGGATGGCTTAGTGGTTAGCGAGTCAGGCTATCGATGCAGGGTCATTGATAGTCTGATGGTGTGATTTACTAACAATCGCTGAATATCCGCCGTGAATCGGACGAGCACGTTAAAAGACTGCCCCCAGGCTGGACCCACTGGTTAAATGGGTATCCTTTCCTATGCCCCCCCCCCCCTGAAATTCTTTCACCCCTCTATGTGCAATATCATACTTGTACGGTGGCGCCATCTACTCTACTCTAATCTCACTATAAACTGTTCTGTTAAAGTCGCTAGACTTGCTCTCATTCCTTCCGCTTCTGTGTCCTGCCCAAAAGGCGACCTCGCTGTAGGTGGCTGGGACCTAAACTCTACTCACTGTGGACGGAAGTCCTACAAGAAAATGACAAATACATTGGACAACAGACATCAAGGGAGGGTCACGTTGATAAAGAAATTAATCGGCGTAAAAACTTGGTGGAAAACTTTTGGGAGAAATAGTACAATTTTCAAGAGCAGTTTACCACTGTGCTTTAAATGAAAAATGTTTAATCAACGCATCCTTTCAATTCTTACTTACGAAGCAGAGACATGGATCATAACTAAACAAGTTTGTAAAATCATGCAATGCATTGAATATAATACGCTTTCCAACATACCAGAAATCATAACTCAAGTTATCACTCAAGCTAAGAGAATAATGGCTATGGAATAAATCTCGGTCCTGTGTCCTGACCCTTGATTCCATATCGATGATATTCAACAGAACCGGTTCGGTATACCTCCGAAATAACATGATAAAGTTTTGTCTCAATCAAAGCATTTTTACGTACGTTATGATGCATAAGGGCTATGGAATAGATCCCACTCCTGTGTCATAACCTTTGACCCCATTTCACCCATTTTCAATAGAATTTGTTCCCAGGCAAGTAATTACAACATACTAACATTTCATCCAAATCGAAACATTTTTACGTAAGTTTTGACGCATAATGGCGATGGAAGTGATTCCGCTCCTATGCTCTGACCTTTGACCCCATTTCACCCATTTTCAATAGGTTTTGTGGCCTGGTGGTCCCCTACCACATACTAAAATTTTATCGAAATCGAACCATTTTTACGTTAGTTATGACGCATAACAGTAGCGGAATGAATCCCGCTCCTATATACTGACCTTTCACCCCATTTCGTTCACTTTAAATAAGGTTCCTTCCCAGGTGATACCCTAAAATATACTAAAATTTCATCGAAATCGAACGATTGGTTACGCGAGTTATCGTGCGGACGGACATACACACACACAACGCGTGACGTAATGAAGCAGATGGGAATCGCTTCCATCTGCTGGCAAGAGTATGACGTCATAAAACTTTAATAGGATCCACATACAACGCGTGACGTAATGAGACAGATGGTGTGACCGCGCACCAACATTCTCAAACGCGAGATTGTGACGTCATAAGATTTCTAAGCATTGGAAACATTAATGGAACGACGCCATGACACTAAAAACGTTATAACTCGGGGTGGTTTTTTAATCCACTAAAGGAATTCTCCTAAAGTCGAGATCAAGCTACATCGATTTCTAGTACCAGAAAACGGTAGGCTAACGACTTTCATCAAAAATCTTAGAGCCGTTTTCAAAATAAAATGTACATACATACATACAAGAACTGCTACTTTAAGGTGGACGTCAAGTAATTTTGCTTCCTATACTTCCAATGGAAAAACTTCTGTACACATTTTCTTTACAATTAATGCGTTCCCAAGAATGAAAATTTGAACATCGATTAAAATAGCTTCATTTCATAACTTGGAATACTTAATATTTTCTAAACCATAACCGTAATTATGCAATCCAATATTTATTTGTCCACTGACGTCATCAGAGTACAGGTCGCGCCATTTTTTTCTGGTTTCAACACCACCAAAGGAAAGGTTATTGTTTTTTAATATAATTATGCTTATGTTTTAGAAAATGTTAAGTATTTCAAGTTATAGTATGAAGTTATTTTAATCGATGTTCAAATTTCCATCCTTGGGAACACACTAATTGTGAAGGAAATGTGTACAAAAGGTTTTCCATTGGAAATATAGGAAGTAAAATTACTTGACGTCCACCTTACTAGTGTGGGATAAGGGCGATGGAATGGATCCCGATTCCATGTCCTGACCTTTGACTCCATTTGTCCGATTTTCAATAGGGTTCCTCTCCAGGTAGTCCCCTAGCACATACTAAACCTTCATCGAAATCGAACCATTTTTACGCACCTTATGACGCATAAGTGGAATGGAATGCATCCCGGTCCTATGTCCTGACCTTTAACTCCACACCCATTTTCAATAGGGTTTGTCCCCACGTGGTCCCCTACCACATACTAAAATTTCATTGATATCGAACCATATTTACGCAAGTTATGACGCATAAGGGCAATTGAATGGATCTCGCTCTTATGGCGTGACCTTTGACCCAATTTCACCCATTTTCAATAGGGTTCGTCCCCTGGTGGTCTCTTACCGCATTCTAAAATTTCATCGAAATCGAACCCTATTTACGTGAGTTATCGTGCCGACAGACGGACGGAAAAAGCTGGAGCATATACGCTTCTTGAACCTACGGTTGGAAAGTGTAAAAAAGGAATACGGAGGCTGCTGACAACTGAAAGTTGCAAGGCGAGATGCATGCTTGGTGTAACTAAAAAGGATAATAAGAGGAACTCGTGGATCAGGAAAATAAAACGAGTGGAAAGCATCATGATCAGAGTAAAATCCCTGAAATGGCAATGAGCTCGACATATTGCCAGAAAAACGAACTACCGGCGGACAATCAATATCTCAGACTGGTTACCAAGGTGGCAGAAAACGACTCTGAAGAAGACCACGCGAGAGATTAGTAGATGCAATTGGAGAGCATGCCAGAGTGAGATGGACGCGGCAATCTCAAGTGAGATAATTGTGGACGAAAATTGGGGAGAATTTCATCCAGCAGTAGTTTGATACCGGTTGACAATGAGGATGATTGAATAGTACTTCATGTTCGTGACTACTGTGGTTTGATAATAAACATATAGATTGTTACATAACATTTCTGCTTCTTTCACTCTATCCGTTACTTTATTTATTTATTTAGCTGCGAATGTGTGTGCAACAAGTGTTTAGCTAAGGACATTAATTAACAATAACTTCACAGCAACAAAACCATTATAAATGTCACAGTTACACCGTCCACTCTTTTCAGAGGTGAAAGTGTATGCGGTAATGTTAACTTCTGAAGATTTCAAGGGCTCAAAAACTGAGAGTTTCCTTTGCTGACCTGGTAAACTCTAATAATAATTAGAGCTATAGAGATCACTGATAGCCTTGAGTTGAGTTCCGTGTGTATATCTTCTGAAATTTTATTATGACAGAGAAATCTTGCACTAACAATTACGTAGGGTTTAATAATAAAGTCGTTCATTTTAAAAGGGCTAGGAGCAGAATTTGAAGAAAAGTTCATTTTTAAAACTCAGTAGCAGAGTTTCTTTGTATATTTCATTAGTCTGTAATCCAAAGGATTACAGTTACTGTATGATCAAAAGTATCCTGACAGCCATTTGAATAATGGGTCTGCCCACATACACGGCCTCCATGTCCCATACAGGTATAAAAAGACGCACGTGACTTGGGAAACATCACTGTACACAAGTATGAGCGGTAGAATGAGTCGTACAGCAAAACTCAGTGAATTTCAACGTAGCACGGTCATAGGATGCCATTTTGCCGACATGTCATTTCCGAAAATTTTCGATTTACTGCAGCTGCTTCGATGAACTATAAGTTATGTTATTGCGAAATGGAAACGCCTAGGAGTAGGAACAGTGCAACCGCCAACTGACAGGCTACGTAACATGACAGAGCGGGTTCGCCGAGTGCTGAAACCTGTGATGCCACAAAATTGACAGTCCTCAGCAAAATGTTGGACATCGGTGTTGAGAGTTGCGACACTCAACATCGATATTAAAAATTATAGGCGCCAGCTACGGGGAGAAGGATCCAATAATTTTACTGGGCGGGCAGTGCCCACCCATTATTTTTCGATTAAACAATCGGTTTGAGATGTACCGAGCTCCACCTTATGAGGCCAAAGCAATTTATTTTAAAAATTAATAAATAACAAAATAAGTAAACTGTTTTTTTTTCATTTTTTACATTGTTCATTTATATATAATTTATGACTACACAGCTTGCGGTGTTAAGATAGAATATTAATAACAACGTTTCGCACAATAAAATGTATATTATACATCGACTATAATTTCGCAAAGCGTTTGGCTCGTCTTCCTCAGGACGAATGGAGCGTAAACATTCAAATCATTGTGACATCATCAGAATTCTGACGTCACGGGTTTTGGTGAGTTGTTTCCACGCGCGTGAAACAAATGGAGTCGACGTATTGTCGTTGACAAGCCGTGACGAGTTCCGGTATATGTGGAAAGCTTCTAATATATTAAGCTTGATAGTCGAGTCCGGTTTATCAATAAGCGTACCGTTTACAAACAAAAATTTATGGTTATTTTCGAGACAATGTTGAGCTATAGACGATTTCTTCAGTTCATAGTTCTGTAGATAGGTCTTGTGGTGCTTCACACGGAAACTTAAAGCCCTGCGGGTCTATCCTATATATGAAAGTCCACATTCACAAGGTATCTGATAAATTTCCCAGCGGTTTAAGTCTTCGACGTAGTCTTTTGATCCGTAAAAATCCATCTTGTTTATGGGTTTGAAAATAACTTTGAAATTAAAACTTTTAAGAATTTTTGGAAATTCCGAAGCAAATCTGGGGAACAAGTGGGATAACTGCCCATTTTTTTCGTATTGGGAAGTCTATAGGCATGAACGTGCAGACAGCTTTGGTTTCCTAAATTTTTGGACAGCTTTGTCTATGACAGAAATGCTGTATCCTCTGTGTGCTGCAATTCGTTTAAAAAAATCAAGCTTTTTCTCTAAGAAATCCTCAGTTGAGCAGATATGTACTGCACGATATGGGTATGTGAAGAAGGTAGTGATATTTTGTTTCCATGGATTATTTGATTCTGCATGAGGGGGGTTAGGAAACAGTAAATAATTTTCGATAAACTGTTGTACTAAAGGATCCTTGAGAGCGTGACACAAGGACATCAAGGAATGGTAAACAGCCGTTATTTTCAGTCTCATATGTGAACTGTATATGAGGATCAATTGAATTGATAAGTTCAACTAATTTAGGAATTTCCGAGTTCATGCCATTCCAGAGAACAAAAGTATCATCTACATAACGAATCCACAGGTCAAATGTAACAAGCTGAAATAGTTGGTCTTCAAAGTGGCGCATGTAGACCACATAAAATAGGAGACAGCCGGCTACCCATTGCAAGGACTTCTGTTTGTTGGAAAAATCTTCCACGAAAAAGGAAACTGTTTTGTCTTATACAAATTTCCACTAGTCTTAAAATTTCTTCTATTTGCGGTTGGCTGAAATGATGTTCTTTGAAACTTGCTTTCAATGCTTGGAGAGCTCCAATCACTGGGATACTTGTAAACATGGATTTCACATCGAACGATAACATGAACGAATCGTTGATTGCATGTCACTCTAGCCGATTGACAAATTCAATGGAAATTTTTACAGATGTTGTGTTCGAAGGAGTCGTTAAAGTCGATAGTTTTGAAGATGGAAATTTGGCCAACTTATGTGTAGCTGATCCTATATTGCTGACTATGGGATGAAAGGGGTCCCTACAAGGAAATGAAAAATGGCCCATTGGAGAAATAATTAAAGGAAGTTCGGAAAGTGGCAACAAGTTGTGTAACCCTTGGCCAAAACTCAAAAAATCATCTGAATCCCTCACATTCCCGTTGTCCACGTTTCTATGCACTTCCGAAGTTACACAAGATTGGTGTCCCCTTTCGTCCCATAGTCAGCAATACAGGATCAGCTACACATAAGTTGGCCAAATTTCTATCTTCGAAACTATCGACTTTAATGACTTCTTCGAACACAACATCTGTAAAAAATCCCAATGATTTTGTCAATTGGCTAAAGCGACATGCATTCAACGACCAGTTCATGTTATCCTTCGATGTGAAATCCATGTTCACAAGTATCCCAGTGATTGGAGCTCTCCAAGCATTGAAAGCAAGTTTCAAAGAACGTCATTTCAGCCAACCGGAAATAGAAGAAATTTTGAGACTAGTGGAAATTTGTACAACACAAAACAGTTTCCTTTTTCGTGGAAGATTTTTCCAACAGACAGAAGGCCTTGCAATGGGTAGCCCGCTGTCACTTATTTTATGCGGTCTACATTCGCCACTTTGAAGACTAACTATTTCAGCTTGTTACATTTGACCTGTTTATTCGTTTTATAGATGATACTTTTGTTCTCTGGAATGGCATGAACTCGAAAATACCTAAATTAGTTAAACTTATCAATTCAATTGATCCTCATATACAGTTCACATTCGAGACTGAAAATAATGGCTGCTTACTATTCCTTGATGTCCTTGTGTCACGCTCTCAAGGATCCTTTAGAACAACAGTTTATTGATAATCATTTGCTGTTTCCTTACCCTTTCATGCAAAATCAAATAATCCATGGAAACAAAATATCTCTGCCTTCTTCACATACGTATATCGTGCAGTACATATCTGCTCAACTGAGGATTTCTTATAGAAAGAGCTTAATTTTCTTAAACGAATTGCAGCACACAGAGGATACAGCCCTTCCGTTATAGACAAAGCTGTCTAAAAATTTAGGAAACCATAGCCTGTCTGCACGCTCATGCCTATAGACCTCCCAGTACGAAAACATTGGGCAGTTATCCCATTTGTTCCTCCGATTTGCTTCGGAATTTCAAAAATCCTTAAAAGTTTTAATTTCACAGTTATTTTCAAATGCATAAACAGGATGATTTTTTACGGATCAAAAGACTACGTCGAAGACTTAAACTGCTGGGGAATTTATCAGATACCTTGTGAATGTGGACTATTATATATGGGATAGACCCGCAGGGCTTTAAGTTTCCGTGTGAAGCACCACAAGACCTATGTACGGAACACTGAACTGAAGAAGTCGTCTATAGCTCACCATTGTCACGAAAATGACCATACATTTTTGTTTGGAAACGCTATGCTTATTGATAAACCGGACTCGACTATCAAGCTTAATATATTAGAAGCTTTCCACATATACCGGAACGCACCACGACTTGTCGACGACAATACGTCGACTCTATTTCTTTCATGCGCTTGGAAACACCTCACCAAAACCCGTAACTGTCAGAATTCTGATGATGTCACAATGATTTGAATGTTTACGCTCCATTCGTCCTGAGGAAGCCGAGCCAAACGCTTTGCGAAACTATAGTCGATGTATAATAAACATTTTATTGTGCGAAACGTTGTTATTATTATTCAAATGTTCATTTATTAAGAAACTAGATTGTCTGCTCCTCATAGTGTTTGATATGTTCTCGTGATATGTGGTAAATGTTTAAATCAATTATCAAAAATAAAATACATAAACATACAGAAACGTATAATCTGTAGCGCCTTTATCTTTCTATCTATCTATTTTTTTGCGCTTCTTGTTCTTTGTTCAAGTAACCCAACTAATTTCTCATTTTTTATAAACTTTGGAAATGAAATTTTTCTGGATGCTTTTGTAAAATCGCAGACTGAATTTTACTTTCAAAAATATTAATATTTTGCAAACAAAATATTTATTTTTCCTTGTTCATCTGTTGATGAGCAATTATAGTAGCGTTTTAAAATACACGTCGAACCTCGTAGTGTATGTTTTCTCTCCCTTTATTTTCTTATGTTCCTTCTGACAATGGAATTCAAATGCCCCTCCCATGTCTGATCTCTTTACGCCTGCTTACCCCAATAATTTCGTAAATTCGGTGTCCCTGTCCAAAATGCTTCTTGAAACTAAGCCAGCGCCATAACGGTTCGTTGAGAAGTGAAGTGAATGAGTTTCCATGCCGGGAAGCTGCACACAAGACTAACAACAGCAACATGAGTTCCAAGCGTCGGCCGGAGTAGTTTAAATCTCGAAGCCAGTTGATTCTAGAGCAATGGAAACGTGTTCTTTGAAGTGATGAATCACGCTTTATCATCTGGCAGTCCTACGGACCAGTATGCGTGTAGGGGATGCCAGGTAAACTGTACCTGCTGACTGTGTTTTGCCGACTGTGATATTTGGTTGAAGAAGGATCACATTCTAGGGCTATTTCTTATGGTTTGCGTCTGAGCACTTTAGTTCCAATGCGTTGGAATCTTAACTCTGAGATCTATTATGACATCTTTGACAATTCTGTGACCCAAACTTTGTATCAATAGTTCGGAAAAGGCACACTCCTCTACCAACAGAACAATGTCCGCCCAAAAAGGAAGGTTCGGGCAGAAATAAGTTGAGGAGATGAATGTGGAAGAACGTGATTTGGCTACACAGAGCCTAGAAATACCCAATGTGTCACGTGGATCACTTGTCGAAGGAATCGTAGCGCCGACTGAAGGTCAGGCCAAACCGACTGACATTGGCGACCAACATAACAAATGCTCTTGTGTTGTGACGGAAGACTGTTTCCGCAGCAGCGTATTAAAATCTAATGCAAAGAGTGGAGGTTGTGTTAGTAGTAAAGAGTGAACCAACTAGATAGTCATTCGTTTTCTATGACAGAGAGTTCGTTGGTAGGCAAACGTCAGGGTACTTTTGATCAGAGAGTGGTTATAGAATTACCCAAGGTTTTATTATTTTTTTTTTTTTTGCAACACAAGATTTGTACGAAATTTAATGGACGTATAAGTGTTGATCTTTTACAAAATATCAGAAATAATTATAAAACATGGTTCCAGTATTAAACATTTTTAAGGACAGAACACATTTTTTTCTATAAGAATTATATCGCGTTGCTTTTAATTGAACGGAGATTTAGTTCGTGAGTTTCCTGAGTGCATCCCAACGGCTATTTAGGAAAATAATACGAGAATACGCGGAAATGTCCCTGCAAAATTAAATGAAAGCATTATCTAAATTCGCACAAAGCCATCTGGGTGTAAGAAATAATTCAGAAAAAATATTGCTCCGTATGGATCTTCGAGTGTAGTTTTTAGCGCAAAGTGCCTTATTCTACTTGATAAAACGATTTCATGAAGATGACAAAGAAAAAGGGTCACAAATCTATCTTAGACCGTCCCTTAGCAACTTATATCAATATTATAAGTAATTTGGAGAAAGTATTTTTTTATGGCAAAATTCAGGGGAAAGGTGCTCTTTCATAGTTGTCACTCTCTATCTTTCCCGTCCCTCCCTCACTTAGGGAAGTAATAGCTATCAGATTATACCTTTTAAGGATGTTTAGCATCGCGACTTTGGAGATTTTATTACAAAAAATAATGTATGTGTCTCTGGTTTCGTTCAGATGTAGGGATGATATGGATTTTGATTTTATTTTTGCAGGAGAACAATATTAGGGCAAATACTTATGGTACGTTTAGTTTCCAAGCCATCAGAGAGAGATTCTTAAACTTGAATAATCGTATGGGTCATACTGTAATTTTAGTGTTAAAATACAAGTAGTGGAAGTTGTATTAAGCTTAAGGGCGTTCAAGAATTCCTCAGAAAAACTACTGAAGTGCGTCTCACCAGACTGACATCTGGATGTGACGCCAGTATATAGCAACATAGCGCTGTAATTTGCTTACTTCGGCCATAAAATGCGCCTATACTGTAATTTGTATACGTCGGCCATAAACTCTGTCTACACCGTAATTTACACATGTTGGCCATAAACTTTGCTTACACTAATATTTCAATACGTCGGCCATAAACTGTGGATATACCGTAATTTGCACATGTCGTTCATAAACTGTGACTGTCCTGAAATTTACGCAAGTAAGTCATAAACTCTGCCTATAGTAGAATTTGCACACTTCGACCGTAAACTATGACTATACTGGAATTTATGCAAGTCAGTCATAAACTCTGCCTGTAGTGGAATTTGCACACGTCGACCGTAAACTGTGCCACTTACTGCACGTAGGGTACCTTATCTTTGTTGCTGATTGCTTGTACGTTTATCTCATTCAGCTATTCACTGTGATCTCTAAATCTCTAAGCAAAACAAAATAAAAACTTTCAACAAAGGTTCCGACAAATATTTGCAAAGGTTATTTACTGATGCAAAGTTCTTTCTTCTCTAGGAATCCTGGAGCGCATGTGCATGCTGTGTATATTTCCTCATCGAAACTGCCTAGATTGATCTTTTCTTCACAGGTGCAGTTTGATTCATCTATAGAAAAAAGAAATAGGCTTTAGGTTGCAAAATAATCGTTTTAGCGCTGAAAAAAAGAGCAAAATTCTTACAAGACAGCTTTCAGAAATGAAAATAAAAAATTAAATGAATTTTCTTAGGTTCGAGATGGTAAAACTCATGACAAATCAACATCCTTAGATCCTTACTCAAGGCAGAATTCCAACTGACCGGTACATTCCTGATCATCTTTACGCTTTATATTCGCTCTTTCCAAGTTCCTACCCAGAACTACGAAGTGCAACTAACAAAAAATCTGTTTTGAAGCAAAAATACAAATTTTTTTGGAAAGGAAACTCCAACGACAGAGAAGTCAAGCGCTTTCGCAAAATTCAGAAGCAAACCTGAAAACGAGAGTATTGAAATATACCGTAGTTTTGTGACAGTCTTTCCTTCCTTTGCACAATTGAGCCATTCTCCAGTTTACATTCTTTTACAGAAAGTGTTCATTTTCAAGTCCAATAGCGTGACTGATATAAATCAACGTTAACGAGAAGAAACTGTTAACTTGGCTATTGGATAGAGACCAACACATAGTTATGTGGTTTTCCGGCTGGTTGGTTTTCTGACAGATTTATCTACACACACAGATAAAGTTGCCAATAGATATACATTTTTAGAGAAAAAACCTGAAGGCACTTGAAAGCAATAATCCTGTCGCAAAGAATCACTACGTTAAGGATTTTTTACAATACACTGCACACCTAGAAAGTAATTACCTTACTTGGACGAATTTTCCTAAATTTACTTACTTAAATCTATCTGTTCATCGGAACAAACTCAATAACTATTCCGAGATATATATTGTGACGGTCTCCTCACCCCCACCTCGCATAATTAATTGGCGAGAGGCGTGGTTAATTAACGGTAATTGAAACTTGATTGGGGTTTTTAATTAACAGAGAGTTATAATTTAAACACTTGCGAGGGGCGGTATATTAAGAAAAGATCTTCTAGCACTTTGAATTCAAGTGGCGAGATGCAGGTGTTTGCCACGAGAACAAAGAGCCCATAAACGGAAATGGGACGGGTCAGAGTTTAAAAGCTATTTCCCATGACTCAAAAATGTTTGGACGGCAAAAGCGTTTGAAGCTTTTGTCTGTGCTGCGCGCTAAACAATGGCAAAGCTCTTAGACTTGAAGAGCGGTTTATAATAAAAATGGCGCGGTTTCAAGTGTTGGAATTCACCGCTTACCAATTTCTTGGAGAGGGGAGATTGTGGTTGAAGACAGATCCCGTTTGATATCCGAGAGAACTGGGCCTCGATTTTTCCGCGTGCTAGAAAATGCTTGCCGTCCGTCTGTGTGCTCTTGAAATTCTGAGCATAAGAAGTAAAGCCAGCTGAAAAACATAAGCTGAGGACTAACCAACAACAGATCTGCTTGGGAACCTTCTTCACCTTGCCGGACTATCGATACCTGTTCTAAGGAGCCATTTCAGGTGAAATGCCGACAGAAGCATAATAATTACGGAATATCGCCTCACTCATGCAGAGAGAGAGAGAAGAGAAACGCCAACCTCGGGACCCGCAGAGGAGCGCAGCCCCCTGCAGAGCCTCTTCGCAAAGAAAGCGGGGAGAGAACTTTTGTGCGTGTGCCTGAGTACGTGCGTTCAACGACTAGGGATGATGTCGTTTTTACGAAGAGACCGTAAGCAACGCGGCCTCATCCAAAAAGGAAAAAGGCTACCCGTAGTGCCGACATATTAGTGAATGTGAGTGAGTGTTTGTGTTATCCATACTGTGGATACTCAAGGACCAATGTAAGTACTTTTTACGAATACTTTTATTTGCGGCTCATTGTGAACAAACAGAGTTTTCGTTAGGACATATTTTCTGAAACACCGAAGAGGGCCAAAGCTGGCCGGAAGTTATAGCTTTGTAATTAGATGAAGAATCCGGTGTAACTTATGCATGTATCCATTAAATCCCTGTTTTAATTGTTATACTGTGCCTCCATTGGTTTCTTGGTGTACTGTGTCGGCTAATTGGCTAACGAGGTATTGGCGGATTCAGTGATTCGAATCGCAGTCCGGAAGTGATTGGGCATCCTGACAACTAAGGCCCAAAGGACTCAACAATATTTTTAAAGTGAAATTGCTTTATTCAGTGACTGGAAGTGAAACGAATTGTTTTTATTTGTTTTTGAATACCTTCGAATTCGCGAAGACGAAAGTTTTGATCACTCAGAAGATGAAAGTAAGAAAAAGTATCCATTGCCAGTTGTTAATTGTTCAACGGCATAAAAGTGTTTCTGTGCTACGTTGAACATAATGTATCTGTTGAAAGTTGCCAAATCATGTTTAAAAAGTGCTTTTCATAAAATGTCAGAAACTATTCCTAATGAACAATCTGTTTTGATATTATTTCATTTCCTTATAAGTATTAAATCTATACCAGTGTTTCACTGTTTTTACTAATGCATTGATCAACGATGGACGATCCTATCTACACAAGTTCATTTTTTTCCCATCCCGTTATTTAAATTAATTAAAATTAGTTATTGTTGAAAGTTACTTTTAATCACTTCCTTTCTTTCCATTAAAATTCCTTAAAGAGAATTATGGAACAATACACAAATATTTTCAGTGTGTGAAAAGGCGCTCTTCTGCGGGCTGTTTTTCTAACTGAATGTTCCTGGGGAATAAAATAATGTTAAAACTGGCGTAAAAGAAAATAATTGAAATACCAAATGTTCAATTAATATTTACTATTTTTCTGAATAATGAGAAATAAAGAAAATGGATTTTCTTGTGAAGAATAGTTTGGGCAGTCCAATGCCAAAAATGATGTGTTTGTTTTGATCTCAGTAAACCCAAATTTAGAACTGCCGATACTCTGACAATCAGCGAAAGACTAGCATAACTTAATTATATACACTGATCGTCAAAAAAATAGTTGCACCCAGAAGGAAGCAACTGACAGGAATCAAACTTTGTGGGCAGGCTTGACATCGTGATACGTGCAAATAATTCAAGTATCACGCTCGGCCGCGTATATGACGCAAGCAAGGAGGAGTCGTAGCACTGTGCTTGAACGGCTATGTAAGGCCGTCCCGTTGTGTGCGCTAGCCATTATGACTCGTGCTGTCGTGTTAGTTGCACCCTTTTTAAGTGACGTATGCCGCAGAGAAAATTCGGAAACAAATCGGGCAGTTGGAGGAGTTCGAGAAAGGCCGCGTCGTCGAGCTCCGGGAAGCAGGACACCGGTTGTGCGGATATCACCATAACACGCTGTTGGCGGCGGTGGATAGAACAAAGCACGCAGCAGCGAAAGAAAGGGTCTAGGAGACCTAGAAAACTACGGAGAGAGACGACCGACGATTTGTCTGACATACGCGGAGTGACAAATCAGCCACGATTGCGGATATTCAGTGAGCAGTGGTGCCCTCCATGAATCGTCCGATTAGTGCCAGCACCATTTGCAGACGGCTGCACGACGTAGGACAACACGCACGCAGACAGTCTCGATGATTGCCGTTAACACCATTGCATCGTCGCCAAAGACTGCAATGATGTCATGTCTGGCTGTCATAGAGCTACTCAGAATGACAGCGGGTGATCTTCAGTGAAGAATCCCGCTTATGTCTTGGAAAAGACGACCACCAAATCCGTGTGTGGAGGCACCGTAGTCAGCGCCAAGATAAACGGTGTATTGCCAAGCGCCACATGTCCAGGAGGCCTGGTGTCATGTTGTGGGGTGCAATTCCTTACGATGCCAGATCACCTTTGGTGTTCATTACAGGCACTTTGACTGCCCATGAGGTACTGCAACCAGTGGTCCTACCTTTTCTGAACGCTCACGCCGGTGTGATTTTTCAACAGAAAACGCTCGTCCTCATACTACTGCTGTCTTGAGAGCTTGCCTTAAAGACACCTTTAGGAACCTATACAACTTCATGCCGAGATGTCTGGCATACTGTGTGAGCAAACATGGCGGCCAGACGCCATACTGAGAGACACTACTTATTGGCGTGTAGCTCAATAAATATTGCCCATCTCAGTCTCAATTTTTAATCATGTATTGTTCCTCGTAACATCAGGGTTTGTACGTCTCCAGGATTTCCTGAAAAACTTGAATTAAGTTTTTATTTTTCATGGCCCTGGAAAACTCCTGTAAAAAATGCAATTTTTAATGACTCCTGGAATAATTGTATTTCTTTTTATGCTGAACTAGTTTGGTTAAAAGATTTGAAGACAGTGTTGCACCACAAACGTTAGCTGTTCTCCAGCTGTGAACTGGATGGAGAGTGTGGGGGAAGGAAAGGGATTGCAGAAACTTCCTTTCCTAAACAGGTGCAAGGGCCTGTTGACTGATAAGCATCTCCTGTACACTTCTGGGATATAAAACATGATTCTATATTTTCGCAGAATTTCAACAAAACTGGCTGAAAATTTAATGTGCTTAATAAGTTGCTAAAAGGGTCGAACACATCAAATTTCTTGTGAAGTGGATAAAAATTGTGAAAACTAGCCACTAAAACTTTTAATCACGTTTGCATTTGCCCGCAGTGTACGTCAATAAAAAATTTATGCACCATTCAATCTTATGACCCATTTACGACATCTGCGAAAAATTCAGGTCCTTTATTGAAAATTCGGAAAATTAATTTTTCCACGTTTTTTTGCTCGCCTTTTGTAAAAAAGATCGTGCTTTTGTTATTAGTCCATGTGTCCGTTCGACTGTGAACACCATTACTCTGAAACCAACAGTCCGATTTGAAAAATATTTTTCAATAGGGAAGCTTGAAATGGGCGAATGATAATCTTTTATTTCGTTTTTTTTTTTTTCACAATGCACAATTTTGCCCCTAAAGGGCGTAACACGCAGATGATGTCGAATTCAAAATACATTTTATTCCATATATCTGTTTCTAAACGTCCGATTGAAAAAAATTCCCTTCCAATTCCATTTATATCAAAAACTATTTTAGGTATAGTAACTTTTTTAAGTTGCGCACAGATTTCCCACTAGGGGGCGTAAAAATAAACTACGTTTTCCCCGATATCTCTGCTTTTAAAACTTCGATTTTATTTTTTTTTCTCCAGCGGATACAGCTCCTGATGGGAAATCTTTTGCATATAATTCCTAATTTTTGGTAAAAAATGATTTGGCCACCTGGGGGCGTAAGTGTTAATTTCTGGATCTGTTGCATTTGCCGCAAAATCTGAGCTCCTGAAAACTCGATTGAAAAATTCTTCAGTGGGCCGATGCCGCTAACATCGAAAAATCTTTTGAGAATACTTTCTTCTTAAAATATTGCATGGCTTTTCCGCCAGGGGATGCATATATTATTTTTGCCAATATCTCTGCATCTAAGAGTTCTATTTGAAAAAATGCTTTCTTTGTTGGAGAGCGTTTTCACTGCAAAATGTTTCTCATATAATTTCAAATGTTTATTAATGCACAAGTTTACCACCAGAGGGCGTAAGTTCACGTTTTCGTTTACAGCAATATCTGCAGGGCTAAAAACTGGATTGAAAAACTTCTCTCTTCGGTTAGATACTACTAACTAAGCAAACTGTGTGTGCATATTTTCTTCCCAAAATAATACCAAATTTTTCTGCTAGATTTTCTTAATATCTCTGCTTCTACATGTGTGATTTTAAAAATTCTTTCAACACCGGGTGCCGTTTATCTTGTAGAACACTTTAGGCTACTATATGAGGAATTTTGCAGTTCACAGTTCTGTCGGTATGTGGTGTTTTTGTACTTCAGTTTGCAGCTGTATCGCCGCTTCTAAAAACACTATTGAGAAATTTCTTCTTTACTTTATACCATTCGCTACGCTAGAGATGTAGAGCATTATCCTCGGTAAGTAATGCACAGATTTTCCGATAGGGGACGTAAAGGTTGAAACCGTTTTCTTGAAATTTCTGCTTCCGGGAGATGTTTTTGAAAAGTTCTTTTTACTTAGCATTGCTTTTTCCATGCAGGATAGTTTTCGCCATTTTCAACTTTTCCTTTATGCAAAATTCTGCTAAAAATTATAAAGTTATGTAATGTTTCATTCTCTGGTAAATTTCTTCTTTTAACTGTGTAATTTGAAAATATTTTTGTCTTTGACACCTTCGTTGTGCAATGAGAAACTTTTGTGTACCATTTGTTAATTTTTGTGACATGCTTTTTAGCCACTGGTGGAACTAAGCAAATATTTTTATTTCTGGATGTTTTGTCAATTGTTAAAACCGGTTTATTTGCTTTTCTAAACGGTTCCATCGACTTTGAATAGCTTTGATAAATTTAATGTTGCGTCAATGGTTTCAAAAGACGTGCTAATTACACCCAAACATTTGGTGTCATCTTTCTTGGTTTTTTTTTTTCCTGGTTCCCTAAAGGTAGGCATTCGAGCTTTTCGGGTTCTTGTTTCTAGTTTCTTGAATGGAATATCCAGGCTTTTAGGTTTGTATCAAAGTGGACAAAAAAAAAACAACAACAACTGAATCCTGTGAAACTTGTTAATGCACAGTGTCATTACTAAGGTTTACATGATTCACGCCCTGTAAATGCTTTGGGGTCTTTCACTTTAACTCAATGTCTACACTCTGATATGTAGGCACTGTAAAAAATAATGATTACAGGGAAGAAAATTATCAGCATCATCACGCATGTATTTTATTTTTTTTTGTTTCAGAAATGCAAGGAAACATATTTAAGGTTGTGGAATAACTCTTTTACGGGTCTTATAGAGGTTATTTTTCTTCAAAGTTGGTTGTCAAATTTTCGAACTAAAGCCTAGTTCGTCATCAGGACTATGTCACTGGAGTAGTTGCTGCCACTCAATTGGAAGAGTCCATCCGCAATTATCGTTAATTGTGGTACTTCTTCTTCTTGCTATTTCGATCCCTTCTTCTAGTTTCCTCTTTACTAAGTTTGACTGGTGGGCGATTATTTTCACTGAGTCCCAATTTATGGAGTGTCCACTTGCTTGTATATGTCTGTCTAGCCCTGTTTTGTTCCCAATGTTCCTAATAGCTGCTTGGTGTTCTTTCATTCGGACCTTAATACTTCTCCCTGTTTCTCCTATATAGCTGAGTCCGCAGTTACAGTCGATGCAGTAAATTACTCCTTCCTGCAATTGGATGTCCAATTCTTTCTGCTTTAAAGCTGGCAGGAATTTCTTTATTTTGTTATTAAGATCTGGAGCTAGCCTGATATTATATTTTGCTCCGATCCTTTTCAGTTTCTCGAAAAGTCCCTTGTGGTACGTAATTTTGCTGGTGAATTTGAAGTTGGTTTTCTCCTGCTTCTTTTTTGGCACTTGTTTAAATATTTTTTCAACATATGGGGAGGGGTAATTGTTTTCTGCCAATATTTCCTTTAATTCTTCTTTGTGAAGATCTTTCTGAGTAGCTGAAGAGACCAGAATTTCAATCTTTTCCAAAAATTGTCTCGCCGTATTCGATTTAATATAATCAGGGTGGAATGAGCAGAAGTCTAACATCTTCCCTGTGTTGGTGGGTTTTCTAAAAAGCTGAGTGAATATTTTTCCCTCTCTTGAGGTCAAGGTTAAATCTAGGTAATTGATGCTATGGTCTCTTTCCTGTTCTAGGGTATACTGCAAGGAATTCTCTAGTAAGTTAAATTCTTTCAGAATCTGAGAGGGTAGAGATTGGTCCACAGTATCTACTATAATTAGGACATCATCCATGTACCTTACATAGAGAGCAAACAAGGAGGGTTGTATAAGGATTTTTGCCTCTAGTTTACTTATATAATAATGTGATAGCAGAGGTGCTAGTGGAGAACCCATTGCAAGTCCTGAAGTTTGTCTGTAATATTTCTTTCCAAACTGGAAGAAATTATTCTTGAAGGAAAATAGGAGCAGTTCATATATGCCAAGTAGTATTTCTCTATTGTGATTATGGAATACTATTTTTTCCGCAAGGTCATCTGCAATGAATTCCAGGAGGAGGTCCAGGTTAATGTTGGTATACATAGAGACTATATCCAGGCTTGACATTACTGGATGAATTAATTCTGGCAAGTTGTCCAGTTTTCCTTTTAGCTGCATGGAATTTTTTAGTAGGTAGGGAGGAGAAGGGAACATCTCTGAGGTGACCAAGTAAATAATAATTAATGTTGGAGACGGTTAATACCATCCCCCACTAACAAACATGTCATGGATCTGACGGAAGAAGGAGTAGATGAAAACCTGATTAATCTCCTCAATAAGGGATATAATTATAACCTTTCCTCCGCAACACTTGATAAAAACGTATACTGATTGATTTAGAAAGCATCTGTAGTAAGGTAGAAAGAGAAGATGAAAATACAGCAGTTACTTTAAGGAAAGAATTCTCAGACTGCGTCTCAAAATTTGTAAAAAAGCCAGTAAAAGTTGATTACAATTGTAATAGAAATGCCATTGCTGACCTTAAAAAATTCAAAGCCAATGATAAGGTTGTAGCACTGAGAGCAGATAAGAGCAAAGTTTTGGTATTGGTAGAAAAAGAGAAGTATTACAATAAAATGGAAGCTGAATTGAGCAAGCCTTATTATGAAGAACTCAATGGTAACCCTATAGATCAAACTGTCAAAAATCTTAAGAAATTAATCAGCTCTTTAAGAAATAAAAAACAGCTTAATGAGCTCTTCAAAAACTTCTCCAAAATCCAGTCAAGAATTCCACAGATCTATGGTACGATAAAAGTTCACAAAGAAGGCCATCCAGTAAGACCTATAATAGACACTAGAAATTCGCCACTCTCCAACATTAATTATTATTTACTTGGTCACCTCAGAGATATGTTCCCTTCTCCTCCCTACCTACTAAAAAATTCCATGCAGCTAAAAGGAAAACTGGACAACTTGCCAGAATTAATTCATCCAGTAATGGCAAGCCTGGATATAGTCTCTATGCATACCAACATTAACCTGGACCTCCTCCTGGAATTCATTGCAGATGACCTTGCGGAAAAAATAGTATTCCATAATCACAATAGAGAAATACTACTTGGCATATATGAACTGCTCCTATTTTCATTCAAGAATAATTTCTTCCAGTTTGGAAAGAAATATTACAGACAAACTTCAGGACTTGCAATGGGTTCTCCACTAGCACCTCTGCTAGCAAATTATTATATAAGTAAACTAGAGGCAAAAATCCTTATACAACCCTCCTTGTTTGCTCTCTATGTAAGGTACATGGATGATGTCCTAATTATAGTAGATACTGTGGACCAATCTCTACCCTCTCAGATTCTGAAAGAATTTAACTTACTAGAGAATTCCTTGCAGTATACCCTAGAACAGGAAAGAGACCATAGCATCAATTACCTAGATTTAACCTTGACCTCAAGAGAGGGAAAAATATTCACTCAGCTTTTTAGAAAACCCACCAACACAGGGAAGATGTTAGACTTCTGCTCATTCCACCCTGATTATATTAAATCGAATACGGCGAGACAATTTTTGGAAAAGATTGAAATTCTGGTCTCTTCAGCTACTCAGAAAGATCTTCACAAAGAAGAATTAAAGGAAATATTGGCAGAAAACAATTACCCCTCCCCATATGTTGAAAAAATATTTAAACAAGTGCCAAAAAAGAAGCAGGAGAAAACCAACTTCAAATTCACCAGCAAAATTACGTACCACAAGGGACTTTTCGAGAAACTGAAAAGGATCGGAGCAAAATATAATATCAGGCTAGCTCCAGATCTTAATAACAAAATAAAGAAATTCCTGCCAGCTTTAAAGCAGAAAGAATTGGACATCCAATTGCAGGAAGGAGTAATTTACTGCATCGACTGTAACTGCGGACTCAGCTATATAGGAGAAACAGGGAGAAGTATTAAGGTCCGAATGAAAGAACACCAAGCAGCTATTAGGAACATTGGGAACAAAACAGGGCTAGACAGACATATACAAGCAAGTGGACACTCCATAAATTGGGACTCAGTGAAAATAATCGCCCACCAGTCAAACTTAGTAAAGAGGAAACTAGAAGAAGGGATCGAAATAGCAAGAAGAAGAAGTACCACAATTAACGATAATTGCGGATGGACTCTTCCAATTGAGTGGCAGCAACTACTCCAGTGACATAGTCCTGATGACGAACTAGGCTTTAGTTCGAAAATTTGACAACCAACTTTGAAGAAAAATAACCTCTATAAGACCCGTAAAAGAGTTATTCCACAATCACTATGAATAGAGGTGCCATAAATGCATTTACAAATATTTAAGGTTTTAATGAATCAGAATGTGCCGTCTCTACTAATGTGTATATATCTTTTCTGCTTTCAGTCGATGTATATTCTAAATGTGCAGTGTTGCGCTTGTGGCCAAATGGTCTGATGCAATTTCCTTGACCATTCGCCCGAGATGTGCCTGATTTCGAGTCGCACGTGAGGTATGGGTGGTATATTTGTCTGATGGCACTGGCTCTGTACCTTCTCTGCAACAAGTGACCCTAAATTAGAAATGCGCAACTGATTATATCACCCAGAGTTGCACATCATGGTCAATAAACAATGAAACACGAAAAAAAAAAAATTAGTAGTAAACTTCACCGCAATTTACAATATAGACAACAAAGCATTGCGATTCTAGCAGAAATTTGGGCTCCTGGAATTTTTATGGACTCCTGGAAAAGTCCTGGAATTTAGTTTCTGTAAAAGTGTACGAACCCTTTAACCTTTACCTTCCTCCCGAATAACATTGCAATCCGACACGCTTTTCTGGGTGCAACATTTTTTTGAAGATGAGTGTATATTTTATCGTTTTGTTTCGAGATTTAGCTATCAAGTCTGAGGACTATAAGTAGTCGCCCATTCCTAATTTGTAGTTACTGCTTCCTAAGAGAAGACGGGGAGGAAGGAAGGCTACAGCGATGTGATACAGGCAGAATTCCGAAGCCAGAGCTGGGGCGCACTTTGGACGATTAGCCAAAGCCAGCACCTCTGCACATTCAGCTACTGGGGTGGCATTTGTTAGCTTAATTTTTTTCATTTAAGAAGCAGAAGTCATAATATTATAGACTATTATTTGTTCATCTGTCACATCGTGTTGTAAAATTTTCATATCAAATCGCTTCTGCAATATTTGACTTATTAGAAAGCAAAAACACCGTTTACTGCACCAAACTAAAGAAGACAGCAACTGCAGAGAGACTTTTCAGAAACATCTGGTATATTAGTTGGGTGTTTGCCAACTACCCCAATATTAATCCTCTTATCTTAGTAATCGTTCTTCGAGACCTCCAACTGCCACACTAGATATGAACGCCCCACTCCGTGTTCGTACTGGCGATATATTCGATTTACCTCGGGCAAAAGGTTTGGTCATCGGGCAAAAGTTTTGGTTTTTGTCAAAACGTGAATCTGATGAATACCAATTTCACATTAAATAATGTTCTGTGGTCTAAATGTGCAAATGGTTAATGTCAGCACGTGCTCAGTATAACTATCAAACCTATACAATCAGAAAGAGTGCTAACATTTAGGTTAAAAATGTCTTGGCTCTAGTCAGATTGATGAAATCAAAAGTGTCCGATAGGAAAGTGACACGAAGCGAGGCCCATGCGGCGCATATTTAGTGGATCGAAACTGATGTTTATCCGTAACAGTCACGAACGTTGTTCACTAGGCCATCCGCGGCCCGCGAAGTTTACGAGAGGTATTGACGATTAACTTATTCATTATTTTTGTAAAATAATACTTAATATTTTTAAAAAATACTTCTTTCTCTTTTTTTTGTAAAATAATACTTAATATTTTTAAAAAATACTTCTTTCTCTTTTTTTTGTAAAATAATATTTATTTTAGAAAAATAATGAGTGATTAAATGTATACATCGTTTATCACAGTAATTTGGTAGTACAAGGCAATATTATTTCGTAGTATTTGGTAGTATTATTCAGTTGTAAAAAATCTTAGCCACATAGAATGAAATATTTGGCGTTCTCTGTCTGCATATAATGAATTTACCAACCTGTCTTGGCCACATATCAAATATTTACCAGCGGTGAATATCAGAACAACTGTAAGATATCAGAGGGTAGAACTCTTGTGCCATACAGGATTGTCTATCATATTTTGTTTCCTCCTCTCCCTCCTCATATTCGGGGAGTTGGCAGGTTTTTTGTTTACACTGAGATAATCGCAGATTAGCGTTATTACCTGATTGTCGGAATAGCCCGTTACCTTATCAGTTTGGTCAGGGGTCGGTTCCACTCTCTCTAATCCTCTCTTCTTACGTATTTGTCGTATCAGTTTCACCCAGAAGGAAATCAAGAAAGAGACCAACTCCTCGCATCCACCTAGGGCTTGAATACTAGATTGGGAATGCGAAACACTGGCGATTTTTGGAGATCCCTGTCTGGAGTATGTAACGTCTGAACAAGTTGCAGATGATAGTGTTATTAAATTTTGTGATTACCTAACGACGAGTTTGATTAACAAATACGGTGTACTCAAGCATCACATCTGAAAAGATTACAAATGTATGTCAATCGCTTCCCTCAAAATTTAATGGCAGCTTTTATGACCATATCCAATACGCTTTTATAGATATAATAAAAGAAATACAAATTCATGCGCATGCAATGGACAATACACATTAGGGATGCCGACCTAATAACGCGTTGAAATTCTCTAGCACAAATTACAGCCTTATAAGCGGAAACATCGGCTCCACCAAATTTTGGAGAGCTTCAGGAGGGAATGCCAGACATGCCTGTTTCAGCAGTGTCTGAAACTTTGCTCGAGACCTCGGTCCAGGATCCATGCATGTGTTTTTCCGCTTCATGTAATCCAAGGTATCTTCCACAGGGTTTGAATGCATCTACCTTCGGGGCCACTGCACAGTTCAAAATTCAGAGGAATGTTCTTCCAGCCATGCCTGTGTGGTTGTGGCTCGATGCGGCTGCGCATTTTGATGTTGAAGCACACAATCGGTTGCAGGATGCGCGAAGATGATGGGATATAACGTGCTCGTAGCGTTATGCCGTTACGAAGCTCTCCAGGCATTATAAGGGACCTAATATGCTCCATGAGAGGTTTCCCAAAACATCATAGAACCACCGCCGCCTTAAACAGCGCCGACCTGGCACGTCGCCGACGGGGCCATGGCCTGATGCTGTCCATGCAAGTAGTAGGAAATGGCGGGTTCTGGCGCAAGGAGCAGCTCCTTCTAAAGAAGGATGGGGGCGTGGCTTGCGACAGAAGGATGGGGGCGTGGCTTGTGGCAGAAGGATGTGGGGGCGTGGCAGATGACGCTAGTGTGTAGGGTCGATGTGCTGCCCCTAGCGGTGCTTTTTGGAACTTTCGATGGATTTTTGAGGGATGGGAACGATTGAGTCGGGGAAAGGGGATATGTGCGTTGCCCCCTAGCGGTGCTTTTTGGAACTTTCGATGGACCTTTGAGAGATGGCAACGACCAAGTGGGGGAAAGGAGATGTGCTGCCCCCTAGCGGTGCTTTTTGGAACTTTCGATGGATCTTTGAGGGATGGCAACGACCGAGTGGGGGAAAGGAGATGTGCTGCCCCTAGCGGTGCTTCTTGGAACTTTTAATGGATCTTTGAGAGATGGTAACGACCGAGTGGGGGAAAGGGGGGTGTACGTTGCTCCCCTAGCAGTGCTTTTTCGAACTTTTCTCGGGAGATTTATTGGACGTTGACAAATTTTGGGGAAGTCTTTCCAATATTTATTTTTTTAATTTTCTCGGGAGATTTACTGGACTTTGTCAAATTTTTGAAGGAAGTTTTTTTGTCGTTTCCAATTTTTTTACTCATTTTTTTTGTCCTATTTCTTCTCTCTAATTTATTTTATTAAATTTATATTTTCAGGAATTCCCTGAGGTGTTATAATTTTTATAGACGTTGCAGTATTTTTTTTATTTTCTCGGGAGATTTATTAGACTTTATCAAATTTTTGAAGGAAGTCTTTCCAATATATTTTTTTTTATTAAATTTATATTTTCAGGAATTCCCTGAGGTATTATAATTTTTATAGACGTTGCAGTATTTTTTTTATTTTCTCGGGAGATTTATTAGACTTTATCAAATTTTTGAAGGAAGTCTTTCCAATATGTTTTTTTTTTATTAAATTTATATTTTCAGGACTTCCGTGAGGTGTTATAATTTTTATAGACGTTGCATTATTTTTTTAATTCTTATATTTGTCCCCCTCCAATTTTAATTTAGGCGAGAAAAGGCTTTGTTTGAAAAGATTTCGTTCCCGTTGATTCATGTTCCGCCATTTTAGTTTCACCACGTTGTCATTTTGTGAGCCATGTGTTTTGGGATGACTCACAATTTTCTCTTTGACTCAGAAAACTTTGTATGACACGTGTTTTGGGAAGAGTGACTATGCCGGATGACGCATGTCGTGATAGCAGACATGACATCAGCCAACGCCATTTCCTCCACGGGGTCGGCGGTTGACGTCATTTGAGATTCTGTAGCCACATTAAGTTCCAAGACTGATTTTTTTTTCAATAACTTGTTCATTTTGCAACGAATTTATTCCTTATTTTTTCCTCATAATTTCCCATTTTATATTCATAATTTTTCAACGTAACGATTTTTTTATTTTCTTTGAGGAGACTTCACGCATTTTCAACGGACGTTCCAACATAAAAACGTTTTCCAAAGTTTTGTGCTGCAGACATAATCTTAAAACACGATTGTTTATTAACGTATTTACGTGTTCATGACATTTTTTTAACGTTGTACCTTTTTCCACCGTACAAAGTCACAATTTTTTAGGCATAGTTAAAATGTTTTTTTATTTCTTCATGATTATTCAGTGAAATGTACCCTTTAATGCATTATCTTAATCTTTTTGTACTAAATGCTTGCATACTCGTTAAACTTCTCGATGTACCAACATTATTTTATTTTCAAACTAACAACTACTTTTATCGAGGCTTTATTTTTTCTGTTTATGAAGAATCTTTTAGTTTATTCTCTCAAGATATGAAAATTAATTATAACGAAATCCTTTCACTTTTCTATCGCTAAGAATTTACCTTAAAATAAGTCCTGAGCTATAGTTCGCTTTGTCTGGTTAGAGGTGATTCATCAATAGTATGTTTGTGACCAGATAACGTCTCCGTGCAGTTACTGCCTGAAGCGATGACGCATGGGTGACGGGTACGTTGTGATGTCATCCTTGTGAACTTGGAATGTCATCATACTGCTTGAAGCGATGACGCACTGTGACGGGTTTTTCGTGATGTCATCTTTGTGAACAGATGCCAAAAGAATTTCAGAAACTTTTTCAACTTCGAACCAATGACGTTTCTTCCATTGTCGGGGGTCAAAAAGGCATCCTGTTTGCTATAATAAAATTTCATACTTTCACCAAAAATCATATTTTTAAACGCGCTTTTTTTTTCATGTATAACTAAGTTTTTATTGTTTACTCACCTCATCAAAGTCAATCTCATTCCTTTTCTTCATTTAGTTCGCTTTAAATTGAGATGTTTCAAAACTTCGCGTATATTTCATTCACTCAATGTCCGGTTCTCCCGTGCCTGTCCCTTCATTTTTAACTTCTGTGCATGCTGCATTTTATCTTTAGACGTTTAGTTTCATTGACTTTTTCTTTCGTTTTAATTAGGTTTTCATTATCGTATTTTTTATTCATTGTCTCAGCAGAAAAATCTTTCATTCTGGAGACATAGCGACTAAGTCCGTACTTCCTCTAAACATTTTTTTTTCACATTTTACTAATTGTTCAGAAAAGCAGTTGTTTCCAAACTCCCATAGTGAAAATATCGTATTCCCCTTATAGTACTTATTATATTTTTCCTTCTATTCAGTGTTATATGATTCTTCAAACTTTGGTTTATTTTTATGAAACTTCTTTTTTCTTATTTTTTTTTCTGATTCAAACTTTCAATCTTTTCCTATCGATGTAATTACTCTTATTTTCCCATTCGACTTTACTTTTGAACAGAAATGTATCTAAAATCTTCAGATGTATTTTAGTCTATAAGGCCGATTCTTCCCTGTTTCAAATAAAGTCATGTAGGATTTTAGTGTAAATGCCCCCAAATCTTTAGAACTTACTTTTCATAGTTAGATACTAAATCCTCGAGGTTTAAATTAAAACATGAAAGAAGAGTGTTTTTATGCTCTCTCCAGTGTGTGAGCTTTCCCCAAGAAATTAACTTTGAATTCCCCCATGTTTCTGTCGGAAACTGAAAATCTCCTGCGACTGTTTTCACGCGTCTCTTGCTTACAGGAAAACCTCATATGGCATGAAATCACTTTGCTTGGGAGATTAAACTAAATTCTGGTTTTGAACTTTGAATGCAAACTCAAGCTCGCAAAAGCATAGTTTTCTAAGTGAACTTAAACTGTAAACTGTCTAAGATGACAAAAATCTAAAACTGCTGACTCAATGGGACAGAGCGTTTGAACTTTGCCCTTCATTCTCCATTTACGAGATCCGTCGTGAACCACTAGAAGGGAAGTAAGCAGACCCTGATTTAGTCCACTGTTTCCAAGGAAGGTAGAAAGCTAGTGTCGTAATTTCAAAAGCTCATAACTCAAGCCTCCCCAGGATTCAATTTCGGACGAACGAATACTCAGATGTCAATGCTTAGACATTGAAAAATTACTTCAGACAAATATTTTCTTACTTAAAGTGCTTCAATTCAGAATTTGTACTACTTAAGATTTCCCTTAGTCAATATTTTTTCTATCTTAAAAACTTCTAAAGGGTTGATTTTGAAAAAAAAAAAAAAATAAATAAATAAAAAAAAAAACGAGTTCCCACAAAAATGTCAAATTTCCTCAGATTGTATGAGGAACCAAAAAAATTGATGAAGCTTGAATGTTAACCATTTCTTTCTCTTCATGTTTCATTCCATAAACTTTCTTCAAATTCCTATATATCCAAGAATTTTGTTAAATGTCCAAGTTCGACTCCCCAGAAATTTTCTGAAAATGATAGTTTCTCTTTTAAAAAAAATTCCAGAATAAGAATCCCTTCACTGAAACAAGAAATTCCTATTCAAAGCATTCCATCCCTCTTTCTACTTCAAATACTCTATTTGTAAATCTAAGGAAGTTTTTTAAATATTCATATACTTTTCCCTTTAACTTTAGAAGATATTGTCTTAAAATGTATGTACATATTACAATAGTAAAATATCTTACTACTGCTTGATGTTCAATTCACTTCACATTGTCTTAAGGAAATTCGTTCATTTTCTCATAACACATAGACATGTTATTTTTCTTCCCATTCACTTCAAAGACTTGAGATCAACTTAATGGAGTCCTTTGAGAAAAACTTTCATAGGAAAGCATAAATTTGCCCAAAAAGTACATTAAAAATAAACAAATGTTGAAAGTTCCTGTACAAGAAGGAAATTCTGTTGTAACTTCTAAACGAAAAAAGACAAATTCTAAGAAAATATGTAAAAATGTTCATTGGATTCCATATTAAAAAATTTAGTTGAACAAAAGTGTCATTTTTTTTTCTTTTTTAAATGTATGCACTTTCGGAACAGTTCATTCTTTCTTAGGGTTAAAAATGGAACACTTCATTTTTTCTTAGTGGACAGCTTTGAGAAAACACATTTCATTAAAAGCAGGGAAATTCTCTTAGCATAACATGGGAAAACTAGTATACATAAAAAGACTTTCGAAACGAGTAAAAATCTGTTGAAGTTCGTTTTCGAAAACGTTTGAAATAGAATATAGTAAAAACAGTCACAGCAAGTTCCTGAAAGTTGAAAATTGGATGTACTAAAAATGTCTAAGGAAAGAATTTTTTATAAAACACAACTGCTTTAGTTTTCTCCGGCTAGAGGGGTCTTCAGTGAGAGCGCTTCTTCTTTTTCAACACAAAGAATGAAGCGAGTCAGTTTGAAACATTTCAAACTCCCCGAAAATAAGCCGTGTACTCTGGTTTCGGCTCAATACTGTAAAGCATTGCTCTCAGACCAGTCGGAAATCCCCCGATTGGGCACCTGATGGAAAACATCAGGCCCATTTCCCTAATAAATACCCAAATATCCTTAAGAAAAGTCTTTAGCAAAAAAAATACTAGTTCCCCATTAAATCAATTCATTCTGTTACTATTTTAAAAAAAGAAATTTCTTCCTCTAACTTTAGAAGATATTGTCCCAAAATGTATGTACATATTACGATAGTAAAATATCTTACTACTTACTGCTTGATGTTCAGTTCACTTTACACTGTCTTAAGGAAATTCATTCATTTTCTCATAACACATAGACATGTTATTTTTCTTTCCATTCACTTCAAAGACTCAATTGAGATCAACCTAATGGAGTCCTTTGAGAAAAACTTTCATAGGAGAGCATAAATTTGCCTAAAAAGTACATTAAAGATAAACAAATGTTGAAAGTTCCTGTACAAGAAGGAAATTCTGTTGTAACTTCTAAACGAAAAAAGACAAATTCTAAGAAAATATGTAAAAATGTTCGTTGGATTCCATATTAAAAAAAATTAGTTGAAGAAAAGTGTCATTCTTTTTTTCTCGGAACAGTTCATTCTTTCCTAGGGTTAAAAATGGAACACTTCATTTTTCTTAGTAGACAATTTTGAGAAAACACATTTCATTAAAAGCAGAAAAATTCCCATAGAATAACATGGGAAAATTAGTATGCATAAAAAGACTGTTTCGAAACGAATAAAAATCTGTTGAAGTTCGTTTTCGAAAAAGTTGGAAATGGAATGAAGTAAAAACAGTCACAGCAAGTTCCTGAAAGTTGAAAATTGGATGTACTAAAAATGTCTAAGGAAAGAAATTTTTATAAAAAACAGACTGTTTAGTTTTTCCAGGCTAAGGGGTCTTCAGTGAGAGCGCTTCTTTTTCATCTCAAAGAATAAAGCGAGTCAGTTTGAAACATTTCAAACTCCCCGAAATTAAGCTGTGTACCCTGGTTTCGACTCAATACTGTAAAGCATTGCTCTCAGACCAGTCGGAATTCCGCACCGATTGGTTGCCTAATGGAAAACATCAGACCCCTTTCCAATAACAATCCCCAAATATCCTTAAGAAAAGTCTAGAAAAAAAAGCACTAGTTCCCCATTAAAACAATTGGATTTTTTCTGTTACTGTTTTAAACATTTCAAAAAAGAAGTTTACATTCTCACTTTTACTTTTAAAAACTTGAAAGCTTAAATTATGACCCATTTAAAAAAATTCACTTAAAATTTAATTTTAAAAAATAATAATTACTCTTTAAATTTATATCTTAAAACTAAAAAATATTTACGCTTAATATTTCAATAAATAATAAATATTCACAAACTCACCTTCTACCTTGCCCATTTAAAAAAAAAATTCTGAATTTATATAATCGAAATCATTACTTCTCCAAGTAGTTCTTTTCCCCTGATTGTTGTGAGGAACTCTCTGAAATCTTCACTTTTCCACATGTGTTCATAAAAGCTTGAGCTACTTCCTTAGGATTCAACAAGGCCACAGCGTTCTCGAAACTTGAAATCGCTTTTCGGTTCCACTCAGTGGTTAGGCATGGAGGATGCATCTGAATAGGTGGAAGTACTTCAGAAATGCATTCGCGACATCTACATACCTTCAGGATGCTCTCCCCGATTAAATTTTTAAACATTCAATTAAATTGTGTCAAAGTTCACACTCCTCAATCGATGTACTTTGAAACTTTCGGGATTCTCCGAGTACGATTTTCTGGAATTCTGAACCCATTAACAATTCCTGGATGCTGTCCCACACGCCATCCAAAATAATTTGGAGTTTCTTAAACTGCTTTCTGGTTAATGCAACTCCTGTTGTTAAGTGAAAAATCCGGAACCAGAATTTGAAAGACTTGAAGACTTCTTACTTTATTCAAACTTAGAAAAGAACTACAATTCGCTCAGCGTTTCCTTTGCATACTGTAACCAACACATGACCCTTATCACCACGTGGTAATTGATGCGTCACGATGCGTGAGCACACTAACTGCGCGATGACTGTTTCCTTATCTGGTCATCTCGCAACGAACATGCTATTGATTCTAATCAGACAAAGCTAGCTTCAGCTTGAGAGATAAACGAAAGGATTTCATTATAACTTTCATATCTTGAGAGAATAAACTAAAAAAATCTTTATAGAGTACATAATAAGCGTAAAGAAATTCTTCAAGGCTGAATTTCCACTAAAATGATGGTGGTATACGGAAAGCGTGAGAATTTAATCAGACACCTTCAAAGAATTCATCTTGGAATTAACGCTGCTTTTGAAAAACGAGTGAACTATGAAATTCTTTGTTCTCCACACAGGAAAATTTCAGATTTCGAAATCTCGCCGTCCTGACCCACTTTTTCCTGAGTGAAATTTAACACGTGGTGGAAATCTCCACTTGCGCATTCCTTTGAGTGGGGAATAGCTCTCATGAAAGGGGTCAACGGTTCCAAACAACATTGATTAAAACTGGAGAGAGGAAAAATATATGAATTAAAAAAAATAATGCATAAGCAGGATTCCCCAAAACATAAAAAAAATATAAGTTTTATATAAAAAAGAAATTCCAGGAAAAATATTGGAGGGGCGAAAGATTTCCCATTCTTCCATTCCCACAAAAATTTTAGCGAAGTCCAATAAATCTCTCTAAAAAAAAAATTAAACAAATACTTGGACTGACAAAAGAGAGAACGACACGTGACGTCAACCTATCCAGCGGCTAGTAGTAGGAGATACACTGTTCCCCCCTCTGACATCATTTTTTCTATGCGAACAGAAATTTACTTGAACAACCGTCTTAGAAAATGCCTCTTCCGCGTTTTTTCTTCCCAGCCATGCAAAAACGATCAGATTGCCTTTTCCCACCAAAAGTTCTAGCAAGAAGGAGCAGGAGACGCAGGAACGTAGCCCGAAGGAGCTCCCTCCCTGTCTCGCCTCCTTGTTATTCGGCTCCTTCGGGCTACGTTCCTGCGTCTCCTGCTCCTTCTTGCTAGAACTTTTGGTGGGAAAAGGCAATCTGATCGTTTTTGCATGGCTGGGAAGAAAAACGCGGAAGTGGCATTTTCTAAGACGGTTGTTCAAGTAAATTTCTGTTCGCATAGAAAAAAATGATGTCAGAGGGGGAACAGTGTATCTCCTACTACTAGCCGCTGGATAGGTTGACGTCACGTGTCGTTCTCTCTTTGTCAGTCCAAGTATTTGTTTAATTTTTTTTTAGAGAGATTTATTGGACTTCGCTAAATTTTTGTGGGAATGGAAGAATGGGAAATCTTTCGCCCCTCCAATATTTTCCCTGGAATTTGTTTTTTATATAAAACTTATATTTGTTTTATGTTTTGGGGAATCCTGCTTATGCATTATTTTTTTTAATTCATATATTTTTCCTCTCTCCAGTTTTAATCAATGTTGTTTGGAACCGTTGACCCCTTTCATGAGAGCTATTCCCCACTCAAAGGAATGCGCAAGTGGAGATTTCCACCACGTGTTAAATTTCACTCAGGAAAAAGTGGGTCAGGACGGCGAGATTTCGAAATCTGAAATTTTCCTGTGTGGAGAACAAAGAATTTCATAGTTCACTCGTTTTTCAAAAGCAGCGTTAATTCCAAGATGAATTCTTTGAAGGTGTCTGATTAAATTCTCACGCTTTCCGTATACCACCATCATTTTAGTGGAAATTCAGCCTTGAAGAATTTCTTTACGCTTATTATGTACTCTATAAAGATTTTTTAGTTTATTCTCTCAAGATATGAAAGTTATAATGAAATCCTTTCGTTTATCTCTCAAGCTGAAGTTAGCTTTGTCTGATTAGAATCAATAGCATGTTCGTTACGAGATGACCAGATAAGGAAACAGTCATCGCGCAGTTAGTGTGCTGACGCATCGTGACGCATCAATCACCACGTGGTGATAAGGGTCATGTGTTGGTTACAGTATGCAAAGGAAACGCTGAGCGAATTGTAGTTCTTTTCTAAGTTTGAATAAAGTAAGAAGTCTTCAAGTCTTTCAAATTCTGGTTCCGGATTTTTCACTTAACAACAGGAGTTGCATTAACCAGAAAGCAGTTTAAGAAACTCCAAATTATTTTGGATGGCGTGTGGGACAGCATCCAGGAATTGTTAATGGGATTCAGAATTCCAGAAAATCGTACTCGGAGAATCCCGAAAGTTTCAAAGTACATCGATTGAGGAGTGTGAACTTTGACACAATTTAATTGAATGTTTAAAAAATTTAATCGGGGAGAGCATCCTGAAGTTATGTAGATGTCGCGAATGCATTTCTGAAGTACTTCCACCTATTCAGATGCATCCTCCATTCCTAACCACTGAGTGGAACAGGAAAGCGATTTCAAGTTTCGAGAACGCTGTGGCCTTGTTGAATCCTAAGTAGCTCAAGCTTTTATGAACACATGTGGAAAAGTGAAGATTTCAGAGAGTTCCTCACAACAATCAGGGGAAAAGAACTACTTGGGAAGTAATGATTTCGATTATATAAATTCAGATTTTTTTAAATGGGCAAGGTAGAAGGTGAGTTTGTGAATATTTATTATTTATTGAAATATTAAGCGTAAATATTTTTTAGTTTTAAGATATAAATTTAAAGAGTAATTATTATTTTTTAAAATTAAATTTTAAGTGAATTTTTTAAATGGGTCATAATTTAAGCTTTCAAGTTTTTAAAAGTAAAAGTGAGAATGTAAACTTCTTTTTTGAAATGTTTAAAACAGTAACAGAAAAATCCAATTGTTTTAATGGGGAACTAGTGCTTTTTTCTAGACTTTTCTTAAGGATATTTGGGGATTGTTATTGGAAAGGGGTCTGATGTTTTCCATTAGGCAACCAATCGGTGCGGAATTCCGACTGGTCTGAGAGCAATGCTTTACAGTATTGAGTCGAAACCAGAGTACACAGCTTAATTTCGGGGAGTTTGAAATGTTTCAAACTCACTCGCTTTATTCTTTGAGATGAAAAAAGAAGCGCTCTCACTGAAGACCCCTTAGCCTGGAAAAACTAAACAGTCTGTGTTTTATAAAAATTTCTTTCCTTAGACATTTTTAGTACATCCAATTTTCAAATTTCAGGAACTTGCTGTGACTGTTTTTACTTCATTCCATTTCCAACTTTTCGAAAACGAACTTCAACAGATTTTTATTCGTTTCGAAACAGTCTTTTTATGCATACTAATTTTCCCATGTTATTCTATGTGAATTTTTCTGCTTTTAATGAAATGTGTTTTCTCAAAATTGTCTACTAAGAAAAATGAAGTGTTCCATTTTTAACCCTAGGAAAGAATAAACTGTTCCGAAAAAAAAGAATGACACTTTTCTTCAACTATTTTTTTTAATATGGAATCCAACGAACATTTTTACATATTTTCTTAGAACTTGTCTTTTTCGTTTAGAAGTTACAACAGAATTTCCTTCTTGTACAGGAACTTTCAACATTTGTTTATCTTTAATGTACTTTTAGGCAAATTTATGCTCTCCTATGAAAGTTTTCTCAAAGGACTCTATTAGGTTGATCTCAATTGAGTCTTTGAAGTGAATGGAAAGAAAAATAACATGTCTATGTGTTATGAGAAAATGAATGAATTTCCTTAAGACAGTGTAAAGTGAACTGAACATCAAGCAGTAAGTAGTAAGATATTTTACTATCGTAATATGTACATACATTTTGGGACAATATCTTCTAAAGTTAGAGGAAGAAATTTCTTTTTAAAATAGTAACAGAATGAATTGATTTAATGGGGAACTAGTATTTTTTTTGCTAAAGACTTTTTCTTAAGGATATTTGGGTATTTATTAAGGAAATGGGCCTGATGTTTTCCATCAGGTGGCCAATCGGGGGGATTTCCGACTGGTCTGAGAGCAATGCTTTACAGTATTGAGCCGAAACCAGAGTACACGGCTTATTTTCGGGGAGTTTGAAATGTTTCAAACTGACTCGCTTCATTCTTTGTGTTGAAAAAGAAGAAGCGCTCTCACTGAAGACCCCTCTAGCCTGAGAAAACTAAAGCAGTTGTGTTTTATAAAAAATTCTTTCCTTAGACATTTTTAGTACATCCAATTTTCAACTTTCAGGAACTTGCTGTGTCTGTTTTTACTATATTCTATTTCCAACTTTTTCGAAAACGAACTTCAACAGATTTTTACTCGTTTCGAAAAGTCTTTTTATGTATACTAGTTTTCCCATGTTATGCTAAGAGAATTTCCCTGCTTTTAATGAAATGTGTTTTCTCAAAGCTGTCCACTAAGAAAAATGAAGTGTTCCATTTTTAACCCTAAGAAAGAATGAACTGTTCCGAAAGTGCATACATTTAAAAAAGAAAAAGAATGACACTTTTGTTCAACTAAATTTTTTAATATGGAATCCAATGAACATTTTTACATATTTTCTTAGAATTTGTATTTTTTCGTTTAGAAGTTACAACAGAATTTCCTTCTTGTACAGGAACTTTCAACATTTGTTTATTTTTAATGTACTTTGGGCAAATTTATGCTTTCCTATGAAAGTTTTTCTCAAAGGACTCCATTAAGTTGATCTCAAGTCTTTGAAGTGAATGGAAAGAAAAATAACATGTCTATGTGTTATGAGAAAATGAACGAATTTCCTTAAGACAATGTGAAGTGAATTGAACATCAAGCAGTAGTAAGATATTTTACTATTGTAATATGTACATACATTTTAAGACAATATCTTCTAAAGTTAAAGGGAAAAGTATATGAATATTTAAAAAACTTCCTTAGATTTACAAATAGAGTATTTGAAGTAGAAAGAGGGATGGAATGCTTTGAATAGGAATTTCTTGTTTCAGTGAAGGGATTCTTATTCTGGAATTTTTTTTAAAAGAGAAACTATCATTTTCAGAAAATTTCTGGGGGAGTCAGAACTTGGACATTTAACAAAATTCTTGGATATATAGGAATTTGAAGAAAGTTTATGGAATGAAACATGAAGAGAAAGAAATGGTTAACATTCAAGCTTCATCAATTTTTTTGGTTCCTTATACAATCTGAGGAAATTTTACATTTTTGTGGGAACTCGTTTTTTTTTTTATTTATTTTTTTTTTCAAAATCAACCCTTTAGAAGTTTTTAAGATAGAAAAAATATTGACTAAGGGAAATCTTAAGTAGTACAAATTCTGAATTGAAGCACTTTAAGTAAGAAAATATTTGTCTGAAGTAATTTTTCAATGTCTAAGCATTGACATCTGAGTATTCGTTCGTCCGAAATTGAATCCTGGGGAGGCTTGAGTTATGAGCTTTGAAATTACGACACTAGCTTTCTACCTTCCTTGGAAACAGTGGACTAAATCAGGGTCTGCTTACTTCCCTTCTAGTGGTTCACGACGGATCTCGTAAATGGAGAATGAAGGGCAAAGTTCAAACGCTCTGTCCCATTGAGTCAGCAGTTTTAGATTTTTGGCATCTTAGACAGTTTAAGTTCACTCAGAAAACTATGCTTTTGCGAGCTTGAGTTTGCATTCAAAGTTCAAAACCAGAATTTAGTTTAATCTCCCAAGCAAAGTGATTTCATGCCATATGAGGTTTTCCTGTAAGCAAGAGACGCGTGAAAACAGTCGCAGGAGATTTTCAGTTTCCGACAGAAACATGGGGGAATTCAAAGTTAATTTCTTGGGGAAAGCTCACACACTGGAGAGAGCGTAAAACACTCTTCTTTCATGTTTTAATTTAAACCTCGAGGAATTAGTATCTAACTATGAAAAGTAAGTTCTAAAGATTTGGGGGCATTTACACTAAAATCCTTCATGACTTTATTTGAAACAGGGAAGAATCGGCCTTATAGACTAAAATACATCTGAAGATTTTAGATACATTTCTGTTCAAAAGTAAAGTCGAATGGGAAAATAAGAGTAATTACATCGATAGGAAAAGATTGAAAGTTTGAATCAGAAAAAAAAACTAAGAAAAAAGAAGTTTCATGAAAATAAACCAAAGTTTGAAGAATCATATAACACTGAATAGAAGGAAAATATAATAAGTACTATAAGGGGAATACGATATTTTCACTATGGGAGTTTGGAAACAACTGCTTTTCTGAACAATTAGTAAAATGTGAAAAAAATGTTTAGAGGAAGTACGGACTTAGTCGCTATGTCTCCAGAATGAAAGATTTTTCTGCTGAGACAATGAATAAAAAATACGATAATGAAAACCTAATTAAAACGAAAGAAAAAGTCAATGAAAACTAAACGTCTAAAGATAAAATGCAGCATGCACAGAAGTTAAAAATGAAGGGACAGACACGGGAGAACCGGACATTGAGTGAATGAAATATACGCGAAGTTTTGAAACATCTCAATTTAAAGCGAACTAAATGAAGAAAAGGAATGAGATTGACTTTGATGAGGTGAGTAAACAATAAAAACTTAGTTATACATGAAAAAAAAAGCGCGTTTAAAAATATGATTTTTGGTGAAAGTATGAAATTTTGTTATAGCAAACAGGATGCCTTTTTGACCCCCGACAATGGAAGAAACGTCATTGGTTCGAAGTTGAAACAGTTTCTGAAATTCTTTTGGCATCTGTTCACAAAGATGACATCACGAAAAACCCGTCACAGTGCGTCATCGCTTCAAGCAGTATGATGACATTCCAAGCTCACAAGGATGACATCACGACGTACCCGTCACCCATGCGTCATCGCTTCAGGCAGTAACTGCACGGAGACGTTATCTGGTCACAAACATACTACTGATGAATCACCTCTAACCAGACAAAGCGAACTATAGCTCAGGACTTATTTTAAGGTAAATTCTTAGCGATAGAAAAGTGAAAGGATTTCGTTATAATTAATTTTCATATCTTGAGAGAATAAACTAAAAGATTCTTCATAGACAGAAAAATAAAGCCTCGATAAAAGTAGTTGTTAGATTTGAATTGGTACATCGAGAAGTTTAACGAGTATGCAAGCATTTAGTACAAAAAGATTAAGATAATGCATTAAAGGGTACATTTCACTGAATAATCATGAAGAAATAAAAAAAACATTTTAACTATGCCTAAAAAATTGTGACTTTGTACGGTGGAAAAAGGTACAACGTTAAAAAAATTGTCATGAACACGTAAATACGTTAATAAACAATCGTGTTTTAAGATTATGTCTGCAGCACAAAACTTTGGAAAACGTTTTTATGTTGGAACGTCCGTTGAAAATGCGTGAAGTCTCCTCAAAGAAAATAAAAAAATCGTTACGTTGAAAAATTATGAATATAAAATGGGAAATTATGAGGAAAAAATAAGGAATAAATTCGTTGCAAAATGAACAAGTTATTGAAAAAAAAATCAGTCTTGGAACTTAATGTGGCTACAGAATCTCAAATGACGTCAACCGCCGACCCCGTGGAGGAAATGGCGTTGGCTGATGTCATGTCTGCTATCACGACATGCGTCATCCGGCATAGTCACTCTTCCCAAAACACGTGTCATACAAAGTTTTCTGAGTCAAAGAGAAAATTGTGAGTCATCCCAAAACACATGGCTCACAAAATGACAACGTGGTGAAACTAAAATGGCGGAACATGAATCAACGGGAACGAAATCTTTTCAAACAAAGCCTTTTCTCGCCTAAATTAAAATTGGAGGGGGGACAAATATAAGAATTAGAAAAATAATGCAACGTCTATAAAAATTATAACACCTCACGGAAGTCCTGAAAATATAAATTTAATAAAAAAAAAAACATATTGGAAAGACTTCCTTCAAAAATTTGATAAAGTCTAATAAATCTCCCGAGAAAATAAAAAAAATACTGCAACGTCTATAAAAATTATAATACCTCAGGGAATTCCTGAAAATATAAATTTAATAAAAAAATATATTGGAAAGACTTCCTTCAAAAATTTGATAAAGTCTAATAAATCTCCCGAGAAAATAAAAAAAATACTGCAACGTCTATAAAAATTATAACACCTCAGGGAATTCCTGAAAATATAAATTTAATAAAATAAATTAGAGAGAAGAAATAGGACAAAAAAAAATGAGTAAAAAAAATTGGAAACGACAAAAAAACTTCCTTCAAAAATTTGACAAAGTCCAGTAAATCTCCCGAGAAAATTAAAAAAATAAATATTGGAAAGACTTCCCCAAAATTTGTCAACGTCCAATAAATCTCCCGAGAAAAGTTCGAAAAAGCACTGCTAGGGGAGCAACGTACACCCCCCTTTCCCCCACTCGGTCGTTACCATCTCTCAAAGATCCATTAAAAGTTCCAAAAAGCACCGCTAGGGGGCAGCACATCGAGTTGATCTCCCCCTATATCCACCCCTTCTCCCACTCGGTCGTTGCCATCTCTCAAAGGTCCATTAAAAGTTCCAAGGAGCACCACTAGGGGGCAGCACATCTCCTATCCCCCACTCGGTCGTTGCCATCGCTCAAAGATCCATCGAAAGTTCCAAAAAGCACCGCTAGGGGCAGCACATCTCCTTTCCCCACTCGGTCGTTGCCATCTCTCAAAGGTCCATCGAAAGTTCCAAAAAGCACCGCTAGGGAGGCAACGCACATATCCCCTTTCCCCGACTCGGTCGTTGCCATCCCTCAAAAATCCATCGAAAGTTCCAAAAAGCACCGCTAGGGGCAGCACATCGACCCTACACACTAGCGTCATCTGCCACGCCCCCACATTCTTCTGCCGCAAGCCACGCCCCTTGCTCCTTCTTTAGAAGGAGCTGCTCCTTGCGCCAGAACCCGCCATTTCCTTCTACTCATGCAACATCCGAACCCATCTGACCACAAGACGAGGTGCCACTCAGCCGAGGTTCAGTTTTGGGGACCCGGTACCAGGCGAGGTGTCCAATGACGAGCAGTCAGCAGTGCTGCACGAGTAGGGCGTCGACTCCCGTAGCCCAAGGTATGCAGATGTGCGTCATACCGTTGGCTTGCTGAAACTGTTTGTCCTCAGACATTTAACCGATGTAATTTGCGTCGCCTGTGCAAAGCGGTCGGTATGCATGAGTCTGGATAATCTATGTTGAGCCCGGTCTTTAATGACGTGTGGCCGGCCACCGTTTGCTCTCAGTCTCTCAACGCTCATCATTCCGTTGATGGTTTACTTGATACGTTGCTCTTGGGAACCCTAGGTCTCTTACCATTTGGGCGATGAAATGACCCATCTGTTTTGCACCGACAATGCTTCGACGATCAGAGTCATTTAGATTGCTACGTTTATTCGTGTTCGTCGATTGTGTTATACTGTTGGGAAGCTCTGTTCTCCGCTTGTTTATAGTGTGCGTTCGGTTTGTATCTGCCCCATTCTGCGCGGGGATGCCCATGTCAACTGCCAACCGCTCCTATCTTTAAGGCTTTGTATACTGAGTATATATAAATTATTTAGTAGCTTGCAGGAAGAGGAAGGGATCACAAATATGAAATGTAAGAAAAGAAGAGAAATAACGCAGACATTTTTACGAACTCTAAAATTCGGACAATTTGAAGATTTCAATTGTCATATCACCACAGGAAGGATACTGTTTTATACAGAGCAACAGCAGAGTATTAGTACTGAAAAGAAATAACGTAATTCTTCTGATTAAAGGTGTCATGACTTGTTTTAGATAAGCTAATTAATAAATGAGTTTGTTTGGTTATTAAGCGGAACATGATGAAAAAAGATCACTTTCTTCTTAATACCCATATATTTCCGTTTATTAATTATGAAAAAAGAAATAAAAAAATATATAAAACTACAAATATTAAAAAAAAAACAGATAGGGAAATTAAAAAGTAATATTTTGGGAAGGGTGGATGAGGACTCACCTTGTAACCTGGGCAAGGCTATTAGACTCTACCGAGTCCCCCAGATACTAATCCTAGCACAAAAATTGTCAACATTAACAATTATAAACCCACGGCTGAATGAATGTGTCTCCACATCTTTTCCGAGACATTCTACCTTAAGCCATATCCTTCGAAGTCACTCCAGCATACGACTGAATTCATCCACCCATCTCCTTCGTGGACTTCATAAGGATTTTATTCCGTCCGTTGATATCTAATCTAGTATTTCAGTAGTTCAACAGTAGTCAATTTTTCTAGCAACATCTCTAACCCATGTGCACTTGAAGATATATACATATGTATGATCATTGAACTGGAAAAACAAAGGGAAAAATATTAAGAGAGATAATTTAATTCACCTTCGTTTTGCTCGCGACATAATCATTTTTGCAACTACCACTTCAGAACTGCAGAGTCTGATCCACGAACTTGCTGACAAGAAAATGTAAAGTGGAAACGAAGATTTACCGAGTGATGGGAAAAACTGCAGATAACCAAAACCGACATTTACTTTGGACAGCAGATATCAAGCAAAGTTCATATTGATGAAGAAATTAATTGGCGTATAAAAATTGGCTGAAGAACTTTTGGAAGAAGTTTTCAAGAGCAATAAATATGCCAATATCTCAGTTTTCAAGAGCAATAAATATGCCAATATCTCAGTTTTCAAGAGCAATAAATATGCCATATGCCATCAGAGAAAAGTGTTTAATCAATGCACCCTTCCAGTTCTTACACATGGAGTAGGAACATGGACCTTAACTAAAAAAGACATACAAAGGCTACAGAAAACTGGAAACCCAGAGAGCAACATGCTTGGTATAATTAAGGAACATAGGAAGTGGAACTCGTGAATAAGGAAAATGACAAAAGTGAAAGACATCGCGAGCAGAATAAAATCCCTGAAATGGTAATGGACCGGATATGTTGCCAGAAAAATGGACTTCCGATGGACAACCGGATTCCATGGGATAGGAAAAGAGTAAGTCGAAAACCACATGGGAGATGAGTGGATGAAATTCGAAAGCCTGAGAGAGTGACATGAAGGAGACTATCGCAAGACAGAGCGTCGTGAAAGAAACTTGGGGAGGAGTCATCCAACAGTGGATTGATAATGGTTGACAATAGAGAGAGATATAGATATAGTAGGTTAAACAGAAGTAAATGCAATAACCACAAGAACATCTCCGAAAAGTGTAAGTGAAATACGAATAAAAATGAAGCCAATATCTCAGTTGCGCAGTATGCAGCAGACTGAAGGAATTAGCAAAAATATGATCAAGGAGACAAAGGAATATTAAATAAAATTATTAATGATGAATTGAAGAACGTAGAGATTAAAAAACCAGACTGCCCTCATCAGGTGAGCGTCGCCTGGGGGAGTGGCTTTTCTGGTATCAGTAAACTACCAGGAAAAGCCAATAGTCCACTGACCGTGCTCCCGAATCCACTGAAATCCAAAACAAATGGAATAAGAAATTTCCAAATGTTACAAAACTATAATAAAATTAGGGGACAATAACTTACCCGAAGATGGCCTAATCCTGCAGCCGGCCTGAGTAAGACACCGTAACTTCGGAGACTGAAATACGAATGGAGAGAACACGAAATAACTGTAACTGAATTGGTGCTATTAAAAGTTAAACAAATAAGAGGTAACCTAATTGGCCGAAACAGGTGAGTGTAATAATACCGGGTGATCCAAATGTTTTGCATATTTTGAAAACGTAACAACTCGCGGAGGTTTGAGAGTAAGGCAACTCGGTTTGCATAGAAATGATCAGAATAACATCGAGTTTTTTATGAAATCACAAAAACTTTTACTCCTTTTACATACATTTTTCATCGCTAGATGGCGCCATAGGCGAATAGCTCTGGGGAAAGTGGGTATAAAAGCAGCAGCTGGGAAGCAACCACAAGTCAGAGCCGCGGATGGCTTAGTGGTTAGCAGTTCAGACTATCGATGCAAGGTCCTCTGGTTCGAACCAGGGCAGATCTTTCAGAGATGGTGTGATTTGCTAACAATCGCTGAATATCCGCCGTGCATCGGACGAGCACGTTAAGTGACGGCCCCCAGGCTGGACCCACTGGTTAAATGGGTATCCTTTCCTATGTCCCCCCTGAAATACTCTCACCTCTCTATGTACAATATCGTACTTGTACGGTGGCGCCATCTGCTGAACTCTAATCTCACTACAAACTGTTCTGTCAAAGTCGCTAGACTTGCTCTCATTCCTTCCGTTTCTGTGTCCTGCCCAAAAGGCGATCTCGCTGTAGGTGGCTGGGACATAAACTCTACTCACTGTGGACGGAAGTCCTACAAGAAAATGGCAAATACTGTACTGGACAACCACAAGTCACAGCGGTCCGTGTCAGTATGCTGTCATTACCGGACAAAGCTGTCTTGGTGAAATTGTTCTATTGCATAGTTGAAGGTGCGAGAAGCTGCGTTGACAGCCTACCGGTTACTGAAAGGTGATCGCAGTGGGAAAGGACCAATGGAAAGTGCTGCGCTGCGTCGAATGGTGAAAAAATTCGAGGAAACGGGATCTTTGGCAGCACGCCCAAGAAACGGTAGACAACGAACTCGTGCTGCTGCAGAAAAGACGATTACGCAGGAAATGGATGTGATTGCAATGTCATCCGTACATGGCGACTCGAGTGTTCGCCATGTTTCTCGGCAAACATGCATTCCATACGGGACTGTATGGTGAACACTACGACGGATTCTGCACAGATACCAGTACAAACTGCAACGGCATCACAAACTGCAAGCTGGCGATTATATTCAGCGTCAAAAGTTCGCAGCATGGTTTTTTCGACAAATGGATGTCGACGAGAACTGGCTGATGAGCGTTTTATGGACTGATGAGGCATACGTTTTCGTAAACGGAGCGGTAAACACGCACAACTGCCGCATCTGGGCCACGCAACATCCCCGAGCAGTCGCTGAAGCCCCACTTCATCAGCGGAAAGCGACAGTGCGGTGTGGATTCACGGCTTCCTTCATTATCTGTCCTTTTTTTTTTTTTTTTTTTGAAGAGGTCCGCGGCACCTCCTTCGAAACCGTTTCATTGACAGGTGCACGTTATTCGAACATGTTACGAACGTACGTTATCCCTAGCTTGCAAGAGCGAGATGCAGTGAATCTGTGCACATTTATGCAGGATGGAGCACCACTCTACATCGCACGTTCCGTTAAGCAACTGCTGCAAGAGACGTTTGGTGCAAATCGTGTGTTGAGCCGACACTTTCCTAAGGCCTGGCCTCTTCGGTCACCAGACCTGACACCATGCGATTTCTGGCTCTGGTGTTACCTAAAATCCCAAGTGTACAGATGTCGCCCCACTTCATTGGCCATGCTTAAAGATGCCATTCGCCACCATGAGGAAGCTGTACCACCGAACATGCTCTTCAATGCCGTCCATGGTGTTTTCTCTCGTCTGCAGGCAGTGTTTGAACAGGACGGCCATCACATTGAACACCTGGTACAACGAGGTGTCTAACCTGGTACCATCAGGTGTCTAATTTTCCCGACACTTCCAACGTGGGGTTACCCGATGTCATTCTGATCATTTATACGCAAACCGCGTTGCCCTACTCTCAAAACTCCGTGAGTTATTACGTTTTTAAATTTTCAAAATGTGCAAGACTTTTGGATCACCCGGTAGATGCAAGACTGTGTATGTGGACGTTCTTCAGCCACAGGGGACCAGTCAAGTAGCACTTGGTATTTCCTGCTGTAATTAAAATTGAAAGGTTCTGCGTTAGTACAGAGTGTTGATGTGCAATTTATAGCTAGGGGAAGTTGAATTAAAATTAAGAATTAATTGATATAAGTAACGTCTGAGAAAGTGGATTGGAACATTATTAGATTTAAATTTACTGACTAAGATGTTGAGGGCTTTGAAAACGTTTTCTACGTTAGGACATATTCTGTCTATTCTGTGAAACTGAGATATAATGACGTTACGGTGATACCAATTGAGACATTGGAATATCAGTGGGTGAAAAACTTCATATCAAAATTCAAATCCTGTCTCTTATCAAAAAGGTCGATTTGAAAATTCATTTCTTTGCTGATTTTAATATCTAGGTCCAGAAAGTTCACGTGGTTGGATGCACTGTTTGTTTGTTCCATGGAAATGTCATCGGGATAAATTACCTCTCTCCTTTGTAAAAAATGGGAGTTATTGAAGACAGTAATATCATCGATGTACCTCATAACAATTCCGGGATCAGTAGACTGAGTAGCGAGGAATTTAGATTCGAAGTGGTTCAAGTAAAGATTGGTCAGACTGCTTGAAAAAACTACTACCCATTGGTATCCCACGAGTCTGGAGGTAGAGTTTGTTGCCTACGACTGTAAAATTATGGTTAATGCAGAAGTCTGTGAGGTAATGCCAATATTGCGAAGTGATGCTGTTATCCAGTGAAACAAACAGGTTTTTCGTCACTAGGAGTAAGCCCGCAAGTGAAATGAATGTGAAAGTGAAATGGATATTTATCGTCTGCAATAACCCTCGTTTTTAACAAATGAGTGAGTCAATTAATCCCGATGACCTTTCCTTGGAAGAAATTAACAGTGCACCCAACCACGTGAACTTTCTGGACATAGATATTAAAATCAACAAAAAAAATGGGTTTTCAGATCAATCGTTTTGATAAGAGACAGGATTTTAATTTTGACATAAAGTTTTACACCCCCTGGTCTTCCAATGTCTCAGTTGGTATACACCGTAACGTCATTATATCTCAGTTTCACAGAATAGTCAGAATATGTTCTAACACAGAAAATATTTTCAAAAACCTCAGCATCTTAGTCAGTAAATTAAAATTTGATAATGTTCAAATCAAATTTCTCAGACGTTACCTATATCAATTAATTCTTAATTTTAATTCAACCTCCTCCAGCTATAAAGTACACATCAACACTGTGTACTAACACAGGACCTTACAATTTTAACTTCAGCAGGTGCCACTTCACAGGTCCAAGTGCCACTTCACAGGTCCCCGGTGGCTGAAGAGCTTCTACATACGCAGTCTTGCATCCATTATTACGCTCACCTGTTTTGGCCAATTAGGTAGCCCCTTATTTGTTTAACTTTTAATTACACCAATTTAGTGATATTTATTTCGTGTTCTCTCCATTCGTATTTCAGTCTCCGAAGTTACGGTGGGTTACTCTGACCGGCTGCAAGATTCACGCCGTATTCGGGTAATTTATTGTCCCCTAATTTTATTAAAGTTATGTAACATTTGGAAATTTCTTATTCCATTTGTTTTGGATTTCAGTGGCTTCGGGAGCACGGTCAGTCAACTATTGGATTTTCCTAGTCGTTTACTGATACCACAAAAGTCACTCCTCCAGGTTGATGCTCTCCTGATGAAGGTACCCCTGATATTTTAATTTTTGTTCTCTACGTTCTTCAACTCACCATTACGAATTTTATTCGATATTCCTTAGTCTCCTTGGTAGTTTTTTCACTATTCCCTATATCAGCATCAGCATCATTGTCAACACTTATCAATCCACTGCTGGACAAAGGCATGCTTTGTGCCAGCCTTCTCTATCTTATTCCCATATATATATCATCATCATCATCATTGTCAACCATTATCAATCCACTGCTGGACGAAGGTCTCCCCAAGTTTCCTCCACAACGGTCTGTCTTGTGCCAGTCTCCTCCATGTCACCCCTGCATACTTTCGAATTTCATCCACCCATCTCCCATGTAGTCTTCTTCTGGGTCTTTTCCTGTCCCTTGGAATCCAATCTAAAATTTCGGCTGTCCATCGATGATCTGTCCTTCTGGCAGTATGTCCAGCCCATTGCCATTTCAGGGATTTAACTCTGATCATGATGTCTTCCACTCTTGTCATTTTCGGATCCACGAGTTCCTCTTCTTATCTCTCCTGGTTACACCAAGTATGCACCTCTCCATGCTTATTTGAGTTGTCTGCAGCCTTTGTATGTCTCTTTTAGTTCAGGTCCACGTCTCTGCACCATACGTAAGCACTGGAAGGATGCATTGATCAAACACTTTTCTTTTAAGACATAATGGCATATTGCTCTTGAAATTTATGCTGTTTCTTCCAAAAGCTCTCCAGGCAAGTTTTGTACGCCGATTAATTTCTTCATCAATGTGACCCTCACTTGATATCTGCTGTCCAAGATAAACGTACGTGTCTGTTATCTCCAGCTTTTCTCCATCAATCGATAAATCTTCATTTCTTGTAAAAGCATTGAACATCACTGTTGTCTTCCGAAAGTTCATTTTTAATCCCACTTCTTTACTCTTGTCAGCAAGTTCCTGGATCATACTCTGCAGCTCTGATGGGCTAGTTGCAAAAATGACTACGTCATCAGCAAAACGAAGGTGGGTTAGATAATCTCCATTAATCTTTATCCCCTTGTTTTCCCAGCTCAGTGACTGAAAAAAACGCTCCAATGGGGCATTAAAGAGCTTCGGTGATATGGTGTCACCTTGTCTCACCCCCTTTCCAATTTTTATGTGTGTTGTATTTTCAAACAGCCGAATCTTTGTACTTGCATTTTCATAGATGTTATTAATAATATTAATGTATGCATCTTCAATACCGCAGGTTTTCAGAGCCCTTGTAACTGCTGATGGTTTCACCGAATCAAAGGCTTTTTCATAATCGATAAAAGCCATGCACAATGGAAGTTCATATTCCCTCGCTCTTTCAATTAGTTCTCTCAGCACATGGATATGATCTATTGTGCTGTAGCCACTCCTGAATCCACCTTGTTCTCTCGGTTGAGCCATGTCCAGTGTTACCTTCAAGCGGTGTGAAAGAACTTTAGTGAAGATTTTATAAACTACTGATAGGAGGCTGATAGGTCTGTAGTTTCCGAGATCCTCAATGTCACCTTCTTATGTAGCAGGATCATTGTAGCGGTGTTCCAATCCTCAGGAATCTTTCCTTCATTAAGGCATCGAGTGAAAATTTGGGCAGTACTGTTTCGATTTCTCCACTTGCTTCTTGTATGAATGCTACAGTAATTCCATCTTCTCCTGGAGCTTTTCCCCGCTTCATGTTCTTGATTGCATGTGCAACTTTTGCTGGAAGGACTGGAGGAACTCTGGTACTGGTATCTTTCATAATGTCTGGAGTGCATGTATCATCCCTTTCATATAATTTGGAGTAGAAATCTTTCACTCTTGTCAAAATTTCGCCTCTATTTCTTGTTACAGAACCATCTTCTTTTCTCAGTGCCATAATCTGTTTTCTTCCCTTACTGAGATGTCCCTTTCCCATCTTTAGGTTTTGGTGGTTTTCAATTGCTTTCCTCACTAGTTCACAGTTGAATTTTCTTACGTCTTCAGTGATACTTTTTCGTACTGTCTTGCATATCTCTATATATTCCACTTTGGAAGTCACATCTTCTTTAGTTGTCCTGATCTCTCTTTTTTGCATCAACATTTTCGTTTTTCCTGATAATTTATTTACATGCAACTTGTTCTTAGACCCAGCTAATTTTGTTGCTGTTTCCATAAGAGCTTTGGTTACTTTTCTGTTAACTTCAGAGATGTCCACTTCTTCCGATGTTAGGCCTTCTAAAGCAGAGAACCTGTTCTGCAGTTCTAACTTGAAGGTATTATGGTGTTTTTTATGGTTGGTTATGTCAATAGATTTTGTTTGCCTTATGAGCTTGCCACGTTAAAGTTTAGTGTTGAGGTGCATCTTACATCTCACCAATCTATGGTCACTACCTGTGTTGAACTTGTTTAGCACACTGCAGTATTCTATGACGAATTTTTTGTTACACATAATAAAATCAATTTCACTTGTCGTCCCATTTGGATGTCTCCATGTCCATTTCCTGTGTGGCTTTTTCTTGAAGAAGGAGTTCAAGATGAAAAACCCTTCTGCCTCTGCAAACTCAACGAGAGTATTTCCACGCTGGTTTCTGTTGCAGTGACCGAATTTACCTACTGAAGTTCCATTCTGTTGCCGTTGCCTTATTTTTGCATTGAAATCTCCCATAATTATTTTCAAGTGCTGCTTACCTTTATTATTTAGATGACAAATTTCCTCATAAAATTCTTCAATTTCTTCTTCAGGATGACTTGTGGTGGGTGCATAAGTTTGAATAATCTGAGCCTGGTATCTTTTCGAGAGTTGGATAACAAGCCGTGCAGCTCTGTCAGAGGAACTTTCAACTTCTACAACTTTATCCTTCAGTTTCTTGTTTATTACAAATCTAACACCACTAGTTCTGCCAGTATCTGTCCCACGATAGCAGAAGAGATGTGCACTTTTCAGTTCGATGAGATCTTCTCCTTTTCTCCTTACCTCACTTAGCCCCACGATGTCCCACTTGATCCTTTGTAGTTCCTCTTCCAATTCAAGAAGACTTGAATCAGAAGATAGGGAGCGTCCATTGTACGTTTCCAAGGTCAGCATCAGATGGTAGCCTAGTCCGGTCCTCCAGGGATTCTTAGCACCCTCTGCCTTCATGTCGCACTGGCCGCTGCCTTGTCCAGGTACATTCCAGCTGCCGGACACTGAAGGCAAAGATTTAAGTTGTGGAGTCATTTTGGAGGGATTTGGCCATAACTCACCACGCTGTCCAAGCGGGTTGGTGAGTGTGGGATAGCATTTCCTCTAATCCCGATGGTATAGTTATACCGCTATTAGCGGTCGTCAGAGCCCCTTTTGTGGGTACAGGATGTACTACGAAAAGGCGGGGTTGACATTTGTCAAGCAGAGGCTGTGATGTTACGCATCACCTGACCTTATATATATATATATATATATATATATATATATGGGATGTAAGGTCAGGTGATGCGTAACATCACAGCCTCTCCTTGACCAATGTCAACCCCGCTTTCTCGTGGTGCATCCTGTTCCTACTAAAGGGGCTCTGACGACCGCCAATAGCGGTATAACTATACCATCGGGATTAGAGGAAATTCTATCCCACACTTACCAACCCGCTTGGCCAGCGTGGTGAGTTATGGCCAAACCCCTCCAAAATGACTCCACAACTTAAATCTTTGCCTTCAGTGTCCGGCAGCTGGAATGTACCTGGCAAGGCAGCGGCCAGTGCGACATGAAGGCAGAGGGTGCTAAGAATCCCCGGAGGACTGGACTAGGCTGCCATCTGATGCTGACCTTGGCTACGTACAACGGACGCTCCCTATCATCTGATTCAAGGCTTCTTGAATTGGAAGAGGAACTACAAAGGATCAAGTGGGACATCGTCGGGCTAAGTGAGGTAAGGAGAAAAGTGGACATCTCTTCTACTATCGTGGGACAGATACTGGAAGAACTAGTGGTGTTGGATTTATAATAAACAAGAAACTGAAGGATAAAGTGGTAGAAGTTGAAAAATCCTCTGACAGAGCTGCACGACTCGTTATCCAACTCTCGAGAAGATACCAGGCTCAGATTATTCAAACTTATGCACCCACCACAAGTCATGCTGAAGAAGAAATTGAAGAATTTTATGAGGAAATTCGTGATCTAAATAATAAAGGTAAGCAACACTTGAAGATAATTATGGGAGATTTCAATGCGAAAATAGGGCAACGGCAACAGAATGAAACTTCAGTAGGTAAATTCGGTCATGGCAACAGAAACCAGCGTGGAAATACTCTCGTAGAGTTTGCAGAGGTAGAAGGGTTTTTCACCTTGAATTCCTTTTTCAAGAAAAAGCCACACAGGAAATGGGCATGGAGACATCCAAATAGGACGACAAGTGAAATTGATTTTATTATGTGTAACAAAAATTCTTCATCGAAGACTGCAGTGTGCTAAACAAGTTCAACACAGGCAGTGACCATAGATTGGTGAGATGTAAGATGCACCTCAACACTAAACTCGAACGTAGCAAGCTCATAAGACAAACAAAATCTATTGACATAACCAACCTTAAAAAACACCATAATACCTTCAAATTAGAACTGAAGAACAGGTTCTCTGCTTTAGAAGGCCTAACATCGGAAGAAGTGGACATCTCTGAAGTTAACAGAAAAGTAACCAAAGCTCTTATGGAAACAGCAACAAAATTAGCTGGGTCTAAGAACAAGTTGCATGTGAACAAATTATCAGGAAAACCAAAATGTTGACGCAAAAGAAGAGAGATCAGGACAACTAAAGAAGATGTGACTTCCAAAGTGGAATATATAGAGCTATGCAAGACAGTACGAAAAAGTATCACTGAAGACATAAGGAAATTCAACTGTGAACTAGTAAGGAAAGCAATTGAAAACAACCAAAGCCTAAAGATAGCAAAGGAACATCTCAGTAAGGGGAAAAACAGATTATGGCACTGAGAAAAGAAGATGGTTCTGCAACAAGAAATAGAGGCGAAATTTTGACAAGAGTGAAAAATTTCTACTCCAAATTATATGAAAGAGATGAGACATGTACTCCCGACATCATGAAAGGTACCAGTACCAGAGTTCTTCCAGTCCTTCCAGCAGAAGTTGCACATGCAATCAAGAACATGAAGCGGGGAAAAGCTCCAGGAGAAGATGGAATTACTATAGACATCATACAAGAAGCATGTGGAGAAATCGAAACAGTACTCGCCCAAATTTTTACTCGATGCCTTAATGAAGGAAAAATTCCTGAGGATTGGAAGAACGCTACAATGATCTTGCTACATAAAAAAGGTGACATTGAGGATCTCAGGAACTACAGACCTATCAGCCTGCTTTCAGTGGTTTATAAAGTCTTCACTAAAGTTCTTTCACACCGCTTGAAGGTAACACTGGACTTGAATCAACCGAGAGAACAAGCTGGATTCAGGAGTGGCTGGAGCACAATAGATCATATCCACGTACTGAGAGAACTAATTGAAAGAGCGAGGGAATATGAACTTCTATTGTGCATTGCTTTTATCGATTATGAAAAAGTATTTGATTCGGTAAAACCATCAGCAGTTACAATGGCTCTGAAAACCTGCGGTATTGAAGATGCATACATTAATATTATTAATAACCTCTATGAAAATGCAAGTGCAAAGATTCGGCTGTTTGAAAATACAACACACGCAAAAATTGGAAAGGGAGTGAGACAAGGTGACACCATATCTCCGAAGCTCTTTAATGCCACATTGGAGGGTGTTTTTCAGTCGCTGAGCTGGGAAAACAAGGGGATAAAGTATAACGGAGATTATCTAACCCACCTTCGTTTTGCTGATGACATAGTCATTTTTGCAACTACCCCATCAGAGCTGCAGAGTATGATCCAGGAACTTGCTGACAAGAGTAAAGAAGTGGGATTAAAAATGAACTTTCAGAAGACAAAAGTGATGTTCAGTGCTTTACAAGAAATGAAGATTTATCGGTTAATGGAGAAAAGCTGGAGATAACAGACACGTACGTTTATCTTGGACAGCAGATATCAAGTGAGGGTCACATTGATGAAAAAATTAACCGGTGTACAAAACTTGCCTGGAGAGCTTTTGGAAGAAACAGTATAATTTTCAAAAGCAATATGCCATTATGTCTTAAAAGAAAAGTGTTTGATCAATGCATCCTTCCAGTGCTTACGTATGGTGCAGAGACGTGGACCTTAACTAAAAGAGACATACAAAGACTGCAGACAACTCAAAGCAGCATTAAGAGGTGAATGCTTGGTGTAACCAGGAGAGATAAGAAGAGGAACTCGTGGATCCGAAAAATGACAAGAGTGGAAGACATCATGATCAGAGTTAAATCCCTGAAATGGCAATAGGCTGGACATACTGCCAGAAGCACAGATCATCGATGGACAGCCGAAATTTTAGATTGGATTCCAAGGGACAGGAAAAGACCCAGAAGAAGACCACATGGGAGATGGGTGGATGACATTCGAAAGTATGCAGGGGTGACATGGAGGAGACTGGCACAAGACAGACCGTTGTGGAGGAAACTTGGGGAGACCTTCGTCTAGCAGTGGATTAATAATGGTTGACAATGATGATGATGATATATATATACATATATACACTAACTACCAACAAGTAATTCAACACCCCTGCTATCGAAGATATCTGCGGTCCTGATACACGTCACGACCGCCGCCGTTAAATATCGTATGGGAAACAACAACGCCACCAGTTGCATGTAAGATGATATGCAGTTTGGAGCTCTCTGATTTCCAGAAAGGTGTAATCGTCGGGTATCACAGAAATGGTTAATTCATACGTGACATATCCAGCAAACTGAAGAACCCAAAATTGACAGTGGCTTACGTGATTGGCAAGTGGAAGATGAGAGGTGACTGTCGGAATGTGCCCCGACTCATCAGACCCACAAAACTGGGAGTTAGAGACCGACGGGTGCTGGCTAGAGAAATTCGGAAGAACCGCACCAAATCGATGGGCCACATCCGTGAGCAGTTTCAACAGGCATCCGGGAGTGTTCTTTCGATGAATACCATCCGTAAGGAAGGTCATCTGCTCGGTTATCATGGACGTGCTGCCGCCCACAAGCCTTTGATCACCAAGTCCAATAGCGCTGCTCGGCTACCGTGGTGCAAGGAACGTCGACAGTGGACCGTTGAAAAGCGGAAACAGGTTCTCTGGAACTACAAATCAAGGTTCCCCCTCTACCGTTCGGATGGCAGTGTCTGGGTTTGGCGTCTGCCTGGATAACGCCTCCTGCCGGAATGTACTGCGCCAACTGTGAAGTTCGGCGGCGGTGGAATTATGCTATGGAGTGTTTCTCCTGGTATGGCACGGGACACTTGGTTGCCATTACTGGAAGACTCAACGCCGAGACCTACTGCCCCATTTTGGATGATCAGGCGCTTCCTACGTTGTGGCAGTTTTACGGGATGGACCCATGTTACTTTCAGGATGACAATGCCACCTGTCATGTTGCGAGGTCCACCATGGCTTGGTATAGTAACAATGTTGTTAATCGAATGGACTGGCCTGCGCAGAGCCCAGAACTTAACCCTATCGAGCACCTCTGGGACGAGTTGCAGCGTCGACTTAAGGGGTACCACCACTGTTTGAAATCGGTGAAGGAATTGACCTGTCTTCTCCAAGCCGATTGTAAGAAAATACCGCTAGCCGTCATACAACTCCTGGTTGAGAGTATGTCCCGGAGGGTCACAGCTGTAATCGCCGGTCGTGGAGGCTCCACCAACTATTGAAGGTAAATAAACTTCGTTTTCCTTTGCTACCACAGGTGTCCAATTACTTGTTGGTTGATAGTGTATATGTACACTGAAGGGCAATTGAAATAGAGATACCTGTATAGTAACGGGTAGCACCAACTTTCGCCCTGATTACGGAAACGATTCGTCTCTGCATGGGCTCGCCAAGTCAATGGAAACGTTGGGAAGCCATACGGATCCACGACCCCTGGACAATCTCCAACAGTTCACGAAGATTTGATGGCCTCTGACATTTCTCTCGATGGCATACCAGATGTACTGGATGATATTGAGGTCAGGGGACCTAGCTGGCCAAGGAGGCGAGGTCACGTTGGTGGAGTGTTCATCCAACCATTCGGACACAATTCGGGAGCGATGGCACGGTGCGTTGTCTTATTGCAGGATGAGGTCCCCAGTGGAATGTCGAAGACGCATAAACGGGAACATGTGGTCGTTCAGGATATCCCGGTAGCGTTGACCTGTGAGGGACAATGTTACACGTACCAGGGGTACCATTTCTGTGCACGTAAACAGTCCCCAGACAAGAATGCCAAATCCATCACCTTGAAGAGTACTCTGCTGGCAAGAAGGATCCATCGCTTCATGTGGTTTGCGCCGTACTCGTATCGTGCCATCCGCATGTACCAACGTGAATTTTGACCCATCAGCCCAGGCAACATTTTACCACAGGTCTAGGGTCCAGTGGCGATGTACCCGCGCCCATGTTAATCTTGCACCCTGTAAAGTGCGGTTAGCAGCGGTACCTTCGTGGGACGATGGCTTCTGTACCCCATAGCAAGGAGATGGTTCTGGATTGTGTGACTGCTTACACGCTTTTGCGCACAAGCGTTAAATTGCCGACTGATTTCTTGCACTGTGTCCCGTCTATCCGCTGTTACAATGCGAGCTAGCCAACGATGAACCCGCTCATACACACGCTTTTATCCACAGCAGTTGGCCCTTGCAGGGATGGTTTTACCGGATTCGATGTACTCACGGTGCACCCGTGACACAGTGGCTCGCGAAAATTCCAGTGCCTGCACGACTTCCGAGATGGAGTGACCAATTCGTCGGACCCCAACAATTTGCCCATGATCAAATGCGCTTAGATCCTTCGTCCTAACTATACTGCGTCCGACTCTTACTGATTCCCGTCGCATCACTCCATATATTGTCGGATCGCTGCATACGTCATGTCGTTTCCGTTTACAGGGCCTCCCACGGCGCCACATTTGCATAACGCCAGATGTCTGTAATTCAATTGCTCTTCAGTGTATATATGGTGCAGAGACGTGGACCTTAACTAAAAGATACATACAAAAGCTGCTGACAACTCAAAGGAGCATGCAGAGGAGCATGCTTGGTGTAACTAGGAGAGATAAGAAGAGGAACTCGTGGATAAGAAAAATGACAAGATTAGAAGACATCATGATCAAAGCAAAATACCTGAAATGACAATGGGCAGGACATACTGCCAGATAGGCAGACCATCGATGGAGAGTCAAAATTTTGGATTGGATTGCAAGGAACCTGAAAAGACCCAGAAGAACAATCAATGGGAGATGGGTGGATGAAATTCAAAAGTATGAGGGAGTAACATGGAAGAGACTGGTACAAGACAGACCATTGTGGAAGAGACTTGGAGAGACCTTCGTCTAGCAGTGGATTGATAATGGATGACATCATTGTCAACCATTATCAATCCACTGCTGGACGGTCTCTCAAAGCCTCTTCCACAATGGTATGCCTTGTACCAGTCTCTTCCATGTTACTCCCGGATATATTTGTATTTTATCCGCCCATCTCCCATGTGGTCTTCTTATTGGCCTTTTCCTGTCTCTTGGAATCCAATCTAACATTTCAGCTGTCCATCGATGATCTGTCCTTCTGGCAATATGTCCAGCCCATTGCCATTTCAGTGATTTAACTCTGATCATGATGTCTTCCACTCTTGTCATTTTTCGGATCCACGAGTTCCTCTTCTTATCTCTCCTGGTTACACCAACTATGCACCTCTCCGTGCTTCGTTGAGTTGTCTGCAGCCTTTGTATGTCTCCTTTAGTTAAGGTCCACGTTTCTGCACCATACGTAAGCACTGGAAGGATGCAATGATCAAACACTTTTCTTTTAAAACATAATGGCATATTGCTCTTGAAAATTATACTGTGTCTTCCAAAACCTCTCCAGGCGAATTTTATACGCCGTTTAATTTCTTCATCAATGTGACAATCACTTGATACCTGCTGTCCAAGATAACCGTACGTATCTGTTATCTCCAGCATTTCACCATCAATCGATAAATCTTCATTTCTTGTAAAAGCATTGAACATCACTTTTGTCTTCTGAAAGTTCATTTTTAATCCCACGTATTTCTTCTTGTCAGCAAGTTCCTGGATCATACTCTGCAGCTTTGATGGGGTTGTGGCAAAATTGACTACGTGATCAGCAAAACGAAGGTGAGTTAGATAATCTCCATTAATCTTTATCCCTTTGTTTTCCCAGTTCAGTGATTTTAAGACATTTTCCAATGCGGCATTAAAGAGCTTCGGAGATATGGTGCCACCTTGTCTCACACCCATTCCAATTTTTATGTGTGTTGTATTTTCTAACAGACGAATCTTAGCACTTGCGTTTTCATAGATGTTATAAATAATATTAATGTATGCATCTTCAATATCGCAGGATTTCAAAGCCATTCTAACTGCTGATGGTTTCACCGAATCAAAGGCCTTTTCATAACTAATAGATAAAATTACAGGCCTTTTCATAACTAATAGATAAAATTACAGGCCTTTTCATAATTAATAGATAATCAAAGGCCTTTTCATTATTAATCGATTTTAACTGCTGATGATTTCACCGTATCAAAGGCCTTTTTATAATTCATAGATAATCAAAGGCCTTTTCATAATTAATCGATTTTAACTGCTGATGATTTCACCGTATCAAAGGCCTTTTCATAAATAATCGATATAATCACAGTGGAAATTCATGTTCCCTCGCTCTTTCAATAAGTTCTCTCAGTACGTGGATATGATCTATAGGGCTGTAGCCACTCTTGAATCCAGCTTGATCTCTCGGTTGAGCCATGTCCAGTGTAAACCTTCAAGCGGTGTGAAAGAACTTTAGTGAAGATTTTATAAACCACTGATAGGAGGCTGATAGGTCTGAAGTTCCTACGTTCTTTAATGTCACATTTTTTATGTAGCAAGGTCATTGTAGCGTTGTTCCAATCATCAGGAATCTTCCCTTCATTAAGGCATCGAGTGAAAATTTGGGCGAGTACTGTTTCGATTTCTTAACTTGCTTCTTGAATGATGTCTACAGTAATTCCATCTTCTCCTAGAGCTTTTACCCGCTTCATGTTCTTGATTGCATGTGCAACTTCTGCTGGGAGGACTGGAAGAACTCTGGTAGTGATAACTTTCATGATGTCTGGAGTACATTTATCATTGGATTCATATACATAATTTGGAGTAGAAATATTTCACTCTTGTCAAAATTTCGCCTCTACTTCTTGTTACAGAACCATCTTTTCTCAGTGCAATAATCTGTTTTATTCCCTTACTAAGATGTCAATTTGATATCTTCAGGCTTTGGTTGCTTTCAATTGCTTTCCTCACTAGTTCACAGTTGAATTTCTTTAGGTCTTAAGTGATACTTTTTCGTACTGTCTTGCATAGCTCTATATATTCCACTTTGGAAGTCACATTGTCTTTAGTTTTCCTCATCTCTCTTCTTTTTTGCATCAACATTTTGGTTTTTCCTGATAATTTGTTCACATGCAACTTGTTCTTAGAATTAGCTAATTTTGTTGCTGTTTCCATAAGAGCTTTGGTTACTTTTATGTTAAATTCAGAAATATCCACTTCTTCTGATGTTAGGCCTTCTAAAGCAGAGAATCTGTTCTTCAGCTACAACTTGAAGGTATTATGGTGTTTTTTAAGGTCAGTTATGTCAATACATTTTGTTTGTTTTATGAGCTTGCCACGTTCGAGTTTAGTGTTGAGATGCATCTTACATCTCCCCAATCTATGGTCACTACCTGTGTTCAACTTGCTTAGCACACTGCAGTCTTCGATGAAGAATTTTTTGTTACACATAATAAAATCAATTTCACTTGTCGTCCCATTTGGATGTCTCCATGTCCATTTCTTGTGTGGCTATTTCTTGAAAAAGGAGTTCATGATGAAAAACCCTTCTGCCACTGCAAACTCTACGAGAGTATTTCCAAGCTGGTTTCTGTTGCCGTGTCAGAATTTACCTACTGAAGTTTTATTCTGTAGCTGTTGCCCAATTTTTGCATTGAAATCCCCCATAATTATCTTGAAGTGCGGCTTGCCTTTATTATTTAAATGACGAATGTCCTCATAAAACACTTCAATTTCTTCTTCAGGATTAATTGTGGTGGGTGCATAAGTTTGAATAATATGAGCCTGTGTCTTCTGGATAGTTGGATAACGAGTCGTTAGAGTCTGTTAGAGGAAATTTAAACTTTTACAACTTTATCCTCCAGTTTCTTGTTTATTATAAATCCAACACCACTAGTCCTGCTAATATCTGTCCCACGATAGTAGAAGAGATGACCACTTTTCAGTTCAACGAGATCTTCTCCTTTTCTCCTTAGCTCACTTAGCCCGACGATGTCCCACTTCATACTTTGTAATTCGTCTTCCAATTCAAGAAGCTTTGAATCAGTAGCTATAGAGTGTCCATTTTAAGTAGTCAAATGCAGCATCAAATGGCAGCCTAGTTCGGTCCTCCGGTTATTCCTAGCATCTCCTGCCTTCATGTCGCACTGGCCGCTGCCTTGGCTAGGTACATTCCAGCTGCCGGAGATTGAGGGCCAAGATTTACGTTGTGGAGTCATTTTGGAGGGGTTTGGCCATAACTTACCACGCCGGACAAGCAGGTTTTTGAGTATGGGAGAGCATTTCTGCATTTCTTCTAATCCCGATGGTATAGTTATACCGCTGTTGGCGGTCGTCAGAGCCTCTTTAGTGGGAACAGGGTGCACCACGAGAAGACGGGGTTGATATTTGTCAGGGAAAGATGGGTCTTCTTCTGGGTTTTTCCTGTCCCTTGGAATCCGGTCTAAAATTTCGGTTAACCACCGATGGTCCGTCCGTCAGGTAATATGTCCAGTCCATTTCCATTTCAGGGATTTTACTCTGATCATGATGTCTTCCACACTTGGCATTTTCCTGACCCACGAGATCCACTTCTTATCCCTCCTGGTTACACCAAGCATGCACATCTCCATACTTCGTTCAGTCGTTTGATGCCTTTGTATGTCTCTTTTAGGTAAGAATTACGTCACTGCACCATGCGTAAGCACTGGAAGGATGCATTGATCAAACACTTTTCTTTTAAGACATAATGACATATTACTCTTAAAAATTATGGACCTACTTTAAAAAGCATCAGAATACCTTCAAATTGGAACTGTGGAACAGATTCTCTGCTCTAGAAGTTCTAACATAAGAAGAAGTGGACATCTCAGAAGATAACAGAAAAGTAACCAAAGCTCTTATGGAAACAGCAACATGATTAGCTGGGTCTAAGGACAAGTTGCATGTGAACAAATTATCAGGAAAAACCAAAATTTTGATGCAAAAAAGAAGAGAGATGAGGACTAAAGATGTGACTTCCAAAGTGGAATACATAGAGCTATGCAAGACGGTATGAAAAAGTATTACTGAAGACGTAAGGAAATTCACCTGTGAACTAGTGAGGAAAGCATTAAAAACAACCAAAGCCTAAAAACAGCAAAGGGACATCTCATTAAGGGAAGAAAATAGATTATGGCACTGAGAAAAGAAGATGGTTCTGTAGCAAGAAATAGAAGCGAAATTTTGACAAGAATGAAAGTTTTGTATTCCACATTATATGAAAGGGGTTATACATGTACTACATACATCATTAAAGTTACCAGTACCAGAGCTCTTCCAGTCCTCCCAGCAGAAGTTGCACTTGTAATCAAGAACATGAAACGGGGAAAAGTTCCAGGAGAAAGTGGAATCTCTGTAGACATCATACAAGAAGCAAGTGGAGAAATCGAAACAGTACTCGCCCAAATTTTCACTCGATGCCTTAATCAAGGGAAGATTCCTAAAGGTTTGGAACAACGCTACAATGCTCCTGCTACATAAAAAAGTGAATTTGAGGATCTCAGGAACTACAGACCTATCAGCTTCGTCTCAGTGGTTTATAAAATCTTCACTAAAGTTCTTTCACACCGCTTAAAGGTGACACTGGACATGACTCAACCGAGAGAACATGCTGGATTTACGAGTGGCTACAGCACTGTAGATCATATACGCGTACTGAGAGAACTAATTGAAAGAGCGAGGGAATATGAACTTCCATTGCGCATGGTTTTGTCGATTATGAAAAGCCCTTTGATTCAGTGAAACCATCAACAGTTACAATGGCTTTGAAATCACGCGGTATTGAAGATGCATACATTAAAATTATTAATAACATCTATGAAAATACAAGTGCAAAGATTCAGCTGTTTGAGAATATAGTACACATAAAAATTGGAAAGGGAGTAAGACAAGGTGACAGCATGTCTCCGAAGCTCTGTAATGGCACATTAGAAAATGTCTTTCAATCACTGAACTGGGAAAACAAAGGGATAAAGATTAATGGATATTATTTAACTCACCTTCGTTTTGCTGATCACGTATTAATTTTTGCAACTACCCTTTCAGAGCTGCAGAGTATAATCCAGGAACTTGCTGACAAGAGTAAAGAAATGGGATTAAAAATGAACTTTCAGAAGACAAAGGTGATGTACAGTGCTTTTTCATGAAATGAAGATTTATCGATTGATGGGGAAAAACTGGAGATAACAGATACGTACGTTTATCTTGCACAGCAGATATCAACAAAGGGTCACAAATATGAAGAAATTAATTAGCGTATAAAACTTGCTTGAAGAGCTGTTTGGAAGAAACAGCATAATTTTCAAGAGCAATACGCCATTATGCCTTAAAAGAAAAGTGTTTGATCAATGCATCCTTCCAGTGCTTCCGTATGGTGCAGAGACGTGGACCTTAACAGAAAGACACATACAAAGAGGCATCGAGAGGTGCATGCTTGGTGTAACAAGTAGAGATAAGAAGAAGAACTCGTGGATCAGAAAAATGATAAGAGTGGAAAACATCATGATCAGAGTAAAATCCCTGAAATGGCAATGGGCAGGACACACTGCCAGGGGGACAGATCACCGGTGGACAGTGGAAATTTTAGATTGAATTCCAAGGGACGGCAAAAGACGCAAATGAAGACCACATGGAAGATGGGTAGAGGCTCACCAACCCGCTTGGCCAGCGTGGTGAGTTATGGCCAAACCCGTCTAAAATGACTCCACAACTTAAATCTTGGCCCTCAGTCTCCGGCAGCTGGAATGTACCTGGCCAAGGCAGCGGCCAGTGCGACATGAAGGCAGAGGGTGCTAAGAATCCTAGGAGGACCGGACTAGGCTGCCATCTGATGCTGACCTTGGCTACGAATAATGGACGCTCAGTATCTTCTGATTGAAGGCTTCTTGAATTGGAAGAGGAACTACAAAAGATTAAGTGGGAAATCGTCCGGCTAAGTGAGGTAAGGAGAAAAGGAGATGATCTCATTGAACTGAAAAGTGGACATCTCTTCTACTACCGTGGGACAGATACTGGCAGAACTAGTGGTGTGGGATTTATAATAAACAAGAAACTGAAGGATAAAGTTGTAGAAGTTGAAAGTTCCTCTGACAGAGTTGCACGACTCGTTATCCAACCCTCGAGAAAATACCAGGCTCAGATAATTCAAACTTCTGCACCCACCACAAGTCATCCTGAAGAAGAAATTACAGAAATTTTATGAGGAAATCCGTCATCTAAATAATAAAGGTAAGCAGCGCTTAAAGGTAATTATGGGAGATTTCAATGCAAAAATAGGGCAACGACAACAGAATGAAACTTCAGTAGGTAAATTCGGCCACGGCAAAGAAACCAGCATGGAAATACTCTCGTAGAGTTTGCAGAGGCAGAAGGGTTTTTCATCTTGAACACCTTTTTTCAGAAAAAGCCACACATGAAATGGACTTGGAGACATCCAAATGGGACGACAAGTTAAATTGATTTTATTATGTGTAACAAAAAATTCGTCATAGAAGACTGCAGTGTGCTAAACAAGTTCAACACAGGTAGTGACCATAGATTGGTGAGATGTAAGATGCATATGAATACTAAACTTGAACGTGGCAAGCTCATAAGGCAAACAAAATGTATTGACATAATCAACCTTAAAAAACATGATAATACCTTCAAGTTGGAAATGAAGAACAGATTCTCTGCTTTAGATGGCATAACATCGGGAGGAGTGGATATTTCTGAAGTTAACAGAAAAGTAACCAAAGCTCTTATGGAAACAGCAACAAAATTAGCTGGGTCTAAGAACAAGTTGCATGTGAACAAATTATCAGCAAAAATCAAAATGCTGATGCAAAAAAGAAGAGAGATGAGGACAACTAAAGAAGATGTGACTTCCAAAATGGAATATATAGAGCTATGCAAGACAGTACGAAAAAGTATGACTGAAGACGTAAGGAAATTCAACTGTGAACTAGTGAGGAAAGCAATTGAAAACAACCAAAGCCTAAAGATAGCAAAGGGACATCTCAGTAAGGGAAGAAAACAGATTATGGCACTGAGAAAAGAAGATGGTTCTGTAACAAGAAATAGAGGCGAAATTTTGACAAGAGTGAAAGATTTCTGCACCAAATTATATGAAAGGGATGATACATGTACTCCAGACATCATGAAAGGTACCAGTACCAGAGTTCTTCCAGTCCTCGCAGCAGAAGTTGCACATGCAACCAAGAACATGAAGCGGGGAAAAGCTCCAGGAGAAGATGGAATTACTGTAGACATCATACAAGAAGCAAGTGGAGAAATCGAAACAATACTCGCGCAAATTTTCACTCGATGCCTTAATGAAGGGAAGATTCCTGATGATTGGAACAACGCTACAATGACCTTGCTACATAAAAAATGTGACATTAAAGAACGTAGGAACTTCAGACCTATCAGCCTCCTATCAGTGGTTTATAAAATCTTCACTAAAGTTCTTTCACACCGCTTGAAGGTTTACACTGGACATGGCTCAACCGAGAGATCAAGCTGGATTCAGGAGTGGCTACAGCACAATAGATCATATCCACGTACTGAAAGAACTAATTGAAAGAGCGAGGGAATATAAACTTTCATTGTGCATGGCTTTTATCAATTATGAAAAAGCCTTTGATTCGGTGAAACCATCAGCAGTTACAATGGCTCTGAAATCCTGCGGTATTGAAGAGGCATATATTAATATTATTAATAACATCTATGAAAATGCAAGTGCAAAGATTCGGCTGTTTGAGAGTACAGCACACATAAAAGTTGGAAAGGGAGTGAGACAAGGTGACACCATATCTCCGAAGCTCCTTAATGCTACATTGGAGGGTGTCTTTCAGTCGCTTAGCTGGGAAAACAAGGGGATAAAGATTAATGGAGATTATCTAACCCACCTTCGTTTTGCTGATTACGTAGTCATTTTTGCAACTACCCCATCAGAGCTGCAGAGTATGATCCAGGAACTTGCTGACAACGGTAAAGAAGTTGAATTAAAAATGAAATTTTAGAAGACAAAAGTGATGTTCAATGCTTTTACAAGAAATGGAGATTTATCGATTGATGGAGAAAAGCTGGAGATAACAGACCCGTACGTTTATCTTGGACAACAGATATCAAGTGAGGGTCACATTAATGAAGAAATTAATCGGCGTACAAAACTTGCCTGGAGAGCTTTTGGAAGAAACAGAATAATTTTCAAGAGCAATATGCCATTATGTCTTAAAAGAAAAGTGTTTGGTCAATGCATCATTCCAGTGCTTACGTACGGTGCAGAGACGTGGACCTTAACTAAAAGAGACATACAAAGGCTGCAGACAACTCAAAGCAGCATGTAGAGGTGCATGCTTGGTGTAACCAGGAGAGATAAGAAGAGGAACTCGTGGATCCGAAAAATGACAAGAGTGGAAGACATCATGATCAGAGTTAAATCCCTTTAATGGCAATGGGCTGGACATACTGCCAGAAGGACAGACCATCGGTGGACAGCCGAAATTTTAGATTGGATATCAAGGGACAGGAAAAGACCCAGAAGAAGACCACATGGGAGATGGGTGGATGAAATTCGAAAGTATGCAGGAGTGACATGGAGGACACTGGCACAAGGCAGACCGTTGTGGAGGAAACTTGGGGAGACCATCGTCCAGCAGTAGATTGATAATGGTTGACAATGATGATGATGATGATATATATATATATAGAGAGAGAGAGAGAGAGAGAGGGGATGTAAGGTCAGGTGATGCGTAACATCACAGCCTCTCCTTGACAAATGTCAACACCGCCTTCTCGTGGTGCATCCTGTTCCCACTAAAGGGGCTCTGACGACCGCCAATAGCGGTATAACTATACCATCGGGATTAGAGGAAATTCTATCCCACACTCACCAACCCGCTTGGCCAGCGTGGTGAGTTATAGCCAAACCCCTCCAAAATGACTCCACAACTTAAATCTTGGCCCTCAGTCTCCGGCAGCTGGAATGTACCTGGCCAAGGCAGCGGCCAGTGCGACATGAAGGCAGAGGGTGCTAAGAATCCCCGGAGGACCGGACTAGGCTGCCATCTGATGCTGACCTTTGCTACTTACAATGGACGCTCCCTATCTTCTGATTCAAGGCTTCTTGAATTGGAAGAGGAACTACAAAGGATCAAGTGGGACATCGTGGGGCTAAGTGAGGTAAGGAGAAAGGGAGAAGATCCCATCGAACTGAAAAGTGGACATCTCTTCTACTATCGTGGGACAGATACTGGCAGAACTAGTGGTGTTGGATTTATAATAAACAAGAAACTGAAGGATTAAGTTGTAGAAGTTGAAAGTTCCTCTGACAGAGCTGCACGACTTGTTATCCAACTCTCGAAAAGATACCAGGCTCAGATTATTCAAACTTATGCACCCACCACAAGTCATCCTGAAGAAGAAATTGAAGAATTTTATGAGGAAATTTGTCATCTAAATAATAAAGGTAAGCAGCACTTGAAAATAATTATGGGAGATTTCAATGCAAAAAATAGAACAAGCGGCAACAGAATGAAACTTCAGTAGGTAAATTCGGTCATGGCAACAGAAACCAGCGTGGAAATACTCTCGTTGAGTTTGCAGAGGCAGAAGGATTTTTCATCTTGAACTCCTTCTTCAAGAAAAAGCCACACAGGAAATGGACATGGAGACATCCAAATGGGACGACAAGTGAAATTGATTTTATTATGTGTAACAAAAAATTCGTCATAGAAGACTGCAGTGTGCTAAACAAGTTCAACACAGGTAGTGACCATAGATTGGTGAGATGTAAGATGCATATGAACACTAAACTTGAACGTGGCAAGCTCATAAGGCAAACAAAATGTATTGACATAATCAACCTTAAAAAACATGATAATACCTTCAAGTTGGAAATGAAGAACAGATTCTCTGCTTTAGAAGGCATAACATCGGGAGAAGTGGATATTTCTGAAGTTAACAGAAAAGTAACCAAAGCTCTTATGGAAACAGCAACAAAATTAGCTGGGTCTAAGAACAAGTTGCATGTGAACAAATTATCCAGGAAAAACCAAAATGTTGATGCAAAAAGGAAGAGAGATGAGGACAACTAAAGAAGATGTGACTTCCAAAGTGGAATATATAGAGCTATGCAAGACAGTAAGAAAAAGTATCACTGAAGACGTAAGGAAATTCAACTGTGAACTAGTGAGGAAAGCAATTGAAAACAACCAAAGCCTAAAGATAGCAAAGGGACATCTCAGTAAGGGAAGAAAACAGATGATGGCACTGAGAAAAAGAAGATGGTTCTGTAACAAGAAATAGAGGCAGAAATTTTGACAAGAGTGAAATATTTCTACTCCAAATTTTATGAAAGGGATGATATATGCACTCCAGACATCATGAAAGATACCAGTACCAGAGTTCCTCCAGTCCTTCCAGCAGAAGTTGCACATGCAATCAAGAACATGAAGCAAGGAAAAGCTCCAGGAGAAGATGGAATTACTGTAGACATCATACAAGAAGCAAGTGGAGAAATCGAAACAGTACTCGCCCAAATTTTCACTCGATGCTTTAATGAAGGAAAGATTCCTGAGGATTGGAACACCGCTACAATGATCCTGCTACATAAGAAAGGTGACATTGAGGATCTCGGAAACTACAGACCTATCAGCCTCCTATCAGTAGTTTATAAAATCTTCACTAAAGTTCTTTCACACCGCTTGAAGGTAACACTGGACATGGCTCAACCGAGAGAACAAGCTGGATTCAGGAGTGGCTACAGCACAATAGATCATATCCACGTGCTGAGAGAACTAATTGAAAGAGCGAGGGAATATGAACTTCCATTGTGCATGGCTTTTATCGATTATGAAAAAGCCTTTGATTCGGTGAAACCACCAGCAGTTACAATGGCTCTGAAAACCTGCGGTATTGAAGATGCATACATTAATATTATTAATAACATATATGAAAATGCAAGTGCAAAGATTAGGCTGTTTGAAAATACAACACACGTAAAAATTGGAAAGGGAGTGAGACAAGGTGACACCATATCTCCGAAGCTCTTTAATGCCACATTGGAGGGTGTTTTTCAGTCGCTGAGCTGGGAAAACAAAGGGATAAAGATTAATGGAGATTATTTAACCCACCTTCGTTTTGCTGATGACGTAGTCATTTTTGCAACTACCCCATCAGAGCTGCAGAGTATGATCCAGGATCTTGCTGACAAGAGTAAAGAAGTGGGATTAAAAATGAACTTTCAGAAGACAAAAGTGATGTTCAATGCTTTTACAAGAAATGAAGATTTATCGATTGATAGAGAAAAGCTGGAGATAACAGACACGTACGTTTATCTTGGACAGCAGATATCAAGTAAGGGTCACATTGATGAAGAAATTAATCGGCGTACAAAACTTGCCTGGAGAGCTTTTGGAAGAAATAGCATAATTTTCAAGAGCAATATGCCATTATGTCTTAAAAGAAAAGTGTTTGATCAATGCATCCTTCCAGTGCTTACGTATGGTGCAGAGACGTGGACCTGAACTAAAAGAGACATACAAAGGCTGCAGACAACTCAAAGCAGCATGGAGAGGTGCATGCTTGGTGTAACCAGGAGAGATAAGACGAGGAACTCGTGGATCCGAAAAATGACAAGAGTGGAAGACATCATGATCAGAGTTAAATCCCTTAAATGGCAATAGGCTGGACATACTACCAGAAGAACAGACCATCGATGGACAGCCGAAATTTTAGATTGGATTCTAAGGGACAGGAAAAAGACCCAGAAGAAGACTACATGGGAGATGGGTGGATGAAATTCGAAAGTATGCAGAGGTGACATGGAGGAGACTGGCACAAGACAGACCGTTGTGGAGGAAACTTGGGGAGACCTTCGTCCAGCAGTGGATTGATAATGGTTGACAATGATGATGATGATGATATATATATATAGAGAGAGAGAGAGTTATTCAACGTACTTCGGAAATACATCACTGAAGACATAAGGAAATACAATTGTGAACTGGTCAGAACATCAATTAAAATTAAACAAAGCCGGAAGAAAGTAAAGGGACATCTCAGTAAGGGAAGCAAACAGATTATGTCACTGAGAAAAGAAGATGGCTCTGTAACAAGAAATCTAGGTTAAATTTTGACAAGAATGGAAGATTTCTACTCTAAATTATATGAAAGAGATAATATACGTATTACATTTATTAAGAAAGATACCAATACTACAGTTAATCCTGTTCTCCCGGCAGAAGTTGCACATGCACATGAGAGCATGAAACGGGTAAGAGCTGCAGAAGAAGATGAAATTACTGTGGAAATTGTAGAGGAAAAAAGCGGAAAAATAGAAACTACACTGGCACAAGTTTTAACTAGATGTCTCAATGATGGAAATAATCCTGAGGATTGGAACAATGCTACAATGATCCTGCTACATAAAAAGGGTGCTATTGAGAATCTCAGGAGCTACAGGCCTATCATCCTCTTTTCATGGTTTATGAAAACTTCAATAAGGTTCTTTCACATTGCTTGAAGGTAACATTAGACATGGCTCAACCAAGAGAACAACCTGGATTCAGGAGTGGCTACAGCACGATATATAAAATTCGTGTACTGAGAGAACTAACTGAGAGAACGAGATAGTATGAATTCCTATTATACATGACTTTTATCGATTATGAAAAAGACTTTGATTCCGAGAAACCATCAGCAGTTACAATGGCTTTGAATATTAAAGTGCTTACTTTTGAATTATTAACAACATATATGAAAATGCAAGTGCAAAGGCTCTTTTATTTAAGGATACAGCCCCAATAAAAATTGGAAAGGAAGTGAGACAAGGTGACACCACGTCTTCCAAACTCTTCAATGCCACATTGCGAAGTCTCTTTCAATCATTGAACTGGGAAAACAAGAGGGCAAAGTTTAATAGCGATTATTTAACTCATCTTCGTTTTGCTGGTAATGTAATAATACTTTCAACTACCTTTTTGAGAACTGCAGAGTATGATCCAGGAACTTGCTGAAAAGTGTAAGGAAGTGAGATTAAAAATGAATTTTCAAAAGCAAAAGTGATGTACAATGCTTTTACAAGAAATGAAGATTTATGAATTGATGGCGAAAAGCTGGAGATAACTGATACCTACATTCACCTTGGACAGCAGATATAAAGCAAAGATCACATTGATGAGTAAATTAAGCGGCGTTACAAAATTGGATGAAGAGCTTTTGGAAGAAACAATACAGTTTTCAAGAGCGATATGCCATTGTGTCTTAAAAGAAAAGTGTTTAATCAGTGCATCTTTCTAGGGCTTACATACGTAGCAGAGACATGGACGACTTTAACTAAAAAGTCATACAAAGGCTGCAGACAACTGAAAGAAGCATGGGGAGATGCATACTTGGTGTAACCAGGAAAGATAAGAAGAGGAACTCGTGGATAAGGAAAATGACAAGAGTGAGAGACATCATGATCAAAGTAAAATCCATGAAATGGCCATGGCCTGGACATGTTGCCAGAAGAACGGACCTTCGATTGACAACCAAAAATTTTAGACTGGATTCCAAGGGACAGAAAGAGACCCAGAAGACGAAATGGGAGATGGATATATGAAATTCGAAAGCAGGCAGGAGTAAAATGGAGGAGAGTGGCTCAAGATAGACAGTTGCAGAAGTAACTTGGGGAGACATTTATCTCCCAACGGATTGATAATGTTTGACAATGATGATGATATATATATACAGAGAGAGAGAGAGAAGGAGAGTATGACACAGAAGTAACGAAAAGCTCCATTTAAATTTTTACATGTTGCTTTTCCAGAAAATCCAAGATATCCATTTCTCTTTATATTAAAGGGGACACTTTCGGAGCATAGAACCGATGGGGGGTGGGGTGGGGGTGGAGGGCTGGTGACCCCCTAGGGAAACGGGCTGGCGGTTGCTCAAAATTTTGGAATGGAAAAAAGAGTCGTGTAGCATTTCGCTGAAGAAAAGAACTCCGAAAATATTGTAAGTTAGTTTTTAAATTTTTGTTATATATTTATTTAATACAAAGTTGTAGCCCACAATAACGAAACTAAAGTGCACTGTGAATGGTAGGAAAAATTGCGTTACTTCTGACACATTTGTGCTCTTTCTTTGATTTGTGTGAATGTATCGTACTTATTGTGTTTTATGGCAAGGAACCACGTTTTCGTCCACGAATCGAAGTGTCCGGTGATCCCTATTGGGGAGCGAGGAATAGTGTCATTCAATAATTGCAGATGTAAAGGGAGAGGGTAGTGTAATACATCATTGTTACGATAACATATTTCGAAATTTTATTTATTGCGTTTTGTAGTTCAAACGTCATACAATAGTCGTTATGTTATATGTGAAAGGGGACACAATATAGGATATTAACTGAGGAGTTATGCGACCTTTTGAGGATTCGGGCCGGGAGATTCGCGAAATGTTGCATGGTAAAGTCCGATCAAGCCATATCACCGGAAAGAAGTCAGAAATGGGAACAACTTCTGCTTTTAACATTTATCATATCTTTATTTTATGAAATGTGTTATTCCAAACTTTTGAGGTTAACGTGTAATCGGGAAATATAAAATATTGCAAAATATACGTCCAGCTTTACATCTTTGGAGTCTACTGTAAAATGGCACGTTTCAGAAGTCAAATCAATACCTGCAGACATTCTTACATCTGAAACGACTAACAGTACACTAAGTATAACAATATCACATATTGATACACGACATCTACCGATTACATGTGTTCGAAGTGACCACCATTGGCAGCAGGATGCACAGCTCAATCTTGTTGCGTCATGCACCTTGTAAAGCACAAAGTGAATCCCGAAATATTTCAGTGACATTCCGACGTGTTTCCTCTCGAAGTTATGCAATGGAATTTGCAGGATAAACGTAGTTTTTGAGATATCCCCAACAAAAAAAGTCACACGGTGTGAGATCTGGAGATAGAGCAGGCCATTGGACAGGTCCGTTATTTCCAATCCATCTATTTGGAAACTTCTCACTCAGCCATTTTATTGCAAGATGGGAATGATGAGCCGGTGCTCCATCTTAAATGCAGTATGGCTGTAAGTCTGCATTCGCACCTACATATGCCAACAAATCTCGATAGGACTCAGCAATTAAATTTCCTTCAACAAAAAATTGACCTATAATTACATCGTCCCGGATAACACACCATACGTTACATTCTTGTATGTACTATGAATGCCTCTCAGAAAAATCATGCGGAGTCCTGCATGACCAGTGGTAAGTCCCATTTTGACAGACTTGCCCATGATTGATTAACGTTGCTTCTCCTGGAGGATTAATGTTGCTTCATCCTTGAAGATTAACATTGCTTCATAATTAAAGAGAGTAAAATTTCTATTGCTTTGCATTTGTTGCCGTGCCAATAGACAAAACTATAGTTGCCTATTACAGTCGTTTGTTAGCAGCTGCTGTACGAATTTCGTCTTGTAAGGACGACATCTCTTTGCCTTCAGTATTCTGTGAACGGAAGTATGAGACATACTAGCCCCTTGAGCACGACGCCATAGTAATAATGTCAGGTTTGTTTGGACACTAGCTAAAACGCTCTTAATTTAATACCTGAGTTAAGAGCGGAACTAATGGAGATAAAAATTTCTGTTGATCAGTTAATTATGAAGTATGATGGTATATCCACTAAATGTGTGGATTTGGAACAAAATAACCCTGACCCTGTCAAAAAAGATATTAGTATTGGAGGCAAATTAGGTTAAGCACTCAAGGTAATTGCAAGTATAGAGAACTGAATTCGGTTATTAAAATACTTTAATTGGTTGACTTCAAATAAATGTGTGGTAAATATAAAACAAAACAAGGCAATTATATTTACAAATCGTCAGATAAATTTAACACCTCCTAATTCTATACTTTTTTAGATGATAAGGCAATAGAAATAGTAACTGATTTCACATATCTAGGAATAAAATTGCAATCTAATTAAAAGTGAGATAACCATATTAACTTTTTAATGAATAAAGTGTCATCAAGTATTGGGATTGTTAGTCGTGTTTTTCCAGACGTTTTGCAAAAATTGACATTTTTGCAATAGGTCTATTATTGTTTCCTTGATTCTTCGAGCCTGATTATATATTATTCTCTGGTACAATCACATTTAAATTACTGAATTCAACCTTGGTGGCAAACTAAATCAAAACTTAGTGGTGAACTGAACCAACGAAATTGAAATTTAGGTTCTTGGGACCAACGAAATCGAAATTTAGAGGTACATGACATTGACCTAATAGGTATCAAGAGTGAATATTAACTTATGAATCATTTGAGAATACTGGCTAAGAAGTTTCACATTCATGATTACAAACCTTCATATGTGAATATTGTGCATTCACTTACTAATAATTCTAATGATCCAAAAACTTCAACAATAATAATGCAGTTCAGGTCAAGAACTATGAAAAACTACTGGATTTCGAGAAAAAAAAACGTTGTTTCTAAATTCTGATTTGAATAGTAGCCTGCAACCTACTAGGATTTATTTAAATGAAAACTTAACGGAATTTAACTAAATCTGTTTTGGTTCGCGCCATCTTCGATTCAAACAAAACTAATAAAATATGCTTGGTCTTCCAATGGTAATATCTACATCAAGAAAAATGATGAGTTTCAAAGGGTAAGATTAAGACCCCTGATCACTAAAGCCATTTTGGACTAAATATTTGAACATTACCTGTGTCATATTATTTTGGTATTATGTGAATGTATGATTCAGTTTTATTATTGAAATGACTCATAAATATTATACTACACAGCAGTTCAATGTTACCCTCTCTTCTACCTCTACTAATACTCTAAATATTTTCCTCTTAAATTCTGGTTCATTGATAGGTAAAATTGCGTTGCTTCAAATTAATTCGAACTATTAACCCTTTAATGGATACTTTATGTTTTATCGAAACATGGCTCCCAGGGCAAGATTATTCTATAGAATTAGATAATTATAATATTTTTCATTTGAATAGAACTTATTCAAAAACTGGAGGAGTGGCGATCTATATTAATAGGCAATATAAATATTTCTCCTTAGTGCATGGCTTTACAGCCTTAACTCATAGTTTAGAGATTTTGACTATAGAAAATCAGAACTTTATTGTAGCAGTTTGCTACACACCACAAAATGCAAACCATAAATTCCTATTAACTACTCTAAGTGAACTTTCAAACTTTTCAAATTTATCTAATAAAATAACTTTTATACTAGGTGACTTTAACATAGATATCTTACAACCACACTCAATAGCAAATCAACTAAAATATTTAATACAATTTTCAGGATTCAACAATACCATTCAACTCCCAACTTAAATAATCTCTAATACAAACTCACTAATTGATTTGTGCCTTACCAACACTCAACCAGAGTCAATTTTTTCTGGTGTACTCAATTATCATTTCAGTGATCATCTTCCTATTTTTATTTGCTGTAACCAAAATTGTGATGTAATACAGGAACGTGAACTCTATATTACTAGTTCAATTATTCACATAAACCTTGCGAACTTTGAATTTCAATTGCAGGGCATTGATTAGGATCTTGTTTTGAGTGTTGATTCACCAAATGAAGCATATCAAAATGTATAAACAAATTACAGGTGTTATATGATTAAATATTTGTAAAATCTTATCGACAGAGAAACCTAAGGATGAAATTCAGGAAATCTTGGATAATTATTTCAATACTTATTCAGATAAATAAAAAAAACTATTTTCTAAATGTAATAAAACTAGACAGCAGTGTGGTTACCTTAATTTCAAAATATATAGAAATAAATTAAATTCTATTATTAGAAATACTAAAAGGAAATTTTACATTAACATTTTTTTAACAAAACTGTCCTAGGTTAACTTGGGAACATCTAAATATATTAATAGGAAAGAATAATAATTCAATTATTCCAGAGTATCTTATTGATGCAAACAACCAACAAATATTTCAGGAAAAGGATATAGCTACACAATTAAATTCCTACTTTACTTCTATACCTCAACTTACTAAAAATAACCTCAAAATAAAAAGCACTAAACATTCCAGTTATCTTCAGAGTACGTTTAGGACTACCACTCTTTGTCTTACTGATATTACTCAAGATGATTTATATATTGAATTAAATAGAATTGATATTTATTCTACTCCTGGCTATGATGACATCCATCCTTAGGTAGTTAGATATTTGGCAGATATATTAATAAATCCGTTATTAAAAAATTTCAATCTTGTATTTCGAACTGGTATCTATCCAGATGCACTAAAGATAGTGAAACCTTCCAAATATAAATCATGCTGGAAGCATCAAGAAAACAATAATAGACCTATTGCAAAAATGTCGATTTTTGCAAAACCTCTGGAAAAGCTTATTTACAGTAAGTAGGCTTACCACTTATCTTCAAAAATATAACATAATTAATCTTAACCAATTTGGATTTCAGTCTGATAAATCAACCACCACAGCTTTACTTCATATGCAAAATATAATACAGAAAAATATGAAACCAAAAATATAACACTAGGTTTATTTTTGAATCTTACTTAATCTTTTGATATATTAAATTAAGAAAGTTTATTAAAAAAACTACATGATATTGGAATAAGAGGTATTTATTAGACACTGTTTAAAATTATCTAACAGACAACAAATAACACAAATCGACCAGTTTTGTTCTCCATTGGAGAATATATTAATTCGTTTGTAACACAGGAGTATGTTTTGGGTCTGATCTTATTTATTAATTATATTAATGACTCAGTATTATCTAATTCACATATTATTCTTTATGCTTATTATACTACTATTCTTTTCACTGGTTCAGACATCTCTGATATTATTAACCGATGTAATCTTTGAATTATTAACAGATTTTAATTGGTTGACTTTAAATGAACTTGTGGTAAATACTGTGTAAAGAAAACCAAAGCAATTATACTTACGAATCGTCAGACAAATCTTACGCCTCCTAATTCATATTTTTTAGATGATAAGACACTAGAAATAGTAACTGATTTTACATATCTAGGGATAAAATTGCTTGCGATAAAGAGAAATGGCTATATTGGGTTTTCTGGAAAAGCAACCAATAAAAATTTAAATGAAGTTTTTCGGAACGTCTGTGCCAAACTGTATATATCATCACTGAACTGGGAAAACAAAGGGATGAAGATTAATTTCAGATCATTTAACTCACCTTCAGTTTGCTCATGACGTAATCATTTTGCAACTATTCCTTTAGAGCTGCACAGTATGATACAGGAACTTGCTGACAAGAAAAAAGAAATGGAATAAAAATTAATTTTCCAAAGACAAAACAAATGTACAACACTTTTACGCGAAATGAAAATTTATCGATTGATGAGGGGAAAAGCTGGAGATAACCGATACCTACATTTATTTTGGACAGCAGCTATCAAACAAAGGTCATATTGATGAAGAAATTAATCGGCGCATAAAACTTGGCTGAAGAGCTTTTGGAAGAAACATTACAATTTTCAAGAGCAATAAATATGCCATTGTCTTAAAAGAAAAGTTTTTAATCAATGCATTCTTCCAGTTCTTACATATGGAGAAGAGACATGAACCTCAACTAAGAAAGACATTCCGAGGCTGCAGACAACTGAAAGAAGCATTGCTGACATGCTTGGTATAATTGAGAAAGATGAGAAAAAGGAACTCGTCGATCTAGAAAATGACAAAAATGAAAGTCATCGTGATCAGAATAAAATTCCTGAAATGGCAATGGGCTGGGCATGTTCCCAGAAGAACGGACAACCGGATACCAAAGGACCAGAAAAGAACAAGACGAAGAACACATGGAGATGGGTAGATGAAATTCGAAAGACTGAGGGAGTGACATGTAGGAGACTGGCGCAAGGCAAAGCAGAGTGCCGTGGAAGAAAGTTGGGAAGGCCTTTCATCCAGCAGTGGGTTGATAAAGGATGACAATGATATATATATATATATATATATATACTGTATACAGTAAATATTTATTATAACTTTGAATAAAGGGACTATATACACTCAACATATAAGAAAATGACATCGAGAACTGCAAAGAAATATGAGCACAGGCTCAGACGCGCAAATGCAGCAGACTGAACCATGCTCTGATATACGACACAAATATATTAAAAACATAAATCCAAAAATTTTCAATTCGTTTACCCCATGAGATGAGACGAAAAAGCAGAAAAAAGTAACAAACCCAAGAGAAATGTTAAAAATATATAATACACCCAGTAAAAATAGCAAAAGTATGAAAAAAGTTTGAAAATTTAGCTGTCATAGATTCCAGCTAAATGTATGGCCTTTCAAAACGACAGCTGTCGTTTTGGAAGGCCATAGGGGTAAGTAAATTCAAATTTTTTATGGGGTAAGTGAATTCAAATTTTTTTATGGGGTAAGTGAATTCAAATTTTTTTATGACTCATGAGGTAAGTGAATTCAATTTTTTTCTGCTTTTGCGTTTCAACGCATGGGGTAAGTGAATTGAATATTTTTGGTTTTATGTTTTTAATATATTTTGTGTCGTATATATATTTATATATACAATTCATCCAGCAGTAGATTGATAAAGGTTGCCAATAATATATATATATATACGTTTTTCATATATTTTTGTCGTATCATCATCATCATCATTGTCAACCATTATCAATCCACTGCTGGACGAAGGTCTCAACAAGTTTCCTCCACAACGGTCTGTCTTGTGCCAGTCTCCTCCATGTCACCCCTGCATACTTTCGAATTTCATCCACCCATCTCCCATGTGGTCTTCTTCTGGGTCTTTTCCTGTCCCTTGGAATCCAATCTAAAATTTCGGCTGTCCATCGATGATCTGTGCTTCTGGCAGTATGTCCAGCCCATTGCCATTTCAGGGATTTAACTCTGATCATGATGTCTTCCACTCTTGTCATTTTTCGGATCCACGAGTTCCTCTTCTTATCTCTTCTGGTTACACCAAGCATGCACCTCTCCATGCTGCTTTGAGTTGTCTGTAGCCTTTGTATGTCTCTTTTAGTTAAGGTCCACGTCTCTGCACCATACGTAAGCACTGGAAGGATGCACTGATCAAACACTTTTCTTTTAAGACATAATGGCATATTGCTCTTGAAAATTATGCTGTTTCTTCCAAAAGCTCTCCAGGTAAGTTTTGTACGCCGATTAATTTCTTCATCAATGTGACCCTCACTTGATATCTGCTGTCCAAGATAAACGTACGTGTCTGTTATCTCCAGCTTTTCTCCATCATCTATGTACTCACGGTATATATATATATATATATCATCAGGGATGTAAGGTCAGGTGATGCGTAACATCACAGCCTCTCCTTGACAAATGTCAACCCCGCCTTCTCGTGGTGCATCCTGTTCCCACTAAAGGGGCTCTGACGACCGCAAATAGCGGTATAACTATACCATCGGGATCAGAGGAAATGCTATCCCACACTCACCAACCCGCTTGGCCAGCGTGGTGAGTTATGGCCAAACACCTCCAAAATGACTCTACAACTTAAATCTTGGCCCTCAGTCTCCGGCAGCTGGAATGTACCTGGCCAAGGCAGCGGCCAGTGCGACATGAAGGCAGAGGGTGCTAAGAATCCCCGGAGGACCGGACTAGGCTGCCATTTGATGCTGACCTTGGCTACCTACAACGGACGCTCCCTATCTTCTGATTCAAGGCTTCTTGAATTGGAAGAGGAACTACAAAGGATCAAGTGGGACATCGTCGGGCTGAGTGAGGTAAGGAGAAAAGGAGAAGATCTCATTGAACTGAAAAGTGGACATCTCTTCTATTATCGTGGGACAGATACTGGCAGAACTAGTGGTGTTGGATTTATAATAAACAAGAAACTGAAGGATAAAGTGGTAGAAGTTGAAAGTTCCTCTGACAGAGCTGCACGACTCGTTATCCAACTATCGAGAAGATACCAGGCTCAGATTATTCAAACTTATGCACCCACCACAAGTCATCCTGAAGAAGAAATTGAAGAATTTTATGAGGAAATTCGTCATCTAAATAATAAAGGTAAGCAGCACTTGAAGATAATTATGGGAGATTTCAATGCAAAAATAGGGCACCGGCAACAGAATGAAACTTCAGTAGGTAAATTCGGTCACGGCAACAGAAACCAGCGTGGAAATACTCTCGTTGAGTTTGCAGAGGCAGAAGGATTTTTCATCTTGAATTCCTTTTTCAAGAAAAAGCCACACAGGAAATGGACATGGAGACTTCCAATTGGGACGACAAGTGAAATTGATTTTATTATGTGTAACAAAAAATTCGTCATCGAAGACTGCAGTGTGCTAAACAAGTTCAACACAGGTAGTGACCATAGATTGGTGAGATGTAAGATGCACCTCAACACTAAACTGGAACGTGGCAAGCTCATAAGACAAACAAAATGTATTGACATAACCAACCTTAAAAAACACCATAATACTTTCAAGTTGGAACTGAAGAACAGATTCTCTGCTTTAGAAGGCCTAACATCGGAAGAAGTGATATTTCTGAAGTTAACAGAAAAGTAACCAAAGCTCTTATGGAAACAGCAACAAAATTAGCTGGGTCTAAGAACAAGTTGCATGTAAACAAATTATCAGGAAAAACCAAAATGTTGATGCAAAAAAGAAGAGAGATGAGGACAACTAAAGAAGATGTGACTTCCAAAGTGGAATATATAGAGCTATGCAAGACAGCACGAAAAAGTATCACTGAAGACGTAAGGAAATTCAACTGTGAGCTAGTGAGGAAAGCAATTGAAAACAACCAAAGCCTAAAGATAGCAAAGGGACATCTCAGTAAGGGAAGAAAACAGATTATGGCTCTGAGAAAAGAAGATGGTTCTATAACAAGAAATAGAGGCGAAATTTTGACAAGAGTGAAAGATTTCCACTCCAAACTATATGAAAGGGATGATACATGTACTCCAGACATCATGAAAGGTACCAGAGTTCTTCCAGTCCTCCCAGCAGAAGTTGCTCATGCAATCAAGAACATGAAGCGGGGGAAAGCTCCAGGAGAAGATGGAATTACTATAGACGTCATACAAGAAGCAAGTGGAGAAATTGAAACAGTACTCGCCCAAATTTTCACTCGATGCCTTAATGAAGGGAAGATTCCTGAGGATTGGAACAATGCTACAATGATCCTGCTACATAAAAAAGGTGACATTGAGGATCTCAGGAACTACAGACCTATCAGCCTCCTATCAGTGGTTTATAAAATCTTCACTAAAGTTCTTTCACACCGCTTGAAGGTAACACTGGACATGGCTCAACCGAGAGAACAAGCTGGATTCATTAGTGGCTACAGCACAATAGATCATATCCACGTACTGAGAGAACTAATTGAAAGAGCGAGGGAATATGAACTTCCATTGTGCATGGCTTTTATCCATTATGAAAAAGCCTTTGATTCGGTGAAACCATCAGCAGTTACCACGGCTCTGAAATCCTGCGGTATTGAAGATGCATACATTAATATTATTAATAACATCTATGAAAATGCAAGTGCAAAGATTCGGCTGTTTGAAAATACAACACACATAAAAATTGGAAAGGGAGTGAGACAAGGTGACACCATATCTCCGAAGCTCTTTAATGCCACATTGGAAAATGTCTTTCAATCACTGAACTGGGAAAACAAAGGGATAAAGATTAATGGAGATTATCTAACCCACCTTCGTTTTGCTGATGACGTAGTCATTTTTGCAACTACCCCATCAGAACTGCAGAGTATGATCCAGGAACTTGCTGACAAGAGTAAAGAAGTGGGATTAAAAATGAACTTTCAGAAGACAAAAGTGATGTTCAATGCTTTTACAAGAAATGAAGATTTATCGATTGATGGAGAAAAACTGGAGATAACAGATACGTATGTTTATCTTTGACAGCAGATATCAAGTGAGGGTCACATTGATGAAGAAATTAATCGGCGTACAAAACTTGCCTGGAGAGCTTTTGGAAGAAACAGCATAATTTTCAAGAGCAATATGCCATTATGTCTTAAAAGAAAAGTGTTTGATCAATGCATCCTTCCAGTGCTTACGTATGGTGCAGAGACGTGGACCTTAACTAAAAGAGACATACAAAGGCTGCAGACAACTCAAAGAAGCATGGAGAGGTGCATGCTTGGTATAATCAGGAGAGATAAGAAGAGGAACTCGTGGATCCGAAAAATGACGAGAGTGGAAGACATCATGATCAGAGTTAAATCCCTGAAATGGCAATGGGCTGGACATACTGCCAGAAGGACAGACCATAGATGGACAGCCGAAATTTTAGATTGGATTCCAAGGGACAGGAAAAGACCCAGAAAAAGACCACATGGGAGATGGGTGGATGAAATTCGTAAATATGCGGGAGTGACATGGAGGAGACTGGCACAAGACAGACCGTTGTGGAGGAAACTTGGGGAGACCTTCTTCCAGCAGTGGATTGATAATGGTTGACAATGATGATGATGATGATATCATTGCCAACCATATATACACTGAAGAGCAATTGAATTAGAGATACCTGTCTAGTAACGTGTAGCACTACCTTTCGCCCTGATGAGGGCGGCGACTGGTCTCGGCATGGGCTCGACAAGACATCGGAAGCGTTGGGAAGCCATACGGAACCACAACCCCTGAACAAGCTCCCACAGTTCACGAAGATTTGATGGATGGGGGAGGGGGTCAGAGCCTTGAACATCTCCCTCGATGGCATCCAAGATGTGCTAGATGGGATTGGGCTTTCGTTGGTGGAGTGTTCATCCAACCATTCGGATACAATTCGGGAGAGATGGCACTGTGCATTGTCTTGTTGCATGATGAAGTCCCTAGTGGGATGTTGAAGACGCACAAACTTAAACAAATGGGCGTCCACGATATCCCAGTAACTTTGACCGGTAAGAGACGTGGCCACACGTACCAGGGGTCCCATTTCAGTCCACGTAAACAGTGCCCAGACGAGAATGCCACCCCCATCACCTTGAAGAGTACTCTGCTGGCAAAAGGGATTCGTCGCTTTATGTGGTTTGCACCGTATTCGTATCCTGCCATCCGCATGTACCAACGTGAATCTCGACTCATCAGTCCAGGCAACATTTTCCCCCGACATTTTGCCCTCGATCAAATGCTCTTTTCCAGCGCCCATGCTAATCTTTGCACCCTGTGATGTGCGGTCAGCAGCGGTACCCTCGTGGGACGATGGCTTCTGAACCCCATAGCAAGGAGATGGTTCTGGATGGTGTGGCTGCTTACAGGTTTTTGTGCACCAGCGTTAAATTGCAGAGTGATATGTTGAACTGTGGCCCGTCTATCCGCTGTTACAATGGAAGCTAGCCGACGATGACCCCGCTCATCCACACGTTGTTGTCCACGGCAGTTGACCCTGGCAAGGATGGATTTACCGGATTCTATGTACTCACGGTGCACCCGTGACACAGTGGCTCGTGAAAATCCCAGTGCTTGCACGACTTCCGAGATGGGGTGACCCATTCGTCGGACCCCGACATTTTGCCCACGATCAAATGCTCCTAGATCGTTCGTCTTACCCATACTGCGCCCGACTCTTACCGATTCCCGTCGCATCACTCCTTATATTGTCGGATCGCTTCATACGTCATGTCGTTTCAGTTTACAGGACCACCCACAGCTCAGAATTTGCATAACGCTAGCTGTAGCTAATTCAATTGCTCTTCAGTGTATATATGTATATGTGAATCATTGACAATCGATATAAACTAATGGAGATTCGGCGGCGATTTCAATTAGTTTATATAGACCCACCTCCGTTTTGCTGGCGACTTTGCAATTTTTTCGCTTCTCCTTTCAGAGCTGCAGAGCAACATCTGGGCGGATGAAATTCGAAAGCATGAGTAAAGAAGCAGATTCGAACTGAACGGGAAAAAAATTTATGTACAGTGCTTTTACGAGAAATGAGGATTTTACTATTTGTGGGGAAAATGTAGAGGTAACCGATGCCTATGTTTGCTTTGGGCAACAGATATCAAGTGAAGGTCACATTGATAAAGAAATTAATCGGAATATGGAATTTGGTTTTAGAGCATTTGCAAGTAACAGTACAATTTTGAAGAGCAATATAGAATTATGTCTTAAAATGAAACTGTTTAGCCAATGCATTCTTCCAGTTCATAGTTATGAATCAGAGTCATAGATCTTAACTAACAAATCACATACAGAGCTACAGACAACTGCAAAAAGTATGAAGATATGCATGCTTGCTATAACTAAGATAGATACAAAGAAAAGCTCGTAAATCACAAAAATGATGAGAGTTAAAGACATCATGATCAAAGTAAAATCGCTGAAACCGCAATGGGATGGATGCGTTACTACAATAATTGACAACCGTAGGACAATTGAATAACTAGACTGGATTCAAAAAGGCAGGAAAAGACCCAGATGAAGACTACGTGGGAGATGGGCGGATGAAATTCGAAAGCATACAGGAATCCCATGGAAATGACTAGTTCAAGGCAGACAGTTATGGAAAAAAATTGGGAAGACTTTCATCCAGTAGTGTATTTTTTAAGAACTAACAATAATGATGATCATAATGATATCCTTGCATGTATTGTTCCCCCAAACTACATTTTTTTCATTTAACGTCAAAGAAACCAGCTTAATGTGTTAGAGGAAAGCTGGCGCAGAATAGAATGGAATTTACATTTTGAAATTATTTAGTTAAAACCCAACTGGTAAGCGTATAATTTTTGCGTTATCTGAAGAATTAATCTACTAAATTTTATTTACGTAGAAACAAATTGCTTGTGAATGTGTCAGCCAATATCATTGTACAAAATTCAAATCGCTTATTTGCGGTTTCACGTTTTTAATCACTTAGTTACGCATTTTGTAATATTTTCTAGCACGCTGATCTTTTGGAACTCCGCACGCAAAAAAGTGTTATACATTATAACTAAATTCACAGTTCGGGTTCACTGTGCCGTTTGGAAGTAAAGTTAAATAATTATCAGTAATTTATCTTCCTCGTATTTTACAAATTATCAGAATTTTGCTCTGTTTCTGGCCAAAGGCAATTTTTACCTGTACAACCTGGAAGCAAAATCAACTAACACACAATAGTTCGAACGATTTGTACATAAGTATCATAACTCACCAAATATTATATTTTCAGCGTCGACGATTATTTCTGTTTGGTTGTTAGAAACTGCCACAGTAATCACTATACAGATGTTCGTCATTGCTGCAAACTTCAACATCGCTTTTATACCAAAGATTTCTTGGCAATATATTCTATAGCGTCGTTCCCTCTGTCCTAACAGCGATGTGCACTGAACTGTGCTTGATTAAAGTGACTGAACGAAAAAGGTGTGGAATGAAAATATATCACTCTCGGTCGCACGCGAAAGCACTGATAAAAACATTTACACAAGATAAACTGCGCTAAGTGCTTCACCGAGTTTGCGGAAATTATGTGGTTCTCAAATGCAACCAAATGCTTTACTTTGTTTGTAAACGCTTTTTGGCACTCAGGGAAATAGGCGTTTATTTATCTGGAAACATGTACTGCTAAAATTGACCATATGCTTGCATTTAGCGACAATACAGCCCGTGGTTTTGATTCCACGACAGATGAATACATTTTCAGTCCTTACTAAAATAAATGAATGCGATTATGATTCTATGTTCCTACACATCATCAACAACAACAAGAATCATTTTCGATGCACTGCTTAATGAAGATCTCCCCAAATCTCTCTCACAGCTCTATATCCTTGAGCTTTGTCTTCCATATCACTGCGACATGCTTTCGAATTTCATCGATGCACTGCTTAGTGAAGGGCCCGCAACTCTATCTCTCTCTCATAGCTCTGTCTCCCTGACTTTTGTCTTCCATATCACTGCGACATGCTTTCGAATTTCATCAATGCACTGCTTGATGAAGGGCTACCAACTCTCTCTCATAGCTCTGTCTCCCTGACTTTTGTCCTCCATACCACTGCGACATGCTTTCGAATTTCATCAATGCACTGCTTGATGAAGGGCCCCCAATTCTCTCTCTCATAGCTCTGTCTCCCTGACTTTTGTCTTCCATATCACTGCGACATGCTTTCACATTTCATCAATGCACTGCTTGATGAAGGGCCCCCAATTCTCTCTCTCATAGCTCTGTCTCCGTGACTTTTGCGACATGCTTTCGAATCTCATCAATGCACTGCTTGATGAAGGGCCCCCAACTCTCTCTCATAGCTCTGTCTCCCTGACTTTTGTCTTCCATATCACTGCGACATGCTTTCGAATTTCATCAATGCACTGCTTGATGAAGGGCCCCAACTCTCTCTCATAGCTCGGTCTCCCTGACTTTTGTCTTCCATATCACTGCGACATGCTTTCGAATTTCATCAATGCACTGCTTGATGAAGGGCCCCCAACTCTCTCTCATAGCTCTGTCTCCCTGACTTTGCCTTCCATAACAATGCGACATGCTTTCGAATTTCATCAATGCACTGCTTGATGAAGGGCCCCCAACTCTCTCTCTCATAGCTCTGTCTCCCTGACTTTTGTCTTCCATATCACTGCGACATGCTTTCGAATTTCATCAATGCACTGCTTGATGAAGGGCCCCCAACTCTCTCTCTCATAGCTCTGTCTCCCTGACTTTTGTCTTCCATATCACTGCGACATGCTTTCGAATTTCATCAATGCACTGCTTGATGAAGGGCCCCCAACTTTCTCTCATAGCTCTGTCTCCCTGACTTTTGTCTTCCATATCACTGCGACATGCTTTCGAATTTCATCAATGCACTGCTTGATGAAGGGCCCCCAACTCTCTCTCTCATAGCTCTGTCTCCCTGACTTTTGTCTTCCATGTCACTGCGACATGCTTTCGAATTTCATCAATGCACTGCTTGATGAAGGGCCCCCAACTCTCTCTCTCTCATAGCTCTGTCTCCCTGACTTTTGTCTTCCATATCACTGCGACATGCTTTCGAATTTCATCAATGCACTGCTTGATGAAGGGCCCCCAACTCTCTCTCATAGCTCTGTCTCCCTGACTTTTGTCTTCCATATCACTGCGACATGCTTTCGAATTTCATCAATGCATCGCTTGATGAAAGGCCCCCAACTCTCTCTCTCATAGCTCTGTCTCCCTGACCTTTGTCTTCCATATCACTGCGACATGATTTCGAATTTCATCGACCCATGCCCCATGCGGTCTTTTCGGTCTTTCCCTCTCGCTTGGAATTCAGCCAGTATTCTATATGTCCAGCAGCGGTCAGTTCTTCCGAAATATCTCCAGCCTATTGCCGTTTTAGGGTTGTTGTTTTTTTTCTTTTTGGATTATGATGTCGGCATAGTGGTCGAAACGCAGGCTTCTAACCATGTGTGGCATGAATGTTATGCTTGCCTTACTGTGCTGACTGATTTCCTTCCTTGAAATATCAACCACTGACCCTAAATTAGGGACAGACGACTGCTTATAGCCCATCGTGTTGCCCACTCCAAAAAAAAAAAAAAAAAAAAAAAGGATTTCATCCAATCTTGTCATTTTCCTGATCCATGTTTTCTTCTTCTGATCTTTCCAGATTGTCAAGCATATACATTTCCGTGCTTCTTTGAGACGTATTCGGCCTCTGAATGTCACTTTTGGATAAAGTCTATTTCTCTGATACAGAAAGAAGAACTGGAAGGACGATTTTCTTTAAACTATTTTCTTTTAATAAATTGCTCTTAAACATTTTGCAGTTTCTTCTAAATGCTCTCCAACCAATTTTCATATGCCAATTCATTTCTTCTTCGATGTGGTCCTTGTTTGATATCTCTTGTCCAAGGTACATGTAGGCATCGGTCACCTGTGTATTTGCTCCATTAATCGCTAAATTTTAATTTCTTGTAAAAGCATTGTACATCAGTTTTGTTTACTGAAATTTAATTTTTAACTCTACTTCTTTACTCTTGGGAGTAAATTGCTGGATCAAACGCTGCAGCTCTAAAGGGGTAGTTGCAACTATTATTACCTCATTAGCAAAACAAAAGTATGTTCAAAATCCCTATTACTCCTTCGCCCACTGGACATTTAGCTTGAAAGTCACTGTGCAGGTGTGACATACAATATGTATATATTAGATATACAAATAAGTTTTAAAGTTTTTTAAGACAACGCAACATGTAATTTGAGAGAAAGCAACAATACATTTACGAATAAAAATATGCGCCCTCATTATCTATCACCTTCCGCCATCGGTCGGGCAGCTGATGAATTCCAGCCATAAAAAATATTTCATCGTGTGCCGTGATGAAGTCGTCAACCCATTTTTGAACTTCGTCACATGTCTGGAACCATACAGCAGACAAACAATATTGCATCGATCGGAAAAAATGATAGTCTGTAAGGGCTACGTAAAAACTATACGCCGAGTGGTCTAAAACTTCCCAGGCAAGCGTCAGTACCGTTTCCTTGACCGATTTCGCGACATGCGGCATAGCGTTGTCATGCAGTAATTTCGCGGGTCACAATCCTTTGCCTCTGAATGAACGTTTCCGACAGATTTCCAGGTTCAATCGCAGCAATGGTAGTTTGTAGCGATCATCAGTAACAGTTTGACCCTGTTCCAATAGTTCATAATAGAGTACACCCTTCGTTTCCCACCAGACGAAAAGCATAACTTTCTGATTCACCGGTGTCTACCCAGGGTGTTTTGCCTTTGGGATTGTCGTACCACATCCACGTTTCCTCACCCGTAACTATTTTCCGCAAGAAAGACTTTCTGTGTTGTTCATTCGACAGATTCAAACACTTCATGACACGCTCATCCTTGTTTCTCTGGCTCAGGTCATGTAGCACCCATTTTTCCTTCCTTCTGAATCTTTTCTGTTGCGCGGAAATAATTGGAAATGGTTTGTTGTGTTACCTGCAGTTATTCAGTTAGTTCTTTTTGCGTTTGAGACGAATCTTCATCCAGCAATGCTTGCAGTTCCTCATATGCAACCTGTTGCTGGGCGTCGCTACGTTCTCAATCGCTAGCATCAAAATCACCTGCTTTAAACCGGCTTACCCAAACCTCACACGTGCTTTTCGATACAATATTCTCCCACAAAACAGAATAAATTGATGCACATGCTTCTGCAGCACCTTTTCCTTGATGAAATTCGTAACGAACGCAGTGTCGAATAAATGCAGTATCGTTAACCATCTTTCACCTAACCGATGTGCAAGTGTGGTCAAACTTCTATGTCACATTTTATACTCTGGACCAATAACGGTCACATGACAAGGCGGGGGAATGTCGGATATGTAAATTAGTGGTATACGTCACACAAGAAACGCTTTAAAACTGATTTGTGTACATAATAAATATATCAGTGACGTTGCGTGCACACTCAGTTGGATGTGCGCTGTTCCGGGGGAGGGGGTAGAGGCAGGCAAACATTTTATTATGTAACCTAAGCTAAAACTTAACGGATTGTTTTTGAACACAGGAAAACATTTTATTTATTTAGCAGCCGTTTAATAAATAAAAATGAATGAATTTTTGTTATCCCATCCTATATGTATAACAATAATTCAAATTCTGTTTTTAATTTTGTGCTCATAGACACATCGATTCGCACTACGATGGAAAGAAAAAAACTGCAGTTCGTGGCAGAACATTTAATTGTATTTATGACTTCACGCGATTCCAAACGCAAACGACCAGTAGTGTTTTTATATGGGCGCACAGTCTGTGAACTTAAGTCTCTGAGTTGAAACCACAAGGAAATAAAAATGTGACCTGCAACGCCATCTGGAGAGATTTGTATCATAATTGCTTAACCTCGGGTGAACACTGGCCAAGAAGCACACCTACAGAGGCAAATATTAATTACTACGTTTTGTTTACTCAAAGGACCTTCTCCACTTTACGAAAAACATTGCGTAAGGTAATTAATTTTGGCCAGCACGCGAAGCCTTAAGACAAACTTTGGTGAGTTTTGTTATTCAAAAATATAATATAACAGCAACTCATATCACAACGTTGAATTCCGTTGCTCTATGGGATTGTAAGCGGTGCTCTATTCGGCTAGCACACCCTGAGAGGTCAGATATAATGTTTGAAACCAAAGGGATATAAAAACGTGACCTCAAGCGCCATCTAGGGAGCGCTTGTACCACAGTTGCTGAGCATCATCAGATGTTTTGTCGCGAAACAACACACCCGAGAATCTTAGGACAAATGTGTTATTCTGATTACTGAAAAAAACCTTCTCCTCTTAATGAAATCCCTGCGTGGAAAAATCAATTTCACCCACCACGCGATGCCTTTGGACAAACTCTGGCGAGTTTTATTCGTAATAAATCCGAAAATGTAATATCGATAATATAGGTTAAATAAATTGCGACGGCTCTATGTGGGTGTGCGTCGCACACCTAGCACACACGAAATATTCGCCCCGGAATATATATATATATATTTTTTTTCACTTGCATTTTCATAGATGTTAATAATATTCATGTATGCATCTTCAATACCGCAGGATTTCAGAGCCATTGTAACTGCTGATGATTTCACCGAATCAAAGGCTTTTCCATAATCGATAAAATCCATGCACAATGGAAGTTCATATTCCCTTGCTCTTACAATTAGTTCTCTCAGTACGTGGATATGATCTATTGTGCTGTAGCCACTCCTGAATCCAGCTTGTTCTCTCAGTTGAGCCATGTCCAGTGTTACCTACAAGCGGTGTAAAGAACTTTGGTGAAGATTTTATAAACCACTGATAGGAGGCTGATAGGTCTGTAGTTCCCGAGATCCTCAATATCACCTTTTTTATGTAGCAGGATCATTGTAGCGGTGTTCCAATCCTCAGGAATCTTCCTTTCATTAAGGCATCGAGTGAAAATTTGGGTGAGTACCGTTTCGATTTCTCCACTTGCTTCTTGTATGATGTCTACAGTATTCCATCTTCTCCTGGAGCTTTCCCCCGCTTTATATTCTTGATTGGATGTGCAAATTCTGCTGAAACGACTGGAAGAACTGTGGTACTGGTACCTTTTCATGATTTCTGAAAAGCATGTATCATCCCTTTCATAAAATTTGGAGTAGAAATCTTTCACTCTTGTCAAAATTTCGCCTGTATTTCTTGTTACAGAACCATCTTCTTTTTTCCGTGTCATAATCTGTTTTCTCCCCTTGCTGAGATGTCCCTTTGCTATCTTTAGGCTTTGGTTGTTTTAAATTGCTTTCCTCACTAGTTCACAGTTGAATTATCGGATATCTTCAGTGATACATTTTCTTACTGTCTTGCATAGCCCTATACATTCCACTTTGGAAGTAACATCTTCTTTAGTTGTTCCCATCTGTGTTCTTTTTTGCATCAACATTTTTTTCCTGATAATTTGTTCACATGCAACTTGTTCTTAGACCCAGCTAATTTTGTTACTGTTTCCATAAGAGCTTTGGTTACTTTTCTGTTAACTTCAGAAATATCCACTTCTTCCGATGTTAGGCTTTCTAAAGCAGAAGGTCTGTTTTTCAGTTCCAACTTGAAGGTATTATGGTGTTTTTTAAAGTTGGTTATGTCAATAGATTTTCTTTGTCTTATGAGCTTGCCACGTTCAAGTTTAGTGTTGAGGTGCATCTTACATCTCACCAATCTATGGTCACTACCTGTGTTGAACTTGTTTAGCACACTGCAGTCTTCTATGACGAACTTTTTGTTACACATAATAAAATCAGTTTCACTTGTCGTCCCATTTGGATGTCTCCATGTCCATATCCTGTGTGGCTTTTTTCTTGAAAAAGGAGTTCAAGATGAAAAACGCTTCTGCCTCTGCAAACTCAGGGAGAGTATTTCCACGCTTGTTTCTGTTACCGTGACCGAATTTACCTACCGAAGTTTCATTCTGTTGCCGTTGCCCTATTTTTAAATTGAAATCTCCCATAATTATCTTCAAGTGCTGCTTAACTTTATTATTTAGATGACGGAGTTCCGCATAAAATTCTTCAGTTTCTTTTTCAGGATGACTTGTGGTGGATGCATAAGCTTGAATAATCTGAGCCCGGTATCTTCTCGAGAGTTGGATAACGAGTTGTGCAGCTCTGTCAGAGTAACTTTCAACTTCTAGAACTTTTGCTTCAGTTTCTTGTTTATTATAAATCCAACACCACTAGTTCTACCAATAGCTGTCCCACGATATTAGAAGAGATGTCCACTTTTCCGTTAAATGAGATCTTCTGCTTTTCTCCTTACCTCACTTAGCCCGACGATATTCCATTTGATCCTTTGTAGTTCCACTTCCAATTCAAGAAGCCTTGAATCAGAAGGTAGGGAGCTTCCATTATACGTAGCCAAGGTCAGCATCAGATGGCAGCCTAGTCCGGTCCTCCGGGGATCCTTAGCACCCTCTGCCTTTATGTCGCACTGGTCGCTGTCTTGGCCAGGTACATTCCAGCTGCCGGAGACTAAGGGCCAAGATTTAAGATGTGGAATCGTTTGGATCCAGGAACTTGCTGACAAGAATATAGAAGTGGGATTAAAAATGAACTTTTGAAAGACAAAAGTGATGTTCAATGCTTTTACAAGAAATGACGATTTATCGATTGATGGAGAAATGCTGGAGATAACAGACACGTACGTTTATCTTGGACAGCAGATATCAAGTAAGGGTCACATTGATGAAGAAATTAATCGGCGTACAAAACTTGCCTGGAGAGCCTTTGGAAGAAACAGCATAATTTTCAAGAGCAATATGCCATTATGTCTTAAAAGAAAAGTGTGTGATCAATGCATTCTTCCAGTGCTTACGTATGGTGCAGAGAAATGGACCTAGGGTAAAAAGAGACATACGAAGGTTGCACACAACTCAAAGAACCATGGAGAGGTGCATGCTTGCTGTAACCAGAAGAGATAAGAAAAAGAACTCGTGGATCCGAAAAATGACAAGAATGGAAGACATCATGATCAGAGTAAAATCCCTGAAATGGCAATGGGCTGGACATACTGCCAGAAGAACAGATCATCGATGGACAGCCGAAATTTTAGATTGGATTCCAAGGGACAGCAAAAGACCCAGTAGTAGACTACATGGGAGATGGGTGGATGGAATTCGAAAGTATGTAGGAGTGATATGGAGGAGACTGGCACAAGACAAACCGTTGTGGAGGAAACTTGGGGAGACTTTTGTCCAGCAGCGGATTGATAATGGTTCACAATGATGATATCTTTATATATATATAGAGAGAGAGAGAATGAAGATATTACAGAACAAAAATACAAAATTTCAAAACAAGTAAAAAACCGCAACAGGTTGCCGTCATCAGGAGAGCATCAACCTGTGAGAGTGGCCTTTCTAGTACCAACAAAACGACAAGGCAAGTCTAAATTGTTGGTTGGTCATGCTCCCTAGGCCACAAAACGAAATTACAAAAATAAAATTTATTAAAATAAAAAAAAAGAATTAAAAGCTTACCGGCAGAACAAAAACCGCCATGACAAAGAGTCAAACAAGACTGAACAGAGCCCCCACAAGAACCTAAATATGTACACTGATAAGAAAGGTGGTCACGGTTAAACAACTACCTGGTAAGCCAAAAATGTGTGAATTGAAAAGATGCAAAACTGTGTATGTAGATAAGATCTTCAGCTATTAGGGACCAACCAAATAGCACTTTATGTTACCTATATATTTAAAATTGTTAGGTCCTAGTTTAATAAAGCATGTCAATGTATAATTTAAAACTTTTGGACACCGAATTAAAGTTCAAAATTAATTGGTTAAAATGATGCCTTAAGAAATTTTTAGGAAAACTGTTAGCTTGCAATTTAGAAAGAAGAGCATTCAGATTTTTTTGCAAATACGAGCTGTGTAGAACAAATTTTAGCCATTCTATGAAACTGGGAGATGAGAAGATTGCGATGTATCACTTTTGAAATATTGGATGACCAGTGAGTGTAGTGAATGATATCAAACTCAAAAGAGTTTCTTTTATCAAAACAATTCACCACACCACTTCCTCCTCGTCCACCGAAACCTATAAATCGAGGTAATAAACACAAGTAGACGATCTGTTGGTTTTTTCTAGGGTAAGGTTGTCAGGATACAAGTCAGTGGCGCAAAGAAATAATTCCGGAATGTTAATGACAATAATATCATCAACATATCTTAGAGCAATCCCAGGTAAAGGATGATTGGCAACATATCTATCCTCAAAAAATGTATATAGAGATTAACCAAACTGCTAGAAAAGCGACTGCCCATGGGGATACCACAATTTTGGAGGTAAAGCCCATCGCCCACGGTAACAAAATTGTTATTGATACAGAAATCCGGTAGGAAATACCAATACCGTTCTGTAGTCCAGGGCTCGAACTTCGTATGTATGTTTAGGGCTACCTGTTACAGAGTTCTCAATGAAATTCAGGTGAAGAGGTTTTTAAAATCGTAAGTATCCACAGATGTGACAGTCACCGAGCCAAGTGTCTCCAAGACTCTGTTAATGCTCCCAATAATCCAGGTCGAACCCAACCTGCGAAGAGCCACGGACAAGTATCTCTGAAGCAACCCACCCGCTTTGCTGTTATAACAGTTGCGTCCACTAGTAATGAAATGGAAGGAAACAGAATCCTTATGAAACTTTGGGAGGGCATAAATAAAAGGAAAGGTTAAGTTGGATACATTAAGCTTTATCCTTTTATGCACAGCGATTATTTTCTTAACAATGTCTTTATGATTTTGAGAAACCGGAGTTAAAGTATCTGTGGATTTATCTCATGTATTAGGAGATCCTGATTGAATTATTTACCAAAGAAAGCAAAGATATTACCAGCCGTATCCACTGGAGAAATAGTGAATAGGTTTTGAAGTTCATGAATTTGTGAATTAATCAAAGCTAAATTATGTGGCTGCCGGGTACAAACACCAGAGCTCTTGAACTTGTCGAGCTCATGACGAATGTCACATAATACAGAATACAGCTATTCTTTAAAGGCTTTGAGGGAAAAACCAAACTCATAAGAAAGTTTTAGTGCGCATTGTAAAACATTACTGCGTAGAATAGAGACACATTTCGTAGTTTTGAATCGAGGTGTCAACCTGTATTTTGTGCCCAGAGACATAAGTGTGCGTAGTTCTCGAGAAGGCACCATGTCCAGGTCACCGGTAACGATATGACCGTTTTAAGGGTTGACAAATTTACTGAATCTGTCAAGATGACAGTAACAGCTGTCATCCTCATTGCAGCTTATAGACTTTAAATCAGCAACGGTTTGCCTGTATTCAAAAATACGGTGACCAAGCGGTTTTTCATAGTATAAACAGATCACCAATTTCACCTCATTTCCAAGAGGGAAAAGATCCAAAAGCTTATGCAAAATTGACTTTAAGCCAACAAAATCAATGGCCTCATGACGGTAATCAATAACGCAGTACTTCTTGACAAGGTGAGCTCCTGTGAATAAACTACGAAAATTGGAAAGTCGGTACGCAAGTAGGTCACCGACCAAAATTCCAATGTGTTTAGTGCCGAAGGCATAATTTCGAAGCAGTTGGTCAAAAATCCTGATTTTTTTGTTACTTTAAGCAAAGATTTTAGAACGACAACGCTTAAAGAAATAGCTCACCTGAACAGATGAGTTTCTTCCACTACTTTTATTACCCCTTGTTTTTCTTTGAGAAACGGCAAAAGGTTTAAATTTAAATTTGAGATAGACACAAGTATCTTGATTCAGCCGCTTACCATTGAATAGTTCATTAAGCCCATACGGAAAGATAGTTTCGAATTGCAGCATGCACAGGTTTTCAAGTATTAACCTGTTTTCCAGCACGGACTCAACGAACAAAATTCTAATTGAAACATTATAACCACATTGGCAGGTTTCACAAGTAATCAAATACACACAATTGGCAGCTTTACAAAAATTGAGTGAATGACCTTCACCAAGATTAGAAGAATGAGCACAGCAACAAGTCTTGCACCTGCCATCATTGCATTTAGAAAATTTAACTGAGGAATAAATTGGGGAACTGAAAAAGCATAACTTTTAAAAAAATAACTTGAAATGGAGACCGTAGCTTAGACGTAACACTGGCCCCTCTGACTCAGGTCCAGGCACCGGACCTGAGGCAGAGGGGGCCAGTGTATATATTTGGGTTGTTGTGGGTGCTCTGTTCAGTCTTGTTTGACTCTTTGTCATGGCGGTTTTTGTTCTGCCGGTAAGCATTTAATTCTTTTTTAGTTTTATAAATTTGATGTTTGTAATTTGGTTTTGTAGCTTAGGGAGCATGACCAACCGATAATTTTGGCTTGCCTTGTCGTTTTGTTGGTACTAGGAAGGCCTACTCCCACAGGTTGATGCTCTCCAGATGACGGCAACCTGTTCCGGTGTTTTACTTGTTTTGAAATTTTGTATTTTTGTTCTGTAATATTTTCATTCTATATAAGCGACTACATGAGGTTTAGCTGCCTTCGGCGCTTCTCATGGTATTAGCCTTTTTTGTCTAATTTTTTTTTTGTCTAATTTTCTTGTGTTAAAATAATTTATTTATAAAGTAATTATTTTTTTTTTGTTTTATTTATGTAGTATTTATTATCTATGTGCTCCTCCGGATTGCTGCTTAGCGCATTCGGAGCTCCATATTCACTATTATTTTTCTTATGCTATTACGCTCTAATATGGTAACCACACCACATCAGTCTTAGTGTGGATTATCAAGGACCGCGCTTGACCCTGAAGCAGGGGGGTCACAGCGAAAAGTGTGCTACAGGCTCCGGTGCCTGTACCTGAGGCAGAGGGGGCCAGTGTTTCTTCTAAGCTACGGTCTCCATTTAAAGTTAATTTTGTTGAAGGTTTTGCTTTTTCAGTTCCCCAACTTATTCCTCAGTTTAAATTTTCTAAATGCAATGATAGCAGGTGCAAGACTTGTTGTTGTGCTCATTCTTTTAATCTTGGTGAAGGTCATTCACCTAATTTTTGTAAAGCTGTCAATTGTGTGTATTTGATTACTTGTGAAACCTGCCAATGTGGTTATGTTGGTCATAGTAATCCATTGCATATTTGCATTAACGGTCATAGGTCTGACATAAAAACCTTCAAAAGGAAATCTGATCGTGAGATTCATCATTATCAGTCACACGATTTCAGCAATGTTTCCATTAGAATTTTGTTCGTTGAGTCCGTGCTGTAAAACAGGTTAATACTTGAAAAATTGTGCATGCTGCAATTCGAAACTCTCTTTCCGTATGGGCTTAACGAAGTATTCAATGGTAAGCAGCTGAATCAAGATACTTGTGTCTATCTCAAATTTAAATTTAAAACTTTTGCTGTTTCTCAAAGAAAAACAAGGGGTAGTAGAGGTAGCAGAAAGAACTCATCGGTGCGGGTGAGCTTCTGTGATTTGTTTCATGAGCTTTACTGCCTTGAGAGCTACTTCGTTAAGCGTTGTCGTTCTAAAATCTTTGAGCTATGTAAAAAACAAATCAGGGTTTTTGACCAACTGCTTCGAAATTATGCCTTCGGCTCTGAACATATTGGATTTTTGGTCGGTGATCTAGTTGCGTAACGACTTTCCAATTTTCGTATTAAATTCACAGGAGCTCGCCTTATCAAGAAGTACTGCGTTATTGATTACTGTCATGAGGCCATTGATTTTATTGGCTTAAATTCAATTTTGCATAAACGTTTGGATCTTTTCCCTCTTGGAAATGAATTGAAATTGGTGATCTGTTTCCGCTATGAAAAACCGCTTGGTCGCCGTATTTTTAACTACAGCCAAACCGTTGCTGATTTAAAGTCTATAAGCTGCAATGAGGATGACAGCTGTTACTGTCATCTTGACAGATTCAGTAAATTTGTCAACCCTTAAAACGGTCATATCGTTACCGGTGACCTGGACATGGTGCCTTCTCCAGAACTACGCACACTTATGTCTCTGGGCACAAAATACAGGTTGACACCTCGATTCAAAACTACGAAATGTGTCTCTCTTCTACGCAGTAATTTTCTACAATGCGCACTAAAACTTTCTTATGAGTTTGGTTTGCCCCTCGAAGACTTCAACGAATGGCATTCGTCATGAGCTTGACAAGTTCAAGAGCTCTGGTGTTTGTACCCAGCAGCCACATAATTTAGCTTTGATTAATTCACAAATTCATGAACTTCAAAATTTATTCACTATTTCTCCAGTGGATGCGGCAGGTAATATCTTTGCTTTCTTTTGTAAATAATTCAATCAGGATCTCTTAATACAGGAGATGAATACCACAGATACTTACACTCCGGTTTCTCAAAATCATAAAGACATTGTTAAGAAAATAATCGCTGTGCATAAAAGGATAAAGCTTAATGTATCCAACTTAAACTTTCCTTTTATTAATGCCCTCCCAAAGTTTTATAAGGAATCTGTTTCATTCCGTTTCATTACTAGTGGACGCAACTGTTATAACAGCAAAGCGGGTGGGTTGCTTCAGAGATACTTGTCCGTGGCTCTTCGCAAGTTGGGTTCGACCTGGATCATTGGGAGCAATAACAGGGTCTTGGAGACACTTGGCTCCGTGACTGTTACATCTGTGGATACATACGATTTTAAAAACCTCTTCACCTCAATTTCATTGAAGGGTCTGTGGCAGGTAGCCCTAAACATACATACGAAGTTAGAGCCCGGGACTACAGAACAGTGTTGGCATTTCGTACTGGATTTCTGTATCAATAACAGTTTTGTTACCGTGGGCGATGGGTTTTACCTCCAAAATCGTGGTATCCCGATGGGCAGTCGCTTTTCTAGCAGTTTAGCTAATCTCTATCGACATTTTTTTGAGGATAGATATGTTGCCAATCATCCTTTACCTGGGATTGCTCTAAGATATGTTGATGACATTATTGTCATTAACATTCCGGACATTTTGCGTTGCGCCACTGATTTGTATCCTGACGACCTTACCCTAGAAAAAACCAACAGATCGTCTACTTGTGTTTGTTACCTCGATTCAGAGGTTCAGATGGACGAGGAAGGAAGAGGTGTGGTGAATTTATTTGATAAAATAAACTCTTTTGAGTTTCATATCATTCACTACACTCACTGGTCATCCAATATTTCAAAAGTGATACATCGCAATCTTCTCATCTCCCAGTTTCATCGAATGGCTAAAATTTGTTCTACACAGCTCGTACTTGCAAAAAATCTGAATGCTCTTCTTTCTAAATTGCAAGCTAACAGTTTTCCTAAAAATTTCTTAAGGCATCATTTTAACCAATTAATTTTAAACTTTAATTCGGTGTCCAAAAGTTTTAAATTATACATTGACATGCTTTATTGAACTAGGAGCTAACAATTTTAAATATATAGGTAACATAAAGTGCTATTTGGTTGGTCCCTAACAGCTGAAGATCTTATCTACATGCACAGTTTTGCATCTTTTCAATTCACACATTTTTTTCGCTTACCAGATAGTTGTTTAACCGTGACCACCTTTCTTATCAGTGTATATATTTGGGTTCTTGTGGGGGCTCTGTTCAGTCTTGTTTGACTCTTTGTCATGGCGGTTTTTTTCTGCCGGTAAGCTTTTAATTCTTCCTTTCTTAGTTTTATAAATTTTATTTTTGTAATTTGGTTTTGTGGCCTAGGGAGCATGACCAACCGACAATTTTGGCTTGCCTTGTCGTTTTATTGGTACTAGAAGGCCACTCCCACAGGATGATGCTCTCCTGATGAAGGCAACCTGTTCCGGTGTTTTACTTGTTTCGAAATTATGTATTTTTGTTCTGTAATATTTTCATTCTATGTAAGTTACTACATGAGGTTTAGCTGCCTTTGACGTTTCTCATGGTATTAGCCTTTTTTGTCTAATATTTTTGTTAAAATAACGTATTTATAAAGTATTTTCTTTATTTTATTTATGTACTATATATATATATATATATATATATATGATCATCATCATTGTCAACCATTATCAATCCACTGCTGGACGAAGGTCTTCCCAAGGTTCCTCTACAACGGTCTGTCTTGTGCCAGTCTCCTCCATGTCACTCCCGCATACTTTCAAATTTCATCCACAAATTTTCCATGTGGTCTTCTTCTGGGTCTTTTGCTGTATCTTGGAATCCAATCTAAAATTTCGGCTGTCTATCGATGGTCTGTCCTTCTGGCATTAAGTCCAGCCCATTGCCATTTCAGGGATTTAACTCTGACCATGATGACTTCCACTCATGTCATTTTTCTTATACACGAGTTTCTCTTCTTATCTGTTCTGGTTACACCAAGCATGCACCTCTCCATGCTGCTTTGAGTTGTCTGCAGCCTTTGTATGTCTCTTTTAGTTAAGGTCCTCGTCTCTGCACCATACTTGAGCACTGGAAGGATGCATTGATCAAACACTTTTCTTCTAAGACATAATGGCATATTCCTCTTTAAAATTATGCTGTTTCTTCCAAAAGCTCTCCAGGCAAGTACTTTTACGGCGATTAATTTCTTCATCAATGTGACCCTCACTTGATATCTGCTGTCCAATATAAACGTACGTGTCTGTTATCTCCAGCTTTTCTCTATCAATCTATAAAACTTCATTTCTTGTAAAAGCACTGGACATCACTTTTGACTTCTGAAAGTTCATTTTTAATCTCACTTCCTTACTCTTGTCAGCAAGTTCCTGGATCATATTCTGCAGCTCTGATGGGTAGTTGCAAAAATGACTACGTCATTAGCAAAACGAAGGTGGGTTAGATAATCTCCATTAATCTTTATCCCTTTGTTTCCCAGTTCAGTGATTGAAAGGCGTTTTCCAATGTGGCATTAAAGAGCTTTGGAGATATGGTGTCACCTTGTCCCACTTCTTTTTCAATTTTTATGTGTGTTGTATTTTCAAACAGCCAAATCTTTGCACTTGCATTTTCATAGATGTTATAATAATATTAATGTATGCATCTTCAATACCGCAGGTTTTCAGAGCCATTGTAACTGCTGATGGTTTCACCGAATCAAAGGATTTTCATAATCGATAAAAGCCTTGCACAATGAAAGTTCATATTCCCTCGCTCTTTCAATTAGTTCCCTCAGTGCGTGGATATGATCTATTGTGCTGTAGCCACTCCTGAATCCAGCTTGTTTTCTCGGTTAAGCAATATCCAATGTCACCTTCAAGCTGTGTGAAAGAACTTTACTGAAGATTTTATAAACCACTGATAGGAGGCTGATAGGTCTGTAGTTCCTGAGATCCTTAAGTCACTTTTTTATGTAGCAAGATCATTGTAGCTTTGTTCCAATCCTCAGGAATCTTCCCTTCATTAAGGCATCGAGTGAAAATTTGGACGAGTACTGTTTCGGTTTCTCCACTTGCTTCTTGTATGATGTCTACAGTAATTAAATCTTCTCCTGGAGCTTTTCCCCGCTTCATGTTCTTGATTGCATGTGCAACCTCTGCTGGGAGGACTGGAAGAACTCTGGTACTGGTACCTTTCATGATGTCTGGAGTACCTGTATCATCCCTTTCATATAATTTGGTGCAGAAATCTTTCACTCTTGTCAAAATTTCGCCTCTATTTCTTGTTACAGAACCATCTTCTTTTCTCAGTGCCATAATCTGTTTTCTTCCCTTACTGAGATGTCCCTTTGCTACCTTTAGGCTTTGGTTGTTTTCAATTGCTTTCCTCACTAGATCACAGTTGAATTTTTCTTACGTCTTCAGTGATACTTTTTCGTACTGTCTTGCATAGCTCTATATATTCCACTTTGGAAGTCACATCTTCTTTAGTTGTCCTCATCTCTCTTCTTTTTTGCATCAACATTTTCGTTTTTCCTGATAATTTATTTACATGAAACTTGTTCTTAGACCCAGCTAATTTTGTTGCTGTTTCCACAAGAGCTTTGGTTACTTTTCTGTTAACTTCAGAGATGTCCACTTTTTCCGATGTTAGGCCTTCTAAAGCAGAGAACCTGTTCTTCAGTTCCAACTTGAAGGTATTATGGTGTTTTTTAAGGTTGGTTATGTCAATAGATTTTGTTTGTCTTATGAGCTTGCCACGTTAAAGTTTAGTGTTGAGGTGCATCTTACATCTCACCAATCTATGGTCACTACCTGTGTTGAACTTGTTTAGCACACTGCAGTCTTCTATGACGAATTTTTTGTTACACATAATAAAATCAATTTCACTTGTCGTCCCATTTGGATGTCTCCATGTCCATTTCCTGTGTGGCTTTTTCTTGAAGAAGGAGTTCAAGATGAAAAACCCTTCTGCCTCTGCAAACTCAACAAGAGTATTTCCACGCTGGTTTCTGTTGCCGTGACCGAATTTACCTACTGAAGTTTCATTCTGTTGCCTTTGCCCTATTTTTGCATTGAAATCTCCCATAATTATTATTTAGATGACAAATTTCCTCATAAAATTCTTCAATTTCTTCTTCAGGATGACTTGTGGTGGGTGCATAAGTTTGAATAATCTGAGCCTGGTATCTTTTTAAGAGTTGGATAACAAGCCGTGCAGCTCTGTCAGAGGAACTTTCAACTTCTACAACTTTATCCTTCAGTTTCTTGTTTATTATAAATCCAACACCACTAGTTCTGCCAGTATCTGTGCCACGATAGTAGAAGAGATGTCCACTTTTCAGTTCGATGAGATCTTCTCCTTTTCTCCTTACCTCACTTAGCCCCACGATGTCCCACTTGATCCTTTGTAGTTCCTCTTCCAATTCAAGAAGCCTTGAATCAGAAGATAGGGTGCGTCCATTGTACGTTGCTAAGGTCAGCATCAGATGGCAGCCTAGTCCGGTCCTCCGGGGATTCTTAGCACCCTCTACCTTCATGTCGCACTGGCCGCTGACTTGGCCAGGTACATTCCAGCTGCTGGAGACTGAGGGCCAAGATTTAAGTTGTGGAATCATTTTGGAGGGGTTTGGCCATAACTCACCACGCTGGCCAAGCGGGTTGGTGAGTGTGGGATAGAGTTTCCTCTAATCCCGATGGTATAGTTATACCGCTATTGGCGGTCGTCAGAGCCCCTTTAGTGGGAACAGGATGCACCACGAGAAGGCGGGGTTGACATTTGTCAAGGAGAGGCTGTGATGTTACGCATCACCTGACCATATATATATATATATATATATATATATATATTAATAAAATGGACAGGAGCCCGGCCGGGGGCTGAACAATATTTTGGGGTCCAGTGAAGAAAACCGTAGCAACCGTTTCTTGTCTGGAAGGGCGAGACTTGAAATTATGCCCCTTCGAGTTCAAAATTACTCCCCTTGCAATTTGTTAAAAATAACGCCCCTTCGAGTTCAAAATAACGCTCTTCGAGTTCCACTCAAAGAATACGTGGTTTTTACTTCCTCACACACCGGCGTAATAGGAAAGTATTATGATTGTACAAAATCGCATTTCAAGTTTCTCACATAATTTTATTAAAAATGTAAAAACTAGGTAAATACCCAAGACCTACAGGTTGTAAACACCAAGTAAAGCGTAAACGTTATGTGAACGCCGACAACCCGGCACTCCACAGAAATGTAGGTCGAAAACAAACCAGCCCAGAACGAATGATTATCGGATAGTGAACGTAATAATAGGAAGAAGCTTTAGTGGTACGGCTTAGAAAAATTCCTTTCAAGGTTAAACGCTCAGAGAACTTCCTGCGACACAGCGCAGATGATTAATCAACTCTTAATCCCAATAAAAATGTTCGGAAAGGTTATGGAGGTCAGACATATCAGCATATTGTGTTCTCTACCTTCATTCACTGTTTTGCAAAATTCCCTTCATGGACATAAGATGTTCACACCTCATAGTGTATGTTAATCTGAACCCTGGTTAACAGCATGGAATACTGTATGAGACTAACCAAAGTCTTTAAAAAAATACTGAAGGGCGTAACTTTGTTTTTTATTTGTATCCCCCAGAGCATGAATTTACGCCCCTGGAATGACTATTCTGGTAGGGCAAACGCCCTCTCTGCCCTCTTGGTAGCTACGGCCCTGGGTCCAGTGTTAGTGGCAAATATAAGATCTCGTATGTATATATACACTGATGTTCAAAATTAAGAGAATTTGCACATTTTGTCGAATTTCTGAAAAATTAATGGCAACATTTTAATGAAATTTGGTATGGATACACAGTTATATAGGAGAAAAAATCATGCCATACAACAGTCATGGTACGCACTCATAATCGTCAGTAAGGCTCATCAGTGCACAAATGTCCGAAATCCACGTTGCAAGATCGATCATAAAATGACTCTAATACGGGGTATGGTCTCCTCTCACAGTCATACAGCTCTCACAGCGCGACGTCGTACTGGAAACGAGGCAGTTGATGAGTCTCTGTGTAAGTCGGTCCCACTTCTGCAGCAACACAGTTTTTAGCTCTTGGATGGTTCTCTGAGGGAGGTGACGAGCTGCAATGGCCCTCCCAAGAGCGTCCCAGACAAGTTCGATAGGGTTTGGGTATTGCGATCTGGCTGCCCAATCCACCCGGCGAATATTCTCACTTTCAAGATAATCGTTTACCAGGTGAGCCCTATGTGGACGAGTGTTGTTGTCCATAAAAAATAACCGAGGTCCAACTGCGCCCCTGAAAAGTCGAACATAGGGCTGTAAGATCTCATCCCTATACCTCTCAACAGTCAGGGAGCCTCTGTCAAACACATAGAGAGGTATGCGGCCGTCCAACATGATACTTCCCAGACCATGACATGACACCTCCGTTGCCATAGCGGTCCCTGTTTCGGATGTTGGAGGAAAGGTATCGGGTCCCAGGTTCTCTCCAGATTAAGGTACGTCGAGAATCAGTGTCCAGGCTGAATCGCGACTCATCTGTGAAGATAACGTTAACCCACTGGTCTGGTCCAAGGCTGATGTTGTCTGCACCATGCTAAACGCGCTCTCTTGTGTGCTCAGGTGAGCGCGACGCAAACAGCGGGTCTTCTGGCAAAAAGCCATCGCTCATGAAGCCGTCAAGAAACAATAACCCTTGAAACTCGGATTCCAGTGGCAGCATACAGCTCACGAGATAGCTGTGCAGCTGTAGCAGTCCTGTGGCGCCTCGCTGAAAGTTCCAAATAAAGATCTTCATTGGCCGTCGTGGCTCTTGGACGACCTTGTCCAGGCCTTCTCAATATGGATCCGGTGTCCTTAAACCGTTTCCCCAAATTGCAGACGACACTGGGAGTTACATTGAGCTCTATAGCAACCAGCACTTGCGATTGCCCTGCCTCCAATCTAATGACGATTCCCCACCTCATTCCGTCATCAATGCGTTCATGGCAACTCATTTTAACCTGATTGATCATGAAATTGTACCAACTCCTACAAGCAACACAATGAATGTCGCCGAGGAGTACGTGCGAACTAATCGCGAAAAAAGCACGTGTGCTTTTCATGCTCTCGGCTTTCACAGCTCCGCCCACACGCACGTGTACTCTTACGTATTCGGCACTGAAAATTTGCATTATTATGTGGCAGCATAATATAGTATGTACCTTTGGTTCCTTACTTTTCGTGAAAATCGACAAAATGTGCAAATTCTCTTAATTTTGAACACCAGTGTATAGAATCGAAGATTTATCGATTGATGAGGAAAACTACAGATAACCGGTACCTACATTTACCTTGGACAGCAAATATGAAGCAAAGATCAGATGGATGAAGAAATTAATCGCCGTATAAAACGTGTTAGGAGTGCTTTTGGAAGAAGCAGTAAAATTCGTAAGAGCAATACATCATTATGTCTTAAAAGAAATGTATTTAATTAATGCATCCTTCCAGTTCCTATGTACAGAGCAGAGATGTTGACCTTAACTAAAATTAGACATACAAGGGCTGCAGACAACTAAAAGAAGCATAGAGAGATTAATGCGTGGTGTAACATGGAGGGATGAAAAGAAGAAATTGTGGTTGATGAAAATGACAAGAGTGGAAGACAGCATGTTTAGAGTAAAGTCCTTGAAATTTCCAATGGGTTGGAAATGTTGCCAGAAGGACGGACCACCGATGGACAACCAAAATTCTAACCTAGATTCGTAGGGACGAGATAAGACTAAGAAGTAGAACACATGGGAGATGGGTGGATAAAATTCGAAATATTGCGGGAGTGGCATGGAAGAGACTGGCGCAAGACAGACCGTTGTAGAAGAAACTTGGGGAGACTTTCATCCAGCAGTGGATTGATAATGGTTGGCAATGATGATGATGATGTTATACATACACGGGTGTCTAAATTTTAAGCGCAATCAGCAGGGCCCATTCAAGGGGACAGGGCCCCGGGGGCTGAAAAATATTTTGGGGTCCAGTATGAGTGACACATCCAAGATTTCACTACGGGTAAATATTGAAGATTCAAATACAAATAAATGCCTCGTAGAAAATATCTCCAAAATATGAGGAAGCCATAAAAATATACCAGTCATATTGAAGTGTGTATCTCATGTTGAAAATACACTGAAGAGCAATTGAATTAGAGATACCTGTCTAGTAACCTGCAGCACCAACTTTCGCTCTGAAAACGGCGGCGATTTGTCTCGGCATGGACTCGACAAGACACCAGAAGCGTTGGGAAGCCATACGGATCCACGACCTCTGAACAAGCTCCCGCAGTTCACGAAGATTTGATGGAGGGGAGGTCATACCCTCGAACATTTCTCCCGATGGCATCCCAGATGTGCTCGATGGGATTGAAATCAGCTGACATAGCTGGCCAAGGAAGCGAGCTCACGTCGGTGGAGTGTTCATTCAACCATTCGGATACAATTCGGGAGCGATGGCACGGTGCATTGTCTTGTTGTAGGATGAAGTACCCAATGGGATGTTGAAGACGTACAAACGGGAGCAAATGGTCGTCCAGGATATCCCAGTAACGTTGACCTGTGAGGGACGATGTCACACGTACCAGGGGGTCCCATTTCAGTCGACATAAACAGTTCCCAGACGAGAATGCCAATGCCATCCCCACCAGCTTGAAGAGTACCCTGCTGGCTAGAAGGATCCATCGCTTCATGTGGTTTGCGCTGTACTCGTGTCCTGCTATCTGCATGTACCAACGTGAATCTCGACTCATCAGTCAAGGCAACATATTACCACATGTCTAGGGTCCAGTGGCGATGTTCCCGCGCCCATGCTAATCTTTGCACCCTGTGATGTGAGGAGATGGTTCTAAATGGTGTGGCTGCTTACACGTTTTTCTGCACCAGCGTTAAATTGCCGAGTGAATTCTTGCACTGTGGCCCATCTATCCGCTTTTATAATGCGAACTAGCCGACGATAGCTCCGTTCACCCACACGCTGTTGTTGATGGCAGTTGACCCTTGAAGGGTTGGTTTTACCGGATTCGATGTACTCACTGTGCATCCGTGACACCGTGGCTCGTGAAAATCCCAGTGATTGCACGTCTTCCGAGATTACGTGACCCATTCGTCAGGCCCGGACAATTTGCCCAGCATCAGATGCGCGCAGATCCTTCGTCTTACCCATACTGCGTCCGACTGTTACTGATTCTCGTCGCATCACTCCTGATATTGTCGGATCGCTGCATACGTCATGTCGTTTCTGTTTACAGGGCCGCCCACAACGCCACATTTGCATAACGCTAGCTGTCTCTAATTCAATTGCTCTTCATCAGTACGTGGAGATACTGTAAATGGACGATGTCATCGGTTTGTCCACGTTATTTTAAAAACAACGGGTAGCAACTGAAAAATTGTGTTCAGTTGCTATGCGTTGTTTAAAAATGTTTCAGGTGCTATGCGTTCTTTATGAAATAACGTTGAAAGAACGATGGCATCGTCCATTTTCCACTTGTGTATCTCACGATTCGCGGACGAAACAGAGTTAACAAGGAATTGTAAAAATTCATAGTTTAAAAATAAACACCAATTCAGATTTGCTTGAAACGCCCCCTCCCCCCTCCATTTCGGCTTGTAATAATGAAACGCTCCCCCCCCCCTTCATTTCGCCTTGTAATATTTTTGCAAAACGATACGATTTTATTAAGACAAATATCTTTCATGTTTTTTATCACAAATATTTTAATGTTTTTCACTCAAGAAGTGAAAATTCATCAATACACGTGATAGTGTATCAAACGCTCGCAAAAAATGCAGTAAAGGGAAAAACAAGAACTACAATTTCATTGAATTTTAAAGTACAGTTTTCAGTAAATCAGGTAAAAGATATAATTATATATATATTTAAACGAGTTAACGTTTTCGCAAATCGATTGTTCTATATCTGAATTTTGGTTTGCCTGATTGAGAAAGTAGGGATTGAAAGGTGTGTTTTCAGCCGCTCCTTACTTTTATTTAGCCAACGCCCACTGGAAAGAAGAGGCCCTGAAACGAACGGTCATGAGACCAACTTACTCCGAATTTTCAGCTTATTATTTTTTACTGCTGCAAGCAAATGATGTAGTAATCTAAACCCTACACAAAATTTAATATTATACCCACTTACATTTTTTTCACCAAACTGGCGCAAGATTAAAGCAGTTTTGACTGTAAAACATAACGCAATAAAGGTTTTTAAGAGACTCTAATCACAAGAATAATAACTGTATTGACTTGCGGTAAAAACTTAGAGAAATATTCCAAAATTGAGACCATTTTGGTCACATGACAACGGTTCGTTTCAGGGCCTCCTCTTTCCAGTGGGCTATGTTATTTGGCGAACTGACGTCACAAAGAAGATCCTAAGGTTTACACATTACCTAAAATGTGATCAAGAAACGCAATGAAAAATATTTTAACATACTTGAGATTTCGAACTTCAAATATTAGCATATTTATCAGTGTTATCTGTTTCAACTGTTCACAATTGTTACTTTGTCTGTCTATAGTTCCACCTTATACAGTAGCTACAAAATTAAATTCGGCATAACACCTATCTGATCCAAATCTGCCTAACACACGAGAACTGGTCATGGACACTGTTGCTAATTTTCTGTGAACTATCACGTGCAACTATACATTTGTTTACAACAATCAACATGTGTTTCTTCATTCGAGAACCTTTTTGCTGAATTTGTTTTTGTAATTAATAATTAAATGAGGAAACGTTTAGAATACTTATCAACGATCTCTGTTTCCGGTTTCCTGATTTAATTATTAGTTACAAAAAACAAATTCACTGAAAAGAGTTCTCGAATGAAGAAATACATGTCGATCTTTGTAAACAAATATATAGTTGCACTTGATAATTCACAGGAAATGAGCAACACTGTTGAGCTCCGGTTCTCGTGTGTTAGGCAGATTTGTATCAGACAGGTGCTATGCTGATTTGAACTTTAAAGGTATAAGGTGGAACATATAGACAGACAAAGTAACAAGTGTGAACAGTAGTGGGCTGCCCTGTTCATTTCATATTGACGTGTGATGGGAAGTAACAGATGCTGTTCCACCTTTCCAGGCCTCCATTTAGCCTATTATAACGTCGAAAGTACACTGTTGGACAATTGCTAAGGACGGATCATAAACGGCTATATAGCGCATAAAAAAGTAAGTTTGGTTGGATGCCAAGTGAAATAAAATAATGTCCGAATGCCAGGACATTACAAGAAAAACAATTTATTGTGCTCTGAAATCCAGAAGGCTTTGGAACGTGTTCAATGGACAAACAGGCCATTTTGTGCAGAATACGTAAACGTGAAAAATGCAATTACCGTCCGCAGGCGTTCCGGCGTAAGATGTCAATTAGGGATATAGCCACCATGGAGGGCGATGCAAGATTCCACACGTCGTGTCATGCTTTGCACAACATTATCAAGCAGCTGTTGGAGTAATTTATCCCATTCCTCTGTCAGTGCACGAATGAGGGTGTTCTTGTTTATTGGAGGGCATTTACGACCAGCAAAATTCCTCCCCAAAGCATCGCACACATTTTCAATGGGATTCAGATCTAGAGAACGTGCTGGCCATACGAGGCGTTGAATATCCTCGCTCTCAAGACACTCCTGGACAGCGACTGTTCGATGACATGTTGCGTGGTCGTCCATGAAAATAAATCTATCACCGACAGCACCACGGAACATGCGAACATGAGGTAGCAGAACATCATTAATATATCGTTGGCCAGTCATAGTCCCAGTTCGAAGCACATAGAGGGACGTACGGCCATTGATCATGATGCCAGTCCATACCATGACACTAAATGTCGGATATCGGTCCCTTTCCTGTATGTTTGCTGGACAATATGCAGTACCACTATCACGCCAGATCAGTTGTCGTCGACAATCAGACGATAGACTGTATCTACTCTCATCTGAGAAAAGGACAGCAGACCAGTCGTTATCAGTCCAATTGTGATGTTGATGGCACCATTGCAAACGGGCGGTACGGTGACGTCTGGACAATGGGATGCACACAACAGGACGGCGGGCGTATAGTCCTCCTTCATGCAAACGTCTGGCGACAGTTTTTCGGGAAATCCGCTTGCCAGTAGCAGCCATAAACTGATTTGCTACCTCACTAACTGTGCTGCGTCAGTGTCTTTTTGTTGATAGCACTATGTACCGATCTTTTGCAGGTGTCGTACTGCGAACACGACCTCCCCCGTGACGTTTGCTACACTCTCCATAGTTTGAAATGATTTCCAAAGCCTTGAAACAACACTGTGGCTGACGTCGAACTCCCTGGCAACATCTGTTATTTTTCGCTCTTCTTCAATCTTGCCAATAATACGGCCACGCGTAAAATCATCTAGGTGATGTCGGGAAGACATACTGAAAATTGCAAGTTCGTTAATTGATTCTTTCCCTTTCAACTTTGCGTTTGAACAACAACGGTCAATACACGTCAAATCCTTTATGTCTCTTATCAGCGCTTTGACGTCACGAACAAGTTCGGCAATCCAAAATTTGCATACGCACAACACGTCTTACTGTATCCCGCACCTATGCTAATTTCCGCATTTTCCTGCCTTCCAGATTTGCCCGGACAGAGGTATTGCCATCGTGACATTTATGCAAATAAATTTCGATTAAGTCATCTCACGTGCCCAATACGGTAGATATACACTCACGGACAATGAAATTTTCGCATCTAGAAGAAAACATGCTGTAACCGCGAAATTTTGCAAATAGCTATAGTGCTTGCTGTTATGCAAATGATCCACGTTTGGTGCGATGGCGCATGACCGCATGCCTGTGGTGGCGCGGAAAGCACGAACCGTCAGCCTTATAAACCGGCGTTTAGTCGAAGCCCCATGAAAGTGAATAACACCAACTGACGCAAGCAAGGGTACAGAGTGAAAAGAATGCCGGGTAGACGCCAGAGACGCCGATTTACGCAACTTACGGATTTTGTTGGGGTTGATGATCTGGCTGAAAACCGCAGGACGGTCGACGCGCCGTTCAGCCCGCCACGTGGAACGTTCTGACCATACCGTCCGACTATGTTGGGAGCATTGGACACGTGACGGCACTGCCCCACGTCAAAGCGGCTACGGAGGGAACAGGAGGACCAGGAGGACCACCGGTAGAGAGGTACGATGGGTCGTTCACCAAGCACGAACGGATCTTACGGGAACCCGGTCCACTATACACGCAGATGTAGCGAATCCTGTATGCCCACGAACCATTTCCTGACGTCTCGTGGAAGCGAATCTGCGATCCCAGCACCCCTTACGTGTGCTACCATTAACACCGGAACATCGCCGGCTCCGTGTGCAGTGGTGCCAGTCCAGAGCGACGTTGAACGCCACAGAATGGCGATATGTGATGTTTAACGATGAGTGCCGCTTGGTTTTGGTGCAGATTATCATCGTGTCTGGGAGTGGAGGTATCTGGCTCAACGGCACAATCCAAACCTAGCTATCGACTGCCACACCTCCCGTCTGCAGGCATTATGGTCTAGAGAGCCACTGCCTACGATATCCGATCAGCTGTAGTACTGGTACTTGTATCATTGATGGTCCAGCGGTATGCGGATGAGATCCATCAGGCCGATGTGCTCCCATTGCTGAACGGGATTCCAGGTGCGCTATACTAGCAAGATAATGCCCGCCCGCACACGGCTTGCGTCGCCCAGGACTGCCTACGTCATTTCCGGACACCTCCATGGCCTGCCCGCTCGCCGGACATGTCCCCTATCAAGCATGTGTGGAACCAGTTGAAACGCCAGCTGCCGCAGTACCAGACTATCCGGGATTTGGAGCACAGCGTCCAACAAGTGTAGGCCAGTCTGCTGCAGGAAAACAACAGACGTCTGTTCGCTTCCATGGCGGACCGTATTGCATCATGTATCTCCACACGAGGCGGTGCTCCGCACTGTTGAAGATGAGAGGACTGCGTGTCACAGATCCATCTGTAATTGTCCTGCAGCTCGGTTTTTGCCATCATGTGTATCATTCATATGTATCATTACGTCCATAAAATTTCAGTTCAATCGAACGTTTTCTTCTTAGTGCGCGAATCTTATTGTCCGTGAGTGCATAAACCCCGAAGTCTCTTCTTCCCTTTTCAGGCGTGAAAATTGTTCTTATTTTGACCTATTTGCTGTTACTACCGAAATGGATAGCAGAAGCGCTTAAACAACTATAAAAGAAAGAAAAATTACCATGCGTTTGGCATAACCTTAATAAATAATATTCAGAAATCGGGAATATAGCTCAAAAGAATCAATTCACCGTCAGAAATGCAATTAAGCGTTTCAAATCGACTCGCAGCTTCGAAAATTTACACACACACACATGTGGCCGCCCGCGGAAGTTGACCCAAAGAGAAGAGCGAAAGGTAGTCCGTTCTGTCATGAAAATTTCAAAAATGTCGTCATCTGAAGTTGCATTTGAACAAGGTGGTTCATCCCAAAACTGTCCGCAGAGTCATTCATTGTGCTGGTTACAGAGCGAGAGTATCCAGAAGAAAGCTGTACATCAGTAAAAATAATGGACAGAGAAAAGACGGGAAAAATTGACAGAAAAAAATATGCTTGCCTTCCCAAAACAGCATTTAAATAACGATGATAGTTTTTGATCTAAAGTGTTGTTTTCGGACGAAAGTAAATTCATTTTAATGAGCTGCGATGGAAGAAAGAATTTCGTTTGGAGAAAGACCAAGACAGAGCTGCAAGAGAATAATGTTAAAACCATGGTAAAGTCTAGGGGTCGTGGGTGATGATGTCGGGATGCATTTCGCCTGCTGGTGTGGGAAAACTGGTGTTCAGAGGTAGTACAATGGATAAAATTATGTATCTGAAAATTTTCCCCTTGATAATAAGCAGCAAACCGAGGATAAACTGAATTTGGGTAGTGACTTTTACTTCCAGCAGAACAATGACCCTAAATACATGGCTCATATTCTCTGTGAGTGCGTCCTTTATCATACGCCCACACTCTCAAACATCCTTCACAATCCCCTTATTTGAATCCTATTGACCATTTATGGAAAGAACTTGAAAACAGAGTGAGAAAACATAAGATACTGAACATAGCCTTTGTAAAGACTTCTTCTTGAAGAATGAAAAAAAAAATTCCTCTGAAACAACGCAATTAATGTCAAAGAGACTAAGAGCTGTAATTACAAACCAGAAGTTCACTGCAAAATATTAATTGTAATATTTTTGTTGCTTTATGTTCCGCTGTGTCAATACTTTTGCCCTTGTTTTGATGCGTAGGAAACTTCATCAATTTTTTAACAATATGTTTATTTCAATCTTTTATTTAAATTGTTGTAATATACTATATATTATTCTTATCTATGTGTACATGGTTTTTTTTTGAGAAAAATTGCTTTTTTCCAGCTATTTTCCACTCAAACATACTGAGTGTACCGATCTTTTTCAAACATACCGAGTGTACCAATACCTTTGTCCAATACTGTAGGAGGAATTTGTAGGCCAGGATATTACCTGGTGATCTGCTTTATATTACAAGAACTATTCTCGAAACATCCGGGCAGTGTGGCATGGAGCTTTATCTGCTGGAAGAAGAAACTACTATAAGGGAATACCATTGTCATAAACAGCTGTACTTGATATTCAGTGACGTTTTTGTAGGTAGGAAATGTCATCGTTTCTTGCTCATGAAAGACTGGAACAACATTGTCGCTGTAGAACATTTCCCAAAGCCTTACACTTCCTTCACCGACATGTCTTCATATACAGTCCATTCTCGTGCCATTTCCCAAAGCCTTACACTTCCTCCACCGGCATGTCTTCATCCACAGTTCATTCTTTTGACAACATTTCCCAAAGCCTTACACTTCCTCCACCGGCATGTCTTCATATACAGTCCATTATCGTGCCAATATTTCCCAAAGCCTTACACTTCCTCCACCGGCATGTCTTCATATACAGTCCATTATCGTGCCAATATTTCCCAAAGCCTTACACTTCCTCCAACGGCATGTCTTCATCCACAGTCAACTGTCGTGCCAACATTTCCCAAAGCCTTACTCCTCCACCGGCATGTCTTCATCCACAGTCCATTCGCGTGCCAACATTTCTCCACGTGAACGACGCACATGTACCCGTCGGTTCAGATAGGGCAACTGAAAACGAGATTAATCGGGCCGAAAACTTTTTTTCAATCATTCAGGGTCAAGTTTCGATGCTCACGTGCCCATTTTAAGCACTTTCAATGGAGAATCGAGGTTATCGTGGGCACTCGAAGCAGCTTGCGACTACGCAGTCCCATTTTGAACAGCTTCCTCCCTATGTACAGTTCTCAAATAAAAAAAAAACGAGCCCCCTCCTTAACTTTGGAACCACTCGCCTCAGATACACAAGTAAGGTACCGTTGTAAAGCACTGGAAGGGAACTATCTCGTGATGCGAAGAAACATGCTAATTAAGCTAATTAACATGTTAATTAGCTAAATATCTCCACATTTTTCCATATAAGAGGTATGTTATTTTATGCACATTCCATTTAGCGCACGGAAAAACCCTTAAATTCATAATATCCTCCAAATCGGATGATTAATAGCGAAGATATTTGCAAATAAAGATAGAGGGGTCATCCATATATTTACATCTGGGAAAAACACCTGGAATGTTTCTTTCCCTGCAAGGACAGTGATAATGCTGGAAAGTTGGCGCCTTACCCGAACCTCAGACAATTTGAATGCAGTGTACAGAGCAAAGGGCCTGACAGTGATTTGTGCGGTAACTTTTGCCATCCAAGGACGGAGTTCATTTAGTATTGCCGCTTCCTTTATAACAGCTTCAATTATTCGTGCTAATGACTTGAATTAATATTAGAATAAACAGTATGCATTTTTCTAAGAACCGAAAATCTGAATCTGTGCAAGCTGAAATTTGTTTTGAATTTTCTGGTTTCCGATCCTTACATTTTCTTGAGGCACTGAGCTTTCGCGTTTCACTGAAACATTGTCTCATAATAGAAAAGTGAGCAGAACCACGAAATCCGATTTTTTACGCTTTCCAACCGTAAGTTGAAGAAGCGTATATGCTCCAGCTTTGTCTGTCTGTCTGACTGACTGCACAATTACTCGAGTAAAAATAATTCGATTTCGATGAAATTTTAATATGTGGTAGGGGACAATCTGGTGACAAAATCTGTAGAAAACGGACGAAATGGGGTCAAAGGTTAGAACATAAGAGCGGGAACCATTCTATTGCCCTTATGCGTCACAACTTACGTAAAAATGCTTTGATTCCGACAAAACTTCATCATATTGTTTCGTAGATATACTGAACCTATCCTGTTGCATATTATCGAAATGGGGTCAAAGGGCAGGACACAGGAGCGAGATTTATTCCACAGCCATTATCCTCATAACCTAACTAAAAATGCTTCTATTGCAACAAAACTTTAGTATGTTGTTCTGAACCAATTCTGTTTAATATCATCGAAATTGGGTTAAAGGTCAGCACACAGGAGCGAGATTTATTCCACAGCCATTATTCTTTTTGGAAATGGCTTTAAGAAAGTGTTACGAAAGCGTGCGATCTATTCCAAATGATTTGTTAATTTCCACCTCAAAACACACTTTTCTTTCATAGTTATGGTGCTTAAAATACGAAGTAATTGGAACAGCTATGCCTTGTAATTTAAAATTGCATCTGTCATATAATAATTATACGTGTCAATTTAAAACAATATAATTTTCTTTGTTCGAAAGTATGAACCTTTTCCCATTTTGTCGCTCACAGCCAACGCCCCTGAAATAGGGCCCAAACACCTCCGGCTCTCCGACGTCTGACGTCACTACAAGAAGACCTGTTAAGTTTGACGAACGGCCGTACCCATAGTTAGCGTCTGTGATCTTGTGAGATAATTGTAGGGTTGCCCCATGAGGTTGTTCATTGTTCTTGCAGCTGACTGATTTATATCATTCCTTTGTTGTTAGTTATTTCACGGTGTTAAAAAAATATTTTTTAGTTCTAATATGCCTTCTCATTGTTGTGTACTAAATTGCCGTAGCAATTACGACACAGGTCCTAATGCGTCAGTGTTTAAATTTCCCGGGAATGAAGAACTACGCTCCAAATGGTATCGTGAAATTCCTGGAGATTTCCAGCCTACAAGAGCTTCAAGGGTATGTATGTTTTATTAGCTCTTTTATAATACAGTTTCTTTGCGATTTTGTATTTAGTGTGAAATATAGTCTAGTTGGGATGTAAGGTCAGGTGATGCGTAACATCACAGCCTCTCCTTGACAAATGTCAACCCCGTATTCTCGTGGTGCATCCTGTTCCCACTAAAGGGGATCTGACGACCGCCAATAGCGGTATAACTATACCATCGGGATTAGAGGAAATTCTATCCCACACTTACCAACCCGCTTGGCCCGCGTGGTGAGTTATGGCCAAACCCCTCCAAAATGATTCCACAACTTAAATATTGGCCCTCAGTCTCCGGCAGCTGGAATGTACCTGGCCAAGGCAGCGGCCAGTGCGACATGAAGGCAGAGGGTGCTAAGAATCCCCGGAGGACCGGACTAGGCTGCCTACTGATGCTGACCTTGGCTACTTACAATGGACGCTCCCTATCTTCTGATTCAAGGCTTCTTGAATTGGAAGAGGAACTACAAAGGATCAAGTGGGACATCGTGGGGCTAAGTGAGGTAAGGAGAAAAGGAGAAGATCTCATCGAACTGAAAAGTGGACATCTCTTCTACTATCGTGGGACAGATACTGGCAGAACTAGTGGTGTTGGATTTATAATAAACAAGAAACTGAAGGATAAAGTTGTAGAAGTAGAAAGTTCCTTTGACAGAGCTGAACGACTCGTTATCCAACTATCGAGAAGATACCAGGCTCAGATAATTCAAACTTATGCACCCACCACAAGTCATCCTGAAGAAGAAATTGAAGAATTTTATGAGGAAATTTGTCATTTAAATAATAAAGGTAAGCAGCACTTGAAAATAATTATGGGAGATTTCAATGCAAAAATAGGGCAGCGGCAACAGAACGAAACTTCAGTAGGTAAATTCGGTCACGGCAACAGAAACCAGCGTGGAAATACTCTCGTTGAGTTTGCAGAGGCAGAAGGGTTTTTCATCTTGAACTCCTTCTTCAAGAAAAAGCCACACAGGAAATAAACATGGAGACATCCAAATGGGATGACAAGTGAAATTGATTTTATTATGTGTAACAAAAAATTCGTCATAGAAGACTGCAGTGTGCTAAACAAGTTCAACACAGGTAGTGACCATAGATTGGTGAGATGTAAGATGCACCTCAACACTAAACTTGAACGTGACAAGCTCATAAGACAAACAAAATCTATTGACATAACCAACCTTAAAAAACACCATAATACCTTCAAGTTAGAACTGAAAAACAGGTGCTTTAGAAGGCCTAACGTCAGAAGAAGTGGACATCTCTGAAGTTAACAGAAAAGTAACCAAAGCTCTTATGGAAACAGCAACAAAATTAGCTGGATCTAAGAACAAGTTGCATGTGAACAAATTATCAGGAAAAACCAAAATGTTGATGCAAAAAAGAAGAGAGATGAGGACAACTAAAGAAGATGTGACTGCCAAAGTGGAATATATAGAGCTATGCAAGACAGTAAGAAAAAGTATCGCTGAAGACGTAAGGAAATTCAACTCTGAACTAGTGAGGAAAGCAATTGAAAACAACCAAAGCCTAAAGATAGCAAAGGGCCATCTCAGTAAGGGAAGAAAACAGATTATGGCGCTGAGAAAAGAAGATGGTTCTGTAACAAGAAACAGAGCCGAAATTTTGACAAGAGTGAAAGATTTCTACTCCAAATTATATCAAAGAGATGATATATGCACTCCAGACATCATGAAAGATACCAGTACCAGAGTTCCTCCAGTCCTTCCAGCAGAAGTTGCACATGCAATCAAGAACATGAAGCGAGGAAAAGCTCCAGGAGAAGATGGAATTACGGTAGACATCATACAAGAAGCAAGTGGAGAAATCGAAACAGTGCTCGCCGAAAATTTCACTCGATGCCTTAATGAAGGAAAGATTCCTGAGGATTGGAACACCGCTACAATGATCCTGCTACATAAGAAATGTGACATTGAGGATCTCGGAAACTACAGACCTATCAGCCTCCTATCAGTAGTTTATAAAATCTTCACTAAAGTTCTTTCACACCGCTTGAAGGTAACACTGGACATGGCTCAACCGAGAGAACAAGCTGGATTCAGGAGTGGCTACAGCACAATAGATCATATCCACGTGCTGAGAGAACTAATTGAAAGAGAGAGGGAATATGAACTTCCATTGTGCATGGCTTTTATCGATTATGAAAAAGCCTTTGATTCGGTGAAACCATCAGCAGTTACAATGGCTCTGAAAACCTGCGGTATTGAAGATGCATACATTAATATTATTAATAACATCTATGAAAATGCAAGTGCAAAGATTAGGCTGTTTGAAAATACAACACACGTAAAAATTGGATAGGGAGTGAGGCCAAGTGACACCATATCTCCGAAGCTCTTTAATGCCACATTGGTGGGTGTTTTTCAGTCGCTGAGCTGGGAAAACAAGGGCATAAAGATTAATGGAGATTATCTAACCCACCTTCGTTTTGCTGATAACGTAGTCATTTTTGCAACTACCCCATCAGAGCTGCAGAGTATGATCCAGGAACTTGCTGACAAGAGTAAAGAAGTGGGATTAAAAATGAACTTTCAGAAGACAAAAGTGACGTTCAATGCTTTTACAAGAAATGAAGATTTATCGATTGATGGAGAAAAGCTGGAGATAACAGACACGTACATTTATCTTGGACAGCAGATATCAAGTGAGGGTCACATTGATGAAGAAATTAATCGGCGTACAAAACTTGCCTGGAGAGCTTTTGGAAGAAACAGCATAATTTTCAAGAGCAATATGCCATTATGTCTTAAAAGAAAAGTGTTTGATCAATGCATCCTTCCAGTGCTTACGTATGGTGCAGAGACGTGGACCTTAACTAAAAGAGACATACAAAGGCTGCAGACAACTCAAAGCAGCATGGAGAGGTGCATGCTTGGTGTAACCATTAGAGATAAGAAGAGGAACTCGTGGATCCGAAAAATGACAAGAGTGGAAGACATCATGATCAGAGTTAAATCCCTGAAATGGCAATGGGCTGGACATACTGCCAGAAGGACAGATCATCGATGGACAGCCGAAATTTTAGATTGGATTCCAAGGGACAGGAAAAGACCCAGAAGAAGACCACATGGGAGATGGGTGGATGAAATTCGAAAGTATGCAGGGGTGACATGGAGGAGACTGGCTCAAGGCAGACCGTTGTGGAGGAAACTTGGGGAGACCTTCGTCCAGCAGTGGATTGATAATGGTTGACAATGATGATGATGATGATGATATTATTATTATTATTATTAAACGGACAGCATCTGCACAGGCGCAGTAATTTAGCTTTCGAAGTTGTGACGTGCCTGCCACGCAGGACGCACACGACATAAAGGATAACGAACGTCCGCGTAGCTCAGTTGGTAAGAGTGACTTATTCCGGAATGAGAAGAACCGGTTTCGACCCCAGCGTGGACAAAAATGACGGAGAAATTTACTTCGTTATAATGGCGCCCAAACTTTCCGGATGACCCGGCCGTTCAAGATCTCGCAATGGTGTGATGTTCTTTCCACACCGCGAGATAGGAAATATAAGAGAATCCCTTCTTCAGCGCTTCGAAAAATAAATATGTGTGACGTTGCATTCCACACACCAGATTGACTGTGAGTTCTCAAGTGCACGTTCTACAGCGTATGGCTGCCTGCAACGATTAATGGTCATGGCTAACCCGTGGGCCCTGCTCCGGCCCTGCTTCGGGGAGGGGGGAGATATGACGTGTCTGCCCAGCAGGAAGCACATGACATAAAGGTAGATAGCTGCGATAACGAACGTCCGCGTAGCTAAATTGATAGAGCAACTTATTCCGGAATGACGAGACCCAGGTTCGAGCACGGCGTGGACAAAAATGACGGAGAAATGTACTTCGTTATAAAGTGGTATCGTTATATCTACAATATTAAGATGCAACCCCCCACACACCCCCGACCCCATCTCAGCTTACCACGAGCCGCCACTGGCTGTACCACTGTTGGTTGATGTGCCGGAGCGCCGTCATGCTGAATCCATAATAAGCGTACATCTTGCAGAAATAGATCATCTAACCCCTCAGGTAATGTGCTTTGTAACAGCTGCAGGTATCTACGTCCATTTAATGCGCCCTCGTAGAACACAGGCCCGACATGTCGGTCCTTCCAGATGCCGCACCAGACGTTGATCAACCAGCGCACCTGATGACTCATTTCTCGTGTAAAAAATGAATTCTGAACTGCCCAGTAATGGGTGTTTTGTTTGTTCAGCACCCCGGCGCCTGTGAACTGCGCATCGTCAGTCCAAAAGATGTTTGATAGAAAGGCCGCATTTTCTTCTACGGTGTTCATTACAAAATTGCACCTATGTAGACGTCGTTGGTTATTCCCTGGCATCAGTACGTGCAGCGGTACTGTACGGTAAGGGTGGGCACCATGCCGATGCAAAATATTCCACATACGGGATTGTGATAAGCCACATGCCATACTGACTTCCCTCGTGCTGGTGTGTCGGTTGGCCAAAACGTATGCCAAAACATCGACTGGTTACACATCCCTATCCGATTCCGGTGGGCCGGCCCGAACGGGCACGCGCTGCAATACTGCTTGTCTCTCGTAGCCGTCGAACCGCGCGGCTGATGATCCACACGGTCGGCGATGGAGGAGTCGGAAATAGTAAGCCATACTGGAGTGACACTTCCCTCGCGTTGCGTCCGAATTCTCCATAGCGCAGTACCATCTCGCAATACTGTTCATTCGAATAGCCTGCCATGCTCGTTCTTTACCCGATACTCACGTTACGAATGACATAGCTCTTGACCGACGATCCTTTATACATTGCCACGCCGCGCCTGATATGGCAGGAGAGGTGTTATGCCACACCAGAATTTGCATACGACACTCACAGGCGTGCAGTCGCATACGTCATACATTTCTGTCTGCTAGACTGTTACCGCGACAACAACACGAACCGGCTTCGCACAAGTTCGCGTTTCCAGCCTTCTCCTTACCCCAGCCGTTTCTAGCATATGGTGTTTCCTACTAATTCGTTGATACTCTACAAGTTTCTAATAGATATCTTTCCCGTATTTCTCATGGTTTCCGAGATAGAAGTGCTAACTTCCACATTTTGCCACTAGCAGCGCTGCAGTCACTCTCATCCGATAGCGCATGGTTGTTTTACTATACCATACCTTACTTCCATAGCTCTAGCTGTCTTTGTTCCCAAGTTATTGAGGTGACTTGTGACTTTAGGAATCACCCTGTACATTATATGCACAAAGCTCTTCCATTATTACAATCAATAATACATGAACGTTAAATATAAATTAGATGCAAACATTAAACTGAACCTCCTTTACGACTGAAGTCCTCGAACACCCTATATGTTTATGTTAGCGTCTCTCACCAGAAACAGATGAGATGAGGAAGTTTCGGCATAAAGTGTTAACGTCTTTCACGAGAGGGAGATGAGATGAGCTTGTGACGCTATCCTGTATTGCCGAGGAAGGTGGCCGCAGACTTTCTAGCTAGTTAAAACGAGAGGAAGGTTTCTGTTATCACAAGTAGCGCCGATTAAATTTTACCCCACGGCGAAATGTAGTTCAGTAAGGTGAGGTATGTTCTGGGGATGTGATTGCGATCTCAGGCTCATATCTTCGGAAGGACATCCGGAGCAGATGAGTGCTGTGCGGTGTAAGGAGTCTGCTTAAAGCGTGTGGCACACTGAAGAACGTTTTCGAAATACAGGGAGGCTTTGGTCTATCAATGTTGATTGCCATAGGAAAAAGGTAATACCATATTTCCTCCTATGTTTCTTCTAGCAAAAGGTAATGCCATATTTCCTCCTATGTTTCTTCTTTTGACTGTTTGATTTGAAAATATCTTTGTCTCCGATACCTTTCTTGCTCTATGAGAAACTTCTTGTGCGCCATTTGTAAATTTTCTTAACATTTAATTAACTGCTGGTGGAACTAAGTAGATATTGCTATTACTGGATGTTTTAGCGATTGTAGAAACCAGCTGATTGTTTTCAATATCGTTCCATTGATTTTGAACAGCTTTGATACATTTAGTTTGCGTCAGAATGGATTCAAAAGAGTGCTCGTGCTCATTGCAAACGAAAATTCGGTGCCATCTTCCTTGTTTTTAGCTTTGTTCTATTTGTGTACGGAATAAATTTGTTCTATATAATCAGCAGCTGGGCTGCATACGACTCCTTTATGCTTATGCAATAAAATTACAAAGTTTTAAATGAAATTGCGGAGACATTCATTTATAAAACTTAGTCTCACGCACTAAATTTAAAAAACTTAGTCTCACGCACTAAATTTAAAAAGCTTAGTCTCACGCACTAAATTTAAAAAACTTAGTCTCACGAAATTTAATTTTGGATTCTTAAGAATTGCATTTAATGAAATCCCAAAAAACCAGGGGTTGTAAGTTATTTCGGTATAACAATATCTTTAAAAATGAATTAAACATAATGATAGTTTCGTCAACTCCATCTAGGAAAACAACACATGTATTTCTTGATACGATCATACATACAGTGTGTTGCTAAAGACATCCCAATTTTGTGCGCCAACGTTGTAACTGGTAAGTCACGTGACACTATGGGGAATGTTTTAACAAAAATCCTACAATTTTTCACCAATCAGAAAGCGTTGAAATCATTAAATAAAAGAAATGTTCCATAACAATATGATTTCTCCGTAAATTTTTTATTACAGTTGGTAAGAGCGATCATTCCAGCAAAGTTTCTGTATTTTCTGTAATGGTAATCATGTTCTGAAAGAAATAATCAATACTGAGGTTGAATTACTAGTCTATAAAACATAACGGTCATCTGTTTGAAAAATAAAATTGTCAATCACTGGAAAAATGTAAATGTACATGTTTCAAAAATTGGCGAAATATTCATCATAATTTTAAAAATTCCGGCCTGTAATTCACCCTATATGTGCACATACATACTGTAAGTAAACTTACTCAGAGCATCGCAACGTCCTTGCCGTATATTATAAAGCATGTAACTGTGTATTTCGGGAATTTTCAGGTTATACTACACCGTTGCTCTGTATCATTTTATTGATGAGAAAATTACTTTACATGAAGTATTAAGTACAAACAAATGCATTCGTTGTGTACAAACAAATGCAGCCGATTTCCTCACGAAAATACACGAAACTAATTAACTGTTTCGATTCAATGATTTATTCTCTTATTTTGAAACGATTTCAATTAAATTTTGGTAAATGGCAATTTCGAAGGAATATATCCTTATGTGTATTATAACCCAGAAACCACATTTGTACGTTAGATACTTTACTAAACGCTGATATTTAAAGATTGTCTGTCAAGCTGTACAAAATTATTCAAATTGGAAAGCACGTTACCAGTTCTGTATAACGCTGGGTGATCTAACAACTCACATGTTGGAAACCCATTGGCTGTCATTACCAGTCCGCGGTCCATCACTGTATATGCGATAATATTTATTTTATTTGAAATATTTCAATGCTTTGATGTTTAAAAGGTGCAATGCAATCGAGGGAAAACATGTATGGTTAAAATCATGTGAATGGACACCCTGATATTGTAACCCAACAGGGACAGGTAAAACCCCTTTTCTGAAATCGGATTCTTACTATTCAAACAATATCATAATCTATTACTGAATAATAAGGATTGAGGAACGCAGGAAAAAAAGCAGGTAGGCTCAGTTCTGATTCAGCCATTAGTTTGGAACGTAGGACTACAACATGCAGATAGGAGAGTTGAAATGAACTAGTCAAGTATGGTTCCAAAACGTTTACCTAATTTGTTATAGCCAACACAGGTCTATGATATGAAAAGTGGCTTACATATTTTTTTACAAATAATGCTGGATACATTGTGAATACAAAGCAGAGTTCGAGATGGGCCGGGCATGAGTTCGACCGTCATGCTGGGTTTTTGTTTGGCGACAATTATTTTCAGGCGTTCTCGTTACTGTCTAGTTTGTTGGGCTGTAGTCTCCTTGGGTTTCTTTAATTCCTCACCACTTACTTTTGCCTCTCATTTTGACTTCCTCCACTTTTGCTTGCGTTCATTCTGAGAATTCCGCGGCACTGTCGAAAATGTTAACCCGTTCACACGAGAACATTTTTTTTTTAATTTTAGTTTGAACCACTGCGACATGTTCTTTATAAATTTGAATAGATCTCGTCGAGAAAGTTTAAAACTATACCACGCACAGACGCTTTACACTCACAGTTGTCCAGATAAACCGCGATATTGTCAAAAGTGTTCACCAGTTCACAAGAAAACAATTTTTTAAATGTTCAGTTCAAACCACTGCAAAATGTTCTTTGTAATTTGAATAGATCTGGTTGAGAGCTTTAAACGGATACCAGCACAGTCCTGTTGCGCTTACGGTTGCCGAGATGAACTGTAAACACCGGGCCTTCAACCAAAGATTTCTTGCTGTGATATTTAAATGCTGAAGATGCTTTAAATCAGTATTGCAGACTTCTAAAAGTATCCTAGGCAAACAGTTCTATGATCAAAGACTTCTCCAACTGTGAACACCAGACCTTCAACCAAAGGTTTCTCGCTGTGATATTTGAATGCTGAAGATGCTTTAAATCAGTATCCCAGGCGAACAGTCCTGTGATCAAGTAATTCTTCAACTGTAAACACCGGGCCTTCAACCAAAGGTTTCTTGTTGTGATATATGAATGCTGAAGATGCTTTAAATCAGTATCCCAGGCAAACAGTACTATGATCAAAGACTTCTCCAACTGTGAACACCGGACCTTTAACCAAAGCTTTCTTGCTGTAATATTTAAATGCTGAAGATTCTTTAAATCAGTATCACAGACCTCTAGAAGTATCCCAGGTGAACAGTCCTATGATCAAAGGCTTCTCCAACTGTTAACACCGGACTTTCAACCAAAGGTTTTTGCTGTGATATTTGAATGCTGAAGATGCTTTAAATCAGTATCCCAGGCGAACAGTCCTATGATCAAAGACTTCTCCAACTGTGAACACCGGACCTTCAACCAAAGGTTTCTTGCTGTGATATTTGAATGCTGAAGATGCTTTAAATCAGCATCCCAGGCGAACAGTCCTATGATCAAAGACTTCTCCAACTGTGAACACCGGACCTTCAACCAAAGCTTTCTTGCTGTAATATTTGAATGCTGAAGATTCCTTTAATCAGTATCACTCCTATGATCAAAGACTTCTCCAACTGTGAAAACCGGACCTTCAACCAAAGGTTTCTCGCTGTGATATTTGAATGCTGAAGATGCTTTTAATCAGTATCACAGACTTTTGAATTTACGGTAAAACCTTTTTCAGACAGAACTTGCATAAAATGGAAATCTGCCTTAAAAGGAATATACACTTGTGGCCACTTTATAATGAACACCCCCTCAGTACTTCGTTGGGCCACCCTTGCCTTTAATACTGCGTCGATTCTTCGTGGCATGGACTCCACGAAACGTTCATTGGTAGTTTGTGGAATCTGAGACCATGCTTGATGAATAGCACTTTTCAGGAGTGTCAGATTGCACGGTTGTGGATCTAGCTGCCTGTTGGCTTGTTCAACTTCATCCCACATATTCTCAATGGGGTTGAGATCTGGAGATTGTGGGAGCCACCTAAACAAAGTAAACTGACCGGCATGTTCCTGAAACCAATCATGGACAATACGAGCATTATGACAGGACGCATTATCTTCTTAAAGTAGCCATCGCCATGGGGATAAACCATCTACATGACAGGATGCACTTGGTCCTCAACGATGTTTAGATATGATGTGCCAGTCAGATATTGATCAACAGGAATTAAAGGGTCCAAAACATGCCAGGAAAACATTCCCTAAACCATAACGTTGCCTCCGCCAGCTTGAATGGTTGTAGCAATGCATTTGGGGTCCATGCTTTCGTGCTGTTTCAGCCGAATTCTCACTTAGCCGTCGGCATGGTGCAACTGAAAACGTGATTCATCGGACCACATAATTTGTTTCCAATTATCGACTGTCCCATCCTTGAGCTCCTGTGCCAACTGGAGACAGTAAAGGTGTTCGAACAGGTCTTCGGCTGCCATATCCCATCCGATGCAGTGTACGGCGGACAGTGCATGCAGAGATCATTTGAGTGGATCCTTGATTAAGATGGTCTGTAATTTGCTGCAATGTTGCCCTTCTGTTGTCTGTTCCCAATGTGGACACTCTCCGTTCCGCCCCAGCATTCACTAGACGATGACGACTACCCGTTGCACGTAGAGGCCCTGTTTTTTGACTGACAGTCCAGTCTTTAAACACTTTAACAACAGCTGTTCTGCAACATTTCACGAATGCGGCGGTTTCGGTGATACTCGCTCCATGGCTCCGAGCTCCTACAATCATCCTACGTTGAAGGTCCGTCAAATCGCATTTTTTCCCATCTCGTCACCTAAAAATCACTTCTACTACTGTCGCAAGCACTAAGCTTTCCCTTTTTATACTAACCTCGCCCTCTGGCGGCAACAGCCCTTTTCCTTAAAACTCTCAGGTGGTCATAATAAAGTGGTCACTCAGTGTACATATATATATATATATATATATATATATATATATATATATATATATATATATATTGGTCCCGAAACGAAAGATAGCAAAGTACGTACTATTTAACCAGCCATAAAACGGAACTTGCCTAATGTGGAAACGGAAATGGTAATATAATAAATGAACCTTGTAACAACAGAAAGTTCACTGTTATTGCCCTGCTGTAATGGATTTCAATGTCATACAAGACATTACACTATAAAGTGCAATAGTGAATTCACGCGGAAATTTCTTTTTGAAGTTGAAAATAACGTAATTAAACAGAGAGAGAGAGAGATTGCTTCTGTGTTGTTCATACAAACAAACACTGCAGCACGTCCACCTTCTTTTTAAGCAACGTATAGCCACTCAGGTGTAGGTCATGTGACAAAGATCGTCTTTATCGCTAGGTGAAAAGCGCAAAGTCTTCGCGTTTGGCTATTTGTACTGATTTAAAGATTTTAACGACTCTCTCCGATTTAATTCGGTAACATTTATTCGCTGCGATTATCATTCACAGCGTTTGTTCTTGTCATGAGTTAAGTTCTTTTGTCTGCCTCTTATGTCTGCTTCAAAGAAGAGCATTTTCGATTTAGAAAGAAATGCTCAGGTCATTGAAATGCGCAAAAAAGAAAGCATGAGCGTCTCGCATAAAATGTTACACTGCTTGACAGAGAAAATGCATGAAGGACTGCTCGAAAGCAGACCAAACTGCACTCACACATAGCAAAGCAGGCCCTGAACAATTGCTTTAATTGTCACATACAGACTAGGCGCCAGTGGCCGAATATACAGGATGATCGATAAGGCGTGTGACACCCATTTTGGGCGATACAACGTTGAATATGATGTGGAATCGAGGCAATGACAATCTGAATAGGGTCCTGGGGTATCGTGGACTATGTGGTGTTGATCCGAGTCCACAGCTCATCTTCATTTTGCGGGGATCGCAGGGTAATCAACCGACGTCGAATCTTGTCCAACAGATGCTCGATGGGCGAAAAGCCGGGAAATCGTGCTGGCCACGAAAGCATCCGCGCACCGTATAAGGCATTCAGGCTGATCCGAGCGGTGTGTTGCCGGGAGTCATCCTGTTGAAAAAAGCGTTTGGGATGCCCTGCAGATATTGTAATGTTACAGGCCGCAGCAACTCGTTAAAATAGCGTTGTACCGTTAATGTGACCGTAATGCGTATCAGCGGTGAGCGGCTGTACGCGCTGATAGCACCCTAAACCATGATTCCCCTTGGCCAGGCCGTGTGGCTCTTCACAATGGCGGAGCAATCCACCCGTTGGGCACGTCACTTCCAGATTATGACACTCTCAGACAGCGATCATCCGTTGTTAGACAGAACCGCGATTCGTGCTGAATATCACACTGTTCCATTCTGCATCCCACGCATCCCTGCGACACCACGCCAAGCGGTGACGACCAAGACTTCTTGCAACGGACGTAGTCCTTGCAACGGATGTCTGAAGAACAAACCAGGCGCAGCCAATTGGCGCGACACTGTCCGCGTCAATATCTGGGCATCCAAGCCTCCCCGTACACTCCGCAAAATGTCGCCAGTTGTGGCCTTCGGGCCCACTAAGGCATGACGTCGGATGCAACAATGGGTGTTCTCGTACATCCGTCTTCCTGGTGCGGTCCCTCTGCGACGATGCACAAATTCTTCCTGGAACCACGGTCTCCAAATTCGACCGAACGTTGTGGCATCACTTTGACTTTCTTTCTCAATACGACGCAAGGAGCATCCGGCGCTATAAAGGTCTACGATGACAAATCTCGTGAACTCATCCGTTTGACAAAATCGCGTACGACGGCGTCTTAACGGCAACGGCATCCCTTGTTCGTTCTCCATACTCGGTTACAGCAGAACCACTCATTTCTCGGGGCCGAGGACTTGCGGCTGGTTGTTTGCTTATAACCCGAGCGCCATTCGTGTTGTTGTCCTGCAAATGCAATCATTTGAATAACTTGTGCGTGTGCACCCACCCTGCAATTCGCGTGGCAATGCGTTCACGTCTTCGTGGTGTAGCATTTTCTCTGTCAGGCAGTGTATTAGCACTTCAAATGTTTAAATTTCAATTGCTGTCATTGATGCACCTGTATAAAATGGGAAATGGTTCCAGTCCTTCGGCTTCCGTCTTACATAATTTTCACTTTATCTGCAAAACCTGCTAGAATTTCATAACTTTTCTCATATTTGTCTTCATTTTGTATTAGTTACATATGACCATCTTACTTCCAACGTCTCTAAAGGAAAGTTTGGGAAATTTCACTCGGCAAAATTTCTTGGGGAAGTTTGTTAAGTTTTACTGAACATCAGTCACAGTGGTAAAAGGGTTTGTGTATTATATGTTGCCTTAGTAGTACAATGTTCTCATGTCATTAGTTTATTTACACTAATTTTTTTTTAATTTGCTTTGTATGACATTTTCCGCTTCATTAGATGGTTTGCCGAATCCAATATACACTATATAGATATAGATATAAATTTGTTTTCTTTATTTGTATGCATAATTCCTATCGTTGCATAATTTTTATTAATGTTCTGTATATGTGTTTTGTAAGTGTTTCTTTGCTGTGTTGTAGTAGAGCTGTGCTAGGTTTCGTTTCAAATCGTTCATTTCCGTCGAGTTCATTCTTACCTTTCTAAAAATTACTATTCAACTTCCTTACACTTTATCTAAGAACTCTCTGCAATTAGGTAGGTTATGCACCCTAAAAATTTCATATTTTAATATTCATTATACTTCACGTACAGCGTCACAATAGTTTCAAACTTCCCATATATATTTGTCACACATAATCTAGAAAGTAGAAGATTCGTTATGATTATTACTGTAAGTATGAGTATAAAATGAAATATCATCATCATCATCATTGCCAACCATTATCAATCCACTGCTGGACGAAGATCTCCCCAAGTTTCCTCCACAATGGGCTGTCTCCTCCATGTCACGCCCGCATACTTTCGAATTTCATCCATCCATCTTCCATGTGGTCTTCCTCTGGGTCTTTTCCTGTTCCTTGGAATCCAATCTAAAATTTCGGCTGTCCATCGATGGTCTGTTCTTCTGGCAGTATATCCAGCCCATTGCCATTTCAGGGATTTAACTCTGATCATGATGTCTTCCACTCTTGTCGTTTTTCGAATCCACGAGTTCCTCTTCTTATCTCGCCTGGTTACACCAAGCATGCACCTCTCCTTGCTGATTTGAACTGTCTGCAGCCTTTGTATGTCTCTTTTAGTTAAGGTCCACGTCTCTGCACCATACGTAAGCACTGGAAGAATGCATTGATCAAACACTTTTCTTTTAAGACATAATGGCATATTGCTCTTGAAAATTTAGCTGTTTCTTCCAAAAGCTATACACGGAAGTCTTGTGCGCCGATTAATTTCTTCACCAATGTGAACCTCACTTGCTATCTGCTGTCCAAGATAAACGTACATGTCTGTTATCTCCAGCTTTTCTCCATCAATCGATAAATCTTCCTTTCTTGTAAAAGCATTGAACATCACTTTTGTCTTCTGAAAGTTCATTTTTAATCCCACTTCTTTACTCTTGTCAGCAAGTTCCTGAATCATACTCTGCAGCTCTGATGGGGTAGTTGAAAAAATGACTACGTCATCAGCAAAACGAAGGTGAGTCAGATAATCGTCATTAATCTTTATCCCTTTGTTTTCCCAGTTCAGTGATTGAAAAACAATTTCCAATGTGGCATTAAAGAGCTACGGAGATATGGTGTCAGCTTGTCTCACTCCTTTTCCAATTTTTATGTGTGTTGTATTTTCAAACAGCCGAATCTTTGCACTTGCATTTTCATAGAGGTTATTAATAATATTAATGTACGCATCTTCAATATCGCAGGATTTCAGAGCCATTGTAACTGCTGATGATTTCACCGAATCAAAGGCTTTTTCATCATCGATAAAAGCCATGCACAATGAAAGTTCATATTCCTTCGCTCTTTCAATTAGTTCTCTCAGTACGTGGATATGATCTATTTTGCTGTAGCCACTCCTGAATCCAGCTTGTTCTCGCCGTTAAGCCATGTCCAGTGTCACCTTAAACGGTGTGAAAGAACTTAAGTAAAGATTTTATAAACCACTGAGAGGAGGCTGATAGGTCTGTAGTTTCTGAGATCCTCAATGTCACCTTTTTTATGTAGCAAGATCATTGTAGCGTTGTTCCTATCCTCAGGAATCTTCCCTTCATTAAGGCATCAAGTGAAAATTTGGGCAACCACTCTTTCGATTTCTCCACTTGCTTCTTGTATGATGTCTACAGTAATTCCACCTTCTCCTGGAGCTTTTCCCCGCTTCATGTTCTTGATTGCATGTGCAACTTCTGCTGGGAGGACTGGAAGAACTGTGGTAATGGTACCTCTCATGATGTCTGGAGAACATGTATAATCCCTTTCATATAATGTGGAGTAGAAATCTTTCGCTCTTGTCAAAATTTTGGCTCTATGTCTTGTAACAGAACCATCTTCTTTTCTCAGTGACATAATCTGTTTTCTTCCCTTGCTGAGATGTCCCTTTGCTATCTTTAGGCTTTGGTTGTTTTCAATTGCTTTCCTTACTAGTTCCCCGTTGAATTTCCTTACGTCTTCAGTGATACTTTTTCGTACTGTCTTGCATAGTTCTATATATTCCACTTTGGAAGTCATATCTTCTTTAGTTGTCCTCATCTCTCTTCTTTTTTGCATCAACATTTTGGTTTTTCCTGATAATTTGTTCACATGCAACTTGTTCTGAGACCCAGCCAATTTTGTTACTGTTTCCATAAGAGCTTTGGTTAGTTTTCTGTTAACTTCAAAAATATTCACTTGTTCCAATGTTAGGCCTTCTAAAGCAGAGAATCTGTTCTTCAGTTCCAACTTTAAGGTATTATGGTGTTTTTTAAGGTTGGTTATGTCAATACATTTTGTTTGTCTTATGAGCTTGCTACGTTCCAGTTTAGTGTTGAGGTGCATCTTACATCTCGCCAAACTATGGTAACTACCTGTGTTGAACTTGTTTAGCACACTGCAGTCTTCTATGACGAATTTTCTGTTACACATAATAAAATAAATTCACTTGTCGTCCCATTTGAATGTTTCCATGTCCATTTCCTGTGTGGCTTTTTATTAAAAAAGGAGTTCAAGATGAAAAACCCTTCTGCCTGTGCAAACTCTACGAGAGTATTTCCACGCTGGTTTCTGTTGCCGTAACCGACTTTACCTACTGAAGTTTCATTCTGTTGCCGTTGCCCTATTTTTGCATTGAAATATCCCATAATTATCTTCAAGTGTTGCTTATCTTTATTATTTAGATGACGAATTTCCTCATAAAATTCTTCAATTTCTTCTTCAGCATGACTTGTGGTGGGTGCATAAGTTTGAATAATCTGAGCCTGGTATCTTCTCGATAGTTGGATAACGAGTCGTTCAGCTCTGTCAGAGGAACTTTCAACTTCTACAACTTTACCCTTCAGTTTCTTGTTTATTATAAATCCAACACCACTAGTTCTTCCAGCATCAGTCCCACAATAGTAGAAGAAATGTCCACTTTTTAGTTCAATGAGATCCTCTCCTTTTCTCCTTACCTCACTTAACCCGACGATGTCCCATTTGATCCTTTGTAGTACCTCTTCCAATTCAAGAAGCCTTGAATCAGAAGATAGGAAGCGTCCATTATACGTAGCCAAGGTCAGAATCAGATGGGAGCTTAGTCCGGTCCTCCGGGGATTCTTAACACCCTCTGCCTTCATGTCGCACTGGCGCTGCCTTGGCCAGGTACATTCCAGCTGCCGGAGACTGAGGGCCAAGATTTAAGTTGTGGAGTCATTTTGGAGGGGTTTGGCCATAACTCACCACGCTAACCAAGCGGATTGGTGAGCGTGGGATAGAATTTCCTCTAATCCCGATGGAATAGTTATACCGCTATTGGCGGTCGTCAGAGCCCCTTTAGTGGGAACAGGATGTACCACGAGAAGGCGGGGATGATATTTGTCAAGGAGAGGCTGTGAAGTTACGCATCACCTGACCTTACATCCCAAATGAAATATGCAATACTTTATTCATGCAGAACTGAACGCACGAAAGTCAGATAGTCACTTTCCTGCATCGTTCAAGCAAGCGCTAAACGACTGAGAGAAGTAATAGACTTCTGCACCAGCGCTGCGCTGATCAAACATTGATACACGAGAGCTGAACAGATTAATTTGCTAAACTTTAGCACTATTTATTAAAAATGCAAATATTTATCAATACATTACTGACAATTAAATTGTAGGAAGTTGTCACTGAAATACATATATATCCTTTCCATATGATATTTCGACCATGAACGAATATCTGCTCATATGTAAACAAACTTTAAAGCCAAGTATTTAGCAAAGTTTTCTTTTTGTTGTTATTGTTTATTACATTTTTCGTGTGTGAATCCATTAAGCTAAAGAAGAAAAAACATGCCTAATTTTTACACGCGAACTTAATTTTAATCTTTTTCTAAGAGTCGTGTGTTTCACAGTGAGAGATTGTTATGTGGCGTCTTATCAGTAAAGAGTTTCAAAATCAGGGTGTGTGTAAAGTATGTTTTTTTTCTTCTTTTAGATACCATTGCATCTGACAAATATCAGAACATTCAAATATTTTTTTACGAAAGTAGTAAATTTAATAAATAAATATATCGCTCTTTCCACGTTCCAGAAACACACAGCAACCGAAAAATTGTTTTTCAGCCGCCACTGTGGAAGTTGTTGTTATTGTTCCACAGTGGCGGCTGAAAAACAACTTTTCGGTTGCTGTGTGTTTCTGGAACGTGGAAAGAGCGATATATTTATTTATTAACTGTCGCCACGTATTTGGAGTATTTTCACCGTAGTAAATTTACTTTTCTACTTAGGATGCGTTGCCCAATTTCTTATATCATGAAATTGTTGTTGAAGATACAGTAATGCGAAATCAAATTGTAGCTAATTATATTTTCGGACTTCACTTGACTGCCATTCTAAGGAATACTGAACTGAATGCCCTGAAATTTCTTTCTGAGATTGAACAATGGTTTCTGCAATCTCACTTCGATACTTTGAAAATTCATTTCATAACAATTGGCAATCTCAGCGGTCCGCTCTCCCTCTAGCGGCAAAAGGAAGAATTACTGTAGTACTGGTAAAGTTTTTGGCTCAATGCTTAGCTGTTGGTAGATCGCTCATTACGTTCAGTTGTCGTAAATTGGTGTATTTTTGCATTCATTCTGGAATTAGAGAGTTGTATAATGGCGAATTCCGTGAAGAAGAACAAATCATATTGTTGTGTCCCACAATGTCGTTCCCAAGGTTTCTGCTATGTTTTTCACAAGTTAGTATAAACGTTTGTGCCTTGCGTTTGAAATTCTTCCGGTGAAATGCTGCTAACCTAGTAACGTTTTTGAATGAATAATAAACAAGGCAGCATGTCTTTATTGCATAGTAGTAATTAAAAAATCCGCATTTCTACATAATCTTGAAAGCAAATGATTGCTGTTATGCATATAAATTTAAACTTCATTATGGAACAAGATTTGCAATGTTCTGTCAACAGTCATCGGTTCAAAAACGCAGAACCCAATGATGATCAACAATTACCAATTCACAAACACTGTTAGGAACAGAATGTTCAAAAGTTACAAATGTTATTGTTGACAGTATTGAAAATGGGTCCTGGGAAACGTCAAGTAAAACGAAATGTCAGCTTTTAATAGTAATCCAGATTAGAAGTACTGTTGATTTATGTTATATTCTACTCTTGGCATTTAGCAGTTTCATGTTATCCAAATTTTACATAGGTATTTAAACAGCAAAGGCAGTGCAAGTCTTTTGTGAACTAATGCATGTGCTAAAATAATTTGTATTCTCATAATTCCAAACATTATGATCAAATTTTTTCCAGTGATGATGTACTATAAATGGCAATGACTATACTGTTTGCTTTCAACCAGTCATATGTATCACATGAGTTGGTATTTTACCACTAGGTGTAAGGTCATCCTGAAAAAATTGTATGTATGCTGTACGTAATCTCACATATACTCCAACTGCACCCATTTCTACTAATTGTGTGTGCTAAGGGCAGAAGTGTACACAGCAGAAAATTTTATGATCATTTGTTTTCGTTAAAACTTAAAACTGAAACAGCCATTGCTTGTTGCAGTGAGGTGAATGTTGTCCCTCCCTGCCACATCATTTTTCATGTCTTCATAAAGGCAGTTAATAAATGCTTAGGGATCCCATTTGTCTAATTTTTCGGGGACAACCCCAGTTTTAAGGGTTGTACAGAGATGTGGCTGGCACCATATTAAATTTTGTATTTGTGTCCATTAATTTGCTTGCTGTTGGCAGGAGCTCTCAAGAAACATATTCCTGTGTTATGTTTGCCACATTTGTATTCAATCATGACATAATTAAAAACATATGCATACTCACTGTACAGTATTAAAAATGGTCAGTATGGGAGGTTAGTCATTTACTTTTTCCATGTTTCCCCACACTATGATCATGTCGTACTGTGTTAGATAAAATAATATAATTCATATCCTCAGTATGTGTATTGTACAATGCAATAAGTAGTATTGTACAATGCAATACAGCAGTATTTTCTGTGTAAAATATGATATTTGCACCTGATGAATGAAGATTAACTAGAAGGATGCTTAATAAGTTTTACATGTTTTGCTCAGCACATGAGAATGTTTGTGGCAAATGTGCTGTTTCTTATATTGGTACAAAAATTTGGACAACGTAGTGTACTTTAAGAAATAAGATTGATTTTTTTTTTTTTTGAAAAATTAAATTTCCTTCTTATTTTTGGCAATTTTTACCTTGCTTCAGTTTTTTGAGTTATGCTTAAATTATTTTTAAGGCCTTTACTTTCAAAAACGCAAATTGTGTCTCACCTTCTTCCCCTCTCTTTTATGTAAAACTGGTGAAATATTGCACACTTCAGGGCATTGTTATTTTTTTATGCTTTTTGGTGTTTTAAATGCTCATTTTATGTTGTTGAAGGACACACAAGAAAGCAAACTATTTTGTGGACTGGTGAAAAATACCATTACAGATTTATCTCTATCAGAAGTATGATATTGAGGTGTGATTATATAAGTATTCCACCCATTTTCATACTTCCGATGGACTGAATGCATCATGTGTACAAACACTGGCAAAGAATGAGAGCTTTAACAAAGTGCTGCTTGGGAACTTCTCTTTTAAACTCTGAAATGTTAGATTTCTGTATTTAATAATTTAATGGGAAGGTTTTTTTTTTTTGGTGTCCTCAATGATTGTAAAGGATTTGTATTTTGGCATTGTTGTAGTATTACGACGTATCAAAAATTATTTCCACTCAGGTAGGAAAAATCTCAAAGGAATGTGAGCAGAAGCTCGTTTTGGTATGCAAATTTATGTTGGGGGGGGGGATAGGATCCTGATGTTAGTGGTTCCACCACGTGTAGTTCATTTGTTTTGTGGGTGGGGGTGCCACCTTAAAGTACTAAACAGTTGCCCAATTACAGAAACAAGATGTGGAAAAATTATGGACATTGTTCATATAATTAATTTTTGCAAATTCTGGAATCACAAAATGCAGGAGTGGTAACAAAATGGTGATGCCTGCTGAGTTTTCTTGTGAGAGGCAGAAAGAGTATTGACAGTGAAGTAAGTGCATGATGTTGCATTAGAAATAATGAAGTAATGCTAAATGTGATGAACATCTGAAAATAAATTGTTAAATGTTATATTGCTCATAAAGATCACTGGCATGCTGTTTAACTTATATTTAACAATTTCTGTCTTGCAGATTTCCCTCTGAGAAAAGCAAAATTACTGTTGACCGAGTGGGTCAGACACAAGCCATCAGCAGAAGAAATGAGTGGATTAGAGTCCTGAAAATAGGAAAGAAGGTTTCAAATAGGATGTCTGTGTGTTTCCTGCACTTTCAGAGATCAGATTACTTACATCCTGGTAAATATCTTGCATTGCATGTGGCGTAGAAATGCATGGATAGTATCATTGTTACACATATTGTGTCATAGTCCAGTTGTTCAGTGTAATTTGGAAAAGTAGAAAAAAAAATCTTGGTTGTCAAAACCGGTAAAAATGACCTAAATTTAGCAAGTTAGCTTATAACATTTGCATGTGCTGTGAATTAAAACACATACTCAAGCACCCTTTAAATCTGAATAGATTCATTCAATGCTAGTGCTCCTTTCAGGTTACAAGCCCCCCCCCTCCCCCAACCCGGCGGCTAAAACAGGGGCTAGCATAGTACCCGATAAAAAAGAAAATACATAGATGGTTGAAGGACTTTAGAGATTTCACCTGAAATATCAATTGCCATAGTAGTGGACAGGTGCACAAGTGTTTCAGAAAATGACCTAGGAAGAATATCACAAATTTAAATTCGTCACGTTGGCCCAGAAGGGGACTTTTTTCTTTTTTTTTTTTTTGCTTACTGGTCGCATCTCATTTTGAAGATCTTTTCATGAATATTGTTTTATGGATCCTCTAGGGTAAGGGTTTTTTCTTTTTAAGATTACATTTGGGCACAGACACCTATCAAGAATGACATGGTCAAAGGAACAGCTGAAGGAGCTGAAGAGGCAGTGGACGGAGTTCCAGAAGAGGTGTGTGACATTAAGAACTTCACAGCCGCGCCGAAATATAGTGAAGAGCTTCATACATTTTTATTAGCAAAAAGGACTAGCACTTTTGATGAATTTGAAAATTCATATTGAAAAAGAAGCTATAAACGGCAAAAAAAAAAAACAAGCTTTTGTCAGATTTTCTTTGCAAGCAAGCATTTAGCTGTAAGTACCTTTATAAAGTTTTAGGACATTTGTTAATCAGAAACATGCACTGAATTACGTATATACATTTGTACATAAATTGCATTTTCCCTTATATGTGAAGAGCTCAAAGTATTTAAATTACTATAAATGCGTACATATTTTAAAATTCGTGTACAGTATTATTAATGCGGTTTCGGAATTTATTACTGCATAAATATGTACATATGAGTAGGAATGTTTATGCATGTAATGTTATTTTTAAAAGCAAAAAGAACAAAAAACACTCTGACCACGAAGTTTGTATTGCGCGATGGCTTGGACAGACAGGCGTGTACCTCCCAATAGTGGACAGATCATCCGGTCCGGAGGTGTCCGCTATTCATAGGTTTTACTGTATTATCATAGCTGTACTCACTTTTTTCAAAGGAAAAATTCAGTCCCAAGTTTAGGCTCTTTACTGTTTATGACATGAAAATACGTATATGATAGTACTTTCACCTATACTGTCTTAGAAATTATCAATTGCAACAAAGTTTTATAGCTGAGGATGACTTAGACAGCAAAGGTGAAAGTACAGTTGAAAATGTATTTTTTATGTGTTTTTTTCTGCAATAAATAGTAAGCCTGAAAGCAGACTTACTTTTTCCTTTGTAAGAAGTACAGTTTTGATAGTATTTCAAAATTAGCATCATTTATATTTAGTACTTGTAACACACTTACATGAATGTTCTGTAGTACAAGAAATTTTTAGTGTTTGTACCCATTTTTATATTTTAGTGTAACATTTTCATTATGTCAGAATATTTGGATTCACTATATATTTTTTGTGTGTTTATCAGTGGATAAAACATCCTGTTTTTCCATAGATTTGCCTAGATTTAGGAAGTATTTAAAAAAAATAGCTGTACCAAGTTTGAATTTGCCAGTGTCATGTACTCAAAATTTAGAAACTTTGGGGAAAAAAAATGCTAAAGAAAATGGAAGATGGTATGAAAACCGCTGTGCAAAGAGGTAAGAAATTTTTATTTCTTTGTTCGAGGTATGTAGGTCGCTTTTTATGTTTGTGAATGGTAAAAATATCAAAATATATTTTTGTACTATAAATTTTAAATCAAAATTAACTACATGTTATGCTTCAGTGTACTGTCCTTTCATACTAATACCACGTGCATACTAAATGTATTAGTATTTGTGCCATTTTTGGACCAGTAAAAATGAGTGACCACCTCATTTTGGTATACACTAGCCTTGCCAACTATTTGACTGCTTACCATATTTTGAGTTTTATTTTTTAGCATATTTTCATGCGTACATGTACAAATTCTGTTATTATTAATTTCTGATATATATCCCAATGAAATTATGTGTTAATTTTTCACATATATTGTAAATGTGTAAGTTTTTTATTCACAGACCAGTGGCTATTTTTGCGGAGCAGTGTTTTGCAAATTCAAGTGGTCCGCTGAGCCTGTAGAAGATTTTTTCTAATTCCAACACTGCTATATCTCTAGAAGCCTATAGTGCTACCGTGGGCACTGCCAGCATTTTCCTGGGACAGATCTTTTTCGGAATAATGTCCATCATTTGCTTCTTATGGGGGAGGGAAGTAAAACAATATGAAATATTACATTTGTAATTTTCAATGCATTTAAAATTATTAAACCGTATGCATAAACCTCCAGCTTTTTTTTTCGCCCATGTACTATGTGCCATTTGCAACATAGCAATTTTGTATTAGTTGTTACAATTTTTTTAATGAGTGATCTCTCTCTTTTGGTTATGAAACTCCCTGAGGAGCTGTTGCCACCATAATCAGTTTCCTACAACTTGCATTGTTTCTTTTTTGTGTGTGCTGTGTGTACCACATCAGAAATGGGTATGCCCAAAATGTCAGTAATCCCATCATTCTGATAGCCTTCCTCCCATCATTATTTTTTTGTTGTTCCTTTATGGTTTTTGACATAATGATATCCCTTATATACACTGAAGTGCCATTGAATTTGACATACTAGTAACACAGCTCACCTCTTCTCCCACCATAGCATGGGAAAACTCAAATGTCTTAATGACTTATGAGATGGAGTGACCCAGTCTCTGGACACCAATGATCTTCCCTCAATCAAAAACATCCAAATCATGCATCTCCTCCATTACACCTGTAATCGATCACTGTTAAGGAAATTGTACCCAATGGCTATATTTAAACCTTGTTTTGGCTGAGCATGTGTGATAATGTACAGGTAGCTGGCATGCATTTGCATAATTGCTGCCAACTCTAATTCAATGGCACTTTAGTGTATAATGAGGAGGCTCTATTCTTGGACTATGAGGCCCCTAGGTAAAGTCAGATCCACATTCACTGGTAGTACTGTTCATTGGTTTGATTCTGATACAACACTTATATTAAAATAAATCTTAAGCTGGATTTGAGGCAAATATTGGTACATGTTTTAAATGTCAGTTCAGTGTCTTCAGGCAAACTCTTCTAATCATAATCGCCATGGTACGGGATGGTATTTGTGGTGGATTGATGCTACAATTGCTCGATTTCGTTTTCTAGATTCATCTTGCTTCTGCATATTGTAATGACGTCACACTGTATATAATACCAACAGCATGGCAACTACTGATAGAAGAATCTGTATTAGTAGCAGTAATTTGGCTTTAGTAAAATATCTTGCAAAAATTTCTCTACCACATCCTTCAAGCTTAATTATGTCACTTCCTGAAAGCTTAAATCATATGAAATTTTGGACATTTATTGAGATTTATGTCCTTTAAAAATGTTTTTCGAATTGCTATTAAAATTTTGTGTAAAGGATACTAGTCCATTATAGAATTCTTGGCTTCTGTTTTGTTTGTGAGATTGGCAGTATTCCATTAATATAATCCACATGCACTGCCACATTGGTTTTATTTGTTTGAAGCATTTTATGTGACATTGCTGTATATCATTGTTGGTTGCAAATAAGGTATCCTCTCTTATAATGTTTTTCATTGCTGAGTTATTTCACTCTTTCTACAGGTTAACTGTGAAGGTGGGACAATCTTCAGGAGACCACACTGTTTTGCTTGGAGATGAGCTGCCTGGGAAAGATGGTGAGGAAGATCGTCATCTTCCAGCAATTGGTTCACTTGAGCTGATGACAGATAATGTAGCCCACCTTGGTGAGAATCCAGGCAGAGATGAAGACCGTAGTATTGCAGTGAGGAGCCTGCTTCAGCTGATGGATAGTAGGCCTATACCAGCTCAGCAGCACGAGGCAGTGCAAGTCTGTTCAGGGTCAATAAAACAGCCAACTGTGAATTTTGAACAGTTGTGTTCTTCAGGCGCACAATTCAAATCTTTTACTGGACTACAATCCAAGGAACTGTTAGAAACCATTGTTACTATGATACAAGAAATATTTCCCGAGCAACCAATTAGACTTAATTCATTACAGCACATGGTTCTCTTAACATTAGTGAAGATGAAAACTAATGTGAAATGGACCACATTAGGGGCTCTGTTTGATTGTAGCCCAAACACCTGCAAGACTGTCTTTTACGAATCAACTAAACTGATGTCACAAGTGTTGGACTGCGCAATTTATTGGCCAACAAAAGAAGAAATTATGTGCAATTTGCCCAAGTATTTCACAAATTTCAAAAAGGTGAGAGTAATACTGGACTGCATGATGTGTTTAAAGTTGCTGCAGCATTGGCAAACCTTGGAAACCCAATTCTGTCTGAAGACAAATTTAAATTTTATAGTGATGGATTATTTTAAAATGACAAATAAAATCTGATTTGAACCCACTTCTCAGTAGATTTAGGATGTCAACTTGTAGGGACTTTTTAATAATGTTTTAGTAATGTACAGTTAATATTATATAAATTGTATTTGGTAAGTAAAGTATTTGAATTTCATGAGGATAGTGTGAAGTTTAAGTCTATTTGTAAGCATTGCAGTTTAAAGTTAACTTTTGAGATAAGTGAGTAAGGTATATAATGCAGTAGGTGTAGTGTGGTACCTAGAATTGATTTTGTATCAAGTAATGCTAAAGTGTTGTGCTATTTTATTTTTGGCCAAATTTTCCTGGGAGTGTAGACCATTTATTAATGCCATTTTTTGATTATTGGTAAATTTGTGCTCAGTTGTTGTAATATCTAAGTTTACCGTGGGTCATGTAAATCTGGTTGAGGAGGTTGTTCGAAAGGGCAAATCAATATCATAGTACACATATTCTTATAATTTCCACCCCATAGAAAGAGATATTTCACTTCAGCGACATAACTTATCCACCATGTTCATTGTGTGTGTGTCATATTACAATCTAAACCGTGCCGTATAATTTGTGAAGTTCAAATGTGTGATGCTTTTTAGGCCTGCTATAATAATCGAAAATTTAGAGGAACTACCTCTTAAGAAATATCCATGTGTAAAGAAAGACCTCACAATTAATTTTTGGAAACGTTACACTTTCCTTTTGTATCTATAAATTTTTGTCCCTTTGGAAGCACATAAGCTGCACTTGATACTATTAAGTTTTATTGGACCTTATGGCCAGGGTTACAAATGTTGACCTGTACAGCGAAATGTGGTTTGAAAAAAAAACTTGTTTACTTTGATGAAGTTTATAAAATAAATATAGGCCAAGCGGCCTTTCAAAAACCCAGACTTTGTGCGGTGAAGAATTATGTGTTCCAGTTGAATTTCCTCTCAGGGTCACACGTTTACCCACCTTAGCTTGACTAAGGGCTGATTTGAATCTTGGAGTTTGGATCTGGCTCCTAAAATTGGAGCTTATTTTTCCAGCCCTGAATTAATGCATTTTGTCCTAACCACTAAATTGACCTTCACTGCCTCCAAAAGTTATTACAAGAGTACATTGCATACCATTGATTTTTAGTGTTCACATATTTGGTACACATGCAAACAATTACCATACCTATTTTCCACTTTCAGGTGTTTCAATCATTGTAAACACAAACATACAATGATAACTTTTGGAATTTCAAATATCAGTGTTGCATTTTATTTTATTTTATTTTTCATTTATCATGGCTTTAAATAGATTGGATCTAACTTTTGTTTCAAAATGCATTCACACATCTCCCAAACTTTAATTTTTACTCAAATTTCAATATTCAACTTCAGTTTAATATTTGCATAATTAATTTTTTATTAAAAACAATAACCCATAACGACAATTTATTATACTCATGTGCCTGATCATGTGGACTCACTTTTCACCCATACAATAGTTGCAACGTGTGCCACGGATAAAAAGACAAACATAGAAATAATAACTTCTACTTTAGGAAAAAATAACTAGAGGCTATGGTTTCACTCTTGAACACTGTTTTATTGCACAAGAAATTTCAATACAAAGAAGTACTTTCAGGCACCAGGAGCCCATGACGCTGTGCCTTTCCTCAGGTTTTTACTGTTATGTCTAACACAGAAACTTCACAAACATTTATCTTTTAAAACAGGCAAAACATATCTAAAATATATAAATTCTAATTTTTGCAGCATGCCTGCAATGGATTCCTGATCTATATGAACTTCAATTCTGACATAGGAATTATCTACTGATGAATATAGTATAAAGTGGCGCACTTTGGCTCCAGTTATTGCCATTCCCATTTGGACCTGTGCATAGTATCTGTGCTTTTTTTTAATACATATTGTCCCGTTTTTTTATCATTGGCAATATAAATGGTACTCGGTGCAAGTTGTGCTGCTGAATGTTTTGTACCCATAAGTGGGCATTTAATTTCCAGAATAATCATATCATCATTTTGGATAACTAAGCCATCTGGACTATAACCAGCCCATGGCATTTCTGGGTGTATTATGATTCCTGGTACACAAACATTCAACCCAGTGTTACTTATGAATGCAGTTCTTGCTGCAACATCATATTTTTGACCATGACCAGTTGCATACTTTCCTTTGAATTCGGAAAAGTAGATGGAATTAATCTTCCTGTCACACTAAGGATTTTTGTTGAATGCATATGTGTATAGCTCATAACATATGCTCGCAGTTACTCTTTTTTCCCTTTCAGCTTTCCACCTGAAAAAACAGTAATACAACTACATTATAATATGTATTTTAGTATATTCTTGCACTGTAATAAAATACAGGAATTTATCTTGTCAGTGTCATACCATTTGAGTTATAATATAATGGGACTAATTAGAAAAGCATGGTGTGTACACAACTATCTTTTACTAGATGCACATGATAGTAACAGTCAGCAGCTTTCTAAAGTCATGCTTATAAAGCAAAAAATACATATAAAAACCTGTAAAGTAATTTTAGAAAGTATATTAAGTGAAATGAAGAGCCATACATAATTTTAGGACCTACATTTGAAAATCTGTAAAATAATGTTGTACCTATGCCTGATGTGATCAGCCTCTGAGGTATTCCCTTTAATTTCAAGTTACCTCAAAGGCAGTATGCAGGATTTTTGAAATCGGTTTTGACAAATCAGCTGTTAACATTGAAGTGTGCAGGTGGACTCTGATCCTTACCTATCCCCCCCCCCCCAACCACCACCCAGTTGCCTTTGTATAGTTTAAAGGCTTACAAGCGTACAATTCCTCCGCCCTGGCACTCAACGAAACACTGTTTCTCTGTTGTAAAGAAACAAAATGTGCATCTCAAACTAATTATTCACAGGATAACATTTCAAACAGATTTTAAATCTGCAGAATTTTCTACCACAAATAAGTATCAAACTTGGTGTGATAAAAGAGAAAATAACACGAATTGGGAAATATGTTTGGCAATTTAACATGTACGGAAATTCATGACAACTGATTTTACCTGTCAACCATCACAAAGGTGCATTTATTTGACCTTCCTTTTTGAATATATACTCATTTTTATAAAAAATTTGAAAAAGCAAAGGGCACGGTACATCTGGTAAATAATGACTATTTTACAAGTTCTTATATACTACAAGTAACTTTTTTATAAATTACAAGTAGTGCTTATAATTTTTTGCCATTTTTATTTTTATTTAGCAGCTTCTACTTTGCCATTTCCAGGTTCACTATTTTTACTATTCATATCAACTTTATTGCTCTTAATTTTTTTTTTTTTTTTTTACACATGGTACACTTAGAGAACAAAACTTCCTTTTCAGAAAGCATGTTACTGTGGTCACAGTATATATTGTAATAACCTCCAAATTTTGTTTCATACTGACAATTTTGGATCTAAAATGATGTATGGGCCTAGGACTTAACATAAGGTATTGGAAATCTGTCATCACTTTGTGGGAAATTGTTAAGTTTTTGGAACATTCTGCATTCATGCTATCAGTAGTGTTTTCTTGTGAAACTTTCATTCATGCAGAGAGTAGGGCATTTCTGTAGTCAGGTGTAGTTTTGCAGAAATCATTCAGAAAATATATTTGTGTAAATAAATCTGTATTCTAGAATGTTAGTGAACAAACTGAAATGAAATACTTGAATTGAATTATATGATATTCAGGGCTAAACAAAATTTTATTCCTGTTGTACTTGAGAGTATTTTTAACAAGTGTCCAATCAAGGCTGCCGAGACAAATCTATATCTTGGAGTAATGCAACACACTGCTACCTTAGGTGGTAGTCTATATTTGTTTTATCTTCCTTGGCTATCTTGGGATCTGCCTATCCAACTATTCTGCAAATTGTTACCAATGGTCAAAAGACAGGTATTCAAACTATGAGTTGTATGGACAATTATTAAAGAACTGGCATATTTTGCCTGTACCTCAGCTTTACATTTACAAGGAATTCACTCCTGGAATTCATAAGGTTTGAAAATAACTCTGTCATTTCCTTGGCAAAAAAGGATTCTAAAGTTGCACAGCATCATTTTAGGTGGGACCAAGCTACAGAAATGGTATAACTCCTGTATGCAGCAACTATGTGACCAAAAGTTCAGAAATCAAATGCTTGAATAGTACCTTGCAGATATTTGTACTAACTGTGCATGATGCTAAAGAACAAAAGAAAAATTGTAATATGAATTCAGAAAAAGTGTCTTACATTTGGGCAAACAATTACAACCACACACACACACAAAGGCTTTCTGTGTACTATATATTCCTTTACATTTGTTGTATTTAAGATTTTCATGTCAAAAGCACACCTTCATTCCATTATTAGTAACAATTTTGTGCACATGTTGTGGAAAGGGACATATATACTAGCACTGTTAACATCTTATTCTTTGTTAAGCCCAGCTAACTGGGTAGAAATAAATGTTTGATGAAATAGAGAGAATTAAATATCTGAGAAAACATGGGAAATTCATCAGAAATATTTCGGCAACTACTCCACACGATGTATCGTTCAATTCACGTTTTTTATTTAGTCAGCTTGGGAAATTGTGTTAACGATAATTCAAGAGACCTATGATCCAAAGATCTGGGTTTACTTCCCAGTCTAAGTTGATAGAAAGTTTTTTCAAGCTCACTAAAAGAAAGTGAATTGAACAAAGAAGTTCATGGACAGTATTTCCCAAAATATTTCTAAATGTTTTGAGACCTCTCCCCCTCCAGACCATGACAGAAGATTTATTTACAGCATTTTATAAACAGATACACATATGTGTACCCAACTACATTAACAGCTGAATATGAAAATTGTAAATAACTACCGTTCTTAGACTTTTTATTAAAAAAACATGTCCACTATAGAATATGAAGTTTACAGAAAACCTACGTTCATACCAGCTATCATTCCAAAAGAGTCACATCATCCTTGGAGGTATAAAATATCTGCATTTACGTATTACATACAAACAGCAATTACACATTTTTCAAGTCAATAGGCAGAAAAGAAAGAACTAGACTGGATTAAAGGCAATGCAGTGGAGTTTGGATATGACGCAAAACTCATAGACAGGCTATACAAGGAATGCAAAGTACCGAAGAGCAATTATAAAAAAAAAAAAAAAAAACCTAAGAATGAAGAATTAAAATACTGTGGGAAACTACCGAACCACCCTAATATAACACGAATCATAAAAAAAGAATGCCAACAAACTAACCTTAGAAATGCTGATAATGTTCAAGATATTGCACAAATAATAACCCAGCACAGAGATCCGATATCAATTTTAGACAGAGCTGGTGTTTATGGGATACCAACTGCACCATCAAAAAAGAATACCTATGATAACAAATCATATATCAAAAGTATAAAAAGAAGTTTAAATATCAGATGGAAAGAACATCAAGACAATTGGAACAAAAAAGAAGCAAAAACAGCTATGATTCAATAATGCATGGACAATAATACGGAGCCCAAGTGGGTTAATATAAAACATCTCACAGCACCCACAAACAGATCCTCATATCTGAGGCCATTATGATTGAAAAGACAAAGGAATCTAATTGTAACAACAATAGTCCATGTAACCTATATGGACTATTATTGTTACTACCACGTCATCTTTATCCTGTTCCAAATCTGAAAGCAGGTGACTATATTCATCGCCGTGGCACATCAACACGTGTTTCTATTCATTGAGAACTGTGCAAAAAAAAAAAAAATGAAAACACGAACTTTGCGAAATCTTAACGAAATGGGCTGAAATTCTTATCAACACCATGAGTTGGTAATAAGAGGGTCCCTCAAAATTTCACCGGAATCCGGTCAAAACTTTTAAAATATGCATGATTATTTTAATTCATCGGTAAACAAAAATATATGCGCAGAAACGGTTAAAAATTTGACCGCTAATTAAAAAAGTTATTTGCCGATTCTGGTGAAATTTGGAGGTCATGTTCCTATTAACGATTTATGGTGTTCATTAAAATTTCAGTCAGTTTCATGAAATATTCACAAAGATACGTTTTTAACTTTTTTATCCCAGAGATTCGCCCCACAAAGATGTCTGAAACTGAAAGCATGTGATGCATTTGATCGTCGATAACAAATTGTTAATAAATTTTGTTCAGTCAGTGTTCTAATGCTGTGAATGTTGTGTACGGCCAAGTGCTGAAATAATCACACTATGAATAAATAATTTGTAATGACCGAATTTGTGAAATCAGCATTTTTCTTTCTTGCAAGCATCAATTATTTCCCCCGATTTTTTCAGTGACATATAAGGGAATATGAAATTAATAAGCCGGGTAGTAAAGTTAGTTGTTATATAAAATATTCTAGAAGGACCCCCATGCACAACTTCGCACACGACCTTCCAAGGTCACAGACAAATTCTAACGTGTGAAACACAGAATTTCAGAAGAAAGCAAAATGCTCTTCAGAATTTTCTATTAACTTTCAGATCATGTTTGGAAATTGATCTTGGTTACCAAAGTAAGGTTTTGCTTTTTTAGTTTGAATTATTGAAATCAGTAAATAATGAGTAAACAGTGAAATGAAACATTAAAAAAGAAAACAGAAATGCAGATACATGAAACAACAGCAACTTGATACTTCAGGTTGTGAACAAACATTTCATTGTTTTGGCCTGAAGTCAGTAATATTGATACAGACTTTTGTAAATCTGTTTTCACGTACTGGTGGTAAAAAGCTAATTCTGCCTTATTTAGGGTATCTAACAGCTCTGGCTTCAGGTAGTCACTAAATGTAAATTCCTTTGATATGATTTTATGAATTGCACTTGACATGAATTCCTCACTTGTCTGTGACTGTGGTGTGGAGCTGCAAATGAACAAGGGGGAAAAATTGCAAAAACATTCACTTACCATCCAATACATGCACAAAATTTAAAAACTGAAGTTGCACTTCTGCTACCTGAAATGATACAGGGTGGTTCAAAAGACACATTACCCAGGTAGTTTAGCACACCAATTTTCAGCATAAGTTATATACAACTGACAAATAATGTCCAGCTCTTTGGAATAATCTACCTATTGAATGAACTAATGTAAACAATATATCACTGTTCACAAAAAGATTAAAAAAAAACATTTATTCCAAAATGTGGTTAATTCATAACATTAGATATTTAATATACAGTATAATACTATGTGTGCTCAGCATATGTCTCAAGAGTTTTTCCTCGCCTGGGGTTTCGTTAGAAGGCAATAGAATCCATTAAAATTATGTGTAGTCTATAATGGTTGCCATTACTACATTATGCTGGCACGAAAGAACTCGGAGACATGTGCACCTTTCCGCATCTTGAAAAAAAGGGGAAGAAACCCATGTTGTCCTAGTCTATTGCAGCCATATTGCCAAAAATGCTAGAACCATGAGCTCACAGATTGAAAGTGCTTGCAGAACAAGAAGCATTTTAAGTTAATAAGCACTGTAAGGTAGTGACTGCATTTAGTTGCTAAGCAAAATGACATGATAAAAATACAAGCATACACAATATATAGTGCAGTGAAATGCAAGAATTAAAAAAACAATGAAATCTATGTCAACAAGAAGGAAATAACACAAAACTTTAACTTATAGTTACTCAAAGAAAGGTTATGTGCAATGTAGGTAGTTACTATCTCCCCACCTCCGAAAAGAAAAAATGTACATGGCGATTTTCCATACTTCTGATATTTCTCATGTAATTAATTCATATGAAAGTAAAAACAGCTAGCAGTAAAAATATGAATTTCTAGCAAAGTTACATTTTTGACATTGCATTTACTTAGGAAGAGCCATGTAGTATATTACATGAGAACAAACACAACAAACTTAAAATAAGCTTCATTTCTTACTGTTTATTGTGTGATAAGTGAACAAAATCACACGGTAACATTTTCAGTCTGTTGTACAGACCTTCAGCCTTCATACATGAACTCTTTGTTTTGTAACACCATGTTGAATGTCTTGATATCATATTACTGTTGTTCAAACTCTTAATAAAAGATACATTACAAGATACAATAAACAGTAAAAAATGAAACTTAACCAAATTTTTTGTATTTATTGTCATTTAGACATTGTGTAGTGTTTAATTATTATGTGCTTATTGAGTTGCATAGTTTCACTTCCTAAGTAAATACGTTTACTTAAAAAGTAAAGATATCTTTACTTAGGAAGTGAATCCATGTAAAATCAATATTTTTACTCAAATTGGAAGTTTACTTTGTCTTAGAGCCATTCTCCCATATTAATGTAAAATCAGGGATAGAAAATACTCTTTTCTTCAGTAGGTAAGCACTTACAACTTACTTCCTTTCAAGAAGAGTCATGATTATCATACATTTTGAGACATGATAAACTGTTTCAATGAACTGCTTTGTGAAAATATTTGCAACATGAATATTCATACATTTCCAAGTAACACGCACTTTGGTTTTTGCACAGGGTGCAATGGTGTCAAATTTGCTGCATGATGTCTCACGAGAGAAGAATTGGGGCATGCGGCAATAAGATTCAGAAAGCACTGTGATTTTTGTTCATCAGAAATATGAGCAGTTGTTCCACTTGTGACATGGCAGAAGTCTTGTAATGGAACTGGGTGATATGACAGTCTTGTATCTTTGGCATTAGTTCCTGACCATGCACATTTTTCATCCGTCGCAGACAGTCTCTCCAGACTTGCAACATTTTCCCTTGAAACATAATTTTGAAGAAAAAGCAAGTATGGAAATTGATCACATATTTCATAACAAGAAAAACACAGAAATGTTGAAAAATATATAATGGCTGCTTTGCCCAAAAGTAGTTGATTAACACATTGTAAGTTTAAGGAATTTCAAGATTGTACAGAAAATGAAAAATAACACAAAGCAATTAATTATGCATAGCCGATTCAGTGGGATACCATCTTGCACTGCTTATGAAGCCATTTAAAGGAAACGTATGGGTACAGCATACTCTAAATTCCCTGTACCACAAGTGTTGTCTTCAAGTGGCCCATTTCTCATCAAAGAACAGACTTGCATATCTACCCATCAGGTCAGAACACCATATTTTAAGCACAAAATGCTACAATATCATATTTTAGAACTCAGTGCTGATTCAACAACTTTTTAATGATGAAACGTGCACCATCACATATTGCGGATAAACCATTATTTTGCCTGAATTAGGACAACATGATTGTACTGAGTAGAATCATAGGATGACTATTTTTTTTAACACTGTGCAATGAGAGCACATATGTTTATAAGAATTTTGAGTTTTAATTGCACTGCAATTCAACAGGAATGCTTAACCTGAATTAATTGGCAAATACATTCCAGGACATAGGAATTAGTTTTCTGACAGCTCCTACTAATATAAAACAAATTAATGGATATAAATACTGAATTTAATATAGTACAAACAGACCTGCAGTGGAAGCTAGGTAAAATTATTCTATCTGGTACTTCAAAACTAAAAAAAAAATCAGAGCACTTCCAAAATTTGATAATTTAATAATAATCTGTAGCACAGATATTCTAAAACCTAGGCATCATACACAATGGCCAAAACAGATATTGGGCCACATTTTGAAATTAACAAAAACATGTCTCAGATTTTCCACCCAACAGGTCTACTTCACTTGGGTTGGGAGAGCTACAGTTTATTAAAACGTTTTCGATTGCGGATTAACCAGACCAAAATAATAACTGGACAATTTAAATTGCACCTAGAAACTATAAATAATCTTACAGTGTGTCAATGATCCAACATTATATGGTTTAGACAAAAATATAGGCAAATATATCAATCACTATGTGACAAACATTCATCAGAATGATACTTGCCTCTACCATGCTGATTTTCAGTGACTTAAAATTTTGCATCTGGAGTTATTGATATAATTCCTGGTTTTGAATTATATGAATCTATGTATACTGCATTAGCTTGTTTTAAATCTCCAGATGGTGCGGACTCTTAATTTTTTCGTGAATATAATCTTTTAATTGTTACATGAATTTATCGAATCTTCCAGATTTTTCCCCCTTATACCAGTTTCTTTATATGAGCACTTCAAACGTACATCTTACTGCATAATGGTCCTATTGCTTTCTTTCACTTTACAGATCCAATGGTTTTGTCTAATTTACAGACGGAAAAAACAAAACTGATCTGCCAGTATACCTACTAGTGGTGTGGCGGGTGAAGGAGGACACCAAAATGTGACTTTCCCAGGGTCCCGCTAATTCTTGCCACACCCCTGTTGGTATTACTATATCACTTGCCTGAAAATGTAAAAATAAAAATTACCTGTTACAGTAAAGCATTACTGCTACACAGTGCTTACACGTTCCACTTCTGCCCGCTTTACAAGAGCACTCAAATGACTTTATAGAAATTTCACTGTTGCTTGTATCCAAAACACCGTTGATGGACTAAATGCAGTGCGAAACTATGAGAATTTCTCTTCCATATTCCTTCTTAATTCCACAAGAAATTATATAGCCTGCATTAATAATCACTTCCCCTTCTTTAATGCATCTTGAATTTTTGGAAGCGTCAACAAATTTCATTTTTTCAAGGATTGAAAGCAACAAACCAGCCATTCTAACATTCGACTTTATGGAAATACGTGCGATGTTACCCGTACTAGAGAAGTTTGTTTACGTTTGCGCAGCGCCACCTATAGTTCGTTGAGGTTCCCAATTAGGAAATCGTTTGTTCTTCAGCTGCAGATTAAACTAAAGCATTTATTGTGCGTAAAAGTGAGACACGAACGAAAAAAAAAGACAGGACTTTTGAGGTGTTAGATGAATCGTTCCACGGCAGTTATGATCGACTTTGTTTAGGTTTTAGATACCATCTCTCCGTGTGTCACTGTGCGATTATTGTTCTGACCTGTCAATTAGGACCTCAGCTGTCGTCCCAATGTTAACAAGAAAGATGACACCGAATTTCCAAGTGTATTGAGCACATCTTTTGAAACCGTTCTGATGCAAATTAAATTTACTACACCTGTTCAAATCACTGGGACCGGTAAGGAAAACTGTAGTATCTAGCCGAAGAAAAAGAATCAATTTGGTTTTTAATCCTGCAGATACTGCTGTGAACGAAAACGTCAGCTTACGCACTCTGCTGACAGACTTGTGCGTTAAGAAAAAATTGAATTTATATGAGAAACATTTCTCAGCGGAAAAGCTCTCCAACAAAGAATGTTTATTTTTCAAATCGGGCTCTTAGAAGCAGAGATATCGACAAATATGCTTCTAAGTCCCCCCCTCCTCCTCCGCTAAAAAAACAATCATTATTTTAAAAAGAAACTATTTTCAAAAGGATTTTGGCTGTGAGCGGTATCGGTTCATGAAAGGATTTTTTCAATCGAGTTTTCAGGAGCTCAGATTTTTCTGCAAATACATCTGACGCAGAAATTAACTCTTACGTCCCCTCGGGTCCAAACCATTTTTTATCAAATATTAGAAATTATATGCTGAGAACTTCCTAACAGGACCTGTATCCGGTGCAGAAGGAATTTTTCAAACCAGAGTTTCAGAAGCAGAGATATTGAGGAAAACGAAATTTACCTTACGCTCCCTAACGAAAGTCTACGCATTACTTGAAAAATTTGAACATTTGTATGAGAAACCTTTTACACCGGATACGCTATCCAACACAGAAAGAATTTTTCAAATCCGACTTTTACAGGCAGAGATATTGACAGAAATAAGATACACATTTACATCCTCTCGTGAGAAACCATGGATTATTTTAAGATGAAAATATTCTCCAACATTTATCGACAGGTGTGGTATGGATCCACGAAATAATTTTTTCAATCAGGCTTTTAGAAGCTGAGATTTTGTTGCAAATACGTACGAAGCAGAAATTTAAGGCTTACGCACATGGTGGCCGAACAATATTTTATAAAAATCAGAAATTACAATTAAAAAAATTTCCACCGGGAGCTGTATCCTATGCTAAAAGAATTTTTCAAATTGGAGTTTGAGAAGCAGAAATATCGGGAAAAGCGCAATTTTCCTTTACTCTCCCTAGCGGAAAGTCAATTAATTATTTGAAAATTTTTAAATTATATTCGAAACATGTCGCACCGGAAACTCTGCCCAAAAAAGAAGAAATTTTTCAAAGCGGATCATTAGAAGCAGAGATATTGGCAAAAAAAATATATATGTCTACGCCCCCTGGCGAAGAAACCATACATTATTTTAAGAAGAAAATATTCCGGAAGGGTTTGTCCACGTGAGTAGCGTCGGTCTACGATAGAATTTTTTAAATCGAGATTTTAGAAGCTCGGATTTTGTTGCAAATACATTAGAAGCAGAAATTACCACTTACGCTCCCTAGTGGCCAAACGTTTTTATTCTAGAAATTAGAAATTATATGCAAAACATTTCCCATCGTGAGCTGTATCCGCTGAAAGAAACATTTTTCAAATCGGAGTTTTTGAAGCTGAGATATCTGAGGAAAAGCAATTAATTTTTACGCCCCCTAGCGGAGAATATATGCCTAACTTTAAAAGGAGACTACGCCTAAAATAATCTTCGACTTGAATGGAATTGAAAAGTAAATTATTTTTTTTCAATTGGATGTTTAGAAGCAAATATATGGCTTAGAATGTATTTTGAATTCGATAACATCTGCATTTGCGCCATCTAGCGGCGAAATTTTGCCTCGTAAAAAAAACGAAATAAAGCATCACCATTCGCACGTTTCAAGCTTCCTAATGCAAAAAGATTTTTTTAAATCGGACTATTACTTGCAGAGACATCGTGTCTACAAACGGACGGACGGACGGACAAACCGATAACATAAGCACGATCTTTTTTTACAAAAGACGTGCTAAAAATGGGCATACCGATGAATAATAACTGGCATGTGTGATTAACTTGCTCTTAAGACAACGCACAAAGACATGACTCCTCCCATCAGCTAATGGAATACGGATGTTGCCGAGATATATATACAAACTGAAGTGCCAGGAAAACTGGTACAAAGGAGCTTATGCAAAATACATAGCAATGTTACCTATGCGTGTACTCTGTCGCGTCCGCCAGTGCGTATATAAAGCAATATACATCCTTGCCAGCTGTCAGAGCTGTTTTCGGTATGAGAATGACAAGTAATAACGATTTAAGCGATTTTCAACGCGGTGTCATAGTTGGCGCTCGTGAGATGGGCCATAGTACTTTGGAGGTAGAAAGAAAGTTCGGATTTTCACGGATGACCATGGCAAATGTGTACCGTGACCACAAGAATTCCAGCAAAACCTCCAACCAACGATACCAATGTGGCCGACAAAAGACATTGGGTGTACGCGACTATCGTCGGCTGTCAAAAATCGTTTCACGAGATAGGCGTGCAACACGCTCGCAGGTATAATCGGAATTCAATGCTGGGGCCTCAACAAGCATCAGCGTTTCCGGACTGTGCAAAGTACTTTACACGATATGGGCTTTGGGAGCCGCCGCCCAACTCGAGTCCCCTTGATGGGTGCACGGGACAAAGCTATGCCCTTGGCTTGGGCACGGCAACACCGTCACTGGACACTTGATGACTGGAAACAAGTAGCCTGGTCTGACGAGTCGCGTTTCCAACTCTATCAGGCAGATGGAAAGATTCGCGTGTGGCGCAAACCCCATGAAGACATGGATCCCGCCGGCCAACAGGGAACTGTACCCGCTGGTGTGGGTCCGTAATGACATTGGGTGTGTGTAGCTGGACTTCTTTGGGACGGTGGGACCCCTGGTACGTCTACAAACGTCTGTGACCGCCAACGCTATGTGCGCATCCTTTCTGATGAAGTACACCGGTTCATGTCCTGCATTCATGCTGATGGGTTGGGCCTGTTCCAACAGAACAATGCACCTCCACACAAGTGTTGGACGCCACATTATGGTTAGAGGAACATTAATCTGGGTTTGGGGTATTGCTATTCTCACCCAAGTCTCTAGATCTGAACGTGCTAGAACACATTTGGGATGCCATGCTACGCGCTATCGAACACCGGAATCAGAGACCTCGGAATACACCCGAATTGTGGAACGCTCTGGAGGAAGTATGGTGTGCATTGCCTACAGCATATTTCCAGAAGCTAGTAGTGTCCATGCCTCGTCCTATTTCTGCAGTCCTGCGCTCCCGTGGGGGACCTACCAAGTATTAGACTGGTGTACCAGTTTTTCTGGCATTTCAGTGTATATATACATCGTGTCAGGTTGTTGATGGCAGCACAAATTCTGCCACGTAAGTCTTCCGGATTACGCACTGGTGTATCGTAAGCCTGGGCCTCAATAAAACCCTGCCGGAAAAGGTCAGGTGGAGTTAGGTAGTTCTGGACATCTGGGGGGGATGCAATGACCGTTGATACTCCCCAATCCATCCTGTAGTGGACTGATCATCGAAGAATGGGCGGACATAATCGGCAAAGTGCGGAGGAGCCCCACCTGTTTGGAAAATCGTTCTTTCAAAATCGGTTTTTTTCTGAGGCACAGCGTATGCTTGAAGCATGTCCAGGTATGCTAATCCAATTACCGTGGCCTCCGCAAAAATAAAGGGACTGATGATTTTGCACTTCACGATCCCACACCAAACATTGCGTTTTGGAAGATTCCTTTCGGGTTAATGAGCACTGTATGAATTTTCAAACCCCCAGATGCCGCAGTTGTGTCTGTTTACTTTTCCAGACACGAGGAAAGTGGACTCGTTTGTAATGTATACCCGTTGTAGGAATGTACCGTCGACTTAAATTTGGCCAACATTGTCTCCGTCTGCTTCAATTTTGGCCAACAATGTCTCCGTTGGCTTCAATTTTGGCCAACTAGTTCACGTCGAAAGGGACATAAAGTGGTAGTCGTTGGTGTGAACAGCATTGCATGTCGTCCTTCTCTCTGTGGTTGGACGCCTGAAAGATGAACAGCCTCAGCATGCTAATCAGGGAAATTTTGCTTTACGAGCTTGAACTCGGCCGTAACGCTGCTCAAGCCACACGAAACATTTGCCGTGCGAAACGGGAAGGTTCCGTGGACCACAGCACCGCAACCAGATGGTTCAAGAAATTTCGCTCAGGTGACAGAAACCTCGAAGATCAGCAGAGTTTAGGTGCACCGTGAACCGAGGATTCGAGTACCGTGGGTCACGACATAGAGGCAAATCTAGAAACCAGCACTCGGAGATCATCAGGTGAGCTGGGCATATCACAGGCCACCGTGGGTCGTTATCTTAAAGCATCGGCAAGATCTACAAGAGCTGTCGCATTGTCCCTCACGAACTCACGCGAGCTGAAGCAAACCGCCGAGTGGAAGTGTTCATAAGTCTCCTAGAAAACACGTTTGATGCACGCTTCATCAAGATACTTGTTATGTGCGATGAAAAGTGGATCTATTTTCGTATTCCCAACACACAGCGGCAGTGGTTGAGCCCAGACCATCTTCCTGAACCTGTTGCCAAACGTGGACGCTTCTAGCAAAGTGTAATGCTCTGCGTCTGGTGAGATTTCAAGGGAAGAATTCTTTACAAATTTGTTCCAAACGGCCGTACCATCAACGCCAAACTCTACTCTGAACAGCTGGCGCTGATGTATGCCGTTTTGGAAAGATCCCCGCAAAGGTGAACAGACAGCGACCTCTCCTACAGCAGGACAACGCTCGGCCTCATACCGTGCGAACGACCCGGGCAAAACTCCAGGAACTTGAGGGCATCGAACTGATGCCACACCCAGAATATAGTCCGGACCATGCTCCGTCGGATAATTACCTGTTCCGGTCCATTGCCTACTTCCATCGAGGGCGGTACTTCAACAACCAGGGGAAGGTGGCAGCTGGGATGATGGAGTTTTTAGCCTCGAAGGACAAGAACTGGTACCTCCGCGGAATCGAAGAACTGGCGAATGGATGGCTAAAGACGGTGCAACACGATTGTCTGTACTTTGTATGCTAGCAGCTTTCTTCGTAAAGGTAAGTATGGAGACATAAAGTGATCCAAATATTGCAAAACGTTCGACTCACCGTCCGTACATACATGTATATATATTTTCTTAGGCAGCATTGCCATTAAAGAATTCCTTTATGCATTCAGTTTGCTTGCAGTAAACATCTATCCCCTTGTGGAGTTAGTTTCTACCATAACAGAAATTTAGTCGAAGATAAGGCCCTTGAATTAATTTAGTTAAACAAAACACGTCTTTCCAACGCAAAAATGTTTGTTCTCCTGTTACTGAAGAACTTCTCGAAAATAATTTGAAAAATTTCTGTTCTATAATTTAAAAGCACGACCGTTTGATCAATCGCTTTTCTAAAATTATCTTGAAAATTTATTTTCTATTTACGTAGATCTTTATCGTTTAGACAATTTCTTTCAGTTATAGTTTTTAATGCTCACTAATTAACGCAGGGTAATTTCGTATTATTTTTTCTAATTTCACTGGAATGATTTATTGTGTCTGGGACTTACTTTCACCAGTATCGTGCAACATAAACTTCTTTTTTGTTTGTTTAGATATCCAATAGTGTATGCACCATGTAATTTTTGAATATTTTTGTCATAACAATTTAGGCTTTATAACACAAAAACAGGCAAATTTGCAATTGTCTATTAATCCGATGTTTCGATTTATTTTTTCTTCTGATGAAGAGATAAAAAAGTTAAAACAGAATCATTTAAACATTTTTCAGTGTCGATTGAGAGAGACTTTGGTTTCAAAAGAAAACACAAGTTTACAAAACCTTTTCTGCGTTGGATTTCCAAAGTGTTACGTGCATCCTTTCGCCGCAGTTGCCAACAATTTTATTTACATTTCAGAAAATAATTGCTTACCGGAGGTCACTACATGAAAATAATTGCTTACCGGATGTCACTACTCCGACCTTGCTCCCAGTTTTATGTTCAGTTGTACTCCCACCCGAGGTCTGGAGGCACAGATTACGGTAAAAACTGAAACGCGTGATTATACTGCACTCAACTCATAAAATAGAAAAGCTGACACACGTGGTTATACAAAACTCAAAGCATCATACGGGAAAACTGGCAAGCGTGATTATACTTCACTCAAATCATCATATGAAAAAAACTGGAACGAGAGATTACATTGCACTCAACTTATTAAATCGAAAAACTTGCACTCGTGATTATACTGCACTCAAATCAACATAAGGAATTGTCATTCCATTCATCACCGAAGGAAGTACGTGCATTGCAAAAAGTGATACCGATTTTCACCTAGAAGTTTAGAAAAGTAACACTTTCAGAAATTTTCCATATTTCATACTGCGTGTTTTATTAGTGGTACTTTGAAATATACATATATACAGCTTTATAATTTATTCTCTCTCTCTCTCTCTCTCTCTCTCTCTCTATGTATATATATATATATATATATATATACATATACATCACAGCCTCTCCTTGACAAATGTCAACCCCGCCTTCTCGTGGTGCATCCTGTTCCCACTAAAGGGGCTCTGACGACCACCCATAGCGGTATAACTATACCATCGGGATCAGAGGAAATGCTATCCCACACTCACCAACCCGCTTGGCCAGCGTGGTGAGTTATGGCCAAACCCCTCCAAAATGATTCCACAACTTAAATCTTGGCCCTCAGTCTCCGGCAGCTGGAATGTACCTGGCCAAGGCAGCGGCCAGTGCGACATGAAGGCAGAGGGTGCTAAGAATCCCCGGAGGACCGGACTAGGCTGCCATCTGATGCTGACCTTGGCTACTTACAATGGACGCTCCCTATCTTCTGAGTCAAGGCTTCTTGAATTGGAAGAGGAACTACAAAGGATCAAGTGGGACATCGTGGGGCTAAGTGAGGTAAGGAGAAAAGGAGAAGATCTCATCGAACTGAAAAGTGGACATCTCTTCTACTATCGTGGGACAGATACTGGCAGAACTAGTGGTGTTGGATTTATAATAAACAAGAAACTGAAGGACAAAGTTGTAGAAATTGAAAGTTCCTCTGACAGAGCTGCACGACTTGTTATCCAACTCTCGAAAAGATACCAGGCTCAGATTATTCAAACTTATGCACCCACCACAAGTCATCCTGAAGAAGAAATTGAAGAATTTTATGAGGAAATTTGTCATCTAAATAATAAAGGTAAGCAGCATTTGAAGATAATTATGGGAGATTTCAATGCAAAAATAGGGCAACGGCAACAGAATGAAACTTCAGTAGGTAAATTCGGTCATGGCAACAGAAACCTGCGTGGAAATACTCTCGTTGAGTTTGCAGAGGCAGAAGGGTTTTTCATCTTGAACTCCTTTTTCAAGAAAAAGCCACACAGGAAATGGACATGGAGACATCCAAATGGGACGACAAGTGAAATTGATTTTATTATGTGTAACAAAAAATTCGTCATAGAAGACTGCAGTGTGCTAAACAAGTTCAACACAGGTAGTGACCATAGATTGGTGAGATGTAAGATGCACCTCAACACTAAACTTGAACGTGGCAAGCTCATAGGACAAACAAAATCTATTGACATAACCAACCTTAAAAAACACCATAATACCTTCAAATTAGAACTGAAGAACAGGTTCTCTGCTTTAGAAGGCCTAACATCGGAAGAAGTGGACATCTCTGAAGTTAACAGAAAAGTAACCAAAGCTCTTATGGAAACAGCAACAAAATTAGCTGGGTCTAAGAACAAGTTGCATGTGAACAAATTATCAGGAAAAACCAAAATGTTGATGCAAAAAAGAAGAGAGATGAGGACAACTAAAGAAGATGTGACTTCCAAAGTGGAATATATAGAGCTATGCAAGACAGTAAGAAAAAGTATCACTGAAGAGGTAAGGAGATTCAACTGTGAACTAGTGAGGAAAGCAATTGAAAACAACCAAAGCCTAAAGATAGCAAAGGGACATCTCAGTAAGGGAAGAAAACAGATTATGGCACTGAGAAAAGAAGATGGTTCTGTAACAAGAAATAGAGGCGAAATTTTGACAAGAGTGAAAGATTTCTACTCCAAATTATATGAAAGGGATGATATATGCACTCCAGACATCATGAAAGATACCAGTACCAGAGTTCCTCCAGTCCTTCCAGCAGAAGTTGCACATGCAATCAAGAACATGAAGCGAGGAAAAGCTCCAGGAGAAGATGGAATTACTGTAGACATCATACAAGAAGCAAGTGGAGAAATCGAAACAGTACTCGCCCAAATTTTCACTCGATGCCTTAATGAAGGAAAGATTCCTGAGGATTGGAACACCGCTACAATGATCCTGCTACATAAGAAAGGTGACATTGAGGATCTCGGAAACTACAGACCTATCAGCCTCCTATCAGTAGTTTATAAAATCTTCACTAAAGTTCTTTCACACCGCTTGAAGGTAACACTGGACATGGCTCAACCGAGAGAACAAGCTGGATTCAGGAGTGGCTACAGCACAATAGATCATATCCACGTGCTGAGAGAACTAATTGAAAGAGCGAGGGAATATGAACTTCCATTGTGCATGGCTTTTATCGATTATGAAAAAGCCTTTGATTCGGTGAAACCATCAGCAGTTACAATGGCTCTGAAAACCTGCGGTATTGAAGATGCATACATTAATATTATTAATAACATCTATGAAAATGCAAGTGCAAAGATTAGGCTGTTTGAAAATACAACACACGTAAAAATTGGGAAGGGAGTGAGACAAGGTGACACCATATCTCCGAAGCTCTTTAATGCCACATTGGAGGGTGTTTTTCGGTCACTGAGCTGGGAAAACAAGGGGATAAAGATTAATGGAGATTATCTAACCCACCTTCGTTTTGCTGATGACGTAGTCATTTTTGCAACTACCCCATCAGAGCTGCAGAGTATGATCCAGGAACTTGCTGACAAGAGTAAAGAAGTGGGATTAAAAATGAACTTTCAGAAGACAAAAGTGATGTTCAATGCTTTTACAAGAAATGAAGATTTATCGATTGATGGAGAAAAGCTGGAGATAACAGACACGTACGTTTATCTTGGACAGCAGATATCAAGTGAGGGTCACATTGATGAAGAAATTAATCGGCGTACAAAACTTGCCTGGAGAGCTTTTGGAAGAAACAGCATAATTTTCAAGAGCAATATGCCATTATGTCTTAAAAGAAAAGTGTTTGATCAATGCATCCTTCCAGTGCTTACGTATGGTGCGGAGACGTGGACCTTAACTAAAAGAGACATACAAAGGCTGCAGACAACTCAAAGAAGCATGGAGAGGTGCATGCTTGGTGTAACCAGGAGAGATAAGAAGAGGAACTCGTGGATCCGAAAAATGACAAGAGTGGAAGACATCATGATCAGAGTTAAATCCCTGAAATGGCAATGGGCTGGACATACTGCCAGAAGGACAGATCATCGATGGACAGCCGAAATTTTAGATTGGATTCCAAGGGACAGGAAAAGACCCAGAAGAAGACCACATGGGAGATGGGTGGATGAAATTCGAAAGTATGCAGGGATGACATGGAGGAGACTGGCACAAGACAGACCGTTGTGGAGGAAACTTGGGGAGACCTTCGTCCAGCAGTGGATTGATAATGGTTGACAATGATGATGATGATGATATATATATATATATATATCATCATTGTCAACCATTATGAATCCACTGCTGGACGAAGGTCTCCCAAGTTTCCTCCACAACGGTCTGTCTTGTGCCAGTTTCCTCCATGTCACTCCCGCATACTTTCAAATTTCATCCACCCATCTCCCATGTGGTCTTCTTCAGGGTCTTTTCCTGTCCCTTGGAATCCAATCTAAAATTTTGGCTGCCCATCGATGGTCTGTCCTTCTGGCAGTATGTCCAGCCCATTGACATTTCAGAGATTTAACTATGATCATGATGTCTTCAACTCTCGCCATTTTTCGGATCCACGAGTTCCTCTTCTTATCTCTCCTGGTTATACCAAGCATGCACCTCTCCATGCTGCTTTGAGTTGTCTGCAGCCTTTGTATGTCTCTTTTAGTTATGGTCCACGTCTCTGCACCACATGTAAGCACTGGAAGAATGCATTGATCAAACACTTTTCTTTACGACATAATGACATATTGCTCTTGAAAATTATGCTGTTTCTTCCAAAAGCTCTCCAAGCAAGTATTGTACGGCGATTAATTTCTTCATCAATGTGAACCTCACTTGATATCTGCTGTCCAAGATAAACGTACGTGTCTGTTATCTCCAGCTTTTCTCCATCAATCGATAAATCTTCATTTCTTGTAAAAGCATTGAACATCACTTTTGTCTTCTGAAAGTTCATTTTTAATCCCACTTCTTTACTCTTGTCAGCAAGATCCTGGATCATACTCTGCAGTTCTGATGGGGTAGTTGCAAAAATGACTACGTCATCAGCAAAACGAAGGTGGGTTAGATAATCTCCGTTAATCTTTATCTCTTTGTTTTCCCAGTTCAGTGATTGAAAGACATTTTCCAATGTAGCATTAAAGAGCTTCGGAGATATGGTGTGACTTTGTCTCACTCCCTTTCCAATTTTTATCTGTGTTGTATTTTCAAACAGCCGAATCTTTGCACTTGCATTTTCATAGATTTTATTAATAATATTAATGTATGCATTTTCAATACCGCAGGATTTCAGAGCCATTGTAACTGCTGATGATTTCACCGAATCAAAGGCTTTTTCATAATCGATAAAAGCCATGCATAATAGAAGTTCGTATTCCCTCGCTCTTTCAATTAGTTCTCTCAGTACGTGGATATGATCTATAGTGCTGTAGCCACTCCTGAATCCAGCTTGTTCTCTCGGTTGAGCCATGTCCAGTGTTACCTTCAAGCGGTGTGAAAGAACTTTTTTAGTGAAGATTTTATAAACCACTGAGAGGAGACTGATAGGTCTGTAGTTCCCGAGATCCTCAATGTCATCTTTTATGGAGCAGGATATTTGTAGCGTTGTTCTAATCGTCAGGAATCTTCCCTTCATTAAGGCATCGAGTAAAAATTTGGGTGAATACTGTTTCGATTTCTCCACTTGCTTCTTGTATGATGTCTACAGTAATTTCATCTTCTCCTGGAACTTTTCCTTGCTTCATGTTCTTGATTGCATGTGCAACTTCTGGTGGGAGGACTGGAAGAACTCTGGTTCTGGTACCTTTCATGATGTCTGGAGTCCATATACCATCCTTTTCATATAATTTGGAGTAGAAATCTTTCACTCTTGTCAAAATTTCGCCCCTATTTCTTGTTGCAGAACCATCTTCTTTTCTCAGAGCCATAATCTGTATTCTTCCCTTACTGAGATGTCCCTTTGCTATCTTCAGGCTTTGGTTGTTTTCAATTGCTTTCCTCACTAGTTCACAGTTGAATTTCCTTATGTCTTCAGTGATACTTTTTTGTACTGTCTTGCATGGCTCTATATATTCCACTTTGGAAGTCACATCTTCTTTAGTTGTATTCATCTCTCTTCTTTTTTGCATCAAAATTTTGGTTTTTCCTGATAATTTGTTCACAGGCAACATCTTCTGAGACCCAGCTAATTTTGTTGCTGTTTCCATAAGAGCTTTGGTTACTTTTCTATTAACTTCAGAAATATCCACTTCTTCCGATGTTTCGCCTTCTAAAGCAGAGAATCTGTTCTTCAGTTCCAACTTGAAAGGTATTATGGTGTTCTTTAAGGTTGGTTATGTCAATATATTTTGTTTGTTCAATGAGCTTGCCACGTTCGAGTTTAGTGTTAAGGTGCATCTTACATCTCACCAATCTATGGTCACTACCTGTGTTGAACTTGTTTAGCGCAATGCAGTCTTCGATGACGAATTTTTTTGTTACACATAATAAAATCAATTTCACTTGTCGTCCCATTTGGATGTCTCCATGTCCATTTCCTGTGTGGCTTTTTCTTGAAAAGGAGTTCAAGTTGAAAAATTCTTCTGCCTCTGCAAATTCTACGAGAGTATTTCCACGCTGGTTTCTGTTGCCGTGACCGAATTTCCCTACTGAAGTTTTATTCTGTTGCCGTTGCCCTATTTTGCATTGAAATTTTCACAATTATCTTCAAGTGCTGCTTACCTTTATTATTTAGATGACGAATTTCCTCATAAAATTCTTCAATTTCTTCTTCAGGATGACTTGTGGTGGGTGCAGAAGTTTGAATAATCTGAGTCTGGTATCTTCTCGAGTTTTGGATAACGAGTCGTGCAGCTCTGTCAGAGGAACTTTCAACTTCTACCACTTTATCCTTCACTTTCTTGTTTATTATAAATCCAACACCACTAGTTCTGTCAGTATCTGTCCCACGATAGTAGAAGAAATGTCCACTATTCCAGTTCAATGAGATCTTCTCCTTTTCTCCTTACCTCACTTAGCCCGACGATGTCCGACTTGATCCTTTGTAGTTCCTCTTCCAATTCAAGAAGCCTTAAATCAGAAGATAGGGAGCGTCCATTATACGTAGCCAAGGTCAGCATCAGATGAGAGCCCAGTCCGGTCCTCCGGGGTTTCTTAGCACCCTCTGCCTTCATGTCGCACTGGCCGCTGCCTTGGCCAGGTACATTCCAGCTGCCGGAGACTGAGGGCCAGGATTGAAGTTGTAGAGTCATTTTGGAGGGGTTTGGCCATAACTCACCACACTAGCCAAGCCGGTTGGTGAGCGTGGGATAGCATTTCCTGTAATCCCGTTGGTATAATTATACCGCTATTGGCGGTCGTCAGAGCCCCTTTAGTGGGAACACGATGCACCACGAGAAGGCGGGGTTGACATTTGTCAAGGAGTTCTCTCTCTCTCTCTCTATATATATATATAGAATGAAAATATTACAGAACAAAAAAACAAAATTTCAAAGCAAGTAAAAATCTGGGACAGGGTGCTATCATCAGGAGAGCATCAACCTGTGGGAGTGGCCTTTGTAGTACCAACAAAATGACAAGGCAAGCCAAATTTGTCGGCTTGTCATGCTCTCTAGGCCACAAAACCAAATTCTAATAAGCACAAAAATCACAAAAATCAAATTTAAAAAAGAGGAATTAAAAGCGTACCGGCAGAACAAAAACCGCCATGACAAAGAGTCAAACAAGACTGAATAGAGCACCCACAAGAACCCAAATATATACACTGATAAGAAAGGTGGTCACGGTTAAACAACTACCTGGTAAACCAAAAAATGTGTGAGTTGACAAGATGCAAAACTGTGTATGTAGATAAGATCTTCAGCTATTAGGGACCTGACAAATAGCACTTTATGTTACCTATATATTTAAAATTGTTAGGTCCTAGGTTAGTAAAGCATGTCAATGTGTAATTTGAAACTTTTGGACACCGAATTAAAGTTAAAAATTAAATGGTTAAAAAGATGCCTTAAGAAATTTTTAGGAAAATTGTTAGATTGCAATTTAGAAAGAAGAGCTTTCAGATTTTTTTCAAGTAAGAGCTGTGTAGAGCAAATTTTAGCCATTCTATGAAACTGGGAGATGAGTAGATTACGATGTATAACTTTTGAAATATTGGATGACCAGTGAGTGTAGTGAATGATATCAAACTCAAAAGAATTTCTTTTATCAAATAAATTCACCACACCTCTTCCCTCTTCGTCTACCTGAACCTCTAAATCTAGGTAACAAACACAAGTAGACGATCTGTTGGTTTTTTCTAGGGTAAGGTCGTCAGGATACAAGTCAGCGGCGTAACGCAAAAAGTCCGAAATGTTAATGACAATAATGTCATCAACATATCTTACAGCAATCCCAGGTAAAGGATGATTGGCAACATATCTATCCTCAAAAAATACAGATAGAGATTAGCTAAACTGCTAGAAAAGCGACTGCCCATCGGGATACCACGAGTTTGGAGTTAAAGCCCATCGCCCACGGTAACTAAATTGTTATTGATACAGAAATCCAGTAGGAAATGCCAATACTGTTCTGTAGTCCTGGTTCGAACTTCGTATGTATATTTAGGGCTACCTGCCACAGACCCTTCAATGAAATTGAGGTGAAGAGGTTTTTAAAATCGTAAGTATCCACAGATGTGAGTCACCGAGCCAAGTGTCTCCGAGACTCTGTTATTGCTCCCAATAATCATGATCGAACCCAAACCGCGAAGATCCACGGACAAGTATCTTTGAAGCAACCCACCTGCTTTGCTGTTATAACAGTTACGTCCACTAGTAATAAAACGGAAGGAAACAGGTCCCTTATGAAACTTTGGGTGGGCATAAATGAAAGGAAAGTATAAGTTGAACACATTAAGCTTTATCCTTTTATGCAGAGCGAATATTTTCTTAACAATATCTTTATGATTTTGAGAAACCGGAGTGTAAGTATCTGTGGTATTCATCTCCTGTATCAGGAGATCCTGATAAAATCGTTTACAAAAAAAAAACAAAGTTATTACCAGCCTTATCCACTGGAGAAATAGTGAATAAGTTTTGAAGTTCGGGAATTTGTAAATTAGTCAGAGCAAAATTATGTGGCTGCCGGGTTCAAACACGAGAGCTCTTGAACTTGTCTAGCTCATGACGAATGTCACATAATACAGAATCCAGCCATTCGTTAAAGGCTTCGAGGGGCAAACCAAACTCATACGAAAGTTTTAGTGCTCATTGTAAAAAATTACTGCGTAGAATAGAGACACATTTTTTAGTTTTGAATGGAGGTGTCAACCTGTATTTTGTGCCCAGAGACATAAGTGTGCGTAATTCTCAAAAAGGCACTGTGTCCAGGTCACCGGTAACGATATGACCGTGGTAAGGGTTGACAAATTTACTCAATTTGTCAAGAAGACAGTAACAGGTGTCATCCTCATTGCCGCTTATAGACTTTAAATCAGCAACGGTTTGCCTGCAGTTAAAAATACGGCGACCAAGCGGTTTATCATAGCGGAAACAAGTCACCAGATTCACGTCATTTCCTAGAGGGAAAAGATCCGAACGCTTATGCAAAATTAACTTTAAGCAAATAAAATCAATGGCCTCATGACAGTAATCAATAACGCAGTACTTCCTGACAAGGTGTGCTCCTGTGAATTTACTACGAAAAGTGGAAAGTCGGTACGGAAGAAGGTCACCGATCAAAATTCCAATGTGGTCAGAGCTGAAGGCATAATTTCGAAGCAGTTGGTCAAAAACCCTGATTTTTTTGTTACTTAGCTCAAAGATATTAGAACCACAACGCTTAACGAAGTAGCCCTCAAGGCAGTCAAGCTCATGAACCAAATCACCGAAGCTCACCCGAACCGATGAGTTCTTTCTGCTACCTCTACTACCCTTTGTTTTTCTATGAAAAACGGCAAAAGGTTTAAATTTAAATTTGAGATAGACACAAGTATCTGGATTCAGCTGCTTACCATTGATCAGTTCGTTAAGCCCATACGGAAGGAGAGTTTCGAATTGCAGCATGCACAGGTTTTCAAGTATTAACCTTTTTTCCAGCACGGACTCAACGAACAAAATTCTAATGGAAACATTGCTGAAATCGTGTGACTGAAAATGTTGAATCTCACGATCAGATTTCTTTTTGATGGTTCTTATGTCAGAACTATGACCGTTAATCCGAATATGCAATGGATTACTGCTCTGACCAACATAACCACATTGGCAGGTTTCACAAGTAATCAAATTCACACAATTGGCAGCTTTACAAAGATTGAGTGAATGACCTTCACCAAGATTAGAAAAATGAGCACAACAACAAGTCTTGCACCTGCCATCATTGCATTTAGAAAATATTATTTGAGGAATAAATTGGGGAACTGAAAAAGCATAACCTTCAACAAAATTAAATTGAAATGGAGACCGTAGCTGAGAAGTAACACTGGGCCCCTCTGCCTCAGGTCCAGGCACCGGAGGCTGTAACACACTTTTTGCGGTGACCCCCCTGCCTCAGTGTCAAGCGCGGTCCTTGATAACCCACGCTAAGACCGATGTGGTATGGTTACCTTATTAGAGCGTAATAGCATAAGAAACATAATAGTGAATATGCAGCTCCCAATGCGCAAAGCAGCAATCCGGAGGAGCACATAGATAATAGATAGTACTTAATTAAGACAAAAAAATAACTTTATAAATAAATTTTTTAACACAAGAAAATTAGACAAAAAAGGCTAATGCCATGAGAAGCGCCGAAGGCAGCTAAACCTCATGTAGTAGCTTATATAGAATGAAAATATTACAGAACAAAAATACAAAATTTCAAGACAAGTAAAAAACTGGAACAGGTTGCCATCATCAGGAGAGTATCAACCTATGGGAGTGGCCTTTCTAGTACCAACAAAACAACAAGGAGCGCCAAAATTGTCGGTGTCCAAAAGTTTCAAATTACACATTGACATGCTTTACTAACCTAGGACCTAACAATTTTAAATATATAGGTAACATAAAGTGCTATATGGTGGGTCCCTAATAGCTGAAGATCTTATCTACATACACAATTTTGCATCTTGTCAAATCACACATTTTTTGGCTTACCAGGTAGTTGTTTAACCGTGACCACCTTTCTTATCAGTGTATATATTTGGGTTCTTGTGGGTGCTCTGTTCAGTCTTGTTTGACTCCTTGTCATGGCGGTTTTTGTTCTGCCGGTAAGCTTTTATTTCTTTTTTTATATTTGATTTTTGTAATTTTTGTGCTGATTAGAATTTGGTTTTGTGGCCTAGAGAGCATGACCAACCGACAATTTTGGCTTGCCTTGTCGTTTTGTTGGTACTAGAAAGGTCACTCCCACAGGTTGCTGCTCTCCTGATGATGGCAACCTGTTCCAGTTTTTTACTTGTTTTGAAATTTTGTATTTTTGTTATGTAATATTTTCATTCTATATAAGCTACTACATGAGGTTCAGCTGCCTTCGGCGCTTCTCATGGTATTATCCTTTTTTGTCTAATTTTTGTGTGTTAAATAACTTATTTATAAGGTTATTTGTTATTTTTTTCGTTTTATTTATGTACTATCTATTGTATATATATATATATATATTCTATAAAGAAGATACCTAAGCAAAAAAATACATATATAATTTTGACTCACGCCTAGTACAACATAGAAAAGGTTATGTATCTACCTGTGTGAGTAAAAGGAGAAAAGATAAAAAAATAAAATAAAACAACTGAATGTAGAAGGTGTCGAGAATACTGAGCCTTGGCTTTATCAAGGACCAGCAAAAACTCTGCATTTTCTCACTTCCACAAAGAAAAAAAAAATCGTTTTAAATTCTAAAGTTTTTTCCTTAGTCTTCAGTTTTGCTCTTAAGTATATATATATATATATATATATATATATATATATATATAGGGATGTAAGGTCAGGTGATGCGTAACATCACAGCCTCTCCTTGACAAATGTCAACCCCGCCTTCTCGTGGTGCATCCTGTTCCCACTAAAGGGGCTCTGACGACCGCCAATAGCGGTATAACTATACCATCGGGATTAGAGGAAATTCTATCCCACACTCACCAACCCGCTTGGCCAGCGTGGTGAGTTATGGCCAAACCCCTCCAAAATGATTCCACAACTTAAATCTTGGCCCTCAGTCTCCGGCAGCTGGAATGTACCTGGCCAAGGCAGCGGCCAGTGCGACATGAAGGCAGAGGGTGCTAAGAATCCCCGGAGGACCGGACTAGGCTGCCTACTGATGATGACCTTGGCTACTTACAATGGACGCTCCCTATCTTCTGATTCAAGGCTTCTTGAATTGGAAGAGGAACTACAAAGGATCAAGTGGGACATCGTGGGGCTAAGTGAGGTAAGGAGAAAAGGAGAAGATCTCATCGAACTGAAAAGTGGACTTTTCAGTTCGATGAGACAGATACTGGCAGAACTAGTGGTGTTGGATTTATAATAAACAAGAAACTGAAGGATAAAGTGGTAGAAGTAGAAAGTTCCTTTGACAGAGCTGAACGACTCGTTATCCAACTATCGAGAAGATACCAGGCTCAGATTATTCAAACTTATGCACCCACCACAAGTCATCCTGAAGAAGAAATTGAAGAATTTTATGAGGAAATTTGTCATCTAAATAATAAAGGTAAGCAGCACTTGAAAATAATTATGGGAGATTTCAATGCAAAAATAGGGCAACGGCAACAGAATGAAACTTCAGTAGGTAAATTCGGTCATGGCAACAGAAACCAGCGTGGAAATACTCTCGTTGAGTTTGCAGAGGCAGAAGGGTTTTTCATCTTGAACTCCTTCTTCAAGAAAAAGGCACACAGGAAATGGACATGGAGACATCCAAATGGAACGACAAGTGAAATTGATTTTATTATGTGTAACAAAAAATTTGTCATAGAAGACTGCAGTGTGCTAAACAAGTTCAACACAGGTAGTGACCATAGATTGGTGAGATGTAAGATGCACCTCAACACTAAACTTGAACGTGGCAAGCTCATAAGACAAACAAAATCTATTGACATAACCAACCTTAAAAAACACCATAATACCTTCAAGTTAGAACTGAAGAACAGGTTCTCTGCTTTAGAAGGCCTAACATCGGAAGAAGTGGACATCTCTGAAGTTAACAGAAAAGTAACCAAAGCTCTTATGGAAACAGCAACAAAATTAGCTGGGTCTAAGAACAAGTTGCATGTGAACAAATTATCAGGAAAAACCAAAATGTTGATGCAAAAAAGAAGAGAGATGAGGACAACTAAAGAAGATGTGACTTCCAAAGTGGAATATATAGAGCTATGCAAGACAGTAAGAAAAAGTATCACTGAAGACGTAAGGAAATTCAACTGTGAACTAGTGAGGAAAGCAATTGAAAACAACCAAAGCCTAAAGATAGCAAAGGGACATCTCAGTAAGGGAAGAAAACAGATTATGGCACTGAGAAAAGAAGATGGTTCTGTAACAAGAAATAGAGGCGAAATTTTGACAAGAGTGAAAGATTTCTACTCCAAATTATATGAAAGGGATGATATATGCACTCCAGACATCATGAAAGATACCAGTACCAGAGTTCCTCCAGTCCTTCCAGCAGAAGTTGCACATGCAATCAAGAACATGAAGAGAGGAAAAGCTCCAGGAGAAGATGGAATTACTGTAGACATCATACAAGAAGCAAGTGGAGAAATCGAAACAGTACTCGCCCAAATTTTCACTCGATGCCTTAATGAAGGAAAGATTCCTGAGGATTGGAACACCGCTACAATGATCCTGCTACATAAGAAAGGTGACATTGAGGATCTCGGAAACTACAGACCTATCAGCCTCCTATCAGTAGTTTATAAAATCTTCACTAAAGTTCTTTCACACCGCTTGAAGGTAACACTGGACATGGCTCAACCGAGAGAACAAGCTGGATTCAGGAGTGGCTACAGCACAATACATCATATCCACGTGCTGAGAGAACTAATTGAAAGAGCGAGGGAATATGAACTTCCATTGTGCATGGCTTTTATCGATTATGAAAAAGCCTTTGATTCGGTGAAACCATCAGCAGTTACAATGGCTCTGAAAACCTGCGGTATTGAAGATGCATACATTCATATTATTAATAGCATCTATGAAAATGCAAGTGCAAAGATTAGGCTGTTTGAAAATACAACACACATAAAAATTGGAAAGGGAGTGAGACAAGGGGACACCATATCTCCGAAGCTTTTAATGCCACATTGGAGGGTGTTTTTCAGTCGCTGAGCTGGGAAATGAAGGGGATAAAGATTAATGGAGATTATCTAACCCACCTTCGTTTTGCTGATGACGTAGTCATTTTTGCAACTACCCCATCAGAGCTGCAGAGTATGATCCAGGAACTTGCTGACAAGAGTAAAGAAGTGGGATTAAAAATGAACTTTCAGAAGACAAAAGTGATGTTCAATGCTTTTACAAGAAATGAAGATTTATCGATTGATGGAGAAAAGCTGGAGATAACAGACACGTACGTTTATCTTGGACAGCAAATATCAAGTGAGGGTCACATTGATGAAGAAATTAATCGGCGTACAAAACTTGCCTGGAGAGCTTTTGGAAGAAACAGCATAATTTTCAAGAGCAATATGCCATTATGTCTTAAAAGAAAAGTGTTTGATCAATGCGTCCTTCCAGTGCTTACGTATGGTGCAGAGACGTGGACCTTAACTAAAAGAGACATACAAAGGCTGCAGACAACTCAAAAAAGCATGGAGAGGTGCATGCTTGGTGTAACCAGGAGAGATAAGAAGAGGAACTCGTGGATCCGAAAAATGACAAGAGTGGAAGACATCATGATCAGAGTTAAATCCCTGAAATGGCAATGGGCTGGACATACTGCCAGAAGGACAGATCATCGATGGACAGCCGAAATTTTAGATTGGTATCCAAGGGACAGGAAAAGACCCAGAAGAAGACCACATGGGAGATGGGTGGATGAAATTCGAAAGTATGCAGGGGTGACATGGAGGAGACTGGCACAAGACAGACCGTTGTGGAGGAAACTTGGGGAGACCTTCGTCCAGCAGTGGATTGATAATGGTTGACAATGATGATGATGATGATGATATATATATATATACACACACACAGTCGAGTCTAATTATTGTGACCACCTTCTGCTTTCGACGTCAACAGCCCATAGCCAAGGAAAGAACGCACGCTGTGAGCTGGCTTGGAGGGTATATAAAGTGTGCTGTACGCATTCTGAAAGCATAGCACTCGTTGCTGTCATGGATGGAAGAAGTGATTTGTCAGATTTGCAAAAAGCTATTAATATCGGCTTTGGGGCCAAGGGTGGCAGTGTTTCTGAAACAGCGCAGTTTGTGAACTGTTCGCGTGCTGCTGTAGTTAACGCCTATCGTGATTGGAGAAATGGCGGCATTGCAAATAAGTAAAATGGAAACTGTGGAGCAACACGTGCCATTGATGTGAGAGGTGAACGTCGGCTGCAATGGTGCGTGATGGCCGTTCGACACGCTACAGTGGAGCAACTCACTGGCCGAATGAACCAGGGGCTACCAGAAGTGTGTCTGTAACGACAGTTCTGCGGACCCTGCTGCGTATGGGGCTCCGATGCAGGCGAATGGTCATTGCACCTATGCTAACGAAGGTGCATCGGCAGAAACGTGCTGCATTTGCATGGCCGTATCCGAATCGGACCTCCGTTGATTGACAAAGGATTGCCTTTTCCGACGAGTCCCGTTTTCTGCTTCATCGTGCGGATTAACGTTGGCGTATAAAGTAAGAAACATCGGAGAAGAAACACTCTTCAATCATTTCTGGCAGAACACAAGCTGGTGGGGGCAGCGTTATGGTCTGGAGAATGTTTTCGTTGCATTCTCTCGGTCCATTCATACATGTGTAATGCCCTATTGACATAGTTCGTTATGAATCCATCCTTGCAGACCACGTGCACCCATACATGCTGATGGTCTGCCCTGGGGCGGATGGGATCTTCCAGAACATCGATGCGACGTGTCACACAGCTAGAAATGTCCGAGAGTGGTTGGAAGAGCACGATGAAAGCTTCAAAGTACTTCCCTGGCCCTCTAATTCCCCAGACTTAAACTCGATCGAGCATCTGTGGGACCACCTCGATCGTTTTGTTTGCTATATGGATCCTCCACTACTTACCCTCCAGTAGCTGTCAGATGCACTGCACTCAGCATGGCTCTACATACCTGTGAACATTTTCCAGCACCTTATTGAGTCACTCCCAGCCCGTGTAGCTGCTGCCCGCATTGCACACAGTGGTCACAATAATGTGACTCAAATATATATATATATTCGAGTATATCGTTCCGCCTTTGCCAAGCTACTAATTTATTTTAAATTCCACTATCACTAAATCTACGTTTTTATCGCAAAAACTGTCATTTATGGGTCAACACGTAGACAAGCGTAATTAACTGCACACATCCACAAAAATAACGTGTCATGACGCTGCCCTGACTGCACTTAAAATAAACATTTAATGGATTATTAGTAATGGCACAAAATGTTTAATGTGAAGTCGAGTGCTATGACCACTTTCTGGGTCGTTTTGACCGAAACTTAAATCTTATACTAGAGCTTTTCGTTTTAAATTCACTGTACAGTTCACTGAGACATGCGATAGTTCAGTCAATATTCCTGCACAGTTCCTCAGCAATTATTTACCGTATCAGAAATGTAATAAAATGAAAGTACTTGCAATTTGATGTTGCCGATGTTGCATCGAAAGGATATATGGTGCTTCCTCACCAGATCAGCGACATAACATTCCCTCACACACATTAAGAAGTTGACACACAAACACACTTCCTTTCGCGGAGATACCTTTTCCTTAATAAATAGATACATCGCTCTTTCCACGTTCCAGAAACACACAGCAACCGAAAAATTGTTTTTCAGCCTCCGCTGTGTTATCGAATCAACAGAACTCTTGGTAACGCACTCGGCGATTCCACAGCGGCGGCTGAAAAACAATTTTTCGGTTGCTGTGTGTTTCTGGAACGTGGAAAGAGCGATGTATCTATTTATTAACTGTCGCCACGTATTTGGAATATTTTCACCAATATTTTTACCTTTTCCTTTTTGCCCTATCCCAGCTGCTGTGATGGGAGGGAGATAACGAAATCAAGTGATGTACCTCGTCGCACGTTGTGCAGCTTTACGCTTTTCTTTCCGTTTGATGAGTTTCGTTGATCTACTCAGCTTGTCATCTCCGTTCCTTCGCCTGCCTTGTTCCTTGGATGCTCGCTACCCATAAGCTATCAGCTCCAAGATTTCTTTACTTCTCTCAGGCTTCTGGTTTCTCTACTGTATCTACTATCACAGCTGTTTCTTTTCATCTGCTCTCTTACGCAACCACAAACATCCTGCTTTGCTTTACGACAAACTTTGCCTACTTTTGCTCAACCGGTTTATTTTCATTCTTCGAACAGCTAAGAGATCCTTGCTCTCTGCCAGAGTCAAGCAGTCTTAGCTAGCATGGCATTTTCTCCTGAGACCACAATCAGCAACTGCTTCTTTCTTCTCTTTTCGCGAGTACCGAGCGAACAGCCACCGCACACCCAAAGCAATATTACTTGAGATACATTTGTGACAAATTTCCACTACTGCATTCACCTTTCTCATATACTTCCATTAAGCCTCAGTCAGTGTCTGCCATGTCTCGCTTCGAAGCTCCTTAAAAATGCTTAGTCTCCGAGAGGCCTCCCGCATCCTTATTATCAGAATCTTTAACAAAATGTCCTACCACTCACGTGCGACGCTCCCAATTTTATCTCCTCGTCGGATTAACGCCTTACGAGAACTTCTAGTTTTTCCTTTCTTTAAGCTCCTACGAAACCCTTTAAAATAAAACTTAATTAATTCCTACCTAATTTAATACTTCCACCAAGCCCATTAATTCTAGAAATAATGGGGGTGGGTCGTAACACCGGCCCCTTCTTAAGAAATCCAGAAGTACACTTCTGGGCCTATAGTCTTACGCATAACTATTCCCCAGCCAATCCTTGAGTAATACCTTCTCCAAGGGTGAAGCCAGCTCATTTAAACACCATTAATCCACCCATTCCTAAGTTGCATTGTACCCTAACACCCAATTCACTCACTTTCGTGCACCTACGGTTCCTCTCCAAATGCTTTGCGTGATTTGGGCACGCTCCTCTGAATTATTTCCAAGTTCCACTTGACCTACATTAACAAAATCTGCCCTTCCGCATCAGGACTGAGGTACACGTCACTACACAGTAAATCCACACCAAACCTATGACGATGAAAAGATTCGTTCTGAGTAATACCAAATCATGAAACACGCTCTCTGAGCACGATACGTATGAAACTCAAAGTAAATGAAAGATGACATTTATTTACAGATTAAAAACAGATTAGAGTTGAAATTACTAAGACAAGATATTTCAAGGCTTCCAAACCCCATCTTCAGGTCAAGTGCACAAAATGATCACGAACGTGGGCAAATATACAGTGAACTTTAACGGCAATTGTTTGTGGCCTGGGATACTTGTTGTCAGCTAAGACCGTGTACGAGTGAAAAGTTTTAAACAAAAGAACATCTCACACAGAGATGAAGACGAATCACCTGAGTGAGATATTCTTGTGTTTTTAATTTTTCATCTCGTTCACAGTCTCAGGTGGCAACAAGTATACAAGAACGCAAAGAACTGTGGTTAAAATTGACTGTATATAATGCCCATGTTCGTGATCATTTTGTGCAGTTGACCTGAAGATGGGGTGTTCGAAGCCTTGAAAAATCTTGTCATAGTAATTTTAACTCTTTAGTCTGTTTTTTATCTGTAAATAAACGTCATCTTTTATTTAGTAACACTTTGAGTTTCATAAGTATCGTGTTCAGACAGCGTGTTTCATGGAGTGGTTTGGCCACACCAAACCATTAACTTACAATTCACACTCCACAAATACTACACCCACAATGTACAGGCAATCTTCAAACACTTATAACCTGTACTACAACAATACTAACCGATTACTACACAAACCCTACACTAGTACTACACAAATACTATGCGAGCACATCACCAATACTAATAAAAACTAACTAACTTTTACACTAATTTACATGCCACATATTCTGCTGATATTCAGCATTTCGCAACCACGACCACCACAACAGAGTAAGCTATACAAAAATCAGTCAAATCAGATCTCCTGATTACCTTAATTCACATCCACTCCTAGCATTTTACCCTTGCTTATGCAAATCACTCCCCGCCTGACGTTCTGTAGCTCCTGAGTAATGGTACAGTCTTTTCATTTCATCCTTCATTATGCAAATCACTCCCCGCCTGACGTTCTGTAGCTCCTGAGTAATGGTGAAGTCTTTTCATTTAACCCTTCATTATGCCAATCACTCCCCGCCGGACGTTCTGTAGCTCCTGAATAATGGTAAAGTCTTTTCATTTTAACCTTCATTCTGCTAATCACTCCCCGCCTGACGTTCTGTAGCTCCTGAGTAATGGTAACGTCTTTTCATTTTACCATTCGCTATGTCAATCACTCCCCGCCTGACGTTCTGTAGCTCTTGAGTAATGGTAAAGTTATTTCATTTCACCCTTCATTTTGCCAATCACTCCCTGCCTAATGTTCTGTACCTCCTGAGTAATGGTAAAGTCTTTTCATTTTACCCTTCATTATGCCAATCACTCCCCTTCTGACGTTCTGTAACTCCTGAGTAATGGTAAAGTCTTTTCATTTCCCCCTTCATTATGCCAATCACCTCCCGCCGTACGTTCTGTATCTCCTGAGTCTTTTCATTTTACCATTTTTTTTTCATTTTATTTTAAAGTCTTTTCATTTTACCCTTCAGTATGCCAGTCGCTCCCCACCTAACGTTCTGTAGCACCTGAGTAATAGTAAAGTCTTTTAATTTTACCCTTCATTATGCCAATCACTCCCCGCCTGACGTTCTGTAGCTCTTGAATAATGGTAAAGTCTTTTCATGTGTATTACACGACTCGGCCTTCTATCGAATTGGACTTTGTAGAGGATGTCACTAATTCTCTTTTTCCAACACATACGGTCCCTCCCAGTTTCTCCGCAAATTAAGAGAATATCCTTTTCATCTCGTGTAGTTGTGCACCCAAACTGAATCTCCCGTCTGGTATCCCGCGCCGGAGCCACGCACGTCGTACCTGGTATTCATTTTCTCTGACGCTATCTTGATATTCTCTCCGGCAAACGGGTGAACTCGTTAAATATAACTTTCCGACTCTTCTGCGTATTCGGTAATTTCTTGCCTTCTGGGTTCTGGACACCCGAATACTGTTTCACAGAGCAACCACATCTCTCTCTCGTATAGCAAAAAGAATGGGGTCATTCGCGTCTTCTGATTTTCTACCGATCTTATAGCCATTAAGAGCGTAGGGACTAAGCGGTCCCAATCTCTCTAGCTTTCTCCCACCAATAATGACAGGTACTGTGTTACGATTCTTACCATTCTTTCCGCAAGACCATCCGATTGTGTGCGGAGCGCAGCAATCCGAGTCTTTTAATTCCTATCAATTTGCACATCTCCTGGAAAACCTGAGATTCGAAATTTCTTCCCGGTTCTGAGCGAATCTGCAGAGGCTCACCGTGACGCGTTAGGACCTCCGAGAACAAACTTCGTGCTACCACTGTAGCTTCCTGAATGAAGAATGGGAATACCTCAGGCCACTTGGTAAAATAATCAACTACCAGAAGAATGTAGCGGTTCCCCTCCTGGGTCCTAGGCAGGGCTCCTATTATGCCAAACGCTAACCTTTGTAACGGTGGGTCCACATTATAGATCTGCATGGGGCCCCTATTGCTAGCAACTGGTCCCTTTCAAGAGTTGAATAAATCACAATGACGACACCAGCGCTCTACGTGCACCCGTTACACCTGTTAGACAAGGAAAATGTGTTATTTTTCCATTGCTTTAAAACCCGAGAAATCTGGCCTTTTGAGAAACCAATTTTTCGAAAATCGTCGCACCATGCAGGCGGGCACACACAATAATCCCTTTATAAAATTCCGAAAGATCCTTTGTGTTTTCGCATTGGGATCAACACAACTGACAATTACTCACCAGCAGCAGTCACAAATAGTTGCGTAGGTTACGTGTTACTGCACGTGACCACGCATTTTTCATATGATTTGCGTAAGTGGCAATGACATACATTTTCATTAAGCTTTTTAATTCAAGTGCCGGTGTGTGTATATATCACATGTCAACATAGAAATCAAAGGGTCCAGGATAATGAATCACGAAAACGACTTCCATTAATTGACTCTTTATTAGTTTGTGGGTTACCCTTCAGAACATGGAGATAATTCTTGCGAGAAGGTGATCTCTTTCTTATTTATTTTTTCCTATTTGGAAGTTTAAAGTGTGTTTAGTAGTCACACGTACCTAGTTCGTGGATATTTGTTTCAGGGAAAGCGGAGAGCCTGTGCCGTAAGACAAACACAACATCCATGTCTCCCAGGGATTCAAACACAGATCCGAATGGTCAGAAAACAGCGCTTATATCACTGCTCCAGAAGAAAGGTAACGTGAACCAGTTGGCTTCAATTCAGACTGGAATAACAATGCATTTTCAACACATGTTATTCGTCACATCATCCTCTTTTTAACAAGTTTACGATTAATATTTACCTGCTGTCTTTTCCAACTCACTTTGAATGATGTCAAATTAGAAAAACCTCTTTGGGAAATAATCTGTCGTTCAGTCAGAAAACCTTTAACTAGAAGAATCTAAATTTACATAAAAACACAGAAACTCTAGCATACTACGCGTCATGATGTAATACTGATGTAGGGTATTAGCGAATTCTACTATAAAGTAGAGGCAAATCTGCTGGCGTCGCTCATTTGGGAAAGCAGCCACTACGGAGTAGAAAGATGAAGTTCCAATTCGTCTGGATGAAAAAGAAAGGTAATACAACTCAAGTAGGTTAAATTAGATGTACACGTCAAATGTTAAGGATGACAGGAATATCAGTGTCTTTTGCTAATTTAATGACCACTCAGGAGCTGAATATCCGTGTCTTACATTAACTCAGTGACCAACTAGGAGCTGGACATCCGTGTCCTATGTTAACTCAGTGACCAATTAGCCGCTGGGTATCCATTTAGTACATTCACATTTCATCTTTCACCACATTTTTGGATGATGATAAACAACAACGCATCTCCCTTGTCACCTCCCTTATCGCAAACATACGAAAGGATCACGAGGGTCACACTTTGAGCCAAAACAGAGTGAAAGGCAGAATTCAGCATCTTCCTACATAAAGCAGTTCCCGTTTTCGAATTTAATCGTACCTAGCTTGTGTATCTTTCTTTTCTACTAGAAATAAAATGGAACTGTTTCCCTCCCAAAAGAACCCTAATGTGCGGTAGGAGACCAAATGTGCAGTGAAAAGCATTCAAATGTGTAGTGTGAGAGGATTGCGTTTCTGATAAGAAAGAGAAGTGAAAGTAATTATTTTAATATTCTAATTAGCATTTTTGAATGATTAGGCAAATGTACCAAAGTTCTTTCTCAAACATAAAAGGGCTCTGGTAGATCCGTTTATAATATAAGCTAGCAAATATTGCTAAAGCTATTTTCTCACATAAACGACCTTATGCATGTTCTAAAAATCTGCTACACGCTAGCTATCGAATTTGCGCCAGACGTTCATGGCTGAATACGACTGGTAGCAAGTAGCATCAATCGTGTTTCGAAATCCTTTTTATTTATTACTCGTATTCTTATATTCGTCCGTGCGGAATGCGTTCCCCAGATGTGATAATTTCACTTATGTTTTAACAAGAATCATGAATAAATCCAAACCGGAAGAATCTGAAATTCATATTACACGTTCTGGGCCAAATAACAAAGTGGTAGATTTATTTCTACTCTTGAATATTGCAAAAGATTATTATTCTCTTTTTATGCAAATGCACAGGTTACTCGCACTGGGCTGAGCACTTCAATGTTCTTTTAAAGGTAAAGGCAAGTCATCGATTTTTCGGATCACGAGGCTGAAACGAACACAGCAATTAAGGATAATAAACAGCGAGCAAACAAAAAATAATCTCTTCAAGCTTAAAAGTTCCTTCAAACAATTTTGCACGACACTGTTTCATAGAAAAGGAGTGATCTCACTTTCAACACAAAATGCGAATACTAACCTACTTACCTTAGTGTGTTCATACAATTCAAATTACGTCATGGGGATCAATTTCATTGGAAGAAGGCCATTTGGCGTTTCACGTCAAAAAAGAATGGGGATTTTATCTCCTTCGCACGGAAATTACTCATTACACGAGTTATCGCTGCAGAGCGCGCTGTAAAAAGACCCTACAGGGGAAACAAGGAACAGAAAAATATTTCGCTTGAATATTTTGCAAGATAATGGCATCCGAACCAAAAATAATCCTGAAGATCATATTCTAAATGAGTTCTTCATCAATTTGTTTCCTGATTATGTTCAGATGATATTTACCTTTCATAGTACGAGAAACAGATATTCCATGAAATTGCGAGTAAATTCAGTTTTCAATTACGGAATATCCTTCTGATAATACACCTGTGATTTTTCTGGATTATCGTGGACTACAATCAGTAAAAAATTGAAGTAAAACAAAACAGTCATATCAATTTATTCTCTGTATTGTAAACATTTTTGAAGGCTTGTTCAAAAGAGTACGTCTCAAGAGAGAACACGTTCACTGCTTAAGAAATCTGACGGATAAATTACTTCACTGCGTGCTGATAAAATACCTAAATGTGAACTCTTCAAAATTCAAACATTCCGAAAATCTCTGAAATTGCGCACCAATTTTTTTTGGTATCTTCTGTAAAAGTTTGAAATTCATGACATCATGCTGAATGAAAACCTTCGCCCCATTTTAGACGCCCTCTACAACATCGGTGTGCGAGTTATTAATACCACTCAAGGAAAATGTCACCAGAAATATTTCTGTATGTCACTCCATTATTGTTCTATGTTATAATTTTTATTATTGGCACTGAGGTATGTTATGATATTTCATGTCCACGTACTTTTTCTTGTTTATCTCCTTGTAATAGATTCATTGTGGCTAAGCCTCAGAATAAAGGCAAAGCGCTTCCTTCACGTTCTAAGGAATCTACTAAAAATTGAACGGAAAACAGAACGTTGGACAATTCCTCATTTAAAACCTGTACGTATGAAGTTTGCAGTGCGTACTTTGGCTTTTCTGCTTGCTTTAAACGCATTAATACTTGTCTTATTATCAGCTTACCAAAAAATCGATACTACTGAGATTGTTCAGTTCTGTATTTTGGGATTCATAAATAATAGCCCTGATGGTGCAAGGTGGTTTGTGATTTTCATAGTATTCAGCTTAGTTTTTGACATGCAGTACACAGTCATAAGTTATTCCACAGCATTTTTTTCTGCACTGAGCTTAGAAATCTGTCGGCTAATTGAAAATCTGGAAAAACGTTTGAAGAAAATGACGACTCAGCGGTAGGATGCCTGTTATTTACAAGCTCTTTTCGACATTTATAAAGAACTTCATAGCCATATAGTTGAATTCGACACAGTATCTTCTTTTCCTGTGTTTTTGACCTTGTTTGTCCAGCTGATCCTTATTTTTACAAGTGTACACGCGGTTTTTCTCGTCAAAAACTATTCGACACCTCATATTTACAACTTGTTTAGCATTTTGTCTTTTATTATGACAAGAATTTCATTGTGGTTTTGATTGTGTCTGCATCTGAATTGCGAGAAAGGCACCACTGTCTATTGAGACGATTTGCTTTGTGTGTTGAAGGAAACATCGTCTTCAAGGATACAAACATGTTCACAATCTTACTCAGATTCATGTGAACGGATGATTTCGGTCTGACAGTCATGGGTATATTTCCGATTACCAGAAACATGCTTTTAACTCTTATTGGTGCCTTGATAACTTACATTGTTTTAATTGTACAGTTTCATTCAAACTAGAATGGTATATGGTATGAATAAAGTTAATATCGTTTTAGACGCAAACAGCAGTCCCATATCATCCGTGCATGCTAACTAGTTTGTTCGATCTGTTATGTAACCATTTATAAGAAATGTGCATTATATTTACCTTTGTTCCACAAAAAAGATGTGCTATATTCTTCACTCAAGTTTTATACTGTGTTTAGTGATTTATCAACCGAACTACAGTTTTCAACAGAGATATGCAGAAAATTCCCGTGTAGGAAATATGCTTTCTCGAAAAACTCTAGAATTGAGGAATTGACCCTTGATATATTCTTTGCATTACGTGATGGGCTATTGTAATGATCTCAAACTCTACCTGCGTCTTTCAATTTTCGTTCAAAGTTATGAAATTTGAAATATACCAATTTATTCACGTTTCCCAGATTTTAGCAAATTACTCTGATTATGATGTTTTACTGACATTTGTTTATACACTAAAATTCATTACAGAAAATTATGTATTGTGTTAATACAGTCCTGCCGGTTTACAACGAAGTCTCTTATAGCGATTTTATGGTTATATCGAAGAAACTGGCGTTTTCTTTGATTTAGGATGAAAACTACACGGTAAGCTATTTTCTTAGAACGAAGTCGAAATTTCCGGTTAGTCATTCACGTACAAAACACCATGACGTCTACCACGTCCCTAAATATCATTCCAGTCCAGGTACATCCTTTCATGGTAACGGAATTTCCCTCTGATAGTGCTTTCCTAAACTAGAATAATATGCCATGTAGAACTGCACGGATTATTCTAGCATGGTTGAAGGAACATGAAGAAAAATGTCAAGTATTGCTGTGACTTGCGAATTCCCAGACATCAATCCAATCGAGCATCTGTGGTTTGTGTCGGAACAAGTCCGATCTTCGCGGCTCAGCCACGTGACTTACCAGGGATAAAGATGTGGTGACTGATTGCCGGCTCTCCCTCGCCAGCTAAGAGCTCTTTTGGGAATATGTGAAAGACCAACATCGCATTAGACATGTGGCCATAATGTTTTATCGCTCTGAGGTGTGTTTAGAAAAAGCATCTGATACTCTAAACACTGGAAGTGTTAAAATTGTAGGACTTTCTTTTTAAATTTAGTTTTTAATTAGTTTAAATCAAATTAAATTCATTTTTCTTTAGATAAAGCGAAGCCACATGGTTTTCAACTAGACATGCTTTTCTTACTTTCGTAATACTAAAGCTTGAATCTTTAAGTTTAGCGGTTACTTAATTCGGCATTACGGAAATACTATTAATGTGAAAAGCAAATATTAATATGTGATGAGTGTTATTAAAACAACAGCTGCACGTAATAGCTGTGTTTGAAACATAAAGACATGAATCACTCACAATATTTTTTCTGTAATTGTAGAACTCAAGCATATGGTTACTTAAACGTGCTAAACCAACTCTGTTTTAACGGATCTCAATATTTGATGGAACTCAGGGTAAAATTATTTAGTTTCAGGTTGTACAGACCTGCATGAGAATCTACGGCGATAAGGTACCTCTCTTTCGTAGTTTAGGGCAACCGGTTCAAGGTGAGAGACAGAACCAGCGTAGGGAGATAAGCACAGTGCACATGGTTGTTAAAGGAATATTAGTAGGAAACGAATTTTGAGGTAAATGAACATTTCCATATGAACACACAGATTATCGAAAGTTTTGTATGTAAATACCCTCTTTGCCAAAAATAACGGAGCACCCTGAGGAAGTCGTTCTGTCCTGATGGACCTACGCGCACGAGTGCCCCAGGATCGGATATGTAAATTATCAAAGAAAAGAGCGACCAATTACTAAATAATAACTAGCCACAGCGCATGGGAATTGCGCACCGAGAAATGTATATCAAGAGCAAAGCAAGGCCACAGGGACAATAAATATAACGGATTGTGGTTGCATCAACCTCCATAGACTGTGAGGATGCCTCGTCGTTGCATTTTTGCACAGAAATACCAGCAGCTGACCGAGTTTGAGAGAATACGTATAATTGCTTAAGTGAAACCGGTTGTTCTATTCACCCTATCGCCATAAATCTGGGTCGAGGCGACGGCACAATCGGACGATGTTGGTGCCAATGATACCCATGAGGGAACAACCCAGCGTCACGAGGTCAGTGAACAGCCGAAGTCAACAACAGAACGGAAGGATAGAGCGATTCTGAGATCAGCACGAACAGAACCGAATTCGTCGCTCTCAAACATCCCTGGTCATGTGACGTCGTCTACAGGTACGGATGTGGCCACCCGGGCCGTTGCCAGACGACTTTCGACACGGGAACTACATTCGAGGATGCCACTTTGCCGCTTCTCATCGGGTCCATTCAACGTGGGATAGTGTCCAGTGGCGAGTTGTTGTCTCTAGTGATGAGTCATGATTTGCACTTGGCGCTGATGACCAGCGTATACGTATCTCGACGAGACGAGCTGGACATCGCACGGACCCTGCCTTTACCGTGGAACGGCACACAGCTCGAACACCGGGAGCCATCACCTACGATATCTGGAAAACCTTGGTAGTCTTCCGTACCGCCCTAACGGCTCAACAGCAGCACGTCAACGACATTCTACGACCTGCTGTATTGCCATTCCTATCACAGCTTCACAGAGCAATTTTTCAATAAGAAATGCCCGGCCATCCCCGGCACGGTTCTTCCAGGCCTGCCTTTGTGATGTCGACACACTTCCATGGACATCTCGATTGGTTCTGTTGAAATGCTGAGGTCAGCATGCTCTCCTTGCTACAATATTATTGCGGTCCCATATTACCTGCTACAGTACGGTTGTAGTGTCCATTAAGTTAATCATTTCTGTGAGCTATGTAAGTGTGCGGAATATAGCTTTGTTCTGAGTATCAAGTAGTGTTCTACCTCTTTACTGAGAAATTGTGGGTGAAAAAGGATCCTTCGAATCCCACGCTCAAGAAACGTAACGAAAATGTAACAGCATCCTATTAAAAGAAATGGTGACGTGAATGTGGCATCATGAGGCATAATCATCCATAAGGGAAATAGGTGAAAAACAAAAACTAAATAAACGTCCATTGCAACGCGGAAGAATTTTTTCCGTGAAATGTATAACTGTGGTTAATAAATGGAGTACCAACATAATGTTTTTATAACAGAAAAAATCTAGTTTTATGTTTTACCAAATTGTTTTATATTTATTTACAGATACATATATTTTTTGAAAAAATATATTTAGCAAATATTTTTCTGTTTCAGCAAAAAGAAAAAAATTTATTATTAGTACATAAAAATATTTTTCTCTTTCTTAGCACTTCCCAACATCCGTTCCCGAGCTGTTACATTGGGTTTGTTTCAGTGCCTGTGAAACCCAGTCGCTTAGGTTCGTTAGGCCTTCGTTTGTAAAGAAAGTTAATATTTACGGGGTTTAAGTTACACATTTAGCTAATCGAGAAAATAATCATTTACACTAAAATTGGAAACTTTTGAAGTGATGCTCTTTATTTAGTGCTGTATAAGAGAAGATATTTCGCTTGTTCTGTTTTAACATTGTTCATTTAATTGCTGATGAATTTATCTTTTTCCGTTCCTTCTATCGGTCGTCTTTCTTGGTTACTTCGGGCGTTTTTCTCAGTTGCTATGTATTTCTTTCTAAAATTCATTTTTTCTGCCTCAAACTCCGATCTCTGCATCGGAACTTCCCTCAACGTCCATTTTTCGTCAAAAAGAGAGAAATCTTCGACACTCACTCTCCAACAGCCTGATCAAAACTTTCCTTGTTTCATGCAGCCCTGAGAAAAACGCGAGCTACTCTTGTCCTGCCTTTAGGAAAATCTCCCCAGTTGCTGAATGCCTATTGCTGCAACTTTGACTATCGTAAGAAATCAAAATCCAAAGTTCTACATAGAAAAAGGTATGCGCTCGAAATCTCTGCCTGTGCGAAACCGGATTCGATAAAGTGATAAAACGATTAACCATTCATTGGAGCTGCAATATAGCAAACCTCATGAACCCATAGACAACTCAAAGGCTTCGGACTCCGGAAGGCTAGAGAGTCCTCGCTTTTGTCATTAAGACGGCTGGCAGAAAATAGTGAAAAGGAGTCTGTCTCACTGACTTCGCAAGATCTCTAAAGAAAAAAGAAAAACGATTTTAACTATGAAGCGATACTAGGTAAAGATGGTTATTAATGTTAATTTCCACTAAAATAATGAGCCCAGATTTACAGCCCAGGGCCTGATGTCAAACACATGTTTTCCTGGATATGTTTTTCTTTGTGCCACTGCTTTTAAAAATTTCAACTGAATAGTCTTTCTTTTTCGTTTGCGCGGCATATATTTTTTCACCACATTCTGCACACACTTCCTTCAGTATTTCCTGTAGGCGGGCCGACCAGAATATGCACAGTTTACCCCCAAGTTGCCCTAATGATACGTTCTATTGCCATTGCTATCTCAGATTTAAAAAAAATGTTTTTGCGTCTGAGGTCTTCCGCTTTGAAGAATATTTATCGTCACGCTTACAACAGAATGATTGGATGCAAACAAGAAATAGATTCAAAACGGTTTGACAATAAGACTTATTTAGGATCACTAGTTTCACAAAACAGGGATTTCCAGGACCGCAGGAGCAGCCATGCAAATGTAAGATAATTGGCTCCAGAAAAGGAAGAGCTTCTCAGAAAAGTTGGAACAGTGAGCCTAATTTAGTATCACTGGTTCCAGAAAGGGAGCCTGCCAAAACGCCAGGAGCAGTCACCCAAATTTAATGAGATTAGTTTCATGAAACGATGAGATGCAGAACCTTTACAACGTTGAAGCATTAAGTCTAAGTATGGATCGCTGGTTTCATGAACAAGGAAGCGCAAAAACCGCACAAGTTTTAAACTACATTTAGAGTGATTGGCTTCGCGAAAGGAAGAAATTCAAAACCGATGAAATTTTAACCTCATGTAAATAAATATTATTTAGTATAGCACTTGAGGATATTTTTTACATGAAATTGGATCGCGCATAGACTTAGGTCTATGTTTTTATACATTACGCACAGCACGAAATGATGTTATAGTGATCATATTAACTACGAAATAATGGTATGTTGTCTTTTATACCAATTCTAGTATAGCATTATGGAATTCCTTGTTAAGACTTTTACTAGAGTTCGGTGCTGGCTTGAAATTGAAGGAATGCACTTAGCATTTTTAGTTAACTGCCGTGATTTAAAAGGTGGTACCCAGATATTTAACAATTCACACACCTTCGGTGTTCAAACGTGATGCCGAGGTTTTAAGGGATGCCCAGGTAAAACGCCTTACTACAGAGATCCTTTTTAAAAAAGAGGATTGATAGACTTTTTAAATCGCAGAACATATGCCGCGTACTTACGTATATCTCGCAGCATTCATTCCATTCAGTTGGATAGGACTATGGTTCTCTTGACAGCAACCTTACAGGCTGAAATTAATACTGTGCAGTTACGACATATCCACAAACTCCGATGCTTGGTTTCTATTGCTTTGGAATCTGATTCTAACTATCCTCAACAGTTAAAAACTAGGAGGTTAGAATATACAGCTGCACCCTCTTCATATATTAATTTTAGCTCATATGTATTGTCTTCAGTACAAAAATCTGCTTCGAACATAGGTAGAAAATTTGCCTACCCTACTAATAGAGTTAACTATTATTAATTCGTTCCACAAGCTGAGAAGGTCATTCGAGCTCTGCCAGAGGAACAACAGGACATTGCAAGATATGGAATTTCAAAAGCTCTTCAAAGCCACATGTCGATAAGGTTCCAACCGGATGAACGCCACTACCAGGAGGAAATCAGACAACTAAAGCAACTGACAGAACAACAGGACTTATCTCTGATTTTGGCTGACAAGTCACAGCAAATTGTCATTTATGGCAAAACTGCATACGTTTAAAAAATGGAAGAGGCAATAAATCAAATTTCTCATAATATTATGAGGTTTGACCCCTGTGCAGCTACAGTGGCGGCATTGGGCACGTTAAAAAACCATTCTGCCTTGCCAATTTCCATTGTTCGTTCTATGCACCCACCCCCTGGCCCCCATGTGCCGGATTTGTTTGGTAGAGTAAAGCTGCATAAGCCAGGACATCCTATTAGACCTTTAGTGTCCAGTTCTTCTAACTCTTGTCGTACTCTAGAAAGGGCTATGGTAGATTTTTTGGCTCCGTTGATTTCCGACTCACAATTTTGTATTAAAAGCTCAAAGCAGGCCTTCGATAGAATTCGTTCTTTTAACTCTGGAGGTAATGATTTTATTATGGCATCTCTTGACGTAACTTCTTTGTTCCCCAGTGTTCCTCTTCCCGATGTTATTAATATTATTGACTCCAGGCTCCTTTCGTTTGGATTATGCTAACCCGTGGAAGCCTTAGCCGTTGTGCAAGTTTTGAAATTTATTCACCAACGTTTCTATTTTAAACTCAATGGCGTTATTTACCAACAATTAGAGGGTACGCCTATGGGTTCGCCCCTATCTGGAGTTTTGGCGGAAATCGCCTTACAATCTTTAGAAGAGCGTGTGTTTAGTCAATGTGTCTTGCGTCCCGCATTATATTTAAGATACATTGATGATATTCTTATTTTTCGGACTTACTCTCTCGATGAACTTATGGTTTTTTCTGAACTTATGTCAGCTCAGTTTTCATCTATCAATTTTACAGTTGAGGTTGAGAATTCTTGCTCCCTCCCATTTCTGGATATTTTGTTACAGCGGGACCCAGTATCCCATCGTTTAACTACTTCTGTTTAGTGTAAGCCTTCTGCTATTTCTTGTATTATCCCTGCTGATTCGGCTCATCCCTTCCGTTATAAACTTTCGGCACTATATTATTTTGTTCGTCGCGCGTTCACACACTCTTCCACACCTCGTTTACGCCAACGGGAGTTCAGTGTCATTGGGGACATTGCTCTTAGCCATGGGTATACTCAGAGTTGCATCTCTCGTATAATTGCTCATGTATCGAGGTTGAGATTTACTACTCGTGCACGCCCGTCTCGTGAAGTTAGATTTGTGGGTTCGCTGGATTACCTACCTAGTGTTTGCTCTGGTTTGAGTAGTCTGTGCCGAGGTTGTCATTTGGCCTTTGGTCTAAAGACTAGGTCGTTATTTTCTTTTATTCGTAAAGATCGGGACCTTCTTCACAAATTTTCCAGACATGGGGTGTATTGTGTTCCACTTAGGTCGGTTGTTCCTGATGTACCTGATAGTACATACATAGGTTCGACTTTTAGAAATTTTGGTATCAGGTTGGCTGAACATCAGTATAATGTCAAGCGTAAATCTACTGATACTTCTCTCTCACGCCTGGTCAGTGCTGGTACCTATATTCCTGACTGGAATGCTTCGCATCTGTGGACTTACGGCCCAAAGGACAAAGTTTCTTTATTGTATATGGAAAGCATGTTTATTCACCAGTTCGGTGATAAATGTTGCAATGATGATATGCCGTACCATATTCCTCGGGCCTGGAAGAACTTGTTAAATGGACTACCATTACCTTTATAATTACTATTCTGAGTTTTTTTTTCAGAGGGCGTTACGAATGTATTTCAATGATGTTTGTCATTACTGTACCGTCAGGCGGCGCTCTATAGTTCCTTCAATACCATCATATTAAAACTATTTAAGAACTCTGGTTCCATATGCTGTGTGTCACCCAATGATGCGGTAGCTGCTAATGCGAAAGAGCTTGTGTTTTAATCTATTGTATATAGCTTTTAACCTCATGTAAATAAATATTATTCAGTATAGCACTTGAGGATATTTTTTACATGAAATTGGATCGTGCAATGACATAGGTCTATGTTTTTATACCGATGAAATAAAAATAATGAACCTAATTTTGGATCACTGGATCCATAAAAGAGGGAGCACGAAAATTGCATGCACAATAACCTAAATTTAGAGTGATTGGCTGCAGGAAAGAAAGAGATTCATGAAAAAGATAACCCAAACCCCAAGCGTTAGACCAGCTGATTACGGCAGGCGGTTGTAGTTACTGGCTCGTTGGAACAGCAGTCGAAACTCAACTAAATTGATATCACCAAGGACGGTGCACCTCCACACAGAACACATGAAATCCTCTTTGCCCATGGGGATCATATGCCTGTTGTTCTTTCTGCTTCCTGCACATCACTGTACAGTCTCAACACTAAGTGATGTGTATTGTGGTTGGGACTCTGTGTGTGTATGTGAGAGAGAGAATGAGAGAGAGAGAGAGAGAGAGAGAGAGAGAGAGAGAGAGAGAGATTAGTGATGCTCCCTTCTGTTTACTGATGTATCACGGCGCAGCCATGAGCCCAGTTACAGTTGCATCCTTCTTTGGAGTGTAAAGGACGAACAGAGAAAAATCCAGCATTTTTTCTGAAAAGTGACGCCTTCTGTCACAGGGTCCTCGTGTGGGTGTGCGAACAGATTTCTACATCATCCGGAATATATCATTGACAGCGGTCGGATAAAGAGATGGGTTATCGCGATCCATGTTTGTGCACTGAGCCAAAGCATAAAAAGAATACGTCACCCTTAACGGATGGTAATGACCACCAGCATTGAGCTCAGCTAGTGAAAATATGCTTTACAAAGAAGATATTGCGCGTGTGGAATGTCTTTTTCGATCCACGAATCTCTACTCCATTCAGCATGCCTGTGACTCACTGGGCAGACGTGCTTTAGCAGGCTTTCAACTAGCAGCTGTGGAGAATCACCTAAGAGCCGTTGGATAATCTAATCCTTTCGGTACTTCATCGATGTGCCAGTGTTTTATTAGTCGCTGGTAACCATACTAGAGATGAGTGCGTACAGGTTTTCTCCATTTATTGGTTTGAGTCTTCGCTACGATGTGTTTGCTTGTCGTTACAATATTGTCGTCATTTTGTTCACGTGATTGATATATTGTCTGTTTTATCATGTTTCAAGCTCCAATTGTCTTGTACTCATGTTTCTGACAGAAATCTATCATAAATTTGTCCATGTGTGGTGGCTACCCAAAAATATCTGAGAATTGTTTAAGCACTGTATCTGCGTACTGAGAATCCTATTTGAAAGAAATGTTGGCATCCGATTTCAACCCTAGTCTAATAGGTATTTCTTGAGACAGTTAACTTTAATAACTTTGTTTAATATCTTATAAGTTAAAATCCTTTCTCTTTTCCGTTAGTGAATTCAAACATTAAGAGATGGTCGCTTGAACCACCAATTTCATGCCAGAAGTGTTAGATACAGTGATTCATGGAGTTTTAAAGTTTTTTTCTCTTATGAGGGAGGGCTAATTGATCTTGTCTTAGTAGGGAGAATATCATGCAATTCTTGCACCTTCAGTTGAATGAGGAAGTTCTAACGGTGGGACCAAAAAGGATTGATAACAGGAGTTCTACAAGTAGAAGTGCACACTCGGTAGCAAATTGTTAAAGAAGAGGTTTAAAAGAGAGGTCAACGCCATAACGAGGGGTGTGGGATGAAAAGGTTGGCACCAACCCCGTCGCAAGGTCCAAGAGGGAAATAACAAAGTGCCTGAGTATTAATCTATCTTCCAGATGAGAGAGTTTCAAGGGATTTCTCCGTCCACAGGAAAATAGAGAAAGGAAACAGACATCAGTGGTGTTATATGCATCTGAGATTTCAAGCAGAGAAGCGTAGAGTATGAAAGGAAATTCGTTATACACCGCTGAACTGGAGTCGATTTCCTTTTCGTGACGAAATGGGAGATTTGAAAGAGAAATAAAGGAAGAGTAAGCAAACTTGTCAGCGAGGTCACTGACAAAGAAGTCTTTTTTTTTGAATGGAGGTTTAACGACCACCGTGAGCAACTCAATGGGCTATAAGCAGTCGCCCGTCCCTAATTTAGGGTCACTCGTTCCAGGGAAGGGAGAGAGCCAGTGCCGTAAGACAAACACAACATCCATGCCTGACCGGGATTCGAACCCGGACCCCTTACGGACGAATGATCAGAGACCAACGCCTTAGACCACTGAGCCACCGGGGCGGCAAAGAAGTCTATTAGCATAACAAACAGAAACAGATAATTGTGGTAATATTGTATAAAACGAAACGTAAAGAAATCCGGACAAAGTTCTTCGAAAGTGACTTTCCCCATACACTTCAATGAATGAATCTAATCTTGCTCACAAATGAGTGAGTTTTAGATTTAGCTGGTATTAATTATTCTCGCGATCGGGCTAAAATATAATTGAAACCTCGTAAGTTCTAAACTTTCTACAAGAGAAGGACTAGTGAACCGTCACGAGAGGCCACTGAAAAAAACATAACTAACATACCAATAACACGATATTTTGTTCACGAAAATCTTTGCGGTATGCTGAGTCTTTTGTGATCTGAGATGTTCCATCCAGGATAAGAAAATGTGAACTTTGAGTTCAGTAATATTTCCGTTTGTCAGGATCAAAATCGACTCTTTTCATCCCTGATCAGGATGATCGATATACCATCTGATTTTCCAGAGTAAATATCTGTGTCATTGTAATACAGGGGCTGGAAATAAATCTGAAAGACATGGGTTGACGACACAGAATTGTATTAGTGCGGTGTATGGCCCTTTTGGATGCCAATACAGCTGCAATTCGTATTGGGAAGGACCGATACAAGTCCTGTACAGTGGTCAGAGGGACTTGAAGTCATTCCTCTTCCAGAAAAGTGGCTAGTTCACGACATGATGCTGATGGAGGAAAACGTTCCCTGACTCGTTCCTCCAGAACACTTCCAATACAAGTCCTGTACAGTGGCCAGAGGGATTTGAAACCATTCATCTTCCAGAAAAGTGGCTAGTTCACGACGTGATGCTGGTGGAGGAAAACGTTTCCTGACTCGTTCCTCCAGAACACTACCAATACAAGTCCTGTACAGTAGCCAGAGGGATTTGAAACCATTCCTCTTCTAGAAAAGTGGCTAGTTCACGACGTGATGCAGGTGGGGGAAAACGTTTCTTGACTCGTTCCTCCAGAACACTCCCAATACAAGTACTTTACAGTGGCCAGAGGGATTTGAAGCCATTCCTCTTCCAGAAAAGTGGCTAGTTCACGACGTGATGCTGGTGGAGGAAAACGTTTCCTGACTCGCTACTGCAGAACACCCCAGTGTGGCTGAATAATGTTCAAGTCGGGTGACTGTGCAGGCATGATAAGTGTTCAACCTCACTTTCATCTCAGTAAACCACTCCTCAACCAGTTTGGTTCTATGTATCGATGCTTTAACTTCCTCATACACAGCACCACCGTCAGGGCACAATGGTTGAAACATTGGGTACACCTGCTCCACCAGAATTGTCCGGTAGTCCTTGGCAGTAATATGTCCCTCAAGAAAAATCAGCGGGCCGACAGACTGCCACGGTATTGCGGCTCAAACCTTCACCGATCCAGCTCCGGACTTAACTGTCGGGAATAAACAGTCCGGGTGATAAGCATGTGAGGAATGTCTCCACACGTAGACTTTCCCAGTTGTGAGAAAGACAGTGAAGAACATTTCATCAGAGAACAATACACATTTCACGTTGATCAGCGTCCACGATTTGTGCTGCTGATACCATTCTGACCGCGTTTTGCATTCACACTAGTGATCCAGAGATTGGCGATAGCAACACAACTGTCAATGTTGACCTAGTGAAGCTCCCGACGAACAGTTTTGATGGAAACGGGTGAGTCGCGGTGAATATTCAACTCTGCGGTGAGTTGTACAGCTGTGGTTTTAAGTTTTTTGGCTACCATCCGTGTTAGCACCAGGATGTTCCTGCCAGACAGCTTCCTCTTACCTCGACAGTTACTTCTTTTTGATGTGGTTTTCCCCTCATGCTGGTAAGCCGACATGACCCTGTATATCGTGGTTCACGATACGCCACAAAGATTTGCTGTCTTGGACACAGATGCACCGGTATATCCGAGTTTCTTCTCTGAAAGTCGTATATGTCTCCCATTATGTTGTGCGGATCACACGTTTTGACTTCCAACTGTGCTACTGCTCTGCTAACGCAAACTTTTCCCTCAGCTCTCGTTGATCGCTTGCGAAACAGATGCAGGCTCTCCACCAGGTAGCGCATACAGCGGCGTGACACGTGGGGTGCTATTTGCTCAGGCGTTTCAGTTTGGTTGTCCACCTCCTGTACATCTACCCTTTGAAAATTGTGGTGCAGAGAGAAAAATGCTGCAGGTGGTAAAATCTTAATACAAGCAACTTTTAAGTACACCAGGACATGCAGGAAGGTCTCACGGCATTGATCGCAAGGTGAGCCGGTAGCTTTCTTCGCTGACAACCGTCGACTCCTGGACGTCTCTAACAGAAACTTAAGAAACACCGCCAGGATTCTTAAGACAGGCCTTAGAAATTCAAATCTGATTTACTACATTGATCGAAAGGCATCTCTATTATATCGTTAACGGGAGCTTGTTTCTGAACATATGAAGAAGTAATAAAGCATGTAGCAGTAATGGCCGATTGAATGACCTATCACAAGTGTATGAGTCAACCATTTATCCTTCACGGTGAAGCATTGATTCGTTATGAACGAATCTTTGACGAATGTCTTATCACTAATGCGTGTGTCCATGATTGGTAGCTACCAAAATTTCTCCGAGTTTTTTTAGCGGTGTATCTCCGTTACGGGAAATTTATTGTAAAATTATTTTTGCATCCGACAGTGGTAATCCCCGAAAATAAAACGTTTCTCGTATTTTGAATGTTTTGTGACCTAATATGCCGTAGCAAGAAAAGAAACATTTTAACTTTAATACCTTCATTTTCTAAAAAGCGCATTGTAAAACTTTTTTATCCGGCATCAGAATGGTCCATATGCCATCTGATTTCTCAGAATCAGTATTTGTGTCAATGTGATGTAATTGTCTTATGAAACACCAATCTTAAAAAACGATTTTGCATGTGGTTTCTATAATCATGATTATAATTTTTCGTACACTTTTTCACTGTTTAAATTAAAATTTTTCCTGCTGGGGGATGAATTTCATTTCAACTTCAACTCTTCCTCCATTTCTAAGCTTCTTACAGAAAAGAGCTATTTAGCATTCCATAGGTTTAAACTCCGTGAATACGTAATATTGGTCCTTGTGAATTTCGCATTATCTGATGAAACATGTCATATATATTTGCGTATCTGCATATCCAACAACCCAGTTTTAAAAAACGGTTTCGAAAAAAATTTCAAGGTTCAGCTATTTAAGAATACAGCACCAATAAAAGTTGGGAAGGGAATGAGACAAGGGGACACCATATTTGCCAAACTCTTCAATGCTACATTTTAAAGTGTCTTTCAATCATTCAACTGGGAAAACAAGGTTATAAAGATTTATGGAGATTATTTATCTCACCTTCGTTTTGCTGATGACGTAGTCATTTCTGCAACTACACCTTCAGAGGTGCAGGGTATGATCCAGGAACTTATTGACAAGAGTAAAGAAGTGGGATTAACAATGAACTTTCAGGAGACAAAAGTGATGTACAGTGCTTTTACAAGAAATGAAGATTTATCAATTGATGGGGAAACCTGGTGAAAACGGATACCTACCGTTATCTTGGGCAGCAGATATCACACGAGCGTTACATTGATGAGGAAATTAATCGTCGTATAAAATTTGGCTGGAGAGCTTCTGGAAGAAACAGTGCAATGTTTAAGAGCAGTATGCCATTATGTCTTAAAAGGAAAGTGTTTAATCAAAGCATCCTGCCAGTGCTTACGTATGGAGAAGAGACATAGATCTAACCCGCTCGTGGCTCAAGACAGAGAGTTCTGGAAGAAACATGGGGAGACCTTCATTCAGCAGTGTATTGATAATGGGTGACAATGATGATGATGAGAGGAGCAGGAGGACGATCTGCATATCCAACAACTCAGTTCTAAAATTTGTTTTAGCATCCCATTACACTAAACATGACAAGATTTTTATTGCAGTTTTCACTATCTTGGGATGCAGAAATTTTCTTCAAATTTATGCAAAATTCAGCTTTTTGATCTAACAAAGTGAAAAATATTTTGATGTACGTTATAATGTTAGGTTTGCGCCACAATTCTAATAAACATAGCGTTAATCAAGTGGGAGTAAAACTGCTTGTCACTTCTTTTTGAAGGCAAAACAAAACAAATAAACAGCAAATCACGTGCATATAGTATCATTTTATATCCGTCTCTTAATCTGTGGACACCAATTTCCTGTAACTATGAGTCCGACTTGAAAAATTATTTTTGCAGTCGAAAGCATTAATCGTGAAAACGACAGTCCACAGGTTTTTGAATTTTTCCGATGCATAATCTTATACTACAGAGACATAAATACAAATGCTATTAAATTCAAAATATATTTTACTCTACACAAACGCTTTAAAAAAAATATTCAAAAAGTTATTTCTACCATTCGATAATGTTTACCAAGAAGACCATTTTACGTACGATTCCCACCTGAAGTAATGTTAAGTGTCATTTACTAGGGAAAATATACCTTACATTTCAGCTTATTGGTCGAGTGAGTAAAAACTCTCAGTTTCTTTATTTTCATTTATAGATAAGTCGATCCCGAGTCTAAGTTGAGGTTAGAACAAATGCGCTAGTGTTCCGAAATTTTAATGTTTCAATAAATATTAATAGGAAGGGAAAGTGAGGTAAGTTCCGCATTTTTCTTTTCAGCAAAAAGTTGAATTTCAGAAGTATGTGTTTTCCTTAAGCACTGACGCTGCAGGATTCCTTCCTTCCGACCGACCAGACGAAGATGTCGCCGCAAAATGTCATTAAAAAAAGGCAAGTCACACAAGTGTGCCAAATCAGAGAGATGCTGGCAGTGTGAGTTATCATTCGCTACTTTCCCACAGCGTACGATTAAAATCAGAAACCAAAAGAGCATTGGATTTCCATCCAAACATGGAATTATGTAAGATAAGCATAATTAAGGGAAGGAACAGTTGATTTCAGTTCGGTTAAATGTACAACTTAAGGATTGACATAGAGAGGGAACAGATCGCATTCGTTAGCAGCTGCTCATTGCTGTTCTCAAAGCGCATGCGCCGTCAGCTGTCGACACGATTGTCACCAGCTAATGAACTGCGTTGCAACAACGTGTTTCAGGGGTATATTTGCAAGATAAATGAGGTGCACCTACTGTGGACCTAGCAGCTTTGCAGAATTAGGGGGAATGCCCCACACGGGGTCTTGGAGCCACCGGGAGAGGATGCACTTCACATATGACAGGTTCCATTTCAAAGCGGTGACTGAGATTTCAGTGAAGTTTCTGTCGAAATGAAATATTGGTTTCAGCAGCTTTTAACGAAATGTCAATGAACGGAATATTACATTTCGTACGCTTTCGGAATGTTTTTTATGAACTCAATATTCCTTTTTGTCATCAGTAGTTTTTCTCATTTACTGTTAAGCAGTTCCTTTTTTCAGTCGGTATGCGCCGGTAGACATACTGATAAATTTTTTCAAGGAAGGCAATAAAACTTCTGTAAATTTAGCAAGGTGAGCTCTGAGCAGCGGCAATTTAGACCGGCACTCAATCCCACGTTGAGTGAGCCGAATAAATGAATTTGATTATAACACCACCAAGTGCATCAATACACCTGAAGACTATAAGTTCACTGATATTCATTATTTTATTATTGTTTACATTGCACCGGTGAAAATAATGCAGCTGCTTAATAGGGTGGGATGACAGAAAATACCGGTAGATTTTATTTTACAATAAAAAAAGTAATGCTATTAAAGCATCACGTCTTCCACCGAATGACGTCATGCACAGAGTAAATAATCATCTGCGTAATTCTCACGCAAACGATGTTGCCACCGAATAGCTGATAAATGAGTTGTCAAAAATATATGCCTTCCCGACGAGTGTGTTGCACTGGAAGTTCTAAAAAAAATCCATCTCATCACTTAATTGCAGCACTATATATTAGTTCCATACGTGGCAACACATCTTCATAGCTTTGAATCGAATTTGAAAAATTCCCTGTTGCCTTGGATACTTTTAGTTATGAGAAATGTTTTGTGCTCAATTTGGAATTTTTCGTAGCACACATTTCGACCGCAAGTTTCCGAAAATAGAAACTTTTATTTGTGTATGATTTAGGGATTGTGTAGAATTGCAGTTGATTTTTTTATGTAACCGACTCAATGCATTCTGAAGGATACTGCTTGCATTGCACATTTTAGATTATGTTCAGATTTTCTGTTGGAGGCGAAATGCATTGCCTTTCTAGCAGAATTTTCCTGCAGAAATTTTTCTTCGAAAAATGTGCCTTGAATGTTATTTCGTGCCGGGAAAGATTCAAAAGACATGCTCATTATATACGATAATTCGGTGTCATTTTTCTTCTTAAATCTGATGTCAAATGAAAGACGTTCTGTTGCCGTATAGCAGTTAGTATTGTGCTTTTGATCTCGTGATGCATTGTAACGAATGTAAGGCTTTTAAACTCGGATTTAATTTTGGGTAATCAACAGACACAAATCCATCATACTGGAACGTAACAGACCGCTTTCTCCAGCTGAAAGACAGAGAAGTACAGTTGACAGTTTATAACTTTTTCTCTCTGCATTATTCTCAATTATTTTAATGGATGGAAAGGTTTTGATGTGAATTGCAGTTCGTTTGATTATTGGGAAGGTTTTGATGTGAATTGCAGTTCGCTTGATTATTGGGAAGGTTTTGATGTGAATTGATGTTACGAGGCCTTCAATCGATACTCTTCTGTTCGTGTTTTCTTTTCTCTTTTATCTGTTATGAACTATTTCTATCTTATTATAATGTCACCTAAATAGAGAGAAAGCGTTTTCTTGAATTAATCGACCAAGCTGGTAAAAAGACCACATTTTCCTTCTCTATTACTCGTGGAACAATAGCAACAACGTAAAATCAATTACCTAATATGTGTACTCTTATCTTCAATATATCTCCATTTCTGAAAAAACAACTTTCTAAGAGATTCGTTAATCGATTTATTTTTGTTTTGTAGCTTCTTTTTCAAGGCATCTCCTTACGCAACATATTAGAGTCGTATAGCATTTGGCAACTGACACAGGCTCAATTTCCTCCTTTTAATAGCAACACTGGCAGAGAATGAATAAATCAAAATGAACCTTTGGAATTACATGGCTTGTGAAACTTGTTTTATGTGCACCTGTATGATTTGTAACAGCGGATTTTTGTGAAAACTTCTACACATACAGTTGTGAAATTTGTTTTCCCTCCGAATAGCAGCAGACTGCCTTCTTTTGTCCTTCCAGAGTAGCCACCGTCTTCGGAAATTTTCCTTCTTTTCATTTTATGTGGAGGATGATATATTTCTGGAAAAGACCCACCATTTCGTTTTAACAAATTACATTTATTGGAATGAAAAGAAGACCTTAACTCACGAACGATTTATTTGTTTCAGATTTTCGTAAAATAAAAGTCACAGCAACATGCCGAAGTGGTGTAATACAGAAAAAGTTGATTTCGCACGAAATTTTCAGCCAATTATTAGTTGCTTTTATAATTTAGGGATTGACTTTTGTCATGAGACCCTCGAAGTGAGTTCTTGCAGAAAAGCTCTGTCAAGGATATTTTGTGTGCTACATTTTGTCGCACACTTTTATTATTCAGAGTTGAAAAAATATTCTTCTCAAAATACTTGGTAAATACGTCATGTTAATTAACACAGCAATCGGACATCGCAGAATTGGCTGTAAAATACTGTTTCACATGTGAATTAAATCACATCAGAAAACTTGAAAACTTCATCGCTGAAGTTTTCAAGTTTCATCGCCGTGGAGCTCCACGGCGATGAAGATTTCAAGTTTTCTGATGTGATTTAATTCATGTGTGAAATAGCAATTACAGCCAATTCGGCAATGTCCGATTGCTGTGTTAATTAACATGACTTTTATTATTTATTTGTGATATTCTATGTAATGACCATGAAAGAGTTAACGACTTTTTATGCGACTCTTCTATTCTGTCGGCTAATATTGTTATCATTATACGTCTCGTTACGCTTCCGAAGAATACCGTTTCAGAAATTTAAGACAAACATGGTTGATTGAGAAAAACATCTAAGACTGTCTTCACGTTGAAGAGATTTGCCATATTCGTTGGTTGAAGCCTGCGACGTACACAGTTTCAGTGCTGCCCAATCTTTTTGCTCTGATATCTGTTCTACATATGGTACCTAACAAAGCCAATCTGACGAACGCGATCAAAGAGCAGACTTTTGGAACATTTGGTAAATTAAGTAGTGGTATCAACTATGCATATTTCTTTTGCTCCAGAGCTTTGGCTTACATTGTAGTTGCACCTTAGCTTGTTATTCATCGTTGCTTTTTGTCTGCTCTATGCTCACGGATATGTAAAATTACAGATATTTGCAAAGATACATTTCTGGTTAAGGACGATATTCTTGACAGGACTGACATGTCTGTCCTAGAAATTTACGAAAAAATACAGAATCAAATTACGAAAATCGATTCTTCTTTATCATTTCCATTTGCTTTCACACAATGCTTTGAGGTCGGCGTTTTGTTCAACGGTGTCCTTACCCTGCAAACAGCACTTAGATATTCCTGGACTTCGTATTATGTATTTCCCACTATTTTACTTTTACTCGTTACGGCAATCTTCCTTTTGCTGGTTATCTTTTCTGCTGCACAAATACATACGAAGAATCGGTATCTAACTATGCAGCTTGTAAATCGGAAACAACACTTAGGATACGAATGGTGGGATAGAATCTCCTATATTTTCGTAACTAACCTTGTGTGCCACGAAGGCTTGGGCCTAACTGTTATGGGAATATTTCCGATAACCAGAAATACAGATTTAGCTCTGTTTAGCTTGCTAGTAACTTACATTGTGCTATTGGTCCAATTCGGATGAATTTGAAAAGAAACTGGGCACCGTAACTTTTGAGAGCCTGATTTCTTCTTTACAGACCGCATACGGATAAGGTGTGTGTGTAAAAATCTTGCTCTCCCGGTAAATGATGTTTTTCATATGACTGATTAGTAAATTTTCGGATATCAATACCTGTATGCAACACTGCATTGTTTTTATTTGGGATGACGTATGGCATTTACAAATCAGATTTCATCCTTTCTTTTGAGTTTTATTTGAAGGAACAATTTTGTACGGGATATAAATTTTGTGGCAATAGATTTTGATAAAACAACTTTAATTAAATGCAAAACTTCCACTACTCATAATTTAAAGTGACCTTTCTAAGTTACTGTGCGATCTTCGTTTTCGCGCTAACAATTAGTACACAAGCTGTATTACTTCATCACATTGATAAAAAATAATTACATGGAGGTAATGTGTTTAACTATTCACAAAATGATAAGAACAATTCTTGGAAAAAAAAACATCCTGCACATGTTTTCTCTTTGAATGCAAGTTTGTAATCCAGCAAAAAAAAAATCACTTCATATGATTTTCCTATTTGTTTGCATGTTGTTTATCCAACAAAACGTCCAGCAGAAAGGGAAAACCATGTAAAGGGGAAAACCCTTTACACAATTTTCCCCTTTGTTTGCATGTTTTTAATCCAGCAAAAATGTGATACCCCTTACATAATTGCCCCACTTTGCTTGCATGTTTTAATCTAGCCAAAAAGACCTTGTGCATGGCTTTTTCTTATTTGTTTTCATGTTTTTAAGGTAAAAAAAAACAAATCTTGGTAATAAAGTCACTTCATCCGTTATCAGTCTGTGAGCAGCAATATGTCTTCGTCTGCACAACGGATTTGCAAAACATCATTTTTAATCTGAAAATGCTAAGCGTTGAGATTATCATAAATGCACTGTCGATATCTGATATGCAGTTATCTGGCTTGGGGAATACATCTGCACTTAAGGAGGCCCAATTTCCTTTGCATTCGGTAGATCGATGTTTAAGCAAAGATAAAAGTTTTCCTTTTTCGGTTACGGAGTTTGAACGCTAGATGCAGCAATTGTTGTTTCCAAGAGGTGACCTATAATTTATGTTTATTTTAGTAATTAAAATATTCTTGCGAAAGTTTGGTTAATTTTTTCTTTATTTGGTATTCAACAAGTAAGATCAAGGACAAAATGGTGGTGCATTGATCTTATGCCTTTATGACACAAATGCTAGAGCTGCGGCTAAGCTGCACAGATTTACATCAGCAATTCCAAAATAATACTGTTCAGTTATGTAGATTTATGTTTGTAATTGAAACATATCAGGTAATCTCAAAAATACTGTCGTTTTTTCAGCATGTGAAGAAAAGAAAGAACACCGTACCTGGAACAGATGTTTTAATACACATAATAAGTGTCACAACCTTCTCCCATCGCTCGACAAGGTTTTGAACCTAGACTTGTAGAATTCCATTGGTTTCGATGCAAAAAATGCAGAAAGGGTTCGCCGTACCTACTCCATATTTCGAAATGTAGTCACAGCAAGATGGTTTTGCAGGCTGCGAAAGAGGTGGTAGTCGGATGGGGCGATGTCAGAGGATGCGAAAGTTTTCCGCATCCGATATCCTGTAACGTGGCACTGGTCAATTTCGCTGTGTGTTAATTTGCCTTGTCCTGCTGCAGCAGAACGCCTTTACGATTCACGAAAGCTGGACGTTTATCCTGCAAAGCAGTGCGTAGAGGCTGCAGCTGCTGACAGTAGACTTCCCCTGCAATGGTTTTGTTGGGTGGAAGCAGCTCGTAATGGATTATGCCTTGCATATCCCACCACACAGACATCAAAACCTTTTGTGGAAAACGTTCTGGTTTCGCCACTGCTGCAGGCACATTCCCTTTGGAAAGCCACTGCCGTTTACGCTTAATATTGTAATAAACAGTCCATTTTTCATCGCCTGTGACAATTCTGTGCAAAAACGGCTGCCTTTTTTCCCACACGCTGTTGCAGCTGTTGTGAAGTTAGATCATACGGTACCCACTTATCCAGTTTCGACACATAACCGAGGTCTTGCAGATGCCGGTGAACAGTGGAATGGGTTGAATGAACAAGTGTGGCCACTTCCTCGACTGATGTCTAGGGATTTCCCTCAACAGCAGCTTTCAGTACGTCGTTATTTAGTTTAACAAGCCGTCCGTGTCTCTGCATATCTATTAGGCTAATCCTCCCCCCACTTCGAAATGTTTGGAACCACCGTCGCTGAAGTCGATGGTGGAACTCATACAATATAATGTGCCTAATGTGGACTTCTGAGACTGCCATTTTCTATGTGTTTAGGTACACAACGACTGCATGCAAAACTCCCGTTTACTGTCTCAAGTGACTTGAAAGTCTTCTCGCGTGATCCCTCTTATACTCACCGTGGTCGACGTGATAGTCTGGGCACCAGGGGACTCATTACTGTTGGGCTTGCGCAAAATGACATTACTTCTGTGATGAGCTGATGCTATAGACCAGACCACGGATTCAGAGTTGTAAATAAACATGTCACAGCGAATCTGGCGGATTTACATTTGTAGTTCCAAATCATTACACTAACCTGCGCCCATACGTATTTTCAATCCAAACATCTTAAGCGAGTACTTACAGATTCCGATTTGCAGTTCAAAAATGTTACAGCAAGGCTTCACACGTAAAGATTTGTAATTCGAAAGGATTATAAATAAGCCACTGAGATTCAGATTTGCATTTCAGAACAAACAGGAAAGCATCGCCCATTTGGATTTGCAATTCGAGCAGGTTACAACAAAGGTACTGAGGTTCAATGATTAGTTAAATTTACCGTCTAATAATTTAATGAAAGTCTAATATTTAGTAACAATTTTAATAAAAAGTGAATTATATATACAATTTAAAAACCTATATATACACATGAGCACTTTCAAGGCAGCGGCTGCCTCATCATCAGATGGAATAAGAAAAACATAGAACATCAATATATATCATAGGCATGGTGCATTGTGAGTAACTTTAAAAAAAGCCAATGATTATCTACATGTATCATATTAGTGCTTGTGCTGTTAACCCAATTGGGCTGCAGAGTAATTGTGGCAGGCAGAAAAAAGGGGTACACGATGAATTTTAGTTCGTATTTAAAGTCACATTTATAATTTAAAGTTTACTGAATTAATGACGAGTTTCCATACATAATGCAGCTCATAAGGGCTGTAGTCATTGCAACATTGTATACCAGAAGCCGCAATATACACACTTTCAGCAATCATTAAATCACAGAGGTTACTGGGGGTATTGGGTATCCGTGCATTATTCCAGTCATAGTTAAGGTTATTCAAAGTTACCGATTTGGCCAAGGATGTACCACATATGCCTGCTTTGTTACTATATTTGTGCTCCTTAATTCTCAGTCCAAGATTATGCCTGGTGGATCCTATATAATTAGAGAATAGTTGACCTGTAATTGCCTGAAGCAGTGGGATATTATAAATACCCCATTGTTTTTGTTTGATGTTTTGTTCACGGTCTTTTCGATTAAATGAGAAGATATTTTGTGATCGGGAGCCAAATTTCAAAACTCCATAAAGAGTATTTCACGATTCGTCCTCTCGTATCAGGCTATATCAGCCCCACCAGACCTTCAGATAAAGCCTTGGCCCAATATCTTGCCACTTATACTGTGAATTCGCTTTACTCTATTAAAATAAAGCACCACAAAGGCTATTGAAAGATTTCGATTGCTTCAGCTACAACTGTAATATTTCATTATTGCATCACTTGACGTATTCTCGTTGTACCATAATGTACCAGTCGAGGCTAGGCATGAAATTATTGAGGCGAAACTTGCTGATGCCCGAGTCGTAGTTTCCGAAATTAGTGTTGTTATGAACGCGCTTCGTTTCGTTAAAAAAAGTGTTCATATTTCAAATTCCAAGACAGCATATATCAACAGTTGGAGGGCTTCCTAATATGTTCCACCCTGTCAGCTGTGTTAGCAGAATTCCTCCTACAACATATTGAAAATCCATGCAGTATCATCCTATGTGAACTAAAATATTATCACACATTTGTAAACCGTATAACTTGAAATTTGGCTGCCGATCACAAATCATCTTGTCATTGAATCGAAAAGACCGTGAACAAAACAGCACAGTGAAACAGTGGGGTATTTATAACATTGAACTGCTTCAGGCAACTACAGGTCAACTATCCTATAATTATATATGATCCATCAGACGTAATCTTGGACTGGGAATTAAGGAGCACAAATATGGCATCAAATCAGGCATATGTGGTACATCCTTGGCTAAATCGGTAGTTTGAATAACCTTAACCCTAACTGGAATAATGCACGGATACTCAATACCCCCAGTAATCTCTGTGATTTAATGATTGCTGAAAGTGGGTATTTGCGGCTTCTGCTATACAATGTTGCAATTACTACAGCCGTTATGAGCCACATAATGTATGGAAACCCCTCAATAATTCAGTAAACTTTAATTTAAAAATGTGACCTTAAATACGGACTAAAATTTATCGAATACCCCTTTTTTGCCTGTCTGCCACAATTACTCTGTAACCCAATTGGGTTAGCACAAGCACTCATATGATGCATGTAGATAATCATTGGCTTTCTTTTAAAGTTACCCACAATGCACCATGTCTTTGATATATATTGGTGTACTATGTTTTTCTTATCCTATCTGATAATGAGGTTCCCGCAGCCTTGAAAGTGCTCATGTGTATTATATAGGTTTTTAAATTGTATACATATTTCACTTTTTATTAAAATTGTGCTTTTGACGGTAAATTTCACGAATCATTGGTATGATTTTCGCACGAGTCTTCTTGTAATTTTGATCACTGAGATTCAGATCCGCAATTCGAGTAGGTTACAACCAAGCTACTCAGATTCAGATTTTCAATTCAGAAATTCAGATTTTCAATTCGGCGCTTCTCAGCAACAAAATTAGCTGGGTCTAAGAAAAAGTTGCATGTAAACAAATTATCAGGAAAAACGAAAATGTTGATGCAAAAAAGAAGAGAGATGAGGACAACTAAAGAAGATGTGACTTCCAAAGTGGAATATATAGAGCTATGCAAGACAGTAAGAAAAAGTATCACTGAAGACGTAAGAAAATTCAACTGGGAACTAGTGAGGAAAGCAATTGAAAACAACCAAAGCCTAAAGATAGCAAAGGGACATCTCAGTAAGGGAAGAAAACAGATTATGGCACTAAGAAAAGAAGATGGTTATGTAACAAGAAATAGAGGCGAAATTTTGACAAGAGTGAAAGATTTCTACTCCAAATTATATGAAAGGGATGATACATGCACTCCAGACATCATGAAAGATACCAGTACTAGAGTTCCTCCAGTCCTTCCAGCAGAAGTTGCACATGCAATCAAGAACATGAAGCGGGGAAAAGCTCCAGGAGAAGATGGAATTACTGTAGACATCATACAAGAAGCAAGTGGAGAAATCGAAACAGTACTCGCCCAAATTTTCACTCGATGCCTTAATGAAGGAAAGATTCCTCAGGATTGGAACACCGCTACAATGATCCTGCTACATAAGAAAGGTGACATTGAGGATCTCGGAAACTACAGACCTATCAGCCTCCTATCAGTAGTTTATAAAATCTTCCCTAAAGTTCTTTCACACCGCTTGAAGGTAACACTGGACATGGCTCAACCGAGAGAACAAGCTGGATTCAGGAGTGGCTACAGCACAATAGATCATATCCATGTGCTGAGAGAACTAATTGAAAGAGCGAGGGAATATGAACTTCCATTGTGCATGGCTTTTATCGATTATGAAAAAGCCTTTGATTCGGTGAAACCATCAGCAGTTACAATGGCTCTGAAAACCTGCGGTATTGAAGATGCATACATTAATATTATTAATAACATCTATGAAAATGCAAGTGCAAAGATTAGGCTGTTTGAAAATACAACACACATAAAAATTGGAAAGGGAGAGAGACAAGGTGACACCATATCTCCGAAGCTCTTTAATGCCGCATTGGAGGGTGTTTTTCAGTCACTCAGCTGGGAAAACAAGGGATAAAGTTTAATGGAGATTATCTAACCCACCTTCGTTTTGCTGATGTCGTAGTCATTTTTGCAACTAGCCCATCAGAGCTGCAGACTATGATCTAGGAACTTGCTGACAAGAGTAAAGAAGTGGGATTAAAAATGAACTTTCGGAAGACAAAAGTGATGTTCAATGCTTTTACAAGAAATGAAGATTTATCGATTGATGGAGAAAAGCTGGAGATAACAGACACGTACGTTTATCTTGGACAGCAGATATCAAGTGAGGGTCACATTGATGAAGAAATTAATCGGCGTTTAAAACTTGCCTGGAGGGCTTTTGGAAGAAACAGCATAATTTTCAAGAGCAATATGCCATTATGTCTTAAAAGAAAAGTGTTTGATCAATGCATCCTTCCAGTGCTTACGTATGGTGCAGAGACGTGGACCTTAACTAAAAGAGACATACAAAGGCTGCAGACAACTCAAAGGAGCATGGAGAGGTGCATACTTGGTGTAACCAGGAGAGATAAGAAGAGGAACTCGTGGATCCGAAAATGACAAGAGTGGAAGACATCATGATCATAGTTAAATCACTGAAATGGCAATGGGCTGGACATACTACCAGAAGGACAGACCATCGATGGACAGCCGAAATTTTAGATTGGATTCCAAGGGACAGGAAAAGACCCAGAAGAAGACCACATGGGAGATGGGTGGATGAAATTCGAAAGTATGCAGGAGTGACATGGAGGAGACTGGCACAAGACAGACCGTTGTGGAGGAAACTTGGGGAGACCTTCGTCCAGCAGTGGATTGATAATGGTTGACAATGATGATGATGATGATGATATACATATATATATACATGGGCTGAGATAATTAATTCAAAGAACTGTGGAAGATGAACTCCCAATATGTATGGCTTTAATCGATTATGAAAATGGACTTTGATTCCATGAAACCTTCAGCAGTTGCACTGGACTTGACCTGATGTGGTATGATACTAATAATGGTAAGATGCATACATTAGTATTATTAGTATCATCCATTAAAATACATGTTTGAAAGAATGAGTTATTTGTTGATACAGCATCAATAAAATTTACAAAGAGAGTGAGACAAGGTGACACCATGTCTCAAAAACTCCTTAATGCCACGTTACAAAATGCTTTCGTTTTGCTGATGGTGTAGTTAGTTTTGCAACTGACCCTACAAAACTACAGATTGTGATCCAGGAACTTGTTGAAAAGAGCAAAGATGTGGGATTGAAAACAAACTTTCAGAAGGTGACAAGAGCTAAGATGTGGGATTAAAAACAAACTTTCAGAAGGTGACAAGAGCAAATATGTGGGAATAAAAACAAACTTTCAGAAGGCGAAACTGCTGTAAAATGCTTCTTCAAGTAATAAGGATTTGAAAAAGCTGGAGATAGCAGATACTTACTATAACAGATACCTTAGACCGCAGATATCAGGCAAAACTCACATTGATGAAGAAATTAATCGAAGTATAATACTTGGTTAAAGAGTTTTTGGAAGAAACAGTACAATTTTCAAGAGCAATATGCCATTATTGCTTAAAAGAAAAGTGTTTAATGAATACATCCTTCGAGTACTTACGAACGGAGCAGAGACGTGGCTTTAACTAAAAAAGACATACAAAGACTGCACACAACTGAAAGTAACACGGATAGATGCATGCTTGGTGTAACCAGGAGGGATAAGAAGAGCAACTCATGGATAAGGAAAATGACAAGAGTGGAAGAGATTATGATCAGAGTAAAATCCCTGAAACCGAAGTGTGCTGGACATGTTGCCAGAAAAAGGGACCACCGATAGAGAACCGAAATTCTAGGCTGGTCGAAGGTACAGAAACAAAACCAGGAAATCACATGGGAGATGAGTCGATGAAATTCGAAAGCATGAGGGAGTTACATGGAGAAGCCTGACGCAAGGCAATGCCTTGTGAAAGACTTTTTGGGAGACCATCCAGCAGTGGATTGATAATGGTTGACAATGATGGTGATGATATCTAAATGTATATATCATGAACGTTTCGCTGTGAATTTCGGTTCGTTTTGTTAATTTCATTCACTAGTAAGGTATTTTATCATGTTGAAAATTAAACAAAAATTAGAATAAAAGGGTGGGAGAGGTGGGACTGGACTCTCTTGAAAAATAAAAATAAATCGCATTATTAGAATTACTTTGACGATGCCTGAGTTGAGGATCATTATTGCTAGAACAAAGACAACTCTCAAAAAGCTATTAACTTTTTTCAGTTTACTATTAAAATTTCCTTCTGTGGTTCAACGTAGTGGCATCAAGGAATTATTGATGTCGAAAGTAGACGCCTTCTTCTCCATCTTTTATTGCGCATTCTATTCTGGTGCTCAGATATAGCCCCTTATTACCGTGATCCAGAATCAAACCTCCCGCTCAAAAACTAAAAACCTTGAAATTCTTACCACTAAACACTTCTATAACGCATGCATAACGTAACCGCAAAGTAATGAACAGAAGGAAATTTAAAACTTCTTCGTTCTCTCTATCTTTCTCTCGCACAAACATTTCGCTTTATTACTGTTTTATTTCGCCAGGAGGGATACCTTAAGCTAAAAAAACTCCCATCACAGTTCTTCTTTGTTGGCACTTAACTACACGGGAAAGTTTTTTAACAGCAAATTAGCATCTCCTAGTCAGTTACTAAGTGACGAAGAATGTTCTTATGTTTTACGTTTCTCAAAAGAAGATAAACAAATTATCCTTTCCCTGACCCTTGGTAGCAACAAGTCCGGTGTGTGTGTGGAACAGAATCATTGGCACAGCTGTCGCTTTCCTAATTCACTTCGAGAAGTAGTTTCTTTGCAGTTATCCATTTTCATTAAAATTTAATTTAGTTTTGCGCTTCTTAAAAACGCCCGGCACACCTATAAATAAGGTAAACTATTTATGCTTAAAATGAGATACACAAGAAATTTCCATAGACCACAGAAAACAAAAGTTGAGATTTACAACGTCCGTTTTCCATTGGACAGTTTGCTAACATTGAAGGGGGTCTAAGCCCTCTGTCCCCCAGCTAACTACAGCCCTGCATATATATGTAAATCGTGACACATGAAAACGCTACAAAATGTTTTTGATGAAAGCAGAATTTCGCAACACGATTAACATTAATTAATGCAAATACATCACACTCATTTCACGTATGAGTTTTCTGAAATGCATTAACTACGAATAGATTCCTGTTGCGAAAAGTATTAGTTCGCTGTGGTCTTCGATTGAAACACTTCGAGAGGAAATTTTAATATAATGTCTGCACAGATTCACAGGGCTCACACTCTGAGCCCCCAATGTTTAAACATGTTTCTAGACATGACCTAATAATTGTAGATTTTTTTTATTATTGCTTTCAATATTATTGTAAATATTATCGTAAAAGTAATATTTATGTGAGCTTCTATAGAACTTTTACTCCATTATTCAAAAAAAACCTTCTTTACTATTCTCTAAAACATTAATACGTCATTTCAAAATCACACTCAGTTTTGTTTTAGAATTCCTAAAAATTCTAAGATTTAAAAAATATTACAAATTGAAGGTTATTAATCGAAGTCACCTTGTTTTTAGTGGTTGCACAATAAAATTTTCTATTAAGGTTGAAATAAAAACAGATCCCTCATTTAATGATGAAGTTAAACAAAAGCACACACACACACACACATATCGTTTATTTCGGACAATTCTTAAACAACATCCAGTATCAGCTCTTTAGGATAAAGCTTAGCATAGTCGGAACTGACACTTATTTATTAAATTGAACGAAACTTTCAAGCCCCGATGTATCACAATTTACCGGAATCTACTAATTACTCAAATAAAAAGGGAAGGGAAGGGAAGGCTGAGCGGGAAGAAAGAGAATTGCTGTGGGGTGAAAGAAACGAGAATATGGTAAGTGTAAATTGCTGCAGAAAAAGAATAATAAAACCAAGTAAAAAAAAGAAAAGAAGGAAAATACATATATTCTAGTTTCTTGTGTTTCATGGTTGACCTGAATATGTATACAGAAAACATGCGGGTGTCACACGGAGGAGACTGGTTCAACACAGACTGTTAGGGAAGAACTTTGGGGAGACCTTCATCCAGTAATAATTTGATAATGATTGACAGTGATGGTGATATTACAGGAAAACCTCTGTTATACGGATTTCTAGGTGATAGCCTTAAGAACGTATAAATGTAAAAATCGGGTGCAAAATTTTCTATTCTAGAATTTTGAATGCCTCCAAAAATAGATAAAAAAAGAAAAGGGAGGGGGAGAACTCGTAATTTTAGATTTCGCTAATTTGTAATGTAAGACATGCTATATGTATACCTCGTTTGCTGGCTATGTCTATTTTGACTTTTGTAGTAATTTCATTTTTTCTAATTTCACTATAACATCAAGGTTAATGAATCCTGTATGACGTTATATTCTCAATATATACACTGACGGAAAAAAAAATCCCAACACCACGAAAAAATAGTTGTAGAGGAATGAAATGGCGGCAATACATTTGTAAAGGTAACATATTTAATCGATTAAGGTTTGAAGATCACAGCTTAATGTAAGCGCGAGAAGAGCCATTTTAAATGTGAAATGCTGGTACATTAATAACCGCTGTAACAGCCAGAATGTTGAATGCAAGCACGCAAACGTTCATGCATTGTGTCATACAGGTGCTGGATGTCAGTTTGTGGAATGGAGTTCCATGCCTGTTGCACTTGGTCGGTCAATACAGGGACGGTTAATGCTGGTTGGGGGTGACGCTGGAGTTGTCGTCCAATGATGTCCCATACGTTCTCGCGTGGTGAAAGATCTCGTGATCTAGCAGGCCCCGGCAACATGTCGACACTCTGTAGAGCATTTTGGGTTATAACAGAGGTATGCGGGCGAGCGTTGTCCTGTTGGAAAACACCCCTGGATTGCTGTTCATGAATGGCAGCACAACAGGTTGAATCACCAGACCGACGTACAACTGTGCTGTCAGGGTGCGTGGAATAACCACGAGAGTGCTCCTGCTGTCATAGGAAATTGCTCCCCAGACCGTAACTCCAGGTGTAGGTCCAGTGTGTCTCGGCCGCAGACAGGTTGTTTGCAGGCGCTCACCTGGCCTCCTTCTAACCAACACACGGCCATCACTGGCACCCAGGCAGAACCGGCTTTCATCAGAAAACACAACAGATCTCCACTCCGTCCTCCAATGAGCTCTAGCTTGACACCACTGACGTCACAAACGGCAGTGGTTTGGAAAAAGTGGAATGCACGCTACAGGGCGTCTGGCTCGGAGCTGTCCTTCAAGTAACCGATTTGTAACAGTTCGTTGTGTCACTGTGGTGGCAACTGCAGCTGGAATTGCTGCCGCAGAGGCGGTACGATGCGCCACGGCCATACGCCGTACACGGCGGTCTTCCCTCTCAGTAGTGCCACGTGGACAGCCGGAACAAGGTCTTCTTGAGGCAGTACCTTACCTTGACCACCGCTGCCAACAACCATGCACAGTGGCTACATTCCTGCCAAATCGTTCTGCAATATTGCGGAACGAAAATCCACCTTCTCGTAGCCCTATTACACGACCTCGTTCAAACTCCAAGAGCAGTTGATAATTGTTTCTTCGTTTCCTTAAAGGCATTCTTGACTAACATCAACACACTACGTCGAATCTCAACGATAACTAACGCTCACGAACGTTACAGCGCGTATTTACAGCAAACCTGCTTTGCATGTTCCGAGGGGCGCTCCTAGCGCCACACGTATGCGCCGAGCGCGAAATTTGCATAGACGTCATCTTACAGATGTACTCTCACCGCCTACCAATTGTCGTTTATCTAACACAACCCCTTCTTGGTGTTGGGATTGTTTTTTTCCGTCAGTGTATATATATATAACCTTATCTTTGAAATAGTTGGTAGTTAATACGAGTAGATTTGATTTTATATTCAATACGCCTTTACACATGTTGCTTCAAAGCAGTTTGTTCACTAGCTGATTAAGCATTAGAACCGACTGAAACATTACGAGTTTCGCGTTCGATCCAGATAATATGCTGGCGAGAATCTGTTTGCAGATTAAAACTCTCCTTCTTTTTAAAAGGAACATCGGATCATTAGTCTAGGCATGAGGAACATTTTCCCTGAACGAATTTAAGCGAGCTCTTCTGCTAAAGGCGATTAGGGAACACAAACCATTGTTCTCCTGGAATAAAGGTCAATTGCATTGAGACTTCTGTATATCGTTTCCTTTGATACCAAAGTCCCAGTCGCAGCGGGAAGTTCCGAAGGCAATGCCCAGGCTACAAAAGACTTACGGCAACGTGCGGTTAACGTCGCGTAACGGTCCTCACGGTTTACCGTACGTCTTGGACGATTGTAACGACCCTCGCAACCTATAAATCTTTATGAATACATTTGCGATCCAGTGAGAGTCATCAGATTTTGTGTTTTTGGTTTAATCAAATGCAGACCAAATCTTGTTAGTTCCTCTTTATTTTGCTAACGCCTCTGACGAAAGTATCTTGGTTCAATACCAAGAAGCACAAACGAGAAAATATGAGTCCAGACCTTTGTTTAAAACAGCAAAGAATAAAAATGTTTAATTCAATTTACTCCGTGGCTGGAGAATTAACGCATTGACGGTTAATGTCAGCATTCTTTGATTCTCTGCCCGCCCGTCTCATGGACCCAGACGTACTTCGAGCTTTTCGTAACCAGCTTAAAGACTGCCTCCCCGCAAAAAAAAAAAAAAAACAAAAAAAAAACTGACCTTTTCTAAAACGTCATTTCGGTTCCAACGCCAAAAGATGCCTCTAGCTCCCTTTACGCCTAAGACAGTCACCCTAGAAAGCCAGGAGTCACCGAGGATTTTCTGCACTCCTTCCTAGAAGCCCCAGAAGCCTTCTTAAATCTGTGCTTAACACCTGTCTTCAATGGCTAATTCTTGCTTTTTCCCTTAAAGTGAAATTTCGTGGTAAATATTTAACAGCGCAACTTTTCACAGCGTAAGTTTTGAAATTTCGAAATTTGGTCTTTTAGAGCTGATGACCGGAAAATAATAGACATATGTATTTGCAAATTACAAAATTACTACTCTTTTACGATTTTACGACAATAGCTAAAAGCATTTAAATCACACGTAATTAAAATATTTAATTTATAGCGTTTTATATCATGCCATTCTATTAACCTCTCCGTTTGATGATGCTCTCAGAGGAACGTTGTAAGAATCACACAGCTGAATGCCTGCAGGATGCAGCGGTCAATTTCGCAGTCCTCACACTGCGGAGAAGTTTCATGAGTTGTTTTATATCTTTCTATGCGTATTATTGAATGGCATATCAGTTACTCCGTAGCTTTTCTGTTTTCGGATTTTCTAGTCGGTAATCGAATAATTGTTCCGTAATTGTTCAAATTCTATCGGATTTTGTTTAGTCCACTGACACTCCCCCTGATTTTCGGCGTTTGCTTCATTACCAGTGTTCCTTGCTGGAATGTATTTAATCTTACAAAATTGAATTCCTTTTGATAATTTCCTTAAGAATGGAGAATGTTAACGTTTGAGAATGCTCGTAAGGAAATTCATATATATATGTATTATTTTCACTTGTTTTTATTTATTGCTTTTATTTTGTGGTCCGGGAATTTATCTTTAGTTCGCAGAACAAAGCAAAAGATTGCACTAATTCCGTAGTAATATTCAGATAATTACGGTAATTTTTCAATAAAAAGTAATTACAGATAAATGTACATCAGAGTACAAAACGTTTACAAGCACTGACGATTTAGCGACTGATAAAGCAATTCTAGAAGTAACCGATACCTACATATACATTGAGCAACAGATAACAAGCGATGGCCACATCCAAGAAAAATAAATAGAGGTATAGCTACACTACACTTTTCAAAAGCAATTTCAGGTTATGTCTGAAAAGAAAATTCTTTAATTCGTGCACGCTTCCAGTTCTTACTTACAGATCAGAGACAGAGACCTTAACAAAAAAGGCATTCAGACACTACAGACAACTGACAGAGGAGTGGAGATGTGTATTGATGTAACCAGGAAAGTTAAAAAGAGGAACTAGTGAATCATAGGAAAATGACAAGAGTTTAAGGACATCATAATCAAGGTAAAATTCCTGAAATGGCAATGGGCAGGACATCATAATCAAGGTAAAATTCCTGAAATGGCAATGGGCTACTCTTTTACGATTTTACGACAATAGCTAAAAGCATTTTAATCACACGTAATTAAAATATTTTATATTACCATAAGTACTAACAACTGCTGAATAACTTCAATACAAGACTGGCTTCAAATGAACAGGAAAAGACCAAAAAGTCCATGTAGAAGATGGGTGGACGAAATTCAAAAGCATGCTGGGAGAGGGGGGGGGGGTAATTGATAAAACTGGTTCTAATCTCTTTCATGTCCTCCCAGGATGCTTCAAATTTCATAACACTTTCTCAAGGGTCTTAGGTAGACTTTCATGTAGCATTGGTTTCCTTATAATGGTTGATAGTCACACACCCACGCACACACACACACATTTGCTCAGGTGGACGACCACGTGCTGTAGGAAGTTAAGAGGTTTACACGTTCGTGTGTGCTGCAAGTCAAATTACGGGATTTCATACTGCGGAACCGTCATGGTTACTAGGTAACGACAGTAATGATGAAAAGAACTCAAAATGTTTACTCTTTATTCATCTAAAAGTAAAAAGCATTGAAGAATGGCAAGTTTTTTTCCTTATTTATTAGGACTGCTAGATCCCGAGGAAGTGACGGCACGGAATCTACATTGCGAATATTTACTTATTTATTTAGTCATTTATTTATTTGACATGTTACACGGAGTTAAGATCATAGACTACAGATCCAGAATATGCTATTAAGAAACCCATATATATACATACATATATATATATATATCATCATAATTGTCAACCATTATCAATCCACTGCTGGACGAAGGTCTCCCCAAGTTTCCTCCACAACGGCCTGTCTTGTGCCAGTCTCCTCCATGTCACTCCCGCATACTTTCGAATTTCATCCACCCATCTTCCATGTGGTCTTTTTCTGGGTCTTTTCCTGTCCCTTGGAATCCAATCTAAAATTTCGGCTGTCCATCGATGGTCTGTTCTTCTGGCAGTATGTCCAGCCCATTGCCATTTCAGGGATTTAACTCTGATCATGATGTCTTCCACTCTTGTCATTTTTCGGATCCACATGTTCCTCTTCTTATCTCTCCTGGTTACACCAAGCATGCACCTCTCCATGCTGCTTTGAGTTGTCTGCAGCCTTTGTATGTCTCTTTTAGCTAAGGTCCACGTCTCTGCACCATACGTAAGCACTGGAAGGATGCATTGATCAAACCCTTTTCTTTTAAGACATAATGGCATATTGCTCTTGAAAATTATTAGTATATATTTATATATATATATATATATATAATGACGAGAGTGGAAGACATCATGATCAGAGTTAAATCCCTGAAATGGCAATGGGCTGGACATACTGCCAGAAGGACAGACCATAGATGGACAGCCGAAATTTTAGATTGGACTCCAAGGGACAGGAAAAGACCCAGAAAAAGACCACATGGGAGATGGGTGGATGAAATTCGTAAATATGCGGGAGTGACATGGAGGAGACTGGCACAAGACAGACCGTTGTGGAGGAAACTTGGGGAGACCTTCGTCCAGCAGTGGATTGATAATGGTTGACAATGATGATGATGATGATATATATATATTCTATAAAGAAGATACCTAAGCAAAAAAATACATATATAATTTTGACTCACACCTAGTACAACATAGAAAAGGTTATGTATCTACCTGTGTGAGTAAAAGGAGAAAAGATAAAAATAAAATAAAACAACTGAATGTAGAAGGTGTCGAGAATACTGAGCCTTGGCTTTATCAAGGACCAGCAAAAACTCTGCATTTTCTCACTTCCACAAAGACCTAGTTGGAAATGGGTTTCTGCAAGGCCATAGATGCAAGTAACATTCCCACCTAAAATAGTTTAAAAAATATATATATAAGTCATGTTCTCCGTAGAGTAGCATGACCTAGCACTAGTTAACAATTTCGCTTGCATCCATTAACCTTCATGGCCCGACCCATGCTCTTCATCTGTTACTATTAAACAGAGAGAAGAAGATTAAAGAGAACTCAAGCTGTGAGAGTGACATAATAATTAGAAATGATTTTCAGCTATAACGAAATTCCAAGTTCGTTTGAGAGAGAATTTAAACCTGAAAAACAATGCAAAAGAAATCCAAATTTTACATTGCAATTAAAAAAGGAAATGTTAATTTATAACGAACAGATTTTTGAAAGAAAACTTGAGTCTAAAACCCCCTACTCTACAACTTATGACAGCACGAAAACGAGAATAAGTTAAAGATAATAATTAACTAAAGAAAACTTTGTGAAAGTTATATACCTTAAACAGTTAGTTGCAATATGTACAAAGTATTTCAGCAGTGCTTTAAGTGCATAATTAATTAGTTATTAAGAACTTAACTACTTTGAAAAAACAGCGCATAGACAGCGCATAGAAAAGGAACAAGCTTAGCCATCTTCTGTTCCTAGGTACCCCAAAAGACGCTCAAAGTTACAAAGAAAAGTAAGAGTTAAAACCCGCAAAAATGTTAACAGACAAACTAATGCTTAAAAGCTGAAAAGCTAAAAAACGACAGAGAAAAGGTACATGAAGTACAAACATTGAACTTATAAAACCTAGAACCCAAAAACAAGGAAGAGAGCTTACCTCTTGTGTGACAAAAACTTTTCTCCTCACAAGAGAAGAACATGGCTGACCTCTTCCGCCACTCCCTAGACGCTGGGGGCACTGAGGGTGGGGCTGATGGCCTCCTCATACAGCAAGAAACCAACGCGCGGAGATTATAACCAGAGAAAAAAATATATAAACTTAAGACTGTGGATCTGAATGATCAGAAAGAGCAGAATTAACTCTCCAGAATACATGAGAAATATTATAAAATACACGAGCAGTTTATTTAATAATCTTTGCATGTATTAAATCACCTTAGTGAGCTTCTATAGATTAATCAGAATCTTATTAATTTTAATGTTGGTTTTACTATTTTTAGTATAGCTATCCTAGTGATGAATAACTAGTTTTCTTTTTTATTTGTTTTTATTTTCTTTTATAAACAGATTTTTAAGCTTTTTTTGTGATTTTGTTTATATTATTTAATTTTTTCTTTTAATAGGACCGTCATATCCATAGCACTAAGGTTCCTTTAGGTAGTTAATAGGCATCCTCTAGCCAACTTCCTTACGGCTTTGATTGGTCAGAATCATATTATTAACTGTGTAGAAAATTAAAGCAGATCTGCCAACCTTACTCTATTATTCAGAATAATTTTTCTTAAAGTTCTTTTGATGAAAGAAGAAGGAATTTCGTTCTCTAGAAAACTTTCTAATAGTATATTAATGGGGTAATTGAAGTCCAAATTGTTGCTGCAAATTCTTGAAATTCTTAGGACCTGAGAAATTAGTACATTCTCAATTACTTTGGTTGAAATGTTATTATTCCAGTGTAGATATTTAATTACTTTGAAAGGAAAATTAACTCTTTTATCAAAGAGGCTAATAGATGGGTTACCTCTGTTGAGCTTAATGCTTAAGTCTAGGAACTCAAGTTCCTGATTACTGTGGTTGGTTTTACATAAGTTAAGAGAGCTAGGATAGATATTATCAAAATCACTCTCTATAACTTCTGAATTACTGATACACAGCAGATCATCAATATATCTAAAAGTGTAAAGGTAGTTATCTGAGCAGGTGGGGTGATTTTTAATGAATTTATATTCCTTAAAGAACAGGAATAGATTAGCGATGTTCGTGGACGTTGATGTTCCCATTGGAATACCGTTCACTTGCTTATAGAGAGTATTATTATATAAGATATGGTTTTTAGCTTTTCAGCTTTAAGCATTAGTTTGTCTGTTAACATTTTTGCGGGTTTTAACTCTTACTTTTCTTTGTAACTTTGAGCGTCTTTTGGGGTACCTAGGAACAGAAGATGGCTAAGCTTGTTCCTTTTCTATGCGCTGTCTATGCGCTGTTTTTTCAAAGTAGTTAAGTTCTTAATAACTAATTAATTATGCACTTAAAGCACTGCTGAAATACTTTGTACATATTGCAACTAACTGTTTAAGGTATATAACTTTCACAAAGTTTTCTTTAGTTAATTATTATCTTTAACTTATTCTCGTTTTCGTGCTGTCATAAGTTGTAGAGTAGGGGGTTTTAGACTCAAGTTTTCTTTCAAAAATCTGTTCGTTATAAATTAACATTTCCTTTTTTAATTGCAATGTAAAATTTGGATTTCTTTTGCATTGTTTTTCAGGTTTAAATTCTCTCTCAAACGAACTTGGAATTTCGTTATAGCTGAAAATCATTTCTAATTATTATGTCACTCTCACAGCTTGAGTTCTCTTTAATCTTCTTCTCTCTGTTTAATAGTAACAGAAGAAGAGCATGGGTCGGGCCATGAAGGTTAATGGATGCAAGCGAAATTGTTAACTAGTGCTAGGTCATGCTACTCTACGGAGAACATGACTTATATATATATTTTTTAAACTATTTTAGGTGGGAATGTTACTTGCATCTATGGCCTTGCAGAAACCCATTTCCAACTAGGTCTTTGTGGAAGTGAGAAAATGCAGAGTTTTTGCTGGTCCTTGATAAAGCCAAGGCTCAGTATTCTCGACACCTTCTACATTCAGTTGTTTTATTTTATTTTTTTATCTTTTCTCCTTTTACTCACACAGGTAGATACATAACCTTTTCTATGTTGTACTAGGTGTGAGTCAAAATTATATATGTATTTTTTTGCTTAGGTATCTTCTTTATAGAATGTGAATTCTGAATTTTCAAAACTGCTGCGTTGCGCGTTTTGATTTTCAGGTTATTTTGCACCCTTCGTTTTAAATTCTAAAATTTTTTCCTTAGTCTTCAGTTTTGCTCTTAAGTATATATATATATATATATATATAAAGTTGTGGAATCATTATGAAAGGGATGATATATGCACTCCAGACATCATGAAAGATACCAGTACCAGAGTTCCTCCAGTCCTTCCAGCAGAAGTTGCACATGCAATCAAGAACATGAAGCGAGGAAAAGCTCCAGGAGAAGATGGAATTACTGTAGACATCATGCAAGAAGCAAGTGGAGAAATCGAAACAGTACTCGCCCAAATTTTCACTCGATGCCTTAATGAAGGAAAGATTCCGGAGGATTGGAACACCGCTACAATGATCCTGCTACATAAGAAAGGTGACATTGAGGATCTCGGAAACTACAGACCTATCAGCCTCCTATCAGTAGTTTATAAAATCTTCACTAAAGTTCTTTCACACCGCTTGAAGGTAACACTGGACATGGCTCAACCGAGAGAACAAGCTGGATTCAGGAGTGGCTACAGCACAATACATCATATCCATGTGCTGAGAGAACTAATTGAAAGAGCGAGGGAATATGAACTTCCATTGTGCATGGCTTTTATCGATTATGAAAAAGCCTTTGATTCGGTGAAACCATCAGCAGTTACAATGGCTCTGAAAACCTGCGGTATTGAAGATGCATACATTAATATTATTAATAACATCTATGAAAATGCAAGTGCAAAGATTAGGCTGTTTGAAAATACAACACACATAAAAATTGGAAAGGGAGAGAGACAAGGTGACACCATATCTCCGAAGCTCTTTAATGCCGCATTGGAGGGTGTTTTTCAGTCACTCAGCTGGGAAAACAAGGGGATAAAGTTTAATGGAGATTATCTAACCCACCTTCGTTTTGCTGATGTCGTAGTCATTTTTGCAACTAGCCCATCAGAGCTGCAGACTATGATCTAGGAACTTGCTGACAAGAGTAAAGAAGTGGGATTAAAAATGAACTTTCGGAAGACAAAAGTGATGTTCAATGCTTTTACAAGAAATGAAGATTTATCGATTGATGGAGAAAAGCTGGAGATAACAGACACGTACGTTTATCTTGGACAGCAGATATCAAGTGAGGGTCACATTGATGAAGAAATTAATCGGCGTTTAAAACTTGCCTGGAGGGCTTTTGGAAGAAACAGCATAATTTTCAAGAGCAATATGCCATTATGTCTTAAAAGAAAAGTGTTTGATCAATGCATCCTTCCAGTGCTTACGTATGGTGCAGAGACGTGGACCTTAACTAAAAGAGACATACAAAGGCTGCAGACAACTCAAAGGAGCATGGAGAGGTGCATACTTGGTGTAACCAGGAGAGATAAGAAGAGGAACTCGTGGATCCGAAAAATGACAAGAGTGGAAGACATCATGATCATAGTTAAATCACTGAAATGGCAATGGGCTGGACATACTACCAGAAGGACAGACCATCGATGGACAGCCGAAATTTTAGATTGGATTCCAAGGGACAGGAAAAGACCCAGAAGAAGACCACATGGGAGATGGGTGGATGAAATTCGAAAGTATGCAGGAGTGACATGGAGGAGACTGGCACAAGACAGACCGTTGTGGAGGAAACTTGGGGAGACCTTCGTCCAGCAGTGGATTGATAATGGTTGACAATGATGATGATGATGATGATATACATATATATATACATGGGCTGAGATAATTAATTCAAAGAACTGTGGAAGATGAACTCCCAATATGTATGGCTTTAATCGATTATGAAAATGGACTTTGATTCCATGAAACCTTCAGCAGTTGCACTGGACTTGACCTGATGTGGTATGATACTAATAATGGTAAGATGCATACATTAGTATTATTAGTATCATCCATTAAAATACAAGTTTGAAAGAATGAGTTATTTGTTGATACAGCATCAATAAAATTTACAAAGAGAGTGAGACAAGGTGACACCATGTCTCAAAAACTCCTTAATGCCACGTTACAAAATGCTTTCGTTTTGCTGATGGTGTAGTTAGTTTTGCAACTGACCCTACAAAACTACAGATTGTGATCCAGGAACTTGTTGAAAAGAGCAAAGATGTGGGATTGAAAACAAACTTTCAGAAGGTGACAAGAGCTAAGATGTGGGATTAAAAACAAACTTTCAGAAGGTGACAAGAGCAAATATGTGGGAATAAAAACAAACTTTCAGAAGGCGAAACTGCTGTAAAATGCTTCTTCAAGTAATAAGGATTTGAAAAAGCTGGAGATAGCAGATACTTACTATAACAGATACCTTAGACCGCAGATATCAGGCAAAACTCACATTGATGAAGAAATTAATCGAAGTATAATACTTGGTTAAAGAGTTTTTGGAAGAAACAGTACAATTTTCAAGAGCAATATGCCATTATTCCTTAAAAGAAAAGTGTTTAATGAATACATCCTTCGAGTACTTACGAACGGAGCAGAGACGTGGCTTTAACTAAAAAAGACATACAAAGACTGCACACAACTGAAAGTAACACGGATAGATGCATGCTTGGTGTAACCAGGAGGGATAAGAAGAGCAACTCATGGATAAGGAAAATGACAAGAGTGGAAGAGATTATGATCAGGGTAAAATCCCTGAAACCGAAGTGTGCTGGACATGTTGCCAGAAAAAGGGACCACCGATAGAGAACCGAAATTCTAGGCTGGTCGAAGGTACAGAAACAAAACCAGGAAATCACATGGGAGATGAGTCGATGAAATTCGAAAGCATGAGGGAGTTACATGGAGAAGCCTGACGCAAGGCAATGCCTTGTGAAAGACTTTTGGGAGACCATCCAGCAGTGGATTGATAATGGTTGACAATGATGGTGATGATATCTAAATGTATATATCATGAACGTTTCGCTGTGAATTTCGGTTCGTTTTGTTAATTTCATTCACTAGTAAGGTATTTTATCATGTTGAAAATTAAACAAAAATTAGAATAAAAGGGTGGGAGAGGTGGGACTGGACTCTCTTGAAAAATAAAAATAAATCGCATTATTAGAATTACTTTGACGATGCCTGAGTTGAGGATCATTATTGCTAGAACAAAGACAACTCTCAAAAAGCTATTAACTTTTTTCAGTTTACTATTAAAATTTCCTTCTGTGGTTCAACGTAGTGGCATCAAGGAATTATTGATGTCGAAAGTAGACGCCTTCTTCTCCATCTTTTATTGCGCATTCTATTCTGGTGCTCAGATATAGCCCCTTATTACCGTGATCCAGAATCAAACCTCCCGCTCAAAAACTAAAAACCTTGAAATTCTTACCACTAAACACTTCTATAACGCATGCATAACGTAACCGCAAAGTAATGAACAGAAGGAAATTTAAAACTTCTTCGTTCTCTCTATCTTTCTCTCGCACAAACATTTCGCTTTATTACTGTTTTATTTCGCCAGGAGGGATACCTTAAGCTAAAAAACTCCCATCACAGTTCTTCTTTGTTGGCACTTAACTACACGGGAAAGTTTTTTAACAGCAAATTAGCATCTCCTAGTCAGTTACTAAGTGACGAAGAATGTTCTTATGTTTTACGTTTCTCAAAAGAAGATAAACAAATTATCCTTTCCCTGACCCTTGGTAGCAACAAGTCCGGTGTGTGTGTGGAACAGAATCATTGGCACAGCTGTCGCTTTCCTAATTCACTTCGAGAAGTAGTTTCTTTGCAGTTATCCATTTTCATTAAAATTTAATTTAGTTTTGCGCTTCTTAAAAACGCCCGGCACACCTATAAATAAGGTAAACTATTTATGCTTAAAATGAGATACACAAGAAATTTCCATAGACCACAGAAAACAAAAGTTGAGATTTACAACGTCCGTTTTCCATTGGACAGTTTGCTAACATTGAAGGGGGTCTAAGCCCTCTGTCCCCCAGCTAACTACAGCCCTGCATATATATGTAAATCGTGACACATGAAAACGCTACAAAATGTTTTTGATGAAAGCAGAATTTCGCAACACGATTAACATTAATTAATGCAAATACATCACACTCATTTCACGTATGAGTTTTCTGAAATGCATTAACTACGAATAGATTCCTGTTGCGAAAAGTATTAGTTCGCTGTGGTCTTCGATTGAAACACTTCGAGAGGAAATTTTAATATAATGTCTGCACAGATTCACAGGGCTCACACTCTGAGCCCCCAATGTTTAAACATGTTTCTAGACATGACCTAATAATTGTAGATTTTTTTTATTATTGCTTTCAATATTATTGTAAATATTATCGTAAAAGTAATATTTATGTGAGCTTCTATAGAACTTTTACTCCATTATTCAAAAAAAACCTTCTTTACTATTCTCTAAAACATTAATACGTCATTTCAAAATCACACTCAGTTTTGTTTTAGAATTCCTAAAAAATTCTAAGATTTAAAAAATATTACAAATTGAAGGTTATTAATCGAAGTCACCTTGTTTTTAGTGGTTGCACAATAAAATTTTCTATTAAGGTTGAAATAAAAACAGATCCCTCATTTAATGATGAAGTTAAACAAAAGCACACACACACACACACACATATCGTTTATTTCGGACAATTCTTAAACAACATCCAGTATCAGCTCTTTAGGATAAAGCTTAGCATAGTCGGAACTGACACTTATTTATTAAATTGAACGAAACTTTCAAGCCCCGATGTATCACAATTTACCGGAATCTACTAATTACTCAAATAAAAAGGGAAGGGAAGGGAAGGCTGAGCGGGAAGAAAGAGAATTGCTGTGGGGTGAAAGAAACGAGAATATGGTAAGTGTAAATTGCTGCAGAAAAAGAATAATAAAACCAAGTAAAAAAAGAAAAGAAGGAAAATACATATATTCTAGTTTCTTGTGTTTCATGGTTGACCTGAATATGTATACAGAAAACATGCGGGTGTCACACGGAGGAGACTGGTTCAACACAGACTGTTAGGGAAGAACTTTGGGGAGACCTTCATCCAGTAATAATTTGATAATGATTGACAGTGATGGTGATATTACAGGAAAACCTCTGTTATACGGATTTCTAGGTGATAGCCTTAAGAACGTATAAATGTAAAAATCGGGTGCAAAATTTTCTATTCTAGAATTTTGAATGCCTCCAAAAATAGATAAAAAAAGAAAAGGGAGGGGGAGAACTCGTAATTTTAGATTTCGCTAATTTGTAATGTAAGACATGCTATATGTATACCTCGTTTGCTGGCTATGTCTATTTTGACTTTTGTAGTAATTTCATTTTTTCTAATTTCACTATAACATCAAGGTTAATGAATCCTGTATGACGTTATATTCTCAATATATACACTGACGGAAAAAAATCCCAACACCACGAAAAAATAGTTGTAGAGGAATGAAATGGCGGCAATACATTTGTAAAGGTAACATATTTAATCGATTAAGGTTTGAAGATCACAGCTTAATGTAAGCGCGAGAAGAGCCATTTTAAATGTGAAATGCTGGTACATTAATAACCGCTGTAACAGCCAGAATGTTGAATGCAAGCACGCAAACGTTCATGCATTGTGTCATACAGGTGCTGGATGTCAGTTTGTGGAATGGAGTTCCATGCCTGTTGCACTTGGTCGGTCAATACAGGGACGGTTAATGCTGGTTGGGGGTGACGCTGGAGTTGTCGTCCAATGATGTCCCATACGTTCTCGCGTGGTGAAAGATCTCGTGATCTAGCAGGCCCCGGCAACATGTCGACACTCTGTAGAGCATTTTGGGTTATAACAGAGGTATGCGGGCGAGCGTTATCCTGTTGGAAAACACCCCTGGATTGCTGTTCATGAATGGCAGCACAACAGGTTGAATCACCAGACCGACGTACAACTGTGCTGTCAGGGTGCGTGGAATAACCACGAGAGTGCTCCTGCTGTCATAGGAAATTGCTCCCCAGACCGTAACTCCAGGTGTAGGTCCAGTGTGTCTCGGCCGCAGACAGGTTGTTTGCAGGCGCTCACCTGGCCTCCTTCTAACCAACACACGGCCATCACTGGCACCCAGGCAGAACCGGCTTTCATCAGAAAACACAACAGATCTCCACTCCGTCCTCCAATGAGCTCTAGCTTGACACCACTGACGTCACAAACGGCAGTGGTTTGGAAAAAGTGGAATGCACGCTACAGGGCGTCTGGCTCGGAGCTGTCCTTCAAGTAACCGATTTGTAACAGTTCGTTGTGTCACTGTGGTGGCAACTGCAGCTGGAATTGCTGCCGCAGAGGCGGTACGATGCGCCACGGCCATACGCCGTACACGGCGGTCTTCCCTCTCAGTAGTGCCACGTGGACAGCCGGAACAAGGTCTTCTTGAGGCAGTACCTTACCTTGACCACCGCTGCCAACAACCATGCACAGTGGCTACATTCCTGCCAAATCGTTCTGCAATATTGCGGAACGAAAATCCACCTTCTCGTAGCCCTATTACACGACCTCGTTCAAACTCCAAGAGCAGTTGATAATTGTTTCTTCGTTTCCTTAAAGGCATTCTTGACTAACATCAACACACTACGTCGAATCTCAACGATAACTAACGCTCACGAACGTTACAGCGCGTATTTACAGCAAACCTGCTTTGCATGTTCCGAGGCGCTCCTAGCGCCACACGTATGCGCCGAGCGCGAAATTTGCATAGACGTCATCTTACAGATGTACTCTCACCGCCTACCAATTGTCGTTTATCTAACACAACCCCTTCTTGGTGTTGGGATTGTTTTTTTCCGTCAGTGTATATATATATAACCTTATCTTTGAAATAGTTGGTAGTTAATACGAGTAGATTTGATTTTATATTCAATACGCCTTTACACATGTTGCTTCAAAGCAGTTTGTTCACTAGCTGATTAAGCATTAGAACCGACTGAAACATTACGAGTTTCGCGTTCGATCCAGATAATATGCTGGCGAGAATCTGTTTGCAGATTAAAACTCTCCTTCTTTTTAAAAGGAACATCGGATCATTAGTCTAGGCATGAGGAACATTTTCCCTGAACGAATTTAAGCGAGCTCTTCTGCTAAAGGCGATTAGGGGAACACAAACCATTGTTCTCCTGGAATAAAGGTCAATTGCATTGAGACTTCTGTATATCGTTTCCTTTGATACCAAAGTCCCAGTCGCAGCGGGAAGTTCCGAAGGCAATGCCCAGGCTACAAAAGACTTACGGCAACGTGCGGTTAACGTCGCGTAACGGTCCTCACGGTTTACCGTACGTCTTGGACGATTGTAACGACCCTCGCAACCTATAAATCTTTATGAATACATTTGCGATCCAGTGAGAGTCATCAGATTTTGTGTTTTTGGTTTAATCAAATGCAGACCAAATCTTGTTAGTTCCTCTTTATTTTGCTAACGCCTCTGACGAAAGTATCTTGGTTCAATACCAAGAAGCACAAACGAGAAAATATGAGTCCAGACCTTTGTTTAAAACAGCAAAGAATAAAAATGTTTAATTCAATTTACTCCGTGGCTGGAGAATTAACGCATTGACGGTTAATGTCAGCATTCTTTGATTCTCTGCCCGCCCGTCTCATGGACCCAGACGTACTTCGAGCTTTTCGTAACCAGCTTAAAGACTGCCTCCCGCAAAAAAAAAAAAAAAAAAAAAAAAACTGACCTTTTCTAAAACGTCATTTCGGTTCCAACGCCAAAAGATGCCTCTAGCTCCCTTTACGCCTAAGACAGTCACTCCTAGAAAGCCAGGAGTCACCGAGGATTTTTCTGCACTCCTTCCTAGAAGCCCCAGAAGCCTTCTTAAATCTGTGCTTAACACCTGTCTTCAATGGCTAATTCTTGCTTTTTTCCCTTAAAGTGAAATTTCGTGGTAAATATTTAACAGCGCAACTTTTCACAGCGTAAGTTTTGAAATTTCGAAATTTGGTCTTTTAGAGCTGATGACCGGAAAATAATAGACATATGTATTTGCAAATTACAAAATTACTACTCTTTTACGATTTTTACGACAATAGCTAAAAGCATTTAAATCACACGTAATTAAAATATTTAATTTATAGCGTTTTATATCATGCCATTCTATTAACCTCTCCGTTTGATGATGCTCTCAGAGGAACGTTGTAAGAATCACACAGCTGGAATGCCTGCAGGATGCAGCGGTCAATTTCGCAGTCCTCACACTGCGGAGAAGTTTCATGAGTTGTTTTATATCTTTCTATGCGTATTATTGAATGGCATATCAGTTACTCCGTAGCTTTTCTGTTTTCGGATTTTCTAGTCGGTAATCGAATAATTGTTCCGTAATTGTTCAAATTCTATCGGATTTTGTTTAGTCCACTGACACTCCCCTGATTTTCGGCGTTTGCTTCATTACCAGTGTTCCTTGCTGGAATGTATTTAATCTTACAAAATTGAATTCCTTTTGATAATTTCCTTAAGAATGGAGAATGTTAACGTTTGAGAATGCTCGTAAGGAAATTCATATATATATGTATTATTTTCACTTGTTTTTATTTATTGCTTTTATTTTGTGGTCCGGGAATTTATCTTTAGTTCGCAGAACAAAGCAAAAGATTGCACTAATTCCGTAGTAATATTCAGATAATTACGGTAATTTTTCAATAAAAAGTAATTACAGATAAATGTACATCAGAGTACAAAACGTTTACAAGCACTGACGATTTAGCGACTGATAAAGCAATTCTAGAAGTAACCGATACCTACATATACATTGAGCAACAGATAACAAGCGATGGCCACATCCAAGAAAAATAAATAGAGGTATAGCTACACTACACTTTTCAAAAAGCAATTTCAGGTTATGTCTGAAAAGAAAATTCTTTAATTCGTGCACGCTTCCAGTTCTTACTTACAGATCAGAGACAGAGACCTTAACAAAAAAAGGCATTCAGACACTACAGACAACTGACAGAGGAGTGGAGATGTGTATTGATGTAACCAGGAAAGTTAAAAAGAGGAACTAGTGAATCATAGGAAAATGACAAGAGTTTAAGGACATCATAATCAAGGTAAAATTCCTGAAATGGCAATGGGCAGGACATCATAATCAAGGTAAAATTCCTGAAATGGCAATGGGCTACTCTTTTACGATTTTACGACAATAGCTAAAAGCATTTTAATCACACGTAATTAAAATATTTTATATTACCATAAGTACTAACAACTGCTGAATAACTTCAATACAAGACTGGCTTCAAATGAACAGGAAAAGACCAAAAAGTCCATGTAGAAGATGGGTGGACGAAATTCAAAAGCATGCTGGGAGAGGGGGGGGGGGTAATTGATAAAACTGGTTCTAATCTCTTTCATGTCCTCCCAGGATGCTTCAAATTTCATAACACTTTCTCAAGGGTCTTAGGTAGACTTTCATGTAGCATTGGTTTCCTTATAATGGTTGATAGTCACACACCCACGCACACACACACACATTTGCTCAGGTGGACGACCACGTGCTGTAGGAAGTTAAGAGGTTTACACGTTCGTGTGTGCTGCAAGTCAAATTACGGGATTTCATACTGCGGAACCGTCATGGTTACTAGGTAACGACAGTAATGATGAAAAGAACTCAAAATGTTTACTCTTTATTCATCTAAAAGTAAAAAGCATTGAAGAATGGCAAGTTTTTTTCCTTATTTATTAGGACTGCTAGATCCCGAGGAAGTGACGGCACGGAATCTACATTGCGAATATTTACTTATTTATTTAGTCATTTATTTATTTGACATGTTACACGGAGTTAAGATCATAGACTACAGATCCAGAATATGCTATTAAGAAACCCATATATATACATACATATATATATATATATCATCATAATTGTCAACCATTATCAATCCACTGCTGGACGAAGGTCTCCCCAAGTTTCCTCCACAACGGCCTGTCTTGTGCCAGTCTCCTCCATGTCACTCCCGCATACTTTCGAATTTCATCCACCCATCTTCCATGTGGTCTTTTTCTGGGTCTTTTCCTGTCCCTTGGAATCCAATCTAAAATTTCGGCTGTCCATCGATGGTCTGTTCTTCTGGCAGTATGTCCAGCCCATTGCCATTTCAGGGATTTAACTCTGATCATGATGTCTTCCACTCTTGTCATTTTCGGATCCACATGTTCCTCTTCTTATCTCTCCTGGTTACACCAAGCATGCACCTCTCCATGCTGCTTTGAGTTGTCTGCAGCCTTTGTATGTCTCTTTTAGCTAAGGTCCACGTCTCTGCACCATACGTAAGCACTGGAAGGATGCATTGATCAAACCCTTTTCTTTTAAGACATAATGGCATATTGCTCTTGAAAATTATTAGTATATATATATATATATATATATATATATATATATATATATATATAATGACGAGAGTGGAAGACATCATGATCAGAGTTAAATCCCTGAAATGGCAATGGGCTGGACATACTGCCAGAAGGACAGACCATAGATGGACAGCCGAAATTTTAGATTGGACTCCAAGGGACAGGAAAAGACCCAGAAAAAGACCACATGGGAGATGGGTGGATGAAATTCGTAAATATGCGGGAGTGACATGGAGGAGACTGGCACAAGACAGACCGTTGTGGAGGAAACTTGGGGAGACCTTCGTCCAGCAGTGGATTGATAATGGTTGACAATGATGATGATGATGATATATATATATTCTATAAAGAAGATACCTAAGCAAAAAAATACATATATAATTTTGACTCACACCTAGTACAACATAGAAAAGGTTATGTATCTACCTGTGTGAGTAAAAGGAGAAAAGATAAAAAAATAAAATAAAACAACTGAATGTAGAAGGTGTCGAGAATACTGAGCCTTGGCTTTATCAAGGACCAGCAAAAACTCTGCATTTTCTCACTTCCACAAAGACCTAGTTGGAAATGGGTTTCTGCAAGGCCATAGATGCAAGTAACATTCCCACCTAAAATAGTTTAAAAAATATATATATAAGTCATGTTCTCCGTAGAGTAGCATGACCTAGCACTAGTTAACAATTTCGCTTGCATCCATTAACCTTCATGGCCCGACCCATGCTCTTCATCTGTTACTATTAAACAGAGAGAAGAAGATTAAAGAGAACTCAAGCTGTGAGAGTGACATAATAATTAGAAATGATTTTCAGCTATAACGAAATTCCAAGTTCGTTTGAGAGAGAATTTAAACCTGAAAAACAATGCAAAAGAAATCCAAATTTTACATTGCAATTAAAAAAGGAAATGTTAATTTATAACGAACAGATTTTTGAAAGAAAACTTGAGTCTAAAACCCCTACTCTACAACTTATGACAGCACGAAAACGAGAATAAGTTAAAGATAATAATTAACTAAAGAAAACTTTGTGAAAGTTATATACCTTAAACAGTTAGTTGCAATATGTACAAAGTATTTCAGCAGTGCTTTAAGTGCATAATTAATTAGTTATTAAGAACTTAACTACTTTGAAAAAACAGCGCATAGACAGCGCATAGAAAAGGAACAAGCTTAGCCATCTTCTGTTCCTAGGTACCCCAAAAGACGCTCAAAGTTACAAAGAAAAGTAAGAGTTAAAACCCGCAAAAATGTTAACAGACAAACTAATGCTTAAAAGCTGAAAAGCTAAAAAACGACAGAGAAAAGGTACATGAAGTACAAACATTGAACTTATAAAACCTAGAACCCAAAAACAAGGAAGAGAGCTTACCTCTTGTGTGACAAAAACTTTTCTCCTCACAAGAGAAGAACATGGCTGACCTCTTCCGCCACTCCCTAGACGCTGGGGGCACTGAGGGTGGGGCTGATGGCCTCCTCATACAGCAAGAAACCAACGCGCGGAGATTATAACCAGAGAAAAAAATATATAAACTTAAGACTGTGGATCTGAATGATCAGAAAGAGCAGAATTAACTCTCCAGAATACATGAGAAATATTATAAAATACACGAGCAGTTTATTTAATAATCTTTGCATGTATTAAATCACCTTAGTGAGCTTCTATAGATTAATCAGAATCTTATTAATTTTAATGTTGGTTTTACTATTTTTAGTATAGCTATCCTAGTGATGAATAACTAGTTTTCTTTTTTATTTGTTTTTATTTTCTTTTATAAACAGATTTTTAAGCTTTTTTTGTGATTTTGTTTATATTATTTAATTTTTTTCTTTTAATAGGACCGTCATATCCATAGCACTAAGGTTCCTTTAGGTAGTTAATAGGCATCCTCTAGCCAACTTCCTTACGGCTTTGATTGGTCAGAATCATATTATTAACTGTGTAGAAAATTAAAGCAGATCTGCCAACCTTACTCTATTATTCAGAATAATTTTTCTTAAAGTTCTTTTGATGAAAGAAGAAGGAATTTCGTTCTCTAGAAAACTTTCTAATAGTATATTAATGGGGTAATTGAAGTCCAAATTGTTGCTGCAAATTCTTGAAATTCTTAGGACCTGAGAAATTAGTACATTCTCAATTACTTTGGTTGAAATGTTATTATTCCAGTGTAGATATTTAATTACTTTGAAAGGAAAATTAACTCTTTTATCAAAGAGGCTAATAGATGGGTTACCTCTGTTGAGCTTAATGCTTAAGTCTAGGAACTCAAGTTCCTGATTACTGTGGTTGGTTTTACATAAGTTAAGAGAGCTAGGATAGATATTATCAAAATCACTCTCTATAACTTCTGAATTATTGATACACAGCAGATCATCAATATATCTAAAAGTGTAAAGGTAGTTATCTGAGCAGGTGGGGTGATTTTTAATGAATTTATATTCCTTAAAGAACAGGAATAGATTAGCGATGTTCGTGGACGTTGATGTTCCCATTGGAATACCGTTCACTTGCTTATAGAGAGTATTATTATATAAGATATGGTTTTTAGCTTTTTCAGCTTTAAGCATTAGTTTGTCTGTTAACATTTTTGCGGGTTTTAACTCTTACTTTTCTTTGTAACTTTGAGCGTCTTTTGGGGTACCTAGGAACAGAAGATGGCTAAGCTTGTTCCTTTTCTATGCGCTGTCTATGCGCTGTTTTTTCAAAGTAGTTAAGTTCTTAATAACTAATTAATTATGCACTTAAAGCACTGCTGAAATACTTTGTACATATTGCAACTAACTGTTTAAGGTATATAACTTTCACAAAGTTTTCTTTAGTTAATTATTATCTTTAACTTATTCTCGTTTTCGTGCTGTCATAAGTTGTAGAGTAGGGGTTTTAGACTCAAGTTTTCTTTCAAAAATCTGTTCGTTATAAATTAACATTTCCTTTTTTAATTGCAATGTAAAATTTGGATTTCTTTTGCATTGTTTTTCAGGTTTAAATTCTCTCTCAAACGAACTTGGAATTTCGTTATAGCTGAAAATCATTTCTAATTATTATGTCACTCTCACAGCTTGAGTTCTCTTTAATCTTCTTCTCTCTGTTTAATAGTAACAGAAGAAGAGCATGGGTCGGGCCATGAAGGTTAATGGATGCAAGCGAAATTGTTAACTAGTGCTAGGTCATGCTACTCTACGGAGAACATGACTTATATATATATTTTTTAAACTATTTTAGGTGGGAATGTTACTTGCATCTATGGCCTTGCAGAAACCCATTTCCAACTAGGTCTTTGTGGAAGTGAGAAAATGCAGAGTTTTTGCTGGTCCTTGATAAAGCCAAGGCTCAGTATTCTCGACACCTTCTACATTCAGTTGTTTTATTTTATTTTTTTATCTTTTCTCCTTTTACTCACACAGGTAGATACATAACCTTTTCTATGTTGTACTAGGTGTGAGTCAAAATTATATATGTATTTTTTTGCTTAGGTATCTTCTTTATAGAATGTGAATTCTGAATTTTCAAAACTGCTGCGTTGCGCGTTTTGATTTTCAGGTTATTTTGCACCCTTCGTTTTAAATTCTAAAATTTTTTCCTTAGTCTTCAGTTTTGCTCTTAAGTATATATATATATATATATATATAAAGTTGTGGAATCATTATGAAAGGGATGATATATGCACTCCAGACATCATGAAAGATACTCAGTACCAGAGTTCCTCCAGTCCTTCCAGCAGAAGTTGCACATGCAATCAAGAACATGAAGCGAGGAAAAGCTCCAGGAGAAGATGGAATTACTGTAGACATCATGCAAGAAGCAAGTGGAGAAATCGAAACAGTACTCGCCCAAATTTTCACTCGATGCCTTAATGAAGGAAAGATTCCGGAGGATTGGAACACCGCTACAATGATCCTGCTACATAAGAAAGGTGACATTGAGGATCTCGGAAACTACAGACCTATCAGCCTCCTATCAGTAGTTTATAAAATCTTCCCTAAAGTTCTTTCACACCGCTTGAAGGTAACACTGGACATGAAGCTCAACCGAGAGAACAAGCTGGATTCAGGAGTGGCTACAGCACAATAGATCATATCCATGTGCTGAGAGAACTAATTGAAAGAGCGAGGGAATATGAACTTCCATTTTGCATGGCTTTTATCGATTATGAAAAAGCCTTTGATTCGGTGAAACCATCAGCAGTTACAATGGCTCTGAAAACCTGCGGTATTGAAGATGCATACATTAATATTATTAATAACATCTATGAAAATGCAAGTGCAAAGATTAGGCTGTTTGAAAATACAACACACATAAAAATTGGAAAGGGAGTGAGACAAGGTGACACCATATCTCCGAAGCTCTTTAATGCCGCATTGGAAGGTGTTTTCAGTCACTCAGCTGGGAAAACAAGGGGATAAAGATTAATGGAGATTATCTAACCCACCTTCGTTTTGCTGATGACGTAGTCATTTTTGCAACTAGCCCATCAGAGCTGCAGAGTATGATCTAGGAACTTGCTGACAAGAGTAAAGAAGTGGGATTAAAAATGAACTTTCGGAAGACAAAAGTGATGTTCAATGCTTTTACAAGAAATGAAGATTTATCAATTGATGGAGAAAAGCTGGAGATAACAGACACGTTCGTTTATCTTGGACAACAGATATCAAGTGAGGGTCACATTGATGAAGAAATTAATCGGCGTACAAAACTTGCCTGGAGAGCTTTTGGAAGAAACAGCATAATTTTCAAGAGCAATATGCCATTATGTCTTAAAAGAAAAGTGTTTGATCAATGCATCCTTCCAGTGCTTACGTATGGTGCAGAGACGTGGACCTTAACTAAAAGAGACATACAAAGGCTGCAGACAACTCAAAGCAGCATGGAGAGGTGCATGCTTGGTGTAACCAGGAGAGATAAGAAGAGGAACTCGTGGATCCGAAAAATGACAAGAGTGGAAGACATCATGATCAGAGTTAAATCCTTGAAATGGCAATGGGCTGGACATACTGCCAGAAGAACAGATCATCGATGGACAGCCGAAATTTTAGATTGGATTCCAAGGGACAGGAAAAGACCCAGAAGAAGACCACATGAAAGATGGGTGGATGAAATTCGAAAGCATGCAGGGGTGACATGGAGGAGACTGGCACAAGACAGACCGTTGTGGAGGAAACTTGGGGAGACCTTCGTCCAGCAGTGGATTGATAATGGTTGACAATGATGATGATGATATCATCATCATCATCATCATTGTCAACCATTATCAATCCACTGCTGGACGAAGGTCTTTCCAAGTTTCCTCCACAACGGTCTGTCTTGTGCCAGTCTCCTCCATGTCACTCCCGCATATTTACGAATTTCATCCACCCATCTCCCATGTGGTCTTTTTCTGGGTCTTTTCCTGTCCCTTGGAATCCAATCTAAAATTTCGGCTGTCCATCTATGGTCTGTCCTTCTGGCAGTATGTCCAGCCTGTTGCCATTTCAGGGATTTAACCCTGATCATGATGTCTTCCACTCTCGTCATTTTTCGGATCCACGAGTTTCTCTTCTTATCTCTCCTGGTTATACCAAGCATGCACCTCTCCATGCTTCTTTCAGTTGTCTGCAGCCTTTGTATGTCTCTTTTAGTTAAGGTCCATGTCTCTGCACCATACGTAAGCACTGGAAGGATGCATTGATCAAACACTTTTCTTTTAAGACATAATGGCATATCGCTCTTGAAAATTATGCTGTTTCTTCCAAAAGCTCTCCAGGCAAGTTTTGTACGCCGATTAATTTCTTCATCAATGTGACCCTCACTTGATATCTGCTGTCCAAGATAAACTTACGTATCTGTTATCTCCAGTTTTTCTCCATCAATTGATAAATCTTCATTTCTTGTAAAAGCATTGAACATCACTTTTGTCTTCTGAAAGTTCATTTTTAATCCCACTTCTTTACTCTTGTCAGCAAGTTCCTGGATCATACTCTGCAGCTCTGATGGGGTAGTTGCAAAAATGACTACGTCATCAGCAAAACGAAGGTGGGTTAGATAATCTTCATTAATCTTTATCCCTTTGTTTTCCCAGTTCAGTGATTGAAAGACATTTTCCAATGTGGCATTAAAGAGCTTCGGAGATATGGTGTCACCTTGTCTCACTCCTTTCCAATTTTTATGTGTGTTGTATTTTCAAACAGCCGAATCTTTGCACTTGCATTTTCATAGATGTTATTAATAATATTAATGTATGCATCTTCAATACCGCAGGATTTCAGAGCCGTGGTAACTGCTGATGGTTTCACCGAATCAAAGGCTTTTTCATAATCGATAAAAGCCATGCACAATGGAAGTTCATATTCCCTCGCTCTTTCAATTAGTTCTCTCAGTACGTGGATATGATCTATTGTGCTGTAGCCACTCCTGAATCCAGCTTGTTCCCTCGGTTGAGCCATGTCCAGTGTTACCTTCAAGCGGTGTGAAAGAACTTTAGTGAAGATTTTATAAACCACTGATAGGAGGCTGATAGGTCTGTAGTTCCTGAGATCCTCAATGTCACCTTTTTTATGTAGCAGGATCATTGTAGCATTGTTCCAATCCTCAGGAATCTTCCCTTCATTAAGGCATCGAGTGAAAATTTGGGCGAGTACTGTTTCGATTTCTCCACTTGCTTCTTGTATGATGTCTATAGTAAATTCATCTTCTCCTGGAGCTTTCCCCCGCTTCATGTTCTTGATTGCATGAGCAACTTCTGCTGGGAGGACTGGAAGAGCTCTGGTACCTTTCATGATGTCTGGAGTACATGTATCATCCCTTTCATATAATTTGGAGTAGAAATCTTTCACTCTTGTCAAAATTTCGCCTCTATTTCTTGTTATAGAACCACCTTCTTTTCTTAGAGCCATAATCTGTTTTCTTCCCTTACTGAGATGTCCCTTTGCTATCTTAAGGCTTTGGTTGTTTTCAATTGCTTTCCTCACTAGCTCACAGTTGAATTTCCTTACGTCTTCAGTGATACTTTTTCGTGTTGTCTTGCATAGCTCTATATATTCCATTTTGGAAGTCACATCTTCTTTAGTTGTCCTCATCTCTCTTCTTTTTTGCATCAACATTTTGGTTTTTCCTGATAATTTGTTCACATGCAACTTGTTCTTAGACCCAGCTAATTTTGTTGCTGTTTCCATTAGAGCTTTGGTTACTTTTCTGTTAACTTCCGAAATATCCACTTCTTCCGATGTTAGGCCTTCTAAAACAGAGAATCTGTTCTTCAGTTCCAACTTGAAAGTATTATGGTGTTTTTTAAGGTTGGTTATGTCAATACATTTTGTTTGTCTTATGAGCTTGCCACGTTCCAGTTTAGTGTTGAGGTGCATCTTACATCTCACCAATCTATGGTCACTACCTGTGTTGAACTTGTTCAGCACACTGCAGTCTTCGATGACGAATTTTTTGTTACACATAATAAAATCAATTTCACTTGTCGTTCCAATTGGATGTCTCCACGTCCATTTCCTGTGTGGCTTTTTCTTGAAAAAGGAGTTCAAGATGAAAAATCCTTCTGCCTCTGCAAACTCAACGAGAGTATTTCCACGCTGGTTTCTGTTGCCGTGACCGAATTTACCTACTGAAGTTTCATTCTGTTGCCGGTGCCCTATTTTTGCATTGAAATCTCCCATAATTATCTTCAAGTGCTGCTTACCTTTATTATTTAGATGACGAATTTCCTCATAAAATTCTTCAATTTCTTCTTCAGGATGACTTGTGGTGGGTGCATAAGTTTGAATAATCTGAGCCTGGTATCTTCTCGATAGTTAAATAACGAGTCGTGCAGCTCTGTCAGAGGAACTTTCAACTTCTACCACTTTATCCTTCAGTTTCTTGTTTATTATAAATCCAACACCACTAGTTCTGCCAGTATCTGTCCCACGATAATAGAAGAGATGTCCACTTTTCAGTTCAATGAGATCTTCTCCTTTTCTCCTTACCTCACTTAGCCCGACGATGTCACACTTGATCCTTTGTAGTTCCTCTTCCAATTCAAGAAGCCTTGAATCAGAAGATAGGGAGCGTCCGTTATAGGTAGCCAAGGTCAGCATCAAATGATGATATATATATATATATATGTATATCCTGAATTTGACGGCCTGCGGACTGTGCGCCGCGCCATATTATAGGAATGACACCTCTTCCTTCACCCGAATTTCATAATCTAAGGATTATACGTCGCTTTGAATTATATAAAGCAGAATACGGTATGTATTTTTATATGGAAATAGATAAATAAATGAATATAGACTACTTCATATATTTTTCTTACTCATCAACCATCAGCTTCTTCTAACGTTTTTGGGTTACGACTACGGCCATGGGATATACACTGTCTTGACAAAAGTCACCGGACATCTAGAAGAGATACACAACACAGCATTTATTGGCATACATTAGTACGGTGTCGGTCCACCTTTGGCAGTAATGCATTCACTGACCCTTCGAGGCATGGTTTCGACCAGGTTTTGGAGCACAGCGATAGGTATGCGCTACCATTCAGTACATAAAGCTGCCGCTAACTGTTGCTTAGTAGTAGGCCTTGGTTCCAAACTTCTAATGCGGCGCTGTAATTCATCCCATAGGTGCTCTATGGAATTAAGATCTGGGCTCTGTGCCGGCCAGTCCACACATGCTGTCGAATTATCGTGAAACGACGCCGTAGCAGTCCTTGCTTTATGGGACGTAAGTCGTGTCTGTTTTGAGCTCCGTGTTTCGCCGTCTACTGAGTGTGTTTTGTGTGCTCTGTCGTTTAACTTTTTGTGCGTTCCTTCAAGACGAAGGTTGTATCTTTCATTTAAGACATCTCCCGAGTCGGTGAGTACTATTTTCAATTAGGTAACAGCACTTTATTTTTTCGACCAGTTGGTCGTTTTTACTAAATTAGGCCTTGCCATCGGCGATGGCGACTTCTGACAAGAGCAGCGTTCCCGCTCTCGTCACCGCTTCTCCTACTACGTCGATCCTTATCTCTGACGGAGCAAACCAATCAGCGTCCGTCCTTGATGCTAAGGAATATCGTCCTCCTCCTGAAGCCTATTGCTCTTCTTCTTCTACGCTTCGACTCTCTGACTCCACCACCCCTCCTGGTGGTGAGGCTACTTCGTTTGTTTCTGATGCTGCCGATAACGTAATGTATATCTCTGAGGGCGTTGCTTCTCTGCCCTCGGTAGCCTTGCCCAGCGTTGTGTCAACTCCTTCATCCAGCGCTGCACCTCTGCCTTCCCGCTCTTGTTCTAGCGTTACTTCAGGTGCGTCCCTACCGACGCAAGCGACTCGCCTTCCTCTTGCGGATGCCCATGTTCTGATACATGGTGACTCACTTCAATTGGACGTTCCGCACTTCTCACCCGCTGCCCAGGAACTTCACTCCAGCCGCGAGTTGGGAGTGTGCCTAGATGCTCTTCCGAATACACCGTAGAAGGTCTATTGTGATACGCTCCTTGCTTTTCTTCCAGCCGGAGCCATTACTCACCTCACCCGCCGGCCGCGGACGGTGATTGTTTATTTCACATCCAAAGAGCATGTAGACACGCTTCTAAACTTTGGTCTTGACCTGGAAGACCACCACCTTGAAGCTGAACCGATCGCCAGGCGCCCTGTTTAGGTCTCCTTGCATCCGGTGCCCCCCGAAATCTCGGATGCGATGATATGTACTGCACTTAGTAAGTGTGGTAAGATTGTTGGTCCTGTTATCACACATTCAGCTGCGCCCAAGGATCCTACAAATAAGAATGTTCGTAGTTTTCGCCGGAGTGTTCGACTCATCTTTCCATCAGAGAAGCATCTCCGTAAGTTCACACGGATCCTAAACGTCCGATGTGGGCAGCTCTTCCACAGAATTGACATGCTAACATCAGAACACTGTGCTAATTGCAAAGAACTTGGGCTTCAGCGTGCTCGATGCCCCAACAACGAGTATCCAGCTCCCACGGCTTCTACAGTGCCGACCGTCTCTAAGCAGCCTCCTGCTACATTTCGCTCTCGACCTGCACCGTCTTCTAGTGTGCCAAATGTCCCTGGTCCGAGTTACACAAAAAGTATATCTAAAGCCTCTTGTCAACGAGCGTCTTTTGATGGTAACCTCCCCTCCCACCTTCACTTTCCAGTGCTCGCCTCAACTATTACTCCTGATCACGTGGCAACATCGGAAGACCTCACCGCTTGTTTCCCACCAGTCTTCACTGTTGGTGTCTCCGAGTGTGACGGCGGCGCCGATAACTCCTCTGACTCTGCATCTGCTTCCCGAGCATCGTCGCTCCCTGGAAAACGCATTTCTCGCACTCGTACAGGTACCCGACGTAAGAAGAAGAAGAAGAAATCTTTCTCTGCGGATGGGCAACCGTTCCGTTCTACCAATTCTTCAGGAGATTTTTCTCCCTCTCCTGCGCGAACAGAAATTGAAAGTGACACTGATGATGATGGGTCTCCGCTTTCGTTTGAGGTCTTTTCAAGTGTACTCTCCAAATGTGGTGTTCTTTCAGAACCTCTCAATCTTGGAGATTACTATCAGTTTAGCACCCACACCACGAACCTGGAGTCGACGTATGACTACCTCCGATAGTGCGAAGACATTCTTCCCGCGCTGCTCCTGCAAGCCGGATGCATTGCTAAATACCTTCGTGGGTTTGTACATGACCCGCTGCACCACTCATGGACCCTTGGCTGCGTAAACCGATTACAACAACTCCTGAAAGTTGCTCCGCGACTCCTCCAATCAACGACTGACCAGTCCATTCAAGGTCACGACCCTTAATTGCAGAGGGTTCGCTAGCCCCCTAGCGAATGCTCTTGTAATAGAAGACCTCTCGCCCCTCGGGGCCGATCTGTTACTACTTCAAGAAAAAACTGCCATTCCTCCACTCTGTTTACTCGCTGGCGTGCTAGCGATTATGTATTCCATCATGGATTTCGCTATTCATCTCATGGTGGGCTTGCTATCGGAATACATCAGCAGTTCCGATCCACCCTCACTGCACTCTCGGTGCAGAACTTATGCCGGGATTTACTCCAGCAAGTCTCCTTCACAGTTGGTGGAGCTCGATTTCACGTCTTTAATGTGTATATTCCGTGCACCTCTATTCATTTATCCATCTTGTTCACCAAACTCCGTCAAGCTCTCTCGAAAATCTCGCCTTCGGATGGTGTGCTCTTGGGTGGAGACTTCAATTGTACCCTTGACCCGGCACTGGATCGCTCTCCTTCTTCGCGAGAGCGTCGGATGGATCTCGTCGCACTACTCCGTGACCTTGTTGCTGATTTCTCCTTCACCGATGCTTATAGGCGCCTACATCCACAAGAGACCTCACACACGTGGCGCTCGTCTGGGAGTCAGCTTCCATCGACTGCACGCTTGGATCGGGCTTACGTTTCCACAACGCTTCTTGCGTCTATTACCGAGTTGGGACATCAACCTACTGCTTCCTCAGACCACTGCACAGTCACCCTCACAGTGTTTGTTGCGGCGTCACTCCCTCGGACTGTACGTCCGTGGACGTTTTACTCAAACCTCCTCACTGATCCTGACTTTTGTGCCTCTGTCCGTCCTTTCCTCGCTGCTCGTCGCGCAGGGTTGCATTCCGCACCCTGTACCTTGACGTATTGGCTTCATGACAAGCATCAGCTCCTCTTACATATCAAGCAACTTTCCTTCACCATGACGACTTCTAGTCAGATGCGCCCCGATCACGCCAAGCAGATGCTCGCACTGATTGGGTTGTAAGATCCGCTGTTTCCAGCATATCAGGCAGAGCCCCAGGCTTTGCTGAAACTTCTTGCGCAGCAAGAATTTTTACGTCTGCATATTAAACATCTCAATCCGGAGGAATGCACCTACGATTTTCTAACATCAATGGAATCTGCGCGTAAGCCTTCTACCTCGCTTCGTCATCTTCGCCTCCCCTCTGGCGAAATCACATCCGATTCGGCAGCGATTTGCTCTCGCGTTCGTCAGTTCTATACCACCAAGTTCAGTGAAACTCTTCCCCCTTCTCCCTCTGCTCTTCCCCATCTTCTCAATAACTTGCCTCAAGTTCCGTCTCATCTTGCTTACACCCTGTCTCTCTCACCCACATCCACGGAGGTGCCCGACACCTTCCCTTCCCTTAACCCCCATGCCGCTCCGGGTCCTGACTGCCTCTCTTTTCCTTTTTATCGTGCGTTCTTGCCTCTTCTGTTGCCTTTTCTGCTCTCCGCTTTTTTGTGGATTTAACGGCTCCCCCTTCCCGAGGAGTTTCACGGACGCACATGTGGTCGTATTTCCCAAGAAGGGTGACCCTCTTGACTTGGGAAATTAGCGTCCCATTTCTCTTCTCAATCAAGATTATAAAATCTATCTAAGCTTCTTTCCCGTCGACTAAACTCTGTCCTTTCTCACATCCTTACTGACTCTCAAACCTATACTGTTCCTGGCCGTTCTCTTTCCTCCAATGTTCAACTTCTTCGCGAACTCATTCATCTTGCCAAGACTCATTTAGAACCTCTTGCTCTCCTTTCCTTAGACCTCCGTTTCGCTTTCGATAATATCTCACACGCCTGTTTAACACAAACCCTGCTACACTTTGGCTTTCCTCCACAATTTGTCTCTGTTCTTCTCTCCCTCTACCAAGACGCGGTTTTCCATGTCAAGACGGCATCTTTTCTCACAGCACATGTTCCCTTCAAGCGAGGAGTTCGTCAGGGTTGCCCGCTTTCTGGTCAACTGTTTGAGATTGCCGTCGAGCCCTTTCTACGCTCTCTGCAAACATCTCTCTTAGCACAACTTCCACCACCAGTTGCCAGCTCACGGCATCACTCCAGTCATTTACTCTGCCTATGCAGATGACATTACCGTCTGCATTCGTAGCGACTCACAGTTCCAATTGCTTCGTTCTTTGTTCTCCGCATATGCTTCATGTTCTGCAGCTGAACTGAATACGTCGAAGAGCACTGGATTGTGGTGCGGGTCGTGGTCCAATCGCATGGATGCTCCATGGGGGGCCACATGGTCATCCACTACCAAACACTTCCTGGGTGCGCACTTTGGAGCACCACAAGCTACATCAAGTGCAACTCGCACGAAACTCCATCCTCGCCTCCTCCGCACAGCTGCGTTCTGGTGTCGTGCGCAGTTCTGTACGTCCTACTACCAGCGTGCAAATCTCACCAGGACATACCTTCTGTCCATCTGCAAGCACTCTTGGATTGCATCTACGACCCCGCTTTTCTGTCTCCAGGAGGTTACACGCTGCCTTACTCGAGTAATGTGGGCGGGTCATCACTGGATTAACGTCCGCAAGCTCTGTGCTCCTCCCTCCCATGGTGGTGCTGGCCTTCCTGATGTCCCGCTGTGCTACGAAGCAAGCCGAGTGATCAACTTCATTCACCTTTTCACCGCTCCAGTGGCTTCCGCAGTTCAGGTACGTGACGCTCTTGCCTCCTTGCGTAACCCACATTTCTCATTTCTTTCTTTAGTTCTCATAGATTGCTGTCCTTTCCCCCCTCCAAACTCCTACCTGCATATTCTGAAGCCCTCACTCACCTTCGCTCTCTCCTCCTTATTCGCTCCCCTCCCTCTTCAACTCTAGAGATTCTTTCTGAACCCCTCTTCTTCAACTCCCTTGTTCATCCCGCCATCTCCCCTGCTTTTCATTCCCCTCTTGGCTCCGAGCAGGTGTAGTAACCGTACAAAGAGCTCACTAACTCGGATATATCCTGGCGCCCTTTCTCTGGCCTCCCCCTGTTATTCTGTCGTCCCCATCCGCCCATTTGGTCTATGACTCTCTGCTAACTGCACTTCTTTCGCTTTTCCCTGATCTTGTTTTCCCCACCGGTCTCGTTTCTGTCTTTTCTGCCCCTCTTCCGCTGCCGTTTTTCCTGCGACTCTCAGGCACGATTCTTCCTCTCTCCTCTCTCTCCTCTCTCTCCTCTAAATCTCTTTATCGTTTTCTAGTGCCCCTTGCCACCCCTTCACCGCTTTCTATTCTGGAGGTTCCCCCTGCTTCTCTTCCTCTTGTATGGGCCGCTGCCCGCTCACCCTTATCCGCCCCTCTTGAAATTAATACCCACTGGCTCTTTTGCATAATCGCCTCCCTGTTCCGTATTTTCTCTTTCGCATGTCCCTTCTCTCCTCCCCTCTCTTCTGCTTCTGCGCACAGGAGGCAGACGTTTCTCGCGTCTACCTTTACTGTCCCCTCCTGTTGCCGCTCACCCACCAGGCTTTCCGGATTGCCAGTCGCTCTTGTTCTCAAGATCTTCCGTTCACTGCCTACAGACATCTTCTGCGGGCTCATCCACCAACGCCTCTTCCGTCAGTATGTGCCTATCTTTTCGTGCTGGTTAAACACGTTATTTACGTATACCTTCAACAACTCCGCAGCGTTTCCTCAACGGTCTCTTTACACCAGGGAAGCGCAGCACTTTTGTGCTATTTTCAAGATCGATTGCTTTCTCGACTACGCCTGGAGTACCAGTCGGCATCTTCCAGTCGTCGAGAAGCCACCTTCTATGCTACCTGGGCGCCGGTCGCTACGTGGTTTGCGGTTGATTCTGGACTGCTACACCTATCAGTACCCTAGGGCATTCTACACCTCCTTTGCTGAGTTCCGTGGCACCCTGGTGTCCCTCCTGCACTATACGACTCGACCCCATGTTATCATGTGATCGAGCTACAGCCTATGCTGTAATACCCAAGTTTTTGTTTTCTCGTTTTCAGTGTGCACATCATTGTGATTTTGTCATTTGAATTGTTGTTCTTCGTGTCATACTATGCTTTACCATATTTACATTGTTATCAGTCTGCCCTCTGATTCCGTGACCTCCCGTCACTTTTATGTACTTGGGGCTGTACCCTGGTCACCTTAAGTGCTTTCTGTCTATGCACCTAGTGTATTACACCGTGTTCCTGTAGTGTGTTTTACTTTGAGATGTCATGTGGTGTACGTCTCTACCTCTCATTTGTTATATTTGCCGCACTCACACACCTTCTTAGTGTTTAGCCATGTCCTTGCACCTGTTTGATTTTTGTAGAGTTCTACACTTCCACATTGTGTACATACTATTTTCGTGCTATCACATTGTGTACATACTTTGTGTTAATGCTTTGATCGTGCACGTACAAATTTATGATAAATTCTGTCATCTGTCAGAACCCATGGCTTGTCCTGTGCTTTCACTTTATGCATATACTCATAACATCCCTGAGTGCACTCATGGTTTATCGTGTGCTTTGTACTGTACTTGTAACATTTCTTGCGCTGTATCGTGTCTTCACATTGTGTACTTTATTTGGTCATCCCTATGTATAATATGGTTCATCATGTCTTGTTAATGTACCAGTTACATCTATTGCGTCGTACAGTGCTTTCATTTTGCGTTAATTCCTCTTGTCATCCCAGTGTGCATTCCTAGTTTTGCTCTGTGATCTTACTGTTCCTTCTGCATTTTTTTTTCGTGCAATCCACGCTACCGTTGAATTGTGAATGCTAATGTCATCTCAGTGTATTTTCATGCTTACTCGTGTACATTAATTACCTTTACCCTGCCTGTATTATGTTGCTTTGGTGCCCTCGTTAAACCCAGCACGGGGATAACTGGTTTTCCAGTTATTTGGGGAGCGGCGCCCCCACGGCCCGAGCTGACCTTGTGACTGGTCAACATCTGATGTCATGCCACCGCTTGTTTTTTATTTTGGTGTTTGCAGGGACGGCTGTTCATCCAGCTGTTGGGGAGTTGCGGCCCCACGATCCCTAGCTGGTCTTGTGTCTCGCTTTTTTGTTTTTATTTATTTTCTCCACTGGCTAGTTGCCCGTGTTGTATTCTACCTAATCGCTACCATGCTATGTACTAACAACCCGGTCTTGTGGTTTTGTTACCCTCCACCACTAACTGTCTTATATTAACCGCTCAGTTCGTAGGTTGCTGAGATTCCGTTTAGGTTCCCTTCCAGGATTTGTCTTCTTTGGATTTCTTTTTTCCTTTTAGCTGGTTTGGGTGCTAGACCTACCTGCATGTTTGCCGCGTGCGGTGACCCGTGAGGCGGAAATGGGATGTCTGGCGGCTGAGGTCGCAGGAGACCGGTTAAGTGCCTCCTGTGTACCAACACTCCTCTTCGACCCCGGCTTCGCTGTAAACGGGAGGCTAGAGGCTAACCCACCTCTAGTCAGAAGTCTTGTACCAAGTTGTGTACAGGGCTTTAGCGGCTTTTTTGTCGTATGGCACGGCAGGGTGAGCCCGGGGGCTGTGGGATCATGCCAAAGGCGTTTTCATGACGGTACCAGGAGGCCGAAGTGTCCGCCGAGTGCGTGTGATCACAGCCAACGGACTATATCTGCAACGTATAAGCTCCAGAACTGTGTCCAGCGTCATTTTCTCGGCTTGCGGACCTCCAGTTCTCCCTTGTAGGGCTCGGTGGTGGGTGGAGTAGTTTGCAGACGAATGTTCCTCCTTTTTTCCATGGGTAAAAACAAAAAGAAAACTCCAAATTTAAGTCACCTGAGGAAATGATTGTTGACATCACCTCTCCTTCGTCTTCTCAACCTACCAAGTATCATAACCTTAAACGATCTTTAGACCTTGACCTGGACCAAGAATGTGGTACCTCTTCTTTGGCAGCTGTACCAGTCGCTCCGAAGCGTCGTCTACCCTCGATTGCTGTGACTACGCATGCTACACACTTACTTGTGGAATCCATCGATCCGAATGAGAGACTGTCCACCAGATCTCCCTTTTTCATTTCTAAAGCTTTGGACGCTGCGGTTGGCCCCTTGAAGTCTGTGCGGAAGCTTCGCTCTGGGGACCTGCTTGTCCAAACTTGCAGTGTTTCTCAGAGTAACACTTTTCTGCACCTCACTAGTCTTCAAGGCATTCCTGTAAAAGTGACACCTCACCCGTTTCTTAACACCTCTCGGGGTGTTATTTCGGAGTTTGATCTCTTGCCATGCGGTGAAGACGAATTGGTGACTGAACTTGCAGATCAAGGTGTTATTGCTGCTCGTCGTATGGTGTTCCGGCGCGATGGTTCCTTGATTAAGTCTCAAAATGTAATCTTGACTTTTAACTCCCCGAAAGTTCCGACCGAAATCAAGGCTGGCTACTTGGTCTGTGGAGTTCGCCCGTACATTCCCAGTCCTCTGCGCTGTTTCAGGTGCCAGAGGTACGGGCATTCCCAACGTTTCTGTAAGAGTTCCGCTCGTTGCGCAAATTGTGGCTCCAGTGAACATGACGGGGATGGTTGCACTTCTGCAGCCTGCTGTGTTAACTGCGGTGAGGCCCATGCAGCTTACTCCCGCAACTGTATGAAATGGAAGGACGAGATGGCGATCCAGCGCCTCAAGACCCTGGAAGACCTCTCGTTCCCTGCTGCCAAGGCCAAGTTGGGTATACCCACCACCCGACAGCGTACTTTTGCCGCAGTAGTTCAGTCTCTGCCACAACCCGTGCAGCCCTTTGTTCCGCGCCCTGTAGCTCTCGCCGCCCTTGCCAAGCCATCTACAGCTAACCAAGCGACACAGGTGTTTTTCCCCGAGCTCCAGATTTTTCGAATACCTGATTCTGGGCCTTCTCTTTTGCAGCCGACCGTATCTTCCAGTTTCCAGCCGAAAGCCTGCACGTGCGGAAGACCCGGCCCTCAATCCGCAAAGGTGTGCAGTGTCCATCCAACTGTCGCGGTCCGCCTGACCAACATTGCAACTGTCTCGGCCTCAGCGAGGTCCCCACCCTCAACCAACACTATAGAGGAACATAGGGGGGGAGGAGAGTGACAGTTCGTCCCTAGCCTCAACCAACATTGCAGAGGAACATGGGGGGGAGAGTGACGGTTCGTCCCCCTCCTGGTGATTCATCCTTTGTGTAGTTGTGTTACATAAAAAAAAACTTATAATAGTAAATTCATAAATTTTTATATAAACCAAATTCACTAACTTGTCTTCACAGCTTTCATCATCCTCTTTTCCAACTTTTGCCAAGCCTGTTTGCTCTTAATCATTTTCCACGCTTTTAAAACTCTGTAGCTAATAGTTCTTTGTCTGGCGCTCTTTGGCCAAACCTGGCCCTTGCGCCAATAAAATCAACCAACCAACCAACCAACCAACCCTCGTTAAATAACTTGCGCAATTGTGCATGCTGTGTTTTTATCTCATGTATGTAATGTTTTACCTTCACGGCGGTGTTTGTGCTGTTCTTTTTCTAATTGTGTATTATTGTTTCGCCTGTGTTATCCTGTAAATCATGCCCAGCCAATGTCATGTGACACGATGTGTTTCTCTCTGTCACTTCTCCTGCAATTTTTATGCACTAAGCTTTGCTTGCAGCATCTGTTATTCATCTCCATTGTCATTGCAGTGTATATACCATCATGTTTTAACAGTTTGTATTATTTCCCAGTGAGACGCCCAACACTGTACGTCTCCCTCTTATGTTTTCTTATGATGAATAATAATAAAGCGATTTTGAAACCTTGCTTTATGGCTCGGTTAATTATCCTGCTGGTACCAGTAAGGCTCGATTCCATAGTATTGCCACAGAGTTTGTAGGGCATAATTACTCAGAATATCTAGGTAGGCGCGCTGGTTAACAGGTTTGTCCACGATAACCTATGAGCCGGGACCATACCACAAAAAACATCCCCGCACGAGTACACTGACAGCTCCAAACTTGAGCGTAGGAATAGTACTCTGTGGTAAATAGCATTCCCTTCCGGCTGCAGTTATACCCACACACGGCCATCAGAGTGATGGATCGTGTATCTGGATTCATTAGTCCATAGGACCCATTTCCATTTATCTACGGTCCACGATAATTGTTCTTTACACCATGCTAAGCAATGAGCAGCATTCGGAGTGGAGATGAAGGGCTTATGAGCAGCCGCACGACCACGGTAACCCATGGAATGAAGTTCTCTGCGAATGGTACGTGTACATACCGAGGTTATAACATTTTTACTCACATGTACACTGAGGTCTTGTGCAGTACTCCGTCGATTAGCTGTAACGACTCTCTTGAGTATTAACACATTTTATTGAACTTTTAGGCATAAATTAATACAGGCGCACCACAAAGTGGGAAAAACAATAATTAAACAATGAATGAAAGTAATGACATTATCAACAGGTGAATGCGGCTACGCCGCATTCACAAGATAATATGAAAAATGCTAAAAACCACAACAATATGGTAAAATACACGATACACAGAGACAGCAAAGTACACGAAAGCAATTACAATTGGCACTGGCAATAGCCAGGATGTAATCGAGGAACGCCTAACAACAGAAAAGGACATCCAACACGGCACTCTATTAACAATCAGGAAAACCAGAAATAGAAACAATAAATACAGTAAGCACTGTACACCAACAGTGCGCAACAAACCCGGTAAAATTCACATGAATACCACTCAAGTGAGTGATTCTGAAGACAAGATTAAGGCGTGCCACACTGTGCGACGCTAAACAATGAGAAAACAGATCTACAAGTGAACGGGCATCACCACTCAAGAACATAGAGGGAAAAACATAAAGGAACAACATAGCATCATGCACAATTTGAAAAAACGGTACAAGTAAATGTGAGCCCAATGACACCGCCTCGAACAGAAATCGCACGAGGTTTGGAGATACAAAACAGAACGCCAAAAACGCAAGTGCAAAACCCCCGGGGCACATCGGGGATACAAAACAAACAAGAAATACAAACAGCACGGTGCACTGTGAACAGGAAAAATACACGTGAGAGATAGTTGATAATGACAGCAATCACAGTACCAGAGAAATAATACAGATTACGGTAAGTTACAAAATACGCACTACAGGTGAATGGCAAGCGTCAACTAAACAAAAACAGAACAATAAAAATTACAATTCACACTTGATGGTAAGCTCAATTCACAAAAATCAACATTGATACAAAATTTATAGTGACCCTGGACTCGACCAAGGATCAAAGGATCACAAAGGAACTAGTACCAACAGAAATGCCGAAAAAAGTACACCGTATACATACAAGAAAACTGAAAACATTGTACAAATTCAAGAAACACAATAACAAGAACAAGGCATGAACAACACGGTAAACATTAACAGCTTATCCGTGATGAACACCGCAAGCGAGTGCGAAAAAAAGAAGCACAACGCTCGCGTTAACTGGTGAAAGCATGAAAAAGAAAATCGTATAAAATGATACAGTATTTACAGGTCAATGAACTTTCACCAACTCAAAGAGAACGAAGAGCGTGAAAAGTGTGCAGCGAGGTCACGTTCACATAACACAAATACAACAAGGGAATGAGAGTCTGGGAACTTCGGACTCGAGCATAAACCCTGTGATAAGCCAAACATTACATGACTGGAAAGGAAAACAAGGAATAAGCACACTGGGTACACAGGGAAACAGAACATTCGAGTGAGAGGTACGAACAAGCAAGCTCTGTTCCCCGTTGCATAACAATACATAATACACAGTACAATGGTCCAGTGAACAGGAACGATGTAAAACTTCAGTATACACAATGTGCGTGCTATATAAATTACAAGCATAGAGAACAGAACTTCGCTGTCTCAGATAACAGTAGGGAAAAAGAAGCAATGGACGAACAATTTACAATAAACAGGGTACATGGCAAACCAAGGTACGAAAAGAAGTGACAATATCAGAAATTATGTACAATGAAGATAGGTTACAATAGCATACAATTACAGGCAACCAATAATACCACGCCAACTGACAGCAATAAGGTGACCATAAGATATGGTACATATATATCATAAAACACCAGGAAGAAAATGAAAAAGAAAGTGGTACATGCAGCCTAGACTCGGGTACAAACCTGTACCGAAACAAAAGAAAACGAGTCACATTAGTTAACAATTCGCAAAACCTATGCCAAGAAAGGCACGCCACGGTGGACAACTACATAACCTGTCATTTGAGAGAACAGACACAAAGAAATATAGATCCAACAAAATAACAAAATATAATTACAAATATACGCTGTGTCCCAAAAGGCACATGGAAAAGTAAGAGGAGAAAGCACAACACAATTAACACGAAAGATACAGCGTCGACCCGTTAACTCGGAAATACCTGGTTTCCTGCGCCCAGGCAGACCGGAAGGAAACCAGAGATTGGGGTGGACGCTGCAAAGTACTCCAGCCGGAGACGAGCCAAGATGCGATTCCGAAAAATCTTCCGCAGAGGAGCACCTGCAGAAAGGATGCTAGGTGTGGCAGAACGTGATCGTATAGAAAGGCGGTAAAGATGAATAAACATGCTTCACAAGGACGAATAGGTAGGCAGAAGCATCCGGAAGTTTAGTTGGAGGATGCTTAGTTAGAAGTAGCCATGGATATGATTGGAAAGGAAGATCCCCGGAACAAATAATGCCAGCAAGACGAAAAGCAGTATGAAGCAGAGGTAGCAGAATGGGACAGTGACAATAAACGTGTGGAACATCGCCTTCAGAACCACAAAAAATACAGAGTGAAGTAGAAGAAATAGACATACGAAAGAGAGAGGAAGGAACGGGAAGGCGACGGTTTAGAAACCGCCATTGAAGGTTAAGCTCCAGCGGGGAGGAGAGCGGCGAAGAAGATGCAGACCAGATTGTCAAAGAAAGCGAAGAAGAAACATCCGGGAGTGGGTGGAGAATAGCGAGGGGTGTGCTAAGAAGAGTATATATCGAACCGGTGGAAAAAGAAGAAATGGGGGCAACAGAGGCACGATGAGGAAGGAAGAAAAGGAATAAAGAGGCTAGGACCAGAAACAGAGATGAGACCAGAATCAGAAACAAGGGAAGGGAAGAGAGAACAGAGAGTAGAACGAAGGAGATCATAATCTTCCTCCAGTAGGGGAGTAGAAGCGGGGAAGAGAGAGGAAAGGGGCTTCCAGGAAAGGTCAGCAGTAACTAAAGCTTGAACAGTTAAGATTCCAGAGCGGACTCAAGGAGGGAAGATGAAGTAGGGTTAATAAGAAGGTGAATCAGAGTCGAAAAGAAAAGTGGTTCGGCAAGAAGATCACGAGTAGTAGAGGGAGTTTCGCGAAGAAGTGGAAGTGAGCGGAAGAACGCTAGAGCTTGAGTAATGAGGGGTGGAAATTGACTAACATAAGAAGGATAAGAGTCCATCCGAAGATATAAAAGAAAAGAAAAGGATGGATCTCGGAGAGAGATAAGAATATCAAAAGTAGAGCAGAGTGATGGAGAAGGAGTGAGAAGAAGGCGAAGGAATGAAACGATGCGAAAGGCTCGGTAGTAAAGGCGTACATCCGGTAGGCGAATTCCTCCCAAAGAAGCTGGAAGAGTGAGGAGTCGTAGCAGCAACCTAATGATTTGCTGACCAAATCACGGAAGTAAAGATGCTGTTGATAGTAGAAAGACGAGCCGAGGTAAACACCGATGAGTTCCAAGAAAACAAGCATTGGGATAGAAGGTATCGCTGGACAATTTGCCCTCTCTGAATGTAAGATGCGAAAGAATGCGTGAATCGCCAAAACGCAGCTGAGCGTTGTAATCGAGGAAGGAGTCCATTCCAGGTAATAATTCCAGAAGTGAATGGATGTCCAATCTGGGCGCCAAGAATTTTCTGGGTCGAGGAGGACCACACCGCACCCCATGGGGCATCGGTGCGACCTATCCAAGACCCACACCACAACCCGGTGCTCTTGAGCACATTCAAGGACGCACCAGAGAGAGCTGCATACTGTTGATACGTGGAGTGTAGAATATCAAACTGTTCATCTCGTCGGAAACAGAAAGTGGCGTCATCTGCATAGGCTGAAACAACGAAACAGTGATGCCTGGTGCTAGAAACGGTCAACGGCAATGCAGAAAGAAGAGATGAACGGCTGGCAATCAAGAAAGGTTCGAATGCGAGGGCAAAGAGTTGCCCTGAGAGGGGGCAACCCTGCCGGATTCCTCGTTGGAAAGGGATGGGTGCCGTCAAAAATGAGGCCGCCCGAACATGAAAATGAGCGCCCCGATAAAGACTGAGAAGGAGAGAGACAAAAGCAGAAGGAAAGCCAAAATGGGTTAGAACAGCAGAGAGATAGTCATAGGAAACGTTATCAAAAGCAGACTGTTGATCAATGTTAAATAGGGCTAGAGGTTCTGAATGTTTGCGAGCAAGAAAATTGAGATTAAGAAGAAAAGAAATGTTGTTAGCGATAGATCGACCAGGCACAGTGTATGACTGGTCGGGAGAAACAAGAAACGAAAGGACAGAGTTAAGACGTCGAGAAAAGAGTTTCGTGAAAAATTTATAATCAATATTAAGGATGGAGATAGGGCGCCAATTTGTCAGATTCAGGAGGTCCCCCTTCTTTGGCAGGAGGATGACATGAGCAACTGTAAATTCCGGCGGAAGCGCAGAAGAAGAAAGAGCACAAGAAAAACCAGCAGAAAGAAAAGGTAGAAGGGACGGAAGAAAGGCACGGTAGATGGACAGCGGAAGACCATCAGGTCCCGGGGAAGCATGGGAGTTCAGGGAGGAAAACGCCTCTCGAAGTTCAGGCAAAGAAAACTCAGCAGTGAGGGGAGCACAGAGAGAAGGCGGGACCTGAGGGAGAGAAGAGAGAAGGGGAGAAGAAGAAAGATCAGTAGCCTGCGCGACCGCTCGGAACTTCTCCTGAAAGAAGTGACGGACTTGGGAGCAAATAAGAGATGTGTCGAACGTGGTGGAGCCATTAGGAAGGCGAAGATGTCGAAGTGAGGTTGACGCTCGTCTCGAAGATTCCATCTTGGAAAGAACTTCAAAGGCTTGTGTCGATGGAGATAGATGCAGAAGTCGAAGTCGACGCACAGCTTGTTGGGCAAGCGGTTGTAGGTGAGCGTGTAGTTCATCGTGAACTACTGAATACTGTGGATCCGACATTTGTAACGAAGAAAGTAAACCCCGAAAATTGCTGATCGCCATCGCACGAGTGGTAGTGATGGAAAATGAAAGGCGTCGTAGCAATAATAGAAGGTCTTGTTTAATATCGAGCCACAGGCGCAGGGCACTCGGAGTAGTAGCTAGCAGAGGTTTCCTAGCAGCAAGGAACTGCTCAACTGTATCGCAGAAAGATCGATCTTGTAAAATTGTATCATCAAAACTCCATCCACGATGAGCCGAAGGTGGTGATGGGGAGACACAAACAGATAGAGACACAACGCTATCATCGGAGGACGCTGTAGGGAGGTGCCGTGCCAAAGTAATAGCGGGAATCAAAGATGAGACAACATAAATACGGTCCAATCGAGCGGCAGCAGAAAACTGCGTCGGGGAATTGCACCAAGTAAATGAAATGGTTTGAGGATTTAGCGGGCGAAAAGAGTCAACAAGCTGAAAATCAGCAATAAACTGTGTTAACTTGGAGACAAGATTCGCACGGTGTTCTCCGTGCGACAAATAGCGGTCTACAGAGGGCTGCATCGTGCAGTTAAAATCCCCTCCAATGATGAAAAAATCCCCGGAGGGAATCGCAGCAATCGCTGCACGTGGACTCCGAAAAAGTGGATCAACAAATGATTCTTCAGTTGGTATATACACATTAAACACAGGAAAAGTTACAGTATCAACACAGAAAGTAAGGCATTGCAATAATTCTGAATATAAGTTATTGACAGAAATAGAAGATATGCGTTGCATTAAACGACGGTGTACACCGACGGCAATGCCACCAGACCTAGATTGGCGGTACGCATGGTAGAATGTGTAAGGCCACGATCGCCATCTGTGTGTCGGCGTATCAGTTGAACATCGAGTCTCTTGAAGAAGGAGGACATCACTGGAATCCGCCGCAAGGTCCTCATAGACAAGGGCATTCACATCAGGTGTCGCAAATCCGCGACAGTTGAAGGTCGTCACCGTGAAAGCGCCAAATCAGAAGGTGGAGTGAGCACTTTACGCAAGTGGTCTCGAAGATTAGTGTATCGACGATGCATTATTTTCACAGCAGCAGCAGCATCATTAGAAGACGTACTACGAAGCGCTTGATAGATGCAGTCCAACTCCGTCAACTGCGCAGTCACAGCTGGAAGCTGAGCCGTATGTGCCTGGACAAAAGGAGGGAATCCCCCAGGCAACGATTTCCGACAGAAAACGTCATATAATTCTGGATATGATAAAGGAGTCGACGGAAAAACATGTTGTTGCAGTCTTGCAAGAAAATCATCATAAGGTAAGATAAAGTCTTCAGGGTTCGAAGACAAATCACAGTTTTTCAGGCAAGAAGCCGACGTACGAGATCGAGTAGAAAGTGGCGATTTACCTTGAGGCTTCCGCCGCTTGGAGGAATCGTCGGGGGCTTTTGGGGCTTCTCTTTTGTCAGTGCGAGACCTAGAGGTCGCGTCCGACCCATCACTTAAGGTGTGGTCACTGACGCTAAGGTAAGCGGTGTCGGTGTCCGCAATGGAAGTTTCAGTATCAGACAACACCCCTCCATCAGCATCAGTAATGTCGCCATGTGGTGCAGGAGCAAGGAAAGGCGATGTCGGTGGTAATTCAAGATAATGGTCTACAGAAGCAGGTGGTGGTAAGGCAGTCGACTTAGGAGAGATCTCTATGTGAAGAGGATCAGCAGGTGCTGAAGATAGTGATGAGGCACCAACAGGGGTGTAGTAAGTATCCATCCGTGGTGCAGAAGAACCAGTAGATGGCCGTGCAATAGGACACTCTTTGTAGAAATGTCCAACTTCCTTGCACTGACTGCAATGGAATTCAGTCAATAGATCAATTTGGCGAGTCTGACCATCACACTTAACTGTGAAGTGAGTTGGGAGCTGAGCAATAGCTTCTTGAGAAGGAAAAACGACACGTGCAACTCGACGGGCTCCACGGATGGTATCATGCATCGGGTCGTTCTTTGCAGCTACGTGTGTTTGAATCCCTCCAACGACTCGCCCCAGAGATGAAAGCACGGCATATAACATGACGTCAGTCACCTCTGGGGGTACAGGGTAAAAGGAAACATTTACTGGTCGTTGGGCCACCGCCGGAACATATGCGAAATGGCGTCTGGGGGAAACAGGCTTTGAAGGGCATCGGCATAGATCCGCATCGGTGTATCTGGGAGAGCCTCAAAACTAACTCCCTTAGCCAGGTTTTCAAAAAAGAAGTCGCGGCTGGCGAGCCTGCTGGAATTTCAAGAAGAATGTTGTTTCCAGCACGATAAATATAAGTGTGCAAAGCTTGAGCGCTTGCAAACAGATCCTTGGAAAGCTGTCGAGGAGTAGAAGAGGCTGCAACCTTAGAATACGTGGCAGGCGACTGAACGGGCGCAGAAGAACTGGAAGAGGCTTCACCACCAGTAATATCCATGGCTTCATCAACTGGAGCAGAAGCTGAAAGGTTTGACGTAGCTGGGGAAGTCAACGGATTGACACCCGAAAGGCAACCGAACGCACCACTCGGAGAGGGTAATGCATCAGTGCTAGCTAGGGAAGATAGCGCAGGGACGCTGACATCAGTCGGAAATGATGATGATGATGATGGACCACGGGAAGCGAGGGCTGGGCTCCGCCTCTCTCCGCCGGAAGTCGCCATTTGCATATTTGAGGAAGTGTGCATCGCCGACCTGCAAGGTCGAACGTAAATAAACTGATAATAGCAAAAGAAAAAACTCACCCGCTCGGGAGTAGACTTAAAATAATCACTCGACTTTCACGAATCGACGACGACAAACAGGTAAGGAAGAAACACTAAATATCACACAACACAAACCAATATATACGGAACTCGCATGAACGTGACCAACCGCTGAGCCTGAGGCTTCGACGTACTCTCTCACTGATTTTCGTTGGTCTGCCGGTACATTTTGCTGCTTCAGACACGCCATGTGTCTTCTGCGTATTCAGTACATCCAAAACAGTTGACTTAGATATGTTTAAACGCCTCTCGGTTTCTCTTATGGACAACACACGAATATAACACCCAGCAATCTTTCCTTTCTCAAAGTCAGTTCTCTCCCGCCGCGACATATCCACTCACAGTGCAGCTCCAGGCTTGTTTTTATACCATTTGCAGCTGTATCGCGCATCTTAACAACGCAGCGGATCCGTTCATTTGTTATTAAAGGGGTATTCAGTGACTTTTGTCAATATAGTGTATATACATGAATAAAAAAGACAGTTACCTTAAAGGAAAAGTTATAGTCAGTGTAGCATTTGAAACATCAGTTTCTCTACGAAGGTATCTGTTATATACACTAAGTGGTCGCTTTATTTAGCACATTCTTATATCATAGCTATGAAGAGTGACACTTTTAGTCACTACAATGATTTATCGAAGATATTCTATATGAGAAATTTTAACACATTGGCTGTCTACTGTTCTTGTTACATCCTCATATTATTTCGATAAAAAATGAGCATGCAGATTTAGTGCAACATTCTGAAAAAAAAATTCCCTTCAGTCAAGGTAATATAAACTCAGCAGCCACATCATTTGTTACACACATTCATAACTATGTGAAAATGAACACTTCTTGGGGATGCATTTTTTGAAATAATTGTTACATGACAAAACTGTGCCCCTTAAATGGAGCACCAGATAAAATCAATGGAATGCGTCCAGATTTCTGGTTGTGTTTTTCAGTTGGAAATCAAGAATCTGAGTGTTTTACATAAACTACAGAAGTTATCAGTTAGGGATTTTAAGGCGAGTCCTGCTTGGAGGTTCCCCGGCCTACCTAAAACTATTAAAGAAACATTAGCGTATCGCTGATCATTTACAATATTTACAATTATTTTTTTTTATGAGCGTTTCTTTAAAATTGCATGCGAGTGTGTTTGTCATAAGAAAACCTTGACAGAAAAAGATAAATACTTTTTTCTATGCTTCAATAAAATACCTTTAAAGTCCACTAAACCCCAGGCCATGAGCAAAAATTGTAAATATGTATTATATGTTCATTCCCACATGGAATTTCTTTCTTCGCACCATTTTTGGGCAGAGCGGACGGATTCAGAATGGTTTAAGGCTGCTCCTGTCAGATACACATGATTAGCCACATTAGAGTTGGCTTAGTACATAACTACTTGAAGTATATTGTACCTGTGTTGTGTGGCAATGGGATTATCTCAAGAACACGTTAATGAAAGAAACGCAAGCTTAACACGTACGCTGCAGCTGAGCTATTTCAATGGCAAGCACACGCTGTCGGTAAGAAACCCGAGCAAAACTTCCGAGACGCCACAAGGCGTCAGTCACGCTGCATCACGGATGAGCTTCTACGCATTAGGATCAACTTAGCCGGGTTCAGATCTCATAGTTTTGGATGACTCCGCTATTCTAAAATACGAGAAAATTTATCCATAATTTATATTTGTAATTATAACTTTCAGCAATTCCAGGGATATAAACATGTCTACAGCATATTCATTGTTTTATGTATATGCTATAGATGTTCATATCCTGTAGACGGTAACAAGTAATTGTAAAATTCTTCTGTCATGCTAAATATCAGTCCTAGGACACGGGTGAACAGAATTATTCTCGTGACGTCGGGGACATCATACCAATGTGCAGCTAAAATCTGTTGAGGTGGAGTATGAGGGAAAAATCACATTCTTCATTTTCACTTTCACTGCTGGTCGTGCTACTGAAAGAATATGTTTTTCCATATGATGACAAATTATCGGGATCACCTATTTCCACGGCCGAATGTGCCTGCCGATGAATGAGAGGGACCGGAGATAGCCTGTCTGAAGATATCCGTTGTTTCTACAAAACTAAGCACTGCAGCCAATATGGGTTTCCTTGAAATCCCTTTAGCGTCCTCAATAGGCAGCCCACTTTACATATGAACTCTAAGCAGCAAATGCCTTTCATTGCCACTGAAGTATTTATTTATTGATAGTTTCCTTTACCGCAAAACCAGTGACGTTCAAAGGAAAATAAGCATTGCATTGAAAAGCACACGCTGTAGAAATCTATGGGGAGTCAACTTACTTTCCCCTTCTCTAAACCATGTAAAAAACTTACCTACACCAAAACCACGGTCATTTTTAAACAGTTCGATACTCATTCTCACTGCCAGTAACAAAACAGATACCTCTTTTCAAGTGCAGAAGGTTTTAGGAAGGGAAATAACAAGTAACAATTACGACGCCGTTCGGAGTCGTCGGCACCTGGGCTAAGTATTATAAGACGCTGTTCAGAGTCGAGCGGCAGTGAAAGTGTTAAGTGTGTTTGCAGGTGGCCCACGTAGGTGAGATTAACTCGGAAATCCGATTAAGATGGTAGTGGAGATTTTCTGAAAGTACTTAGGAGAAAAGAAACAGTTCGGAAGTGGAAGAGAGAAAAACTGGTACTCGGTTCTGCCGGAAACGTCGGTTCGTTAGCTTGACGTCGTAGCGGCGTCAGTCTATCTTCCATATAGTACCGGATGGCGATCAAGTCAATTGAGCATTCCATTAACCTGCCGTTCGAGAAGTCCCAAGTCACAGAGTTTTAGCGAAATAAACTGTTTGCTTTTGTTATTGTTATAAAGGTTCCGGATTAAATATTTTTCTTTTCAAGCAGTGATTCTTTTGGGACGAACCAACAAAATAATGTGAAGGCTCGCGGGATCGTGGCTGTGTTGAGTAACAGCTATAAAGAAGCGCGGATGTTTACAATAGTAATGAAACGGCTAAAAGTTGCAATAATTTTAATGATAAAAATTTAAAAATGGACTGCATTAGAGGTTTAAAAATCATCTTTAAATATTATAATCAATAACAAAAATCTGTTTTTAACGATAGTTTTCATTTTCTTACGTGTCCACTCAACGTACTTTCATGGCAGCAAAGCTTCTAACTACATCTTCAAATTCAGGTTCTTTTACAAGTCGAGCATTCGCAAAAAACTAGCCAAATTAGCGAGTCCCAAATCCGAGGATAAATTTCTAAGATACCTCTTAAGAATACTAAAAAAACTTTTATCAGATACATTTGAAAGACATCATGCTCAGGATAATTCTTAACGCAATGTCTAAGTTAAGAAAGAGTGATATCACTTGCTTCGCAAGGAAAACTTATAGAAATTCCCGCCGCCCCACATTCCGGCGGCATGAGATTACGCCCTAGGATGCTTTAGCCCTTAATCTGACCCTAGCTATTGCCGGCTTTGGAAATGCTCTTAGAATAACATCAATTTCCGATGAAGTTATATAATATTTAAACATGCTGTCAAAAAGCGAATATTTTTCAGCCGTCGACACCGAAATTTTGGGAAATTTTTATCCGTAAGGAAAATAACCTTTTCACAACGCAGCCTTAAAAATTTCAAAATTCGATAATTTAGAGTTGCTATGAGGAAAATAATAAAAAGATATATTTGATAGTTACAAAATTATAATATTTGCGCTAGTAATGCACCATTCGTGATCGATTCGTTTATAACGAATTACTCTTCGCCGTGAATGCTGAATGATATCTCTCTCTCTCTTTCCCTCTCACCGTTGTGAATGATCTATGAAGTCGCCAGTACTGCGACACACTGAAATCGCAGAGGGTTTAATTTCTTTTGCCGACATGAGTTCGAAAGAAATTCATATTAATGTCGAGAAAAAATCAGTGTCAACCGTTATGTGGGTGAGAAATGAGCCACAAAATATGGTGAAACTTAAGAATGGGAACATAACGAGAATGCATTCATTTGAATCCCGTGACATACTTGTTTGGATTCACCGTGAATGGTCAATCGCTGCAAAGCACCTGCTGGTTCGGCAGTTTGTTCTGCTTTTTCCTCGCAGGTGCTTTCTTTGTGAGTCATTCGTGAGGTCACTCTTTATGTTATAGCATCATTCTTTGTTAATCACACTATCGTGGAGAGCTCTCGTCATGTTTGGCAGTTTGTCAACACCTCATGTGACCTTGAAAACCTGTGGACCGCGCGGACTATTCTAATGAATGTTTTACTCTGTGAGCGGAGTTACAACCTAGAAACTCGATGACCTTATGTTTGAATGGTCATTCGAGAGCGACTATTCTGCCTGAACGTCGAACGAACTACCAAAAACGAATGATTTAGCTATTATTAATTTGCACTAAATTACATTTAGATAGCTGCTAAATGATTTAACATTTCCTTCCCCTAGCTGCAAGATCTCTATAGCTTTTGATATTTTTGCATCTTCTTTTCTGTCACTTTCTTTTTACTTTGAAAGGCAACAAAATGAATATAAAATTTAGGGGCAGGATTCGATTAAGCGCGAAATGTGAAACTTACTTAAAACCTCGAGCTTTTGCGTAGTGTGGTTTACCTTCTGCATACTATAAGCCTGTGAATAAAACATTACCTCTTTTTTTTTCTTCGAGGCTAGGGGACTTTCTTCAAAATATAGGGTGCGCCATATAAAAAAGGTCCGAGTATAGTGAACGGTAACAATCAGGCAATGTTACTATACATGGTAAAGAATAGTTGAAATGACAGAAAAGAGGAGTAATTTACCTGTGTTTACAACTGCTGAAAGTACTGTCCTCCGTCATCAAGACACAGCTGCACACGACGGAACATGTTGTTCTTAACGAGCCACAACTCATCGGTAGTAATCTGGGCTATGGCATCCGTAATGTTCACTTTTAATTCATCAAAGGTGTGCGGATTAGTTGCGAACACTTTCCCTCTCAATGCTCCCCACTGATAAAAGTCACAGGTGGATAGATCGGGTGATCTGGGTGGCCATAGTCCCTATAATACAGTTCTGTCCTCCCCAAAACACTTCATGCACAGCACGTAGATTGTTCCGCGCAGTGTGCGCCTTGCACCAAATTACTTAAAAAAAGCATATGCTCGCTCTTCTTCTGTAAGTGCGACAACAAATGGGTTGAACAGTTGCTGAATACAACGCTCCAAGTTGACCTTAAATATAATTAATTGCAAAATGTCGACGGTCAATGTCAACAAGTTCAAAATGGGACTATAATGTACTATAGAGGTTCAAATGGGACTATAATTAATTATATTTAAGGTTCAATTGCGACTGAAATGCATTATAGGGACTATTATGTCGACAGTTAAAATGTCGACAAGTTCAAAATGTTGACAAACAAAATGACGACACGGTCATAATGTCGACAAGGTCAAAATGACGACAGTTAAAATGTCAACAATCAAAATGTCGACAGGGTCCAGAAAATGTCCGCATTGTACTCTAACTTAGACCGTAGACGGTTTTGGGAAGGGGTCGGAGCCAGGGGTCAAGGGGCCTCCATACAATATTTCCGTAAAATCTACAGTTTTCAAATTAGAACCACCAATTTTGGTGTACTATCGCATGGTACTTTAACTAAGTCCGCTGCCGGTTTCGAAAGGGGTCAGGGCCAGGGGTCAAGGGGCTCCCGTACAAAATTTTCGTAAAATCCACAGTTTTCAATTTAGAACCACCAATTTGGTATACTATCTCATGGTATTCTAACTTAGACGGTACACGGTTTTTGGAAGAGGTCGGTGCGCTGGGTCAAGGAGGCCCCATAAAAAAATTCCTAAAATCTACAGTTTTCAATTTAGAACCACCAAATTGGCATACTATCTCATGGTGCTCTAACGTAGGCCGTAGACGGTTATCGGAAGGGATCGTGCCCGGAGTCAGGATCCCCACCTTCCTACAGAAGATTTTTGCAAAATTTACAGTTTTTAATTTAGAACCACCAAATTTGGTATACTATCGAATGATACTCTAACTTAGACGGTAGACGGTTGTTGGAAGGGTTCGGGGCCCAGGGTCCAGGGCCTCTTATACAAAATTTTGAAAAATCAACAATTTTCCATTTAGAACCACCAAATTTGCTATACTATCTCATGGTACTCTAACTTAGACGGTACATGGTTTTTGGAAGGGGTCTGCTCGCCGTATGAAGGGGCCGCCATAAAACATTTTCCTAAAATCTACAGTTTTCAATTTAGAACCACCAAATTGGTATACTATCTCATGGTGCTGCAACTTAAACCTTAGACGGTTATTGGAAGGGGTCGGATCACGGGGTCGGGGCATGGGGTCAGCACCCCTGTCCTCTATAGAATTTTAAAAAAAATATAGTTTTCAATTTAGAACCACGAATTTTGGTATACTATGGCGTGGCACTCTAACGTAGACGATAGGCGGTTTTCGGAATGGGTCGGGGCCTGGGTCAAGGGCCGTTTTTACAAAATTTTGGTAAAATCAACATTTTTCCATTTAAAACCACCAAATTTGGTATAGTATCTCATGGCATTCTAACTCAGTTCGGCCCCACAAGGGGATAACTGGTTTTCCAGTTATTTGGGGAGTAACGCTCCCACGGCCCGAGCTGACCTTGTGACGGATTATGTTTTCAGCCGACTATGATAATACCGAAGGGGCAGCTGTTCATCCAGCTGATGGGGAGTGCCGACCCCACGGCCCGACCCGACATGTACTTTATGATGATTTTCCCATTTTTATATTTTCCGTTGCTCTCTTGATACGTACCCGTTTCAGTTGTAGGTTGCTGAGGTTGTGATTATGCGCTAGCTGTAGATTTCAATTTCTCTTTTTCTTTCCTGTTTTCTCCATTTTACGTTCCCTTTGTTTCTCCGAGTTGGCTAGCTAGAACTACCTGTACGTTTGCCGTGTTCGGTGACCCGGAGGCCGGGGTGTTGTTGTCGCCAGCTACCAATACTCCTCTTTGCCCCCTGCTTTATCCTAAACGGGCCTCTAGGAACAAACCTACTCCTAGTCAATGAGGTCTGTGACCGAGTGGAGTCCAGATCTCTAATGGATTGTTGTTTCGTACGACAGGGTGAGTATGCGGATAGGGTGGGCATGCCAAAGGGTCGTTTCTCAGTAACAGGATAGTCTGGCTGCGCGCCGAGCGCATATCTGCTCTATCAACTGGCTATATCCGCTTCTTATCCCTAGAGCAGTGTCCTGCGTCCACGTGGGCTTGCGGGCTTCCGGCTTTCCTTCGTTGTGCTCGGTTGTAGGTGGGAAAGTCGGCGGACGAATTCTTTCTTTTTTTCATGGCTCTCAATAATGTTTCCCACAAACCTAAAACCAAAAGAGGTAATGTGGAAGGCTCACCCCTTCAGCCAAAAAGCATGTCCCTGATTCTACGAATGCTCGTTCTTTCTTTATGCACTCACTGGACTTTTCAAAGCCTTTGAGTGCAAAAAGTCCATTTTGGATTAATAAAACACTTCAATCCATTGCAAGCTCTCCAAAGAGCGTAAAGAAACTCAGTCTTGAGATTGTCTTGTAGAGATGTCCACTGTGGCCTATAGTTCCACACTTCTTAACAAAACCATGCTGCTTGAGACTCCGGTCAAAATAACACCGCACGGATACCTTATCTCGAGGTGTTGTCTCCTCTGTGGAACTCATTGAGTGTATCGAGGATGAACTTCTTGAACAACTGAGGAGTCAACACGTTACGGGTGTGCGACGTATTCTTTTCAGGCGGAATGGGCAGTCCGTCCCATCCCGCAACATCAGTTTGACAGTTGACAGCTCTTCCCTACCTACATCCATTAAGGAAGGATATTTCCACCTTGAGGTACGACCGTACATTCCTAACCCTTTGAGATGTTTTAGGTGTCAGTCATACGGACATTCTCAGCAATCGTGCAGGAGCACTCCTAGGCGTGGACGCTGTGGTGCCACAGACCATCATTTACCGGACTGTGTGGCCGAGGCTGAGTTTTGCATGAATTGCACAGGTTCACACTCAGCATTAGCCAAAGATTGTCCCAAATGGAAGGAGGGTAAAGAAATCCAAAGGCTGAAAATGGTGGAGAATATTTCCTATCGTGAGGCCAGAAGGAGAATGGTTCCTGTTTCATCTGATCGGCGATCATGTGCATCAGTGGTGGTTGCCAAATCTATGGTTGCCATTCAAACCGACAGTCAACGATATCATCGCATCTGGGCAGGAGGCACTCCAGTCTCGAGCTAGGGGTCTGAAAGCGGCACCACCACGTCGCCGAAGCATACTCACACTACCACCAGCAAGGAAACTCAGGCCACTTCTTCTGGAAAGAACAACAAAGCCAAGGACAAGATGAGCGTTCCTTCTCCTCCAAAATCTCAGCAAGCTACTCAAGGGCGAGCGAATACCGTTAAGATACTTGGGACAAAGCATACTTCCATCTTATCCCCTAGTCACACCCTCACACTTCTGGGGAACCACTCGTAAGAGCAGTTGGATGCTGACCTCGTTTGAGCAATCAGTATGGTTCATTTTATTTCCTTTTTCATCTCACTTGTAACCACAGCTTCAATACTTTAGTGGAACTGCCGAGGTTTACGGACAAGTTTTGACGACGTGAAACATCTGCTTTCGTTGTACTCTCCGGTCTGCCTTTGCCTACAGGAGACAAAACCTATACCATCAGACCTGCTTCCAGTTCGAGGCTACAGTGCATTTCGGACAGATAGCGTGTCAGGAGATATAGATTGTTGGTAATCGCTATTCTTGTCCCTCACAGGGTTCCGGTTTCTTCCTTTGCGGTATCCACAACTGTGCAGCCAGTGGCGGTTCGTATTTCTGTGCCTGTGCCTCTTACTGTCTGTAGTATCTATCTGCCGCCGGATGAGGATGTGAGCGTCTATGTGCTTAGTTGATCAGCTGCCTACACCCTTTGTTTTACTAGGTGACTTCAATGCCCATCATCTTTTGCGGGGTAGTCTCAGCATCAGTACGAGAGGGCGTCGCATAGAGTCTCTTCTGTCCTCGGTCTCTTTGTGCTTTTTAACACCGGTGCTGACACGCACTTCCATGAGCCGACAAGATCCTTCAGTGCAATCGATTTGACCTTGGGATCACAATCGATTATTGTTGATTGGTCGTGGACGACGTATAACGACCTCCACGGGAGCGGCCATTTTCCAATTGTGCTCTGGCATCATGCGAACATGCCATCTTCGGCCTCCCGCCCTCCTCGATGGAGGATGGAGCGTGCCAGATCAGAGAACTTCACATCGTCCGCAGTGATATCTTCTACCATGGTGATCCAAGTGTTAATTGACGCAGCTGTTCTCGATGTCACGAATTGCATTATTCAGGTGGCTGATCTTTCTATACCAAAACTATCTACGAAGCTCCCAAGAAGTCCGAAGCCTTGGTGGACCCCTGAATGCGCAGCGGCTAGGAGAGCTCAACATAAGGCCTGGTCCACATTTCGGCGTTATCCAACCAATGCCAATCTCGTTGCGTTTAAACGAGCAAAATATTATGCTCGGTTGGTGCGTCGACTTAGCAAGAGGGAGTCTTGGATCCAGTATGTTTCATCTTTCACTTCATGTGCCAGTTCGAAAAATGTGTGGGACAAGATTCGTAAGTTCCCGGGTAACTACAGTTCTCACCAGATTTCCATTCACGAAAGTAGAGGCCGCACATATGCTGTAGTCGGGGAGATTGCGAATTGTTTGAGGGAGGCGTTTGCCTCCATGTCGAGTGAACTGGCGTATCCTTCCTCCTTTCAGAGGATTAAATCCACTACTGAACGGCAGAGAATCTCCATTGCGCCTTTTTATGACACCGATTATAACTCCATTTTCAGCATGGTTGAACTACGGGTGGCTCTGCATCGGTTCGGAGTTACATCCGGCGGTCCTGATGTCATCCACTATGACATGCTCCGTCATCTCTCGTAGTAGTCTTTCGAGAATCTTTTAATCCGGTACAATCACATTTTTTGGAGCACCGTTTCCCGGAATCTTGGCGAAAAGCTTTTGTTCTACCTTTTTCCCAAGCCTGGCAAGGATCCTAAGTCTCCCTCTAGTTTTTGTCCAGTTGCTCTCACAAGCTGACTGTGTAAAGTTCTCGAGCGCATGGTTAATTCCGGTTAATTCATTTTTGGACAAAATCACGTACTTTCACCATCACGAAGGGGCTTTCGCCGTCATCGTTCACTTCAGGATAATCTCCTGCACCTTACGACATCTGTGCGTGAAGCGTTCGTGCGTAGACAGCACCAGGTTTCTGTTTCCTTTGACATCGAGAAAGCCTATGATCGTGCGCTGCAGCACGGAATTTTCCGCGACCTCTACGCATGCGGTTTGCGAGGAAATCTTCCGACTTTCATTGTAAATTTTCTTCGCAATCGGGTGTTCCAGGTGCGCCTAGGTACGACGCTCTTGGCACCATTCCATCAAGCACAAGCTGTTTCTCAAGGTAGTGTTTTATCTGTCACATTGTTCATCCTCCTCATTAATTGTCTTTTCACAAATCTTTCTGCTGCGGTTTCGGCTACTGAGTATGTTGATGACTTGCACATATTCTTCTCGTCAACAAGCATGAATTTTATGGAAAAGCAGTTGCAGTTTGCGATTCATCAGATCGTTAAAGCGGCACAGAGTAATGGTTTCGTTCTGTCTCCCGACAAGACAGCGTGTGTCCATTTTTGCCGGAGGCGTGGCCTCCATCCTGACTCAGAGCTCTATTTAGACCGTGCAGCCATACCAGTTTTGCGGGAGACCAAGTTGATTGGACTGACCGTCGACCGTGTGCTTACGTTTCTGTCTGTTCTAAAGATCCTTTCGATAGACTCGTGCGGTGCAGACAGGATCTCCTTGTTTCGCATTTGCCATTCTCTAATGCGGTCGAAACTGGATTATGGTTGTATCGTGTATGGCTCTGCGCGTATTTCCGTTCTCCGGGCTTTGGAGGCTGTTCAACATCAAGCGCTGCGTCTTTGTACGGGAGCATTTCAAACATCTCTGATTCCCAGCCTTAACGCTGACGCGAACGAACCATTTCTTGAATTAGGCCGTCTGCAGCTGTCTGTTCAATTTTACTTGAAACTTCGATCTCTTTCAGACCATGCTTTGAACGATGCAGTTTTCCATCCCCAGCATGCTCGTTTATTTGAAAACCGGCACTCGGCGATTCCAATTTTCCGTCTTCGTATGGCGGCCGTATCTCGTAATGTGGGGCTCGACTTGTCACTTGTTGGAGAGACCAGGGTCGTTGGGGACCCGCCGTGGCAGCCTTTTGAGGTCGTCACTGACCTCAACTATACTTCTTTTCATAAGTACTCAACCCCTGTTTCCGTGTACCAGCAGTTCTTTGCTGAGCACCGTTCCCTCAATTCAGAACACACTCCCATTTTTACTGATGGCTCCGAGACGCATAGGGTCGTTGGATCCGCGGCTGTCTGTGTAGGTAACGTTTCTGTTGCTCGGATCCCAGCTGAGGTCACGGCGTTTTCGGCGGAGATGCATGCTGTGTAGCTCGCCTTTCTCCATATTCAGTCGAGTTCTCATCATCGTGCTATGGTCTATATGGATTCCTTAAGTGTCTTGCAGTCTTTGTTATCTGAGGATTGCCGTGACCATCCTTTTCTCTTGGATGTGACGCGGTTGCTTTGTCGTTTGCTCGAGGCCGGTTTTCAGGTTAAGTTTTGTTGTATTCCTGGGCATTTTGGAATCACAGGTAACGAGTGTGCTGATGCGGCTACTAGATCTGCTTCCTCTTTGGTCGTCCCCCCTCTTGGCAATGTTTCACCAAGATTTCCGTATTCCTGTTCAGTATCATATCAAGCGAATATGGCAAGGTCTCTGGGACCAACAGGTGGAAAATAAACTGCATTGTATTAAACCTATTCTTAGAATCTGGAAATCCTCAGAATCCTAAGGAGGAAGTTTTGTTTGCGGGTGTCCGCATTGGACATTTTCGTTTCACTCACCGCTTTCTGCTGTGTGACGACACTGCACCGATGTGTGAGACGTGCAATTGCCGACTCACTGTCACTCATCTTCTGTGTAGCTGTGTTCGTTTTCGTGATGTATCTTTTCACTTATTTCATTCTCATTTAGTGACCGAGCACGCCGCTACTCTGCAGCGGCTCCTAGATGACCACAGCGACACTGTCGCTGTCTTTTCATTTCCAAAACAAATTGACATTTTTAAACGTATCTACACTGCTGGCCACCCAAAATGCAACACCAAGAAGGAAGAATCCGATTTGCCTGGAATTCGCAGCATGCGTCTTCCGCGAGAGGACGTGCAAACGATTAGCATTGCAGGGCATATGCAAATCATGTGCACCCGGCACGTCACCGAGAAGCACTATAAGAAAGGTGCACAGAAGGCGGGGTGTAAGCTGTGGAACTGTGTTGTGCTGCCGGACCTCTGAGTGGGAAGCTTCTTGATGCCTTGTCGCACAATACAGCAGTCTTTCCAACACGTTTCGGAGTTCGACAGAGGACGAATAGTGGCTTACCGCGACATTGGCGCCCGTGTGGGACGATATCCATTCACAGTGAGGCGAGTATAGATTCGATGGGTGCAGGAGGGACGGACGGACCAACGTGAGCAATTGCCGTAGCCGCGGCACACCGCCGGACGAGAGGACCGGCATGTTGTAACGTTAGCGCAGGAATTAGGGTGTGTTGCAGAACAACCTGTGTCAGCACGTACCGTTCGACGTCGTCTGCAGGAGCGGTGCTTGTCGCACGGCGCCCATTGCTCCGACTACCATTGACGTTACACCACCGGCGAGTGCGGAAGCAGTGGGCCATTGAACGCCGCACCTGGACGACGGAATTGCATGACATTGTCTTCTCCGACGAATTCCGCTTCTGCCTGTAACACCACGATGGTCGTATCTGCGTGAGGCGGCATCGCGGAGAGAAACTGTATGACACCTGAATTATGCATCGCCATACCGGTCCGTCGCCTGGCGTTAGAGTTTGGTGCGCAATTAGATATTACACCCGCAACCCTTTGTTACGCATCGTCGGTACACTCAACAGGCAACACTACATCTCCGACGTTTTGGAGCTTATAATCCTCCCTTACCTGCAGAACCTGCCAATGGCCACGTTTCAACAGGATAATGCGCGCCCGCACGTGGTACGCATCGTGCAACAATTCTTCATGGCCCACCAGTTGTCACTGCTGCCGTGGCCCGCCTGTTGTCCCGATATGTCGCCCATCGAACACGTCTGGTCGCTGATCGGCCATCGAGTGGCCTGGCAAGCACCTCGCGGCTACGCCTGATGTACTGTGGCAACGTGTGGAAGCAACCTGGACCGACATACCCCAAGCCCACATCCAAAGCCTCTTTCGTTTGATGCCTCGGCGTGTAGCGGCCGTTATTGCAAGCCATGGGGCCCACACGAACTATTGATGTCTGGGTGTTCCGCAAGTTGCACGGGCCTGTGAGCTTAATCGTTTCATCTTTGTATCTGTTGTTATGTGTCCAGTAAATCTGGATTTGCTATCTCGTGCCCTTCTTGGTGTTGCATTTTGGGTGGCCAGCAGTGTAGATGTTAGCCCTTCCATCATTCTCATTTTTTTCACTTTTACTGAATCAGCCAGATTTTAAGCATTATACCATGTTTTTAATACTGTTTGTTTGATTGTTTTGTGTTTGGCGCTTTTTGGCCATGGCCCTTGCGCCATAAAAATTCAACCACCAACCTACAACTCAGTCCGTAGGCGGTTTTTGGAAGGGGTCGGGGCCCGCGGTCAAAGGGCGCCCATACAAACATTTTCCTAAAATCTGCAGTTTTTTAATTTAGTACCACCAAATTAGGTTACTATCTTATCGTGCTCAAACGTAGACCGTAGACGGCTGTTGGAAGGGGTCGAGGTCCGGGGACAGCAGCCCCCATACAGAATTTGCGTGAAATCAACAGTTTTCAATTTAGAACAACAAAATTGGGTATACTACCTCATGGTACTCTAACTTAATCCCTAGGCGGTGTTTGGAAGGGGTAGAGGCCGGAGGTCAAGGGTCCCTCACAAAAATTTGTTATCGATGACCTCTAATTTAGACCGTAGTTCGGGTATTGGAGCACCGTAGGTCGAGACATCGGTGAGGTATTGGGTATTGGTTTTTTTAGAACGTCTTTTTGTAAAAAGATCGTATCCTGTCAGGGCCCTTGCTCCTCCGTACTCTGCATTCAATTTGTCAGAGGTTCGGAAAAGACGCAGACTTTCCAGCATTATCACTCTTCTTGTAGAAAAGGAAATATTCCAGGTTTCTTTCGCAGATGTAGGTATATGAATGCCCCCTCGAAATTGATTTGCAAATATCTTCGCTGTTAATCATACAATGTGGACGATATTTAAAACTTAGGGGTATTTCCAGCATTTTTCTTCGAATCACGTGATTTTCAACGGTACCTAACTTGTTTATCTACGGCAAATGATTCCAAAGTTAAGGAGGGGTGGCTCGTTTTTTTTTTTTTCGTTTTTTTTAGGTCTGTACCTATGTGGATGTATCATGCATGCGACTTGACATTGGCATTGATCACCCTTTCCTTACCCTTTTGAATTTTGAATATCTGGAACTCTCTATTCACATCACGTTGTATTTCTACCTGATAAGTTGCCCGTTTGTGGTGAAAGCTAACCTTTAATAATTTCTGTTTTTAATACACCATTAACCGAATATTTTTGCACTTTATTATCCTCTACGGCCTCTAACTTAGACCGTAGGTCGTGTATTGGAGTGCTGAAAGTTTGTTGCAGTTCTTAAGTGTAAAACATGGAGCTCTTTTTACGAAAATGTTGAATGGATAGGCTTGACCCCTAGCCCTGATTACTTACAAAAACCGTGTACCGTATAAGTTAGAGTACCATGAGATAGTATATCAAATATGGTGGTTCTAAACTGACAACTGTAGATTTTACGAAAATTTTGCATTGGGGCCCCTTTGACCTGAGGCCCCGATCCCATCCGAACCTCGTCTACGGACTAAGTTAGAGTACCGTGAGATAGTATACCAAATTTTGTGGTTCTAATTTGAAAACTGTAGATTTTAGGAAAATTTTGTACGGTCTAAGTTAGAGTACCATGCGGAAATTTTGTGGACCCTGTCCACATTATGACTGAGTCGACATTTTGACTGTCGACATTTTGAACTGTCGACATTGTGGTGTCGACATTTTGACCGTCCATATTATGACCCCTACCGCACCAAACGCCTGTCTTTTGGTTGTACAGAAGAGCCTCCATTGTCCATCTGGGATTCGTGTTGGTCCAAATCCTGCTGTTTTCCGCATTGACATTCCCGGACAGATGAAACCATGCTTCATTTGTCATGTAACAAAGTGTTGGTTCCATTTCACCGCTGACAATGGTCTCCTGCAACCACTTACAATAGTAGATCCCTTTTGCATAATCAGGAGTTTTAAGTTCTTGGAGCGCCATAACTTTGTACTGTCGAAAATGCAAATCCGCCTTAACTGATTTCACCGGTACTGCACAATGTGGTAATTTTTCTGTAAAGAACTCATTTAAAACCTTGTATGAGTTATTTCTGAAATACGGTTCCACAATAAAAATTCGCTGCTCCGTACTTGAAACCATTTCCGTTGCCTTTGTTCTCTCTTCACTTACACTTATGACTGCGTACGTACACTGCGCTGGTGGTGACTAATCACTCCGGAGAATTCCTTTGCTACTGTAAACGCAGAAACCGGTTAGAAGTGGAACGACCAAAGCGGTTTTAACTGGAAACCCACCAACGTCTGGCCACGGGGCCACTTTTATATGGCGCACCCGGTATATAGAGATTTATTTTGGAGGACGTTGAGATTCTCTCTTTCTCTCTCTCTAACGTTTCCCAAATACATAGTTCTGCATTTGTTATAACCTGCACTTTCACTTATTTTATTCTCTTAATGAACCATTTATGCGCATTTCTTATTCTTAATTTTTGAAGTTGTACCAACGAAGTAAATATAAAAGAAATTCCAAAAATTATGTTGCCACACTTACCCGTTGTACCACTTACCGATACTTTCTTAATTTTTTTTTTTGTTGCGGGCGAGGGTGGGGTTGTGGATTAACAACTACTATGATTCATGGAAGTTAGACAGCCAGTGCTGTAGGTAGAGGTGATATCTCTCTGGTTCGTACCAACGGTTTGTTAAAACCCGGGTGGTTTACGGGATCTCGTTTTTAAATGAAAAGTTCATATATCGGAAATATAAAGGCAAATATTTTTAGAACATAATGTAGAGCATTTTTCTTTTTCTTAGTTCTTTCTAGTTTTCCCCACATCAGAAAAGCCCGTCGTGGATGTGAGGAGACTGTGGGCCAGCATGCAAATCGGGGCTCTTACATTTCACAGAAACACATAGAGCATTTCGTTTTTGTTCGAAACAATGCTCTTTGTAGGGATTTGGGGGCTACGTTAAACAGCGGTCTGTGGCGTAAACCTTAATAGAGTTGCACCACAGGCCCTTTATTAGAGCTGAAACTAAATTTGAAAAAAAGATTCAACATAAGGCCAAACGTGCAAATATTTAGGAGCTGCAAGTAATTTTTATTGTCAATATCCCCTACTGTGTCAAATTTTCGTTTCACCAACATTACTCATGTCGCTGCGCTTACAAACAAGTTGTTTCCATATCATTCCTGGAAATAAGACGGCCACACGACTCATGTTCTAGACACTCATACAGGAGACTCCACAAAGAGTCCCCTGTGCATAGTTTTGGACTCCTATATAGTCTTGGGACTCGAACAAAATGCTATGCAGTTGCCCTTCCTTAATTTGATGTCACATATTTCAGTGACGACACAGAGCCACTGCCGTAAGACACGCACACGCCAATGCTATATACGCACTTGAACGGGGGCCATTCAACAATCGGCAGAAACTAGGAACTCGACAACTGAAACTTACTACCTTATTCCACTGGCGACCTCAACCCTTTTTACTTTACACAGGTATGTTCTTAGGTGGCCAAACAGGAAAACCGGGTGTAATACATTTTGCCGATACCTTTACATAGATTTAACATATCGCCCCAAATGCTAATCCTGTGCGTGTATAAAGTTAATGGGCAAAATATTAGAGGTACCTACATACGTAATAGAGCGTTGTTCATCCGCTAGCACGAATAACAGCCTCACACGCAGATGCATCGACTCCACAGGATGCCAGAAAGTTTCCGGAGGTAATATTCGCCATCTCTGTTGCAGCATTGTCCGCAATTCCACCCGAGACGTCGGTCCAGGATCCATAGATCCGGCGTTTCGCTCCTCAGCGTCCGAGAGAACTTCCGCTGGGTTTAAATCTAGGAATTTGTGGGGACACTGGATTGTTCCAAACTCAGGTGAGAGTTCCTCGAGCTATGCAGTTGTTAATGCGGCGCATTATCCGGCTAAACAAGACACTTGTCCAAAGAATGCGAGAAGGCAGTCGAAGCTTTATGTAATTAGCCAGCATGTGCTGTTTGCACGCAGCGGTTAAGAACCTCTCAAGACACACTAAAGGACCTAATGCGTTCCACGAGAAGACTTCTCTAACCATCACAAAGCCAGCACCGCTTTGAAGAGAGCCAACCTGGCTGTGTTAAAGGCCAAACTGTCACATTCCTGTCAGCTCGGGACGGCTGAAAACGAGATTCATCTGGCTACATTATAACGAAGTAAATTTCTCCTTCATTTTTGGTCTACGCCGGGATTCGAACCCGAGTCCGCTTATTCCGGAACAAGTCGCTCTACCAACTGAGCTACGCAGACGTTCATTCTGATTCCTATCTGCCTTTATGTCATGTGCGTCCTGCTGGCAGGTACGTCACAACATGAAGTGGCGCTACAATTCAGAGGTCCAGTTTTTATATTCTCGGTGCCAGGCGAGGCTTAATGAACCATGACTAGGCGGTCAACGGTGCCACATGAGTAGGAGGTCGGCTCCTGTATCCCAGGGTGTACAGTGTGCGATGTACAGTTCGCTCGCTGACGCTGCTTGAGCTCCGACGTTTAATCTGGATGTGATTTGCTCTGCTGTTGCAATCGGTCGATCTCTACACTCCTCAATAATCGACGTCGACTCGGTCATTAATGACGTGTGGTCGGCCAACACTTGCTCTCTGACGTGTGGTCGGCCAACACTTGCTCGCTAGTACATCCACTAATGGTACACTCCTAGTAGTCTTGATACGGTTTCCCTGAAGAACTCTAGAGCTCTTACCACTTTTGCGACAGAATGACAATGCGTCCACGATCAAAATCGCTCCAATCACCAGGTTTACCAATGTTGGATGATTGCGATACACTATTGGGAAGCTCTGCTGTCCTCTATTTATCGCCTGGGCTCGGTTTGGAAGTATTTTACTCTGCGCGAGGAAAACTGCGCACTACCCCTTATATCTAATGTTTTGTTTGCTAAGTGTGAGGTAGTTACAGTGGCATGGCGTGGAATGGATCCGACCGGTACACACCCACTTCCAAACCGAAAAAAAACAACATTCTTACCTAATTCAATTTTAGCTGAAATATGACAGCGGGAAAGGCAGAATTTTGTTGTTGTGTTTCATTAAGTCTAACGGTCTCATTTCAAGACATACGCGCAGCGGCTTCCTGTGAAACAGAACGACAAATGAAAAACGAAGAAGAAATGAAATTATCTTCCACGATTTTTCTTTCGTTTTCAATCTTTCCACGTCTGTTTACGTTACTTGATACCAAAGCTGAATAAACAAATATACCAGATTTTTTTTGTCCTCAGTCCACTTTCTGAAAGTTTAATGGAATATGAATTTTTGGGAAGGGGCAAATCTCCATCCTCATCCTTGCTTACATACGGCTCTGATTCCAGCTAAACTGACACCCGTCCACGTCCCTCACGCCCGTGCGAAAGCGTACTAATACTGAATATTGTGTGATTACGATGTTAAATTATATCAGGTTGCTGAAACAAAACCTGTGCAGAATTATGCAAATTTTACTAGATATTACATTACAGTAAATTAGTGCTCTGTGAAGTAATATACCAGACTTTTGTTATGTACTGAAATGACAATATCTCGTTTGTTAAAATGCTAGTGGTTTTTTTTTTTGGGTGTGCTTTTTTTAACTAGTTTATTTTTTTTTAATCTTATTTCTTTACACTTATGCCTTACATATTGGGGTCATTTACAAGTGTCTCTCGGAAAGCATGTTGCCTGTGCAACCCTTGAATTCCCAAAATATATGACTTTTGCAATGTTTTATAAACGTTTCATGATTCCATCTCAAGCAGGGCCAGAGCAAATCATTTCTAATCTGCGCGAAGGGAGGCGAGACTTGAAATTATGTCGCTTTCGGATAAAAATTTCTACTTCCACTACGGATATCTTAGGTTTTCATACTTTTGTTATCAGTATTAAAAACCTTCAAAAATCGCATTTCCTGGTTTCGGCGTAATTTTATTAATTATATGAAAATTAGGTAAATAACCAAAAGTAAAGTAAACCCCAAAATTTATGACAACGCCAACAGCACAGCATTCTGCTGAAACGCAGACTGAAAAGCGAGCTAGCACTTTTTTATGCGTTCCACACCTAAATCACCAATGAAAGATTTAGTTACCAAGTTGCTCTTCCCTGTGGGCATATACATATTTTTGTTATTTTTTTAAATGTCACCTAATACAAGTGTTGATTTCGCATAAAATGCTCCCAATAAATAGACTTCTCTGTGTACAATTGTTTTTATTGATATTTGGAAAATAAAAGATCTACAACGTCACCGTTTTTTCAAAATATGATACAAACTCCGAGGCACATAACAGCAAACGATACACAGAGGATGTGTGTACATAGGATTATTGAAAATATTTTTTCCATAGTTAACTGAAGATACTCGCTCTGCGGAGCGGACATTTGAGATTTTCCTTCAACGATTTCTCTACGCAGAGACAGTGAAATTTGTGAGAACACTGCAGTTGTCTGAAATAGAGAAAGAAAACAGAGTTTACTAAGCACAAGAGAAACGTTCCTTGCATTTAAAAAAACCGGTGATGGATTTTAACAGAAAAATCTTCAGTTTCAGTCACATACATTAAACATAAGGGATTAAACATTCACGTAAGTACAAAAATTAAATGGATATGCCAACCATGAAAAATTATACTGGAAATAATTATTATTTTTAATGGAATAAAGACAGAGAAAACGCTGTCGTTCCTTTTAACCTCTTTCAGAACAAGATAAACCAAAAATCTCTTGAAGACTCTGCAGATTAAGTAATAAAATCCTGTGACTAATGACTGAAAAAATTCCTAAAGTTTTCAATTGGGAGATAATCTGAAAGTAATACTAGTAATGGCAACATACCAGTTTCACCTTTGCATCTCAGGAAAAATCCAACTAACTTCGTTATAAGAAATCAGTTGGGCTCCTAGTTAGAGCATATTGGAAAGCATATTTCTTTGGATTATCAAAGATGGTACTGCCAGTAACAGACCATTGCTTTATTATGCAATCAACCACACTAAACAGAAAAAGACGCACGTTTATCGTTTTTTTAAGAGAAATCAGTTGCTTCCCAGTTAGTACATATTAGAAAGCATATCTCTGTGGACAATCGAATGCAGTACTATCACCAACAGACCTTGTTTCATTATTCAATCAACCACCCTGTACAGAAAAGGACGCTTCAGATGAAAATCAATTATCATCAAACTTCAACATGTTGAGTACCTTCTTAATTGCTTAAAACTCCAACATGGCAATATATCACTAAATATACTTTTAAGGATGACGTTGAAGAAAAGGAACATCAGCAATCAGCACAATTGTCTAAAAACACTCAAAGGTATGGCTAACCGATCAAAATGATATTTAAAAGATTTCCTTAAAAACAGTTTGTGCAACACAATTATCGTTTGTCATACATCAGATTTCATCCGTACGCATGTTGGTTTTAAAACTGCAAATCTGTAAACAGAACACACGACATTGAACGACAGGTTTAGAGGTGAACTTCTCTCAAAGGATCGAAAAAAATCTCTTTTTTTCCTGACGCTGTTTCACGACATATATTTCAAAGGAAGTCAAATTGCCAGTTCTTGAACAGTTAAAAGGAATCTTGGCAGAAAATAACTGGATAGCTAAAAATATACTGGTGAGAAAATTGTGTACAGCAGTGTGGAATATGATGCACGATGGAGTCACACTATTGTGACCACCAGCTAATATCCAGAGTAACCTCCATGTACAGCGCAGACGACAGATAGACGGGCTGCGAGTGACTCAGTAAGGTGCTGAAAGATGTTCACAGGTATGTGTAGCCATGATGATTGCAGTGCATCTGACAGCTGCTGGGGGGTACGTGGTGGGGGATCCACAAAGCGATCAACACAATCGAGGTGGTCTCATAGATGCTCAATTGGGTTTACATCTGGGGAACTAGGGAGGCAGCAGAGTACTTTGAAGTCTTCATCGCGCTCTTCCAATTGCTCTCGGATATTTCCAGCTGTGTGGCACGTCGCATTGTCGTGCTGGAAGATCCCATCCACCCAAGGGAAGACAATCAGAATGTATTGGTGTACGTGGTCTGCAAGGATGTATTCATAACGAATTATGTCCATAGTACCTTGAACAGGTATGAGTGGACCAAGAGAATGTCACGAAAACATTCTCCAGACCATAACGCTAATCCCACTTCTTTGTGTTCTTCCAGCAATGGTTGAAGAGTGTTTGCTCTCCGATGTTTCTCGCTTTATACGACAACGTCCATCCGTTCGATGAAGCAGAATACGTGACTCATTGGAGAAGGCAATGCTTTGCCAATCGGCGGAGATCCAATTCCTATACTGCCGTGCAAATGTACCTTCGTTAGCATTGCTACAGTGGCCATCCGTCTGCAACGGAGCACAATACCCAGTAGTGTTTGCTGAATTGTCGTTTTAGACACACTTCCGGTAGCCTCCTGCTTCATTCGGCCAGTGAGTTGCTCCACTGTAGCGTGTCGATGTGGCCTAACGTGCCTTCGAAGCCGGCGTTCATCTCTCACATCAATGGTATGTGGTGATCCGCAGTTTCCACGTCGCTTATTCGCAATGGTGCCATTTTTCCAATCACGACACACTTTAACGGCAGCAGCAGGCGAACAGTTCACAAACTGCGCTATTTAAGAAATACTGCCACCCTTGTTCCGAAAGCCGAAAATCATCCCTTTTTCCAAATCTGATAAATCGCTTCTTTTATCCGTGACAGCAACGAGTGATATGTTTTCAAAATGCTACAGCACACCTTATATACCCTCCAAGCCATCTTACGAAGCATTCAACGTCTTTCATTGGCTACGCGCTGTTGACGTCAAAAGTAGAACGTGGTCACAATAATGTAGCTTGACTGTGTATAATTGTTAGCGCGATTGTCGAATACAGTGTTTCCCTAGACAGACCCCTCCCCAAAAAAACCACCTATTGTTTATTTCCACTCTACATACTCTAGAAACACGACGTTTGTTTTTCAAGTGACCATGATCTTTGAGAAATACGCAGGAATGATTTTTCTGATAAGGCGAATATTTATTGTGACGTCACCCCAGCAGATGGCTGAGCACGCTGATTCTGTCTGGAGGCAATCTGTTTGTTTTACTGTGTTGTGAGATGTGCCTGCCCCGCAGGACGCACATGAGATGAAGGCAGATAGCAGTGAGAGCACATGTCCGCGTAGCTCAGTTGGGAGTGCGACTTACTCCGGATTGAGGGAACCTGGAATCGATGCCCGGGACTGAAAAACTTGTACGTTACAGTTGTTGAACGTCTTTCAGGATGGCTGTGTATGCTGTTGCAGAGCGGGTGTTCATTGTGAAAAGTTATTGCTTAACTAAGTCTCTAAAGGTAACACAGGGTGAATTCCTGGTGAAGTTTGGGGGACAAAAAGTACCAGACAAACGTTACATCTCCAGGTTAGCGAAGAAATTCATAATATGCAGCCTTGATTTCGAGTATCTTTGGATGTCGGTGGAGGACATTTCCTACATTTATTCGGAATGGTGCTACATTCCCATTAACTAAGGTACGTTGTAAATCACATGTTATGTTTCTATGTAACGTGTGTTACAAAATATGGCTGATAATTTCTGGAGACTAATTTGTGAAACACCTTGTTTCATTACCCGATTAAGTGCTTCAACACAGGATATCACTTAACGAAAGCCACTGAAGTAAATCTTTAAACCATTCTTCTGTATGTAAAACCAACGGAGGCATATATTTGGTAGAACCTTTTCTGTAAAATGACGGGAAGAAATCTGAATTTCAACGTTTTTTCGTGCAACAGGGAAATTTTGAATTTTCAGAAACCTTTTCGCAATTCGTTTCTTATAATGACAGTAAATTTGCGTTTTTAAGTTGAGTTAACGGGAAATTCTGAATTTTCCGAAACCTTTCCGCAATTCCTTTATTTAAAAGAAAATCTCCGTTTTTACTTTTTTTGTGTCCATGTGACAAAAGCATTCTGATAATAGGAGAGATTTGCGGAAATACTTGGGGTTTGATTAAGTGTTAAATTTCAGTTGTCCGCCAAAAGAACTGATTTCGAAGTTATGTAGCGAGATCGGATATTGTACATAGCATATCGCATGAATTTTGGTTATTGTGGAACAGGACATTTCTTCTCCCGACCCCCATTTTGTGTACCAGCAAATATATGCTGTGCTACTTTAAGAAACCGGGTATCTAAATTATTGTACAGGTGAATGTACGATGTGTATGTATCAGTCTGTGGAGTGCTTAAGTACGATGTCTATGTATCAAACTGTAGAGTACTTAAGTACGATGTCTATGTATCACACTGTGGAGTGCTTAAGTACGATGTCTATGTATCACACTGTGGAGTGCTTAAGTACGATGTCTATGTATCAGACTGTGGAGTGCTTAAGTACGATATCTATGTATCGGACTGTGGAGTGCTTAAGTACGATGTCTATGTATCAAATTGTGGAGTGCTTAAGTACGATGTCTAGGTATCAGACTGTGGAGTGCTTAAGAAAGATGTCTATGTATCAGACTGTGGAGTGCTTGAGTACGATATATATGTATCAGACTATGAAGTGCTTAAGTACGATATCTATGAATCAGACTGAGGAGTGCTTAAGTACGTTGTCTATGTATAAGACTGTGGAATGCTTAAGTACTATGTCTATGCATCAGATTGGAGAGTGCTTAAGTACGATGTCTATGTATCAGAACGTAGAGTGCTTAAGTACGATGTCTATGTATCAGACTGTGGAGTGATTAAGTACGATATCTATGAATCAGACTGAGGAGTGCTGAAGTACGATGTCTATGTATAATACTGTGGAGTGCTTAAGTACGATGTCTATGTATCAGACTGTGGAGTGCTTAAGTACGATGTCTATGTATCAGACTGTGGAGTGCTTACGTACGATGTCTATGAATCAGACTGAGGAGTGCTTAAGTACTATGTCTATGCATCAGACTGTGGAGTGCTTAAATTCGATGTCTATGTATCAGTCTGTTCAGTGCTTAAGACAAAATATATTGTAGCTATCAAGAGTAAATTTTATATTTCGAAGTTTTGTGAAAAAATACTATAAAACAGTACAATTCACAATTACTTAAAGATACATGAAAGCTATTTTCAGTTAAAGAAAATAAAAATCAATTTCTAAAGCATTCTTCTGCTTCGACATATCACGTTAATAAAAAAGTAATTAACTTGTGATAAGTCCTCCTACAGAAGAAATAAAATTATCACAAACGTATTCAAAAAAATAATGAGATGCAATAAAAAATAAAAAGAATAAAGCACCCCATTAATGAAAAAAAAAGTATATCCTCCCGAAATCCGGTTTACCTTGAACGTTAGTACAATTCCTGAGGCATCGTGTCTATGTGGTTAAGACGTGCGCTTATGTAGACCTAACCCAATGGCCCTGTGTTCGATCCCAGTAACCCGCGCGAAAAGATTCTCTACCCTAAGGGTTGAAGAATTCGGCGTCGTCGACTTTGCGAAATTTCTTAATAAAGGCGGAAATACTTTAAACGGACTTTTCTGAAAAAAACGGAATTGCTGACTAAGGAGAATCTGAAAATGCGGATGTTTGCAAAAGCTGGTACTTTTAAACACGGAAATTCTGTTACAAGGCGGACACTTGCCGGCAACATTGTTACACGTTATTTCCTGAAATTTTCGGCGAATAACAATACTTGTTTTTTATTCGGTAAGTGTCCTACGCACGGACGAATTTTGCTCATTCGTAATAAGAAAGATGACTTGTCGATTATAGCCATGCAGTTTACAATGTTCTGATATTTGTAGTGGCGAAGATCATAATTAGTACTTTAACTAAAACAATATGTTGTCGTGCAATCAAAGAGGCTTTTGATTGATATAAATAATTACAAGACCATCTTTTTCTAAACAAGGGCATCGTTTAATATGCATCGTCACAGTAATAATAGTCAACTTTATATGATTAGATTTATTACTGAGAACTGTAGTTCTCACTTCATGAATAGAAATCGCGAAAGAAAGACTGCGATCATTTAAGTCTGAAATGAAAGGTCAAGGAAAACAAACACAGTAGATTACGGTTAACTGGGCCATCGGGCAAGAGTGAAAGCCATTTATTTGGGACACTTCTTGAAAAATATCCCAAACTAGCCCTTTGGAATTAAGCTTTGCATAACTGGGACAGCCATTTATTTGGGACACTTCTTGAAAAATATCCCAAACTAGCCCTTTGGAATTAAGCTTTGCATAACTGGGATAGCCATTTATTTAGGACACTTCTTGAAAAACATCATGAATTAGCTCTTTGGAATTAAGCTTTGCATAACTGGGACAGCCATTTATTTGGGACACTTCTTGAAAAACATCCCAAACTAGCCCTTCGGAATAAAGCTTTGCATAACTTTGACAGCCGCTTAATTGGATCAAATTATTCCCTTCCCGATTTGTCTCAATTACCAGAATCGACTTTTAAGCATTGCCTTTAAGTAATCCTTAAGAAAAATAAAAATGGAAAATAATTGCATTCGTAACCAAAAATACGATAATTCCCCATCACAATATAAATAACATGGATAATGCTCCAAGACACATTACGTATGATTGTGTGCTAATAAACTAAGTAAGTCATTATCGCATATTTCTTCACTTGGACATTTCTATGGAAAGAGATGCAGTTTTTATAAATGATGCGTTACCTGTAACAAGATAGTCCGTCTGCTGCTGTGAAATACTGCAGCTAATTTAATATTAGAATTTTTTAATCGAACACGACACTGAGATCTCAAACTGAACACAGAGATGCTAGGTATCGATATAGCCTTTCTAGTTAGGAACACTGTGAAAACAGAAATTTGTCGGTGAGGGAATCGGATCGCACCTTCTCGCACCACTGCACTACTGGGGCGGGATTATGATGTCGAATGATTGTCAAAGGATGGAATGTACATTATGAAAACACTGTGAAACATAGGAAACACCAGAAGCCAGTAAGTTTTCCAACAAATAGAAAAAGAAACATATTAAAACCTAATTAATCTATCTAATCTATTTGAATGATACACTGGTTTCCATAAATTAAGGAACAAAATGAAAAATAGTGATAATTTGGCTAATTATCGTTGATTACACATGAAATTTGCATATTCACAAGCGAATTACTACAGCATCAGATAATGGGTGCAGATGAGTGCCACTGGCATATTCACAAAATTAACGACACCATAAGACTGGCTGTTTCTCAGTGAGTTGCCAATTCACGTGCAGAGATTGAAGAAAAGATTTCGTGATAAAGAATGTGTCGCAATGACTTAAAGACCATTTACCAGTAAAATTACGCTACATAGCTATAGGCAGACTCAAAGCAGGCCAAAGGTAGACGAACGGAACCCTTTGTTCGGCCATATGCATGTGCAATTGCAACACATTCCTACTGGAGGCCGATAATGCTCTATCACTCTCTCTCTCTCTCTCACTCACACACACGGCTGGTCCAGCGAAATCTTGAAGATGAGACTGGAGTCCGTATGGAGCAGCCCGCACACTCTCCTGAACTTAACCCACGAGACTCTCTAGGTAGGCGTGTTACGGCCCTCTACCCCTCTCCCAAACGTGCAGGGACTTCGAACTGCTTTGTTACAAAAATCAGCATTGATACCTACGGATCGCATGGACACCAGAATGAACAGCATGGAACACCGCTGTAGGATCTGTATTGCTGTTCGTGGTGGCCAAACTCCATTTTGAGACACTTCTTCATTGATTTTAGGAATACTGATGTATGTTTATTTTTTATAGAAATTACAAAATGTAAATGCTTCGTATGAAATTATCTTGTGATTATCTGTAACGTAACATACACACAATGAAGATTTTCACCAAATTTCATTCAATTAGATTACATATGTTTTGAGTTATAACAACTTTACAATTTGTTCCATAATTTACGGAAATCAGTGTATATAATGTATACTTTAAAAGAGGGCACTTTCGGTTTAAGTACTGAGAGTATCAAATTACACACTGGCACATGTTGAATCGAAAGTAAATATCCTTAGACATATTGCATGAGAACGAATGAAAGTTTTAAATGTAGAAACAATTACAGGGATGGGATAAATACTTTGACATTTTGTAAAAAATATTATATACACGTTGAACAAAGAAAATAAGCTCGACTCTTATATAAAATTTTATGTCCTTTATATTTTTCGTTACCTCAACAAACGCGGTGACCAAATTAATTGGCTATAAGCAGAACCCGTACTATAAGAAAACACCATGAAACGAGATGGGACAAGGATTGACGTCATTGCCCATCTCGGAAGAATGAGAAGCCAGCACTTCCTCAGACTCTGCCAACTAGGCGTCCCCCTGTATTGGAGTGCCGGGAAAATTGTGGTTTAAATTGAATTCCAAAAAGGTCAGATATGTGATTAAAATATTCGAAAAGTGGCAGTGTTAAATCTAAAAATAGCTGCCTTCATTATTTCTGCCAGACGATTTCGAAACAATCTTCTTCTTGAATGTTCCATTCATTGATTCCTTTTTTTACGAGGAAAAATTGAAAAGAATTGTCCAGGATACGCTACAAAAATCCACTGTTATTTTGAGTGTTTTCGTATTAATTGTTTTACACAGTGTGCATATTTTTTTCTTTTGGAAAAGAAAGAGACTGGAATGTGATGTTCAACTGACTTCTGCGACGTCTTCGAGTTCTTACAGGCAAACTGTGCAACTATACGACGTCTTCGATTTCTTACAGGCAACTGTGCAGGATGCAGAAGAAGAACTAACAGTATCTTCTTCTGCATCCTGCCCTTGGATCTGAAGGTGGAAAAAGGGATAGAAAAATATTAAAGAAAATGAAATGCTCTTCTAAAAATTGAATTACACGATGCTATAATGTCTTATAAAATATGAAAGAATGCAAGTTTTTCAACATCATCACTGTCTACCATTATGAATCCACTGCTGGACGAAGGTCTCTGAACGTTTCTTCCACAACGGTCTACAGCGCCGAGGTGAGTTTAACTTTAGCGATTACCTAAAAGCAAAGGAACCACCTAACAGCAATTAACAGAAAACCCAGACCGTCAGAAAGGTGGTCTAACGGAGACCTTGTCACACAGGATTGCATCCCCCCCACGGTGCTTTGATGGTGGAGAGGTGAGAAGGAAGCGGACACAGAATGTTGATAAAGTGACTGTGTGTCTCGGGCACGATGGGTTGCACTACGCCAAACGCAATGACACCCTTAAGTGAAAAGCAAGGAGTTAAAATTTAGTTTGATATGTAACTGCAGAAATATTTGAAATATCTGCAGTTTTCTATCGTGTAGAGATCAGTTAATTCTACAATTTTCAAAGAACAAGTAAGTTTTTACCATTAGATCTTATGGGTCAACGACATTCAATGATCTTTCATTTGGAGCCCAGATGAAGAAGTTTTAATTTTTCCAAAATCTGGAACTACTCGCAAAGGACTGGGTCCGGATGAAACATTGATTTTACAGATTGAATCCATCATCTTTTAACAACTGACCTTGTACTTGCAGGCGCTTGTGGCGACAATTAGGCGAACAGAAAGTGTTAGGCATTTAAAACTGAAACGGAAGATGAATTGAGTGATTAAAATTAGGAGAATAAAAATATTTGCTTCTTCAGCACTACAGTCACGATAATAGCTTCGATGATATTTTGCGTGAACTCTTTGACACTCAGTTGTGTTCCTCCGCAGAGTGTTGGTACATACATGTTAGGTCAAGATAAAATATATAATTGGTCACGGTGCGGTGGAAGAATGTGCGAACGGAGCAGCAATCTTAAGCATTGAAGAAATGAAGGCGAGATATTTCAATTTCTTATGTTTTCTATTTTCTACATAAATTTCATAAAAGTATACAGTATTTCCACCTCCAAAGGAATCACAGAACCGTTTTTAATAGAGGAATTATCAATAACAAAACTCATATTAACACAGAAAGAGCCACGGTCTCAAGCATAAAGAAAATGTCGGACACTGTGGTGGGAGGGTGTACACATCGGAAATCTAACAGTGTAAACAGCAAAATTGAACTTCAATTGTAAATAGCACGGATTATACAAAATTCAAAACGGTGATTGAAGAAACATATTAAAAATCTTCCCGTAGGAAAGCATGGAACTATTTGTTGCGAGTAGCACGCAGAGAAGTGTGGCCTTTTACATAAAATAATGCGCCGGAAACTGCGGCGAGAGGATAAATGTAACACTTTTTAACTCCACCCGCAAAGTTCTTGAAAAAAACTAATACTATTGTCGCGTCTATTCTCCTGGAGGTGTTCCCCCGCATAAGTTGATAACTCTAATCTTTCTCGATAAAAGCCATCCATAAGTTTATAGCGCAAATCTCTCTGGATAAAAGCCATCCATAAGTTTATAGCGCTAATCGCTCTGGATAAAAGCCATCCATAAGTTTATACCGCTAATCTCTCTGGATAAAACCAATCCATAAACTTATAGTGCTAATTTCTCTGAGCGATCCATAAGTTTTTACTGCTTATCTCTCTGGATAAAAGCCATACATACGTTTATAGCGCTAATCTCTCTGGATAAAAGTCAATCATACAATTATAGCACTAATCTCTCTGGATAAAAGCCATCCGTCGGTGGGTGAAAGATTAGCACACATAAGTTATTATTTCAACAAGAATTGAAAATTTGCAATAATTTCTATCAGGTGCGGCGTGAGTTTCTCTGTAGTTTTTCACGGCGTGAGGTTCGCGTAGTTTTTGCATAATAGTTGCGTGCGATATTATTGCAGTTATGTAAAGTATAGTGAAATTTTTTTGTACAAGAGCTTAATGAAATATAGCATGAAAGTGAAATGGGCTATCAAATTACAACAATAGTTTAAATCTTTTGAAACAGTGTAAATTAATTGAAAATCAGACATTTTGAATATCAAAAATACGGCTTCCAAGTTCACACACCCAAACTGTCCTGCATTTTCTGCTAAATTTCAAATATCCCTAATTTTAGCAGTTTTTTCTATAGGCGGTGGAGGGACAAAATGACATTATTTTTTTTTTACACATTATGACTGCGTGAATGGCGTGTTACATGTGGGGAAGTTAGGAGTGTCCATTTTTTAAAGAAACGTATATAGCATATTAAATCTGTGTATTTTTGTGGTGTAATAAGCACAAAGATATGCCAAGCTTTTGCACTCCCCTGAGAGGCTTTTTTAAAGCAATGGTAGACATGAAAATGCAAAAAATGAACACCACAAAGTGAAACGGATTTAATATGCCATATGCGTTTTTTGAATATTCACGGCCTGGTGTATTTAAAATAACGTCTTCATTTATTTCATATTTGGAAAAAACTGGGATGGGTATGTGGGCGATAAAAGATAAAGGGCGTTATATGTTTATTTGCTAGAAAATAATATTTTAGTTTAACTTGAGAAAAAGAGGATTCATGAAAAAACACTAGTATTTTCTGAGCTTAGCAAATGGCGCTTGTAATAGTGGTGTTGAATTTGTGTACATTTTATAGCCTTACAAACGAAATCCTACGTTAGGTGCAAAAAAAGGAAAGTAAGAAAACACCGGAAATCTAAATGCTTTAAATAACAGAACGTTTCTGTTAAGTCCAGCATTGCTAGAGTAATACCATTCGCCAAACGAAACAATATACACAGGTAGTTTCATAAAAACTGAGAGTAAATATTTTTGAGTTGGCAACATTAAGTAGGAGGAAAATAACCATACAGATGGCAAACCGAATTAAGGAAATATCTATGACAACAGTTATTAGCTATGGCAGACGATTCTGGTTTTGTTATTGCACAGTTGTTTAAGGTACGTCTGCATTTCATCATACAGCTATGGAGGTGAGCGATTTAGAGTTAAGAAGTGAAATGTGTTGTGCGATAAAATTTCGCTATCGTTTATGTAAAACGACTCCAGAAACAACTGAGTTAATTAAAAAAGTCTTACAATGATAAATGTTTGAGTGAGTCGACGAGGATTTTTAAATGGCACCATGATTTGAAAAAAACGGTGTTTGTCATCAGAACTCGATCCTAGTTCTGGTTGACCTGAAAGTGTTTTACGGAACGTATTGTTAACACTGTTTGTGCAATGTTTACGGAACGTATTGTTAACACTGTTTGTGCAATGTTTACGGAACGTATTGTTAACACTGTTAACACTGTTTGTGCAAGAAGATCGAAGAATGACGTGTCAAGACATAAAAGCTTCAACTAATATTTCAAATAGGTCGGTATTCCGCATTCTGCGTGACAACTTATTGCTGCATTGTGTGTATTTCAGATGGGTATCTCATCGCCTGACGAGATAATAATTGTTAGCCACAGTTCAGGTGTCACGTGTGTCTTTAGTGGAAACAAATTATTGCAAAGGACCCAAACTTTCTAAATACAGTACCAACTGCCGATAAAACATGGGACCACTATTTCAACCCCCTCACGAAGCGCGCAACGAGTGTCTGGAAACACACAGGTCCGCCTCCTCCAAAAAAAATCTGCCAAACCAAAGCAGCTGAGAAGGTAATGATGATAATTTTCTTTGATTATAAATGCGTAGTCTGCCAGCATGACGTTCCTCCACAAATTGCTGTCAATGCTGATAATTACATTTCAGTCTTGAATCGTCTGCGACGACACAAATCGATTAAGAGACCGGAACTGGTGGGGAAGTGGACCCTACAACATGATAACGCCCGCCCACATGCGGCTGCTTGTGATCAATAGTTTCTTACGAAATGCAGTATTCAAATCCTACCACAGTCTGCCTACATTCCTGACCTCGCCCCGTGCGATTTGTGGTTGTTTCCAACAATGAAGGAGAAGTTCCGTGGCGCAACATTCAATACATATACTGACGTTATTCAAGCTGTACAGCGATCGTTTAACCAGCTTCCACAAATGTCTTCGCCACATGCTTTGAAAAGTGGACTGAACGATAGGACCGTTGCATGTCATCTGATGGAAGATACTTTGAGAAAGAATAACATATATTTTGCTGTACTTATATTTCTTCATTTTGTGTGATTTTACTCTTAGTTTTTATGGAACGGCCATTGTAATAAATTACACCAAACGACCATATGAAATCAAGACATCGAAACAACGTATAAGATCAAGATATCAAAACATGAAATCGAGATATTCAAACATTCTAATGCATCAATTATTTCTGCAGGCTTGCCGTTCTCCATTGGAAGCTCGTTGTTTTCAGATCCAGAAATTCTTTAAACTCCTCTTCATTCCTTGGTCTTTGATACTACAGAAAAAAAGAGGAAGGAGACATCAATAAATATTGCGTTATTAAATAAAACAAAAATAAACAATAATTGAAGGTCGATTAAGGAAATCAAAGAAATTCATAGGATAATCAAGTAATGTTTTTCATCAGCATTCTTTTGTTATCTCTTCAGATGCGGTTGAAGAAGTTCTTTAAACTAAGTATTTCAAGCCGAATTTGTTCATTCGCAGTACAGAAACATTCCTTTCTATACAGGAATGGAAATATGCAATTGCTTAAAGCAAACAAACACTTGATAAGAAACGCATTTGAACGTACCAACACTACCAGATCTTTTAAAAGCAGCTTTTTCATATTGAATTTAGTTAAGAATAACTCCTTTATTTTATTTTCGTATTGAATAACGTCTGATGCCATCTACCGCCCAAAAGTTTTTCTTTTTGACATGACCAAACCATTAAAACACCACGAAAATAGTGCACATGAAAAAACTTCATCTGCACAAAACTTTAACATCTTACACAAGATATTTAGTCAGTCATTTTCTTTTGTACGTAAATATAGCTCTTATGAGGGAAATGGCTTTTAGACATCGTTATCGTTAAAAGATTAACTTCTTGCTTCCTACACTTTGAATCAAAAGATTACAAATATCAGAAGGTCTTAGGGAAACTATCCAGTACTGAAAGTAGTTACATTGCCTACATTGATTGCCACAAATAAATGTAAATCTGTGAAATGGTTGTGTTTTACGAATCTAACTTTTTTATTTGATTGTTTGGTCGAGTACCGTTTCTACGTGACAACGTAAGGAAAAGGTATGTTTGATACATGTTACACAACTTGCGTTCGAATTGTTTTCCAGTTACGAATCTTTAGCCACAAAAAAAATTACTTAATAATTCTTCGTAAGCTTGGAAATTAGGATGAAAAGTCTCAGAACTGGACATGAGGAAACTTCCTATATGTTGACTTCTTAGGAACCAAAGCGATTAACAGGGCTTCAAAGAACTTTATTTAATGCAAAAATTATACTTTACATGAACAATAAAATGTTTCAGATATTTATAATGTGGAAGTGAAGGTTCTGTAAACAGGAAAAAAGAAAAATGGGGAGCAGTAAAATAAAAAGATATGTTAAGTGATATTTTGAAGAAACGTGGAAGCAAATCTTTGAAGCAGCAGTAATCAATCTCATAACTAAATGAGCTTTAACATAACAGCTGTATAATTCCTTGGCATGTGTGTGTTTCCTCTTTCACAAATCAGCGATTGTTTCCTTTTGGATTGAGGAGACAATTAGCGAAAATGAGGAGAAAATTACATTTATTTCCCCTTCTTTTTTGCTTTGTTTTTATTTGTCATCGTCGGGTTTCTTTCTCTAACTTTTAACACGTACTTACTGAAGGTTTACAATGTTATTTGTGATTGCTTTTACAACTCAGGCTATTTTCTGAATAAATTCTCTTAGTCTTAAAATCGCAACAAACTCTAGTTACCCGATGATTCAAATCGTAAAAAATCAAAATTAGCCGGGACGTGGAGTTCCAATTTTAATTTTTAGCAAACTTCTTGTACGAGGTTTTTCTTTTACTTCTTTCCTTTTGCCATTTTGCCTGCAATTTTTCTTTAACAACGTCAACAAAAAAGCTAATTTGATGACTTTGTCTTCTTTTTCCACGAGATCTTAAGGTCGAAGGACAACTAAAAAATCCATTATATTGAATTTGCAGTTTTTACCTAAGCCGCGATCAACTCAAATGAGACACACGTGTATTTTAGACACATGAAACTGGTTCAACCACTGATCGAATTTATATTTGTTGCAGCTTCCCAGAATGTGGTGTGCTCGTACTAATACGCTTACCACATGCTGTGTTTAAATCTAGTTTTTTAAAACAAATCTGTATAAATCAAATCCTTAAATTTTGATGTCGGATTTTGTCGGCTCCATGGAGAAAGTGCGTAAGACTAGCTCCTTTTTTTGTCTTTGTTCTCATCCTAGAGTACTTCAATTTGCCTTTATCATTTTCGTGATGTGAGTATGGCAAAGTTTGATGAAAATTCAGTCGTAACAATTGCTATAGCTCTAGCCACAAAATTAAATACATAAGATCTGATCTTACAGATTTTGTCCATGAGATCTATATATTTGGATTTCAACTGCAGTTCATGGATAGTGTTTGCACTTCCAGATGAAAATTAAAACAACACTTTCACAAATGCTTCATGTGTAATCCGTTACCAACCTCAATGAAATTATCAACACAAAACAAAGAGTTGTGAAAAAAAGAAGGTGAGAAGTCATTGTATTATTTGAAAAACTTAGATTCTTCGTCAGCAGATATTTTACCTGCACTCGAATAAAAATCCTCAAATAAAGGAAAATTCGTTCACTTTTGCTGATGTAGACGTGAAAGAAACCTTTCTAGGCCCAAGAAGGCATGTCAAAGAACTTTCTCTTTTTACAAAGCCCTCTTTCCGAATTTCGACTTAAAGCACCCATTGCAACTTAGACAAAAAATGTTAAACATTTTCGGCAATAAAATAGTAAGTACACGAAGAAAAAAGTTGCTAAATGAAAGAAGTCCCACTGAGATTAAATAAGTTTAAGGCTGACAAAAATATGAGGCAGGATGACAAATATATGTCGATTCGTAAATCTTCCGAAACGTAAACAGGAAAAGCATTTTGCAAAATAAGGGTGATGCTTTGCAGCGTAAAAGGTTAAAATATGGAAGCAAGAGGCGTTAGTCTAAAAGAAAGACAGAAACAGAAAGCGTCAAAAACATGTTGAGCTCTAGGGTAATCAGCAGAATGATGGTTACCCTGAAGACTGACGGGAAAGGAGGAAAACAAGAGAGAGAAAAGGAACATGGTAAGGTAAAGTGAAACAAACTGAAGTAGACAGTGGAAAGACAAAAAAAATTGACATAGGAATAAAGTGCCTGAAGAAAAATGTTATGAGTTTGAATGTTCGACAACAGAAAGCATATCCTGCATTTCCCTACGATAACATTCAATAACATGATGAATAAACTGTACATGTTTTATTTCTTTATTTTTGTTGTTACATGCTCTAACAAAAAAAAAAAAAGTGGGAAAAAATTGACAATTCATGAATGGTTAACAGGGAAGACAAGGGAAAAGGCCATCATGGCCTGACATAGCCATACACTCCTCGAAGAAGAAAAACAAATCAAACTATAGGTAGTCACATCAAGTCAGCGCATCAGAAGGAATTTTACGCAATTTTTTTTAATTATTGAAGAAAAAAAGTGTTTATTTTTTTAAATAAATTAAAATTATTCAAATTAGTCAGGTTACTAGATAAAGATTTCCAGTATTGAGGATCTCTGTAATTTAAAGTAGACAAAACTCACCTCAGAAATGATTCGAAGAAAAAAATCTGATGTCTTAAAAAATTCCACCACTGCCTTTTTCTTTTCAAATGCATACTTCCTGAAATACTTTTTTTATCTAGATAACGTGTTAATCTTGTATATACCTAATAGGCAAAACATTTGAGATAGGGGTGATGGACAGTTGATGTGGGAATCTCAGCAGGCAGAGTGGAACAGTCGCAAACCGAACGCTGGCGATAAGTACGCAGACAGAAGATCTTCCTAACGGTATATCGCAATCGAAGAACATGGGTAAACGTGGTGATCGGAGTGACTTTAATCTTGGACAACCTATCGGCGCAAGGGAGATGGGTCATTTTATCTCCAAATGGTATCTCCAATTCAGAGCTTCCGATGGCAAACGATGAAGAATGTTCCGCGAGATCAGTGATAAACGGACGTACCAACGCTCAGAGAGCAAGCGATGTCCGACCACACGCCATTTATGACCGTCGTCGGCGTAGACTGTTCAGCGTTGTACAAACCAACCGCTTGAAAACGGCGGCGCAAATAGCATCTAGATTGAAAGTGGAGGCCCAAGAAGCGTTACCGAATGAACAGCACCCCGCACGCTGCTTACTCTGTTCTACGAGAGCCGATGCCATTTTCGTGTGCCATTTTAGACAGCTCGTCATCGGGCATTACTCCTCGGTTCGACCCAAGAACATCAGAACTGGACCTCCTCAGATTACCGCGCGTCGTGTGGTCAGATGCATCCCGTTTTCAGCTGTAGCGAGTCAACGTGATGGTGTGGGCGTGGCGTGGGCAGAATGTATTCATGGCTCTGGCATGCCAGATCGGCCCATTTCAAGAATTTCTTAGCTCTATGGTGGTTTGTGGAGCCTTCACATGGGACACCTTAGGTACTTCATTGTGTCTGGAAAGGTCCTTAGCCGCTGAGAGGCACTAGCATATGCTGGCTGATCACCTACATGCTTCTATGTCCATCTCGGATCCTAAGCCCGATGGTCGGTTTCAGAAGAACAATGCGCCGCCCCGCTGAGCCGCAGCCACCCTGGCATGCCAGGAGAAACACATTTCTGAGTTTGGAACCATCCAATGGTCCCCACGTTCCCCCAGTATAAACTGCGTATGTGGGTGCTGTCTGGGTTGCTGTGGAGCAGAACATCAGATTCATGTTTCCTGGACCTACGGCTCGGGCGGAGCTGCGGACAATGCTGAAACAGGCATGGCTGTAATTACCTCTGGAGACCCTTTGGCATCGTAGATCAACAAGCTATTAGGAAGGTATCTCTAAAATGATTTGTTCATTAGTGCACAAATATTCTCTCCAGAATTTTGTTAAAACCCGGATAATTAGGAAAACATCTGTAGTGAAATATTTACCAAAACCTCATACCGGGATTCGCTGCAGTTGTTCCGTTGGAACATAGCCGACCACATAGAAACCAGATGGAACAGTAATATTTCCTACGTATCCTGATGGGAGAGTCTCAGCCAGAATTGCGGCACTGCAGCAGTGCTAGGAAGCTAAGAATTAAAAAAAAGCAGCGAATCTTTTCTTTTTTTTTTTTTTTCGATTGGAGGTTTACCGGCCCCCGTGAGCAACTCAATGGGCTATAAGCAGTCACCCGTCCTTAATTTAGGGTCACTGGTTCCAGGGAAAGGAGAGAGCCAGTGACGTAAGACAAACAGCACATCCATGACTCACCGGGATTTGAACCCAGACCCCTTTCGGACGAATGATCAGAGGCCATCGCTTAGACCACTGTGACAGTGACGTTTTTCCAAAATCAAGGAATTATTTTATTTGTGTCAACTCAATATTGTATGAGGACAGTTCAATGCAATTTTTTTTTCTAATCGTGCAAAAGTGTAGCCCGAAGACTCTCCGGTTGTTAGTTGCTCATGCTGACAGATGAGCCAAGAAAAAACAACGTATCTGTTAATGATGCTTGTTGCACCGGTTTGAGTCCAAAAGATAAGAAACACGTTTTAATTTTGCACAGTGACTAAAATGGTATACAAAATAAATCTGGAAGTGCATTTTCTTTTGTTAGTGTTTTTTCTTGTGGGCTGAGTTTTCTCAAAACAACCCTTTTCGAATCAGCTGTGTTCTGCTCTAAATGCAGGGTGAAAGTAATGTTTAAATGGCTATTTACATATTTATTGCAGTTTCTGGGAAAAAAAGTATTTTGTGTGCGTGCAGAAACGGCAGGTCAAGCTTCGGAGATATTTCTTCAGAGGAATAGCCTAAAAGGTTCTTTTGTTGGATAACATGGAGTTATATAAAACTCCACGGAGATGTCGCTTTTTTCTTTTTGTCCTTTTCCTATTTTGTGGAATTTGGTTGTTTAAAAAAGACGTACGTGCCCGCAGTCACTTTAAAATATTGTTTATTTTCATGCGCAGCAAATAAGCAATTTGTCCTTTAATCCAGTGCATATTCAGTTCAAGTGTCAGCTAAATGATAGGAGTACGTGAAGATTGGAAGGACATTAATTATTCTTTGTTTGGGAAAACGTATTTCACGTACATGAGAATTCCTCTGGGTCGCGAAATACCGCTTTTTGTGATTATTTGTGTCAACTCGAGGTCAATGCAAAACCGAAGAGAATTTTGAGGGGATTATTAGGGGTTAGGGGAGTCGTTTTCCGTCCCCAGGCGGTAAACGATACCTCTATATATAGCAAGGGATCCTTCAGAATCCGGAAGTCAAATGATGAAGAATTTTCTCTTAATTGTAAGATTTTTTTTTCGTGATGTTTTTCTTTCCAGTACTGTTGGTAAATAAAATATATATTAAAATATCTCAATGAAATTATTATTCATGGTAAAGAACACCAAGATGTAGAAACAAGATGAAAATTATGAGCTTGAAAATCCAATGGCGGTGAGTAGGGTGTGGGGACAGCACTTCCTAAATTACAAAAAAATTCAACAACAAATTCCCTGGCATTTATTTATTTTTACAATAGAAAGAGAGATGCAAGTGATACTTTCAGCTATGAATCTAACAACATCAACCCTATATTGTCATTGCTTTAAAATCTGTTTCTGATTGAGTGTAAAGACACAAGTTCAAGGGACTTAACTGGCAAACAATGTAAAAAACATGAAATAAAACCGGAAAACTAAAATATTGCGCAGTGTCTAAGCGCTCGTTTCTGACCTTTAGACCGAAATGGGTCAGGTTTGAACCGCGGTGAGGTATGGATGGTTTGGATGTTGTGCTTGTCTTACGGCAATGGTTCTATTCCTTCCCTAGAACCAGTAGCCCTAACTTAAGGACGGATGACTGCTTTTAGTTCATTAAATTGCTCACGGAGATCGTTCAACACCCCGCCTGCCCCCGAAGAAAGAATCCTTTAAATCAGTGCGTGCTACTGGTGATGGAGGAGGTGAGTTATCTTTGCTGTACGGGTATGTATAATTCTTCAGGTTTAACTACATTAGGGTCGGGGATTGCTTATAGCACATCGGGTTGCTCACAGTTGTCGAGCGTTAAACACCGAACCACAATCTGAATAAACTTAAAAGTAAAAAATTATATATATATTGAAGTGGCAATGGGCTGGCCATGTTATCATATCGCCGGAAGAAGAGACCACAAACGAACAACCAAAACAGGAAAAAAGCCAAAATGTTACGTGAGATATGGGTGGATGAAATTCGAAGCCCTGCAGGTGGGATATGAAGGAGACTAACTCAGGATGGACCAATGTGGATGAATGAAACTTGGAGAGATCTTCATCCAGCAGTCGATTGAAAATGGTTGACAATGATAATATATATATTTTTGTCAACCATTTTCAATGCATATAAGGTGTGCTGTAGGAAGTCTGAAAACATATCACTCGTTACAGTCATGGATGAAAGGAACGATTTTCAGATTTGCAAAAAGGGATGATTATTTCTGAAACAGCGCAGTTTGTGAACTGTTTGCGTGTTGCTGAGGTCAAAGTGTATCGTGATTGGAAAAACGGCACCATTGCGAATAAGCGACGTGGAAACTGCGAATTGATGTGAGTGGTGAACATCGGTTTCGAAGGTGCGTGAGGGCAGATCGATACGCTACAGTGCTGCAACTCACTGGCCGAATTAACCAGTGGGCTACCGGAAATGTGTTTAAAACGACAGTTCAGCGAACCCTGCTGCGTATGAGGCTCCGATGCAGACGGGTGGTCACTGCACCTATACTAACAATGGTGCATCGGAAGAAATGGCTTACATTTGCATGGAAATATCGGAATTGGACCTCCACTGATTGGCAAAAGATTGCGTTCTCCGATGAGTCACGTTTTCTGCTTCATAGAACTGATGAACTTCGTCGTATAAGGCGAGAAACATCGGATAACAAACATTCTTCAACCATTGATGGAAGAACAGAAGCTGGTGAGGTCAGCATTATGTTCTGGCTATTTTATGTTGCGTTCTCTGGGTCAACGCACACCTGTGGTATGCACTATGGACGGAATTCGCTATAAATTCATCGTTGCAGACCACGTACAACCATACACGCTGATTGTCTTTCCTGAGGCGGATGTGATCTTCCAGCACGACAATGTGACGTGTCACACAGCTGGAAATGTCCGAGAGTGGTTGGAAGAGCACGATGACGACTTCAAAGTACTTCCCTGGCCTCCTAATTTCCGAGATTTAAACCCAACTGAGCATCTGTGGGGAGCACCTTAATCGTGTTGTTTCCTTTGTGGATACTCCACCACGCACCCTCCAGCAGCCGAATGATGAACTGCAGTCAGAATGGCTCCACATATCTATATACACCTTCCAGCACCTTATTGAGTCACTCCCAGCCAGTCCAGCTGCTGTCAGCACTGCACACGGAGATTTCTCTGGTGGTCACTATAATGTGTAATCTTGGGCACGGAAAATCCCGATATGGTCGGAGCACACGAGAGAGACTGCCCGACGGTTAATGTCTGTGCTGGCCCAATGGAAGGCAGAGTAATAGGGCCCTTTTTCTTCGCTGAATCAACCGTTCTAGCATAACGTATCTGGATATGTTAGAACAATTCACAATTCCAGAACTCCAGAAAATTCAAGGCATCATTTTCCAGCAAGATGGAGCGCCTCCGCATTGGATTTTGCAGGTACGCATATTTTTAGACCACCAATTTCCAGGGCTTTGGATTGGACGTGAGTTCTGGCGGCTTGACCATCCTGTTATCCTGATATTATCCAACGCGATTTTTTTCTTAGGGTCTTTATTGAGGGCATTGTGTACAAGAAAAAGGTTGCATCTAACACTGAACTCAAAGAACGCATTACTGCAGTCTTCCTCCTTGTTACACCTGCCATTATGCAGCGTACGTGGATGAAACTAAACTATCGTTTAGACATCATGCGAGCAACCACCGGAGCACACTTGAAGACCCTCTCCCCTTTAAAAAAATCTTTCACAGTTACCATGTGTTTTGACATTAAAGGTGTGTTATTAGTTATTGCATGATTTTTTCAATAGCATACTGAATTTCAATACTTCATTTATGGACACTCTGTATTTTGAGTCCATATGAAAATTAATCTTAAGAAAGACAAGTGCAAGGTACAAAATTTTATTTCAAGGACATGAGTGAATACCCATTAAGTTACCTCTCGGAACTTCAGTTCCCAAGCCGTGCCTTCAATGTGGCTCTGCCGATATGCAGATGAGTGATAATAACTGTGATAACGTAGTTACGAAATCTTTAAGTATTTTAAGTAACTGCTGATATGTAGATGAGTGATAATAACTGTGATAACGTAGTTACGAAATCTTTAAGTATTTTTAGTAACTGCTGATATGCAGATGAGTGATAATAACTGTGATAACGTAGTTACGAAATCTTTAAGTATTTTAAGTAACTGCTGATATGCAGATGAGTGATAATAACTGTGATAACGTAGCTACGAGATTTTAAATATATTTAAGTAACTGCTGATATGCAGACGAGTGATAATAACTGTGATAACGTAGCTACCAGATCTTTACGCAACGGTAAAAATTAAGATACAAGAGCTCAGCAAAAAAGTTTAAATCAACAAGTGACGTTTAAGTTGAACTGACAATTAAACTATGAACCCGTTTTTTATTATTTTATAAATGTTAAACGGTGATTAAGTTCAATAAATGTACATCCCGAACGAGTAATATAACATATACTCTTTGACGCATAACATATACGTAACTTTTAATTTATATTTGTTTTTCTAATGTATTTTTTATCACTGGTTTTACATTGAGAACTTAACGTCATGTCGGAACACCAAAGAGTCTTTCTTCCTCAAGTCATCATTTCCAATCAAACAGGCCAAACAGAGTGAGACAAAAACAAAGTACGAAATGTATTAGGCGATTGATTAGAAAGCTCTTTGTACTTTGAGATTCTTCTAGGCGACGTTGTTCTGTCTCATTAAGTGTAATTTTGTATAGACCACTGCGCCACCGGGGCGGCAAAAAAAAATAATTAAAAAATGCTTTCTTCTGTGATAGATTTAACAATAAATAACTGTAAGAATAAGAAAAACGCTGATTCGTAAAGAAAATACGGTAAAAAATAAGGTCATATTTTCAGTGATGTTTGGAATAATACAACAAAGCCTGAAACAGAAAATTTTCATCTTCAAGAAAGTATTTATATCCCAACTAGACATGTTTTTGATATTTTTGAAAATAATATTTACTTCCTTTTCCGCACTACCACCCAAATCTAATGAGGATTTCAAATCTGAAATTTTCAATAGCCTAAGAATTGAAAATTCTGAAAATTTACACTTCAGATCAGAGATTAAGTAATTATCCGAATGTATCAAATCAAATGTACATGACTGGTACCGATATACTGTATTTTCTTATTTATCCATTTTGTGAATGAAAGCTACATTTCTTGTTGAGGTGCATGGCTAGGTGTTTAAGTTCCTTAATAATCAGCGTTTTGTCTATAAAAACCGCAAATTTGGGAGGGGAGATGATTACATGAATATATTCCAAATCGTATTGACCTATAAATCTCGACCCCTCACGCTGTGTGTTGCTGGAATTTTAGTCTTGGCTTGAGCACATTCATGGCACAATGTGTTAAGCATAAACTATTATTCTTCCTAACTTTACATTATTTAGAATAATGTCCACTTAATTATAAAGAGAAATCAGTGCGAACGGGATGGTTGAAGTATTTTATTTTGTTTATAACGTTTAATAAAGGTATTAGATCATCTCATTAAAGAAACGAATTCGCTGACACTTGTTTATATTGTATGTATTTGTATACCTTGGACATAGCAACTAGTCTGGAATGTGAACTAATGAATGTGATAAAATGTGTTTTAATCATTATCAGAGCTTAGGTAAATACGGAGATAAGTTATCTGTGTAATTAACCTTGGTTTTAATTTTGAATACCATACGTAAGAATCGTGTATAGAAATAATTTTCAGAATTTCCGCTTTTAATTAAAGACTAAATGTAAAAAAGTAGCGAAAATGTCCAGTTTTTTTCGAAATCAATATATGTATTTGTGGTAAGCTACTTTTCAAGAGTGTGGTTGTAGTAGTAGCTAGCTACGTTTAAGACGTTGCTTTCCAATCATTGATTCAGTACAAATTCATCACAGTGGTGTAAATTCAAAGGAGGGAGAAGTTAGGGTTTTCTGTGTATAAAATGTAATTCTTTTCATTAATATTATTTCAATGTGGTGGCACTGGTGTAGCATTACAACTTTTGCATCAGAAATAAACTTCCACTGTTAGTTCAATACAGATAACTCTGGGTAATACCACATTGAAAATGAGTAATAATTAAACAAAAATTAATTCTTTCAAAGAAAACACAACACAAAATTCAAAAGGCGGTATTTATTGTAAATTTTTGTCATTTTTACCCAAGAAAAGATGAATCAGATGTACATCAAATTAAAGTACTAATGCGCCGAGAGATAATCTTTTTAACGGATACAAACCGAAAATTATCATCTGTCATAATTACTAAAGGACATACTGCTGGAAAAGTGTCATTACTCTATTAACATACGTAACTATTGAAATATTATGCGATGTTGCAAATTTGTTATGCACACAAAATAGTAAATACCACCTCTGGTTTTTCGCAAACATAACATTTTACTTAAAAACTGAAATACAATAGAATGTAACAAGAACACTAGCATTTCAATGAAATAGTGCGTCTCCGGAGGGGAAACTGCTTGTGTTCATGCTAAATACATGCTCAAACGCCAGAAGCCTCAAGAGGTTGAAAAATTCGTTTCGAACCACAGCATGGCATAAACTCCGGTGAAAAAACAAATTACCACTGCACAAAGGAGGGTAGTTACTGGTTCGATATACAACAGGCTTATAATCCTGTCAACAGATTCGTGTTTGTGTTCGGTTAGGTGATGCAGATTTCTAGGCAGTTTTGCATTCTCATCGAAACTTTGTTGAATAACGTTTTTCCTTAAATCATAGCTCTTATGAATAGCTCTTTCCTGAAGGCTTTGCTGAATTAGCAACACAAACTCACGTTCCCTTGCGCTTTCTCCTGAAATTTGTTATATTTCGAATAATTCGAAGATTCCTGCTTGGGAAAACTATTTTGCAAAATATTACTGTAGCCTTTTTAAGCAAATTCTTTGTGTTTACCATTCCGGTATATGCCCTGGTTAGCAGACAAGTAAACACTGCACAAAGCAAGGTAGTTATAGTTATTGGGTAGGTAGTAAACTGGCTCATAATACTGTCTACAGAGTATATTTTGTGTACGGTTAGGTGATGCAGATTACTAAGTCGTTTTGCATTCTCATCGAAAGTTCATCCTTAAGTCATTCCTATTACGACTGGCTTTTTCCCAGAATGCTTTGTTGAATTTGTAACAGAAACTCACTTTCTCTTTGCGGTTTCTCCTCAAGTTCGTTATATTCCGAATGATTCCAAGATTCATTCTTTATAATTGCCATTCCGGTTGTTTGATCATTTAAACAGCAGGCCAGTATGAAAGCTTGTTTTTTTATAAAGGCAGCCAACAAACTAAATATCTCCATCGCGTCTTCGAATAAAGTCCAAATTTATGCAAACCTGGAAAAAAAGAAAGAAAAATATTGTTGGTACTTACAAACATTAAAAGCAGACCTCAAACTTTATGTGAATAAATTTATTACTAAATGAAAATCCCTAGCATAATGTAAAAAGAAGTAAGTGCATTTCAGTATTAGTGATTTACTGAGCAGTTAAATTTGCATAAAAGTCAGTGTTTCCATGATAATGAACTCCCTTAGTAGTAAATACCAACAAACATTGCACCCTTAATTCTCATGATGATTCTTACAAATGGACATCTTCGATGTATAACGACATTCTCAAAGTATTTTTTTTTCATTTCTAAAGCGTTGGAATATTTGCGACTATATCATTTTTAGGATTTTTTTCAATTCCTCGAAAATTTGTATACGGAGTTTATAGTTTATTCAGACTAAGTAGAGATCTCCTTTTCAATTTTGAGATCCAAGTAACAGGAGAATAATTTTTCAAAACATGAAGACCGATGTTTTGCAATCTTTACAAAATCCAAATCGTCATTATATAGTATACAAGAAAAATTACGTCGTATTTTCAGCGGAAATGAACACGTCTTTTGAATCCTTTCGATCCAAATAAAAAATTTCAAATTTATTCATAGTCAATGAAGCCGGTTAGAAAAGTTCAGCGGAGGTCAGAATCCATGAAATATCTAGAAATAGAAAGAGGTACTTACTCCCATCAGCAGCTTAAAAGTGTATTACGAACTATGACAAATTGTGTACAAAACCTTTTTCATTGACGAAAAAAGATATCAGAGGCAAAGGATTTTCCAAATCGAATACTTTAAAGATGAAATATAGTAGGGAACATGATTTAATTTTGCTCTCTCTCTCTCTCTCACTGGTTTGGAAGAATTTTAAATAATGGGACAATTTAAATATGTAAAGAGTATTTTTCACAGCAAGAGTTTTGCAAAGAAAAAAGAATCTTTCGAATACGTCTCTGAGAAGTAGAGATGCCCAAAAAAGTTATTTGATCTTTACGCGTTTAGCCAGAGAGCTGTGTAATATTAAAATGATACATTTTCTCACCTCTATTTTATTGAACGGCATATAGTAAGAAAAAAATAGGATTTTTCAAATGCGTTATTTCTAAAGCAACGGTACAGCTGTAAACAGAAGTTCAAAAATACCACTTAGATACACAACTTTGAAGCACAAAAATCTCCACTAATACAGGGAAAATAATAATTTGCTCTGTGAAAATAAAAATTTTTACATGGGACAATAAGATTGAGATATCGGGAAAACAGATTACACGCTTGCGCCATTGGGCGTGGAAATTTTGCATTACTATGGGCTTTAATGCTTAAAAGGTGTTTGGGTTATTTGTAGTGTCCAACCTAAAAAGGATTATTTCAGTTGGGTTTATAGAAGCCAACGTATGGAAGCAAATGCACTTTGACTTCGATAGCATCTGCATTTACGCACTTTAGTGGCAAAGTTATGCTTTGGAAGAAAACCGAAAAGAAAGGATAATTGTTCTAACATTTCTGGCTTCCCAATGCAAGAATTTTTTCAAATCGAACGGGCAGTTGCAGAGACTACAAACGAACGGACCAACGGACAAAGTGAGAGCATAAACACACACGTCCTTTTTTAAAGCCGTTCAACACTGCTGGCCACCCAAAATACAAAACCAAGGACACGAGATAGCAAAGCCAGATTTACTGCACACATAACAACAGATACAAAGATGAAACGATTGAGCTTACAGGCCCGTGCGACTTGCGGAACAAGCAGACATCAATAGTTCGTGTGGCCCCCATGGCTGGCAATAACGGCCGCTACACACCGCGGCATAGAACGAAAGAGGCTTTGGATGTGGGTTTGGGGTATGTCGGTCCAGACTGCTTCCACACGTTGCCGGGCCACTCGGTTGCCGATCAGCGACCAGACGTGTTCGATGGGCGACATATCGGAAGAACCGGCGGGCAACGACAGCATTGACACCTGGTGGGCCGTGAAGAATTATTGCACGATGCGTGCCACGTGCGGTCACGCATTGTCCTGTTGAAAAGTGGCCGCTGGTAGGTCCTGCAGGTAAGGGAGGACTACAGGCTCCAAAACGTCAGAGATGTAGCGGTAACGGGTGAATATACTGGCGATGCGATTGGATATGACACCCGCACCCCCGCTCCTGCAGACGAAATCGAACGGTACGGGCTGACACAGGTTGTTGCGCAACACACCTTAATTCGTGTGCTAACGTTCGTGACGTGGCGGTGCGAGCCGTGAATGCCCGCCGCACAACATGCCGGTCCTCACGTTCGGTGGTGTGCCGCGGCTACGGCAATAGCTCAGGTCGGTCCGTTCGTCCCTCCTGCACCCACTGAATCCATACTTGCCTCACGGTGGCTGTATATCGTCCCACACGGGCGCCGATGTCTTGGTTCGATAAACCGCTGTCGCGATAAGTCACTATTCGTCCTCTGTCGAGCTCCGAAACGTGCTGAAATGACTGCCGTATTCTGCGACGAGGCATCAGGAAGCTTCCCACGCACAGGTCCGGCAGCACAACACATTTCCACTACTTACACCCCGTCTTCTGTGCATCCTTCTTATAGTGCTTCTCGGTGGCGTTCCGAGCGCACATGATTTGCACATGCCCTGCAATGCTAATCGTTTGCATGTCCTCTCGCGGGCGACGCATGCTACGAATTTCAGGCTATCCGGATGCTTCCTTCTTGTGGTACATTTTGGGTGGCCAGCTGTGTAAATATGACAAGTTTCCATCATTTTCAGAACAAATCAAGATATACAGGTGTATTTTTTCCATGTTCAAGACGAATCTGTTGTGAATAAAATCATTGTATTCATCATCTTTCTTTAGACATTTAAACAAAGTGCATATGTTTGGGATAAGGTGTCTTTATACGACACGTACGGACGGTACTATAAGTCTCCTGTTTGTGCATGTGATCCTGTTATACCTACATGCACTCTGGTGAGATTAAAACAAGAAATACTACACCGAATTTTCGATATAGTGCTCACATGTTCTGAAATCTTCCCGACACGAAAAAAGTAATCCAAAAAGATTTTCATAAAGTAAAAGCAAAATAAAAAACAACAACCTTACATTACCAAGGGAGAAACTGCGCGCAGTTTAAAATACAAAATGTGAGCCGGGTTATGCGTAATCAAGTAACCGGTAACAAAAAATAAGAACATCAAGAGGAACAAAAACAAAAAACCCACGGTTCTTTAATAGTTATACACTGCTGGAAAACTGCTAAGGACGGATCATAAACGGCTATATAGCGCATAAAAAAGTAAGTGTGGTTGGATGCCAAGTGAAATAAAATAATGTCAGAATGCCAGGACATTACAAGAATGACAATTTATTGTGCTCTGAAATCCAGAAGGCTTTGGAACGTGTTCAAGGGACAAACAGGACATTTTGTGCAGAATACGTAAACGTGAAAAAAATGCAATTACCGTCCGCAGGCGTTCCGGCGTAAGATGTCAATACAGGATATGGCCACCATGGAGGGCGATGCAAGATTCCACATGTCGTGTCATGCTTTGCACAACATTATCAAGCAGCTGTTGGGGTAATTTATCCCATTCTTCTGTCAGTGCACGGATGAGGGTGTCCTTGTTTATTGGAGGGCATTGGCGACCAGCAAGACTCCTCCCCAAAGCATCCTACACATTTTCAATGGGATTCAGATCTGGAGAACGTGCTGGCCATACGAGGCGTTGAATATCCTCGCTCTAAAGACACTCCTGGACAGCGACTGTTCGATGACATGTTGCGTTGTCGTCCATGAAAATGAATGTATCACCGACACCACCACGGAACATGCGAACATGAGGTAGCAGAACATCATTAATGTATCGTTGGCCAGCCATAGTCCCATTTGGAAGCACATAGAGGGACGTACGGCCATTGATCATGATGCCAGCCCATACCATGACACTACATGTCGGACATCGGTCCCTTTGCTGTATGTTTGCTGGACAATATGCAGTACCACTATCACGCCAGATCAGTTGTTGTCGACAATCAGACGATAGACTGTATCTACTCTCATCTGAGAAGAGGACAGCAGACCAGTCGTTATCAGTCCAATTGCGATGTTGATGACACCATTGCAAACGGGAGGTACGGTGACGACTGGACAATGGGATGCACACAACAGGACGGCGGACGTATAGTCCTCCTTCATGCAAACGTCTGGCGACAGTTTTTCGGAAGATCCGCTTGCCAGTAGCAGCCATAAACTGACTTGGTACCTCACTAGCTCTGCTGTGCCGGTGTCTTTTTGTTGATAGCACTATGTACCGGTCTTCTGCAGGTGTCGTACTGCGAACACGACCTCCCCTGTGACGTTTGCTACACTCTCCATTTGTTTGAAATGATTTTCAAAACCTTGAAACAACACTGTGGCTGACGTTGAACACCCTGGCAACATCTGTTATTTTTCGCCCTTCTTCAATCTTGCCAATAATAATACGGCCACGCGTAAAATCATCTAGATGTTGTCCGGAAGACATACTGAAAATTGCAAGTTCGTGAATTGATTCTTTCCCTTTCAACTTTGCGTTTGAACAACAACGGTCAATACGCGTTAAATCCTTTATATCTCTTAGCAGCGCTATGACGTCACGAACAAGTTCGGCAAACCAAAATTTGCATACTCACAACACGTCTTACTGTATCCCGCACTTATGCTAATTTCCACACTTTCCTGCCTTCCATTTTATGGTTGCTATCGTTGCTATTGTCATCCGTCTTTAGCAATTGTCCGGCAGTGTATTATCAAGGAATGGATATAGCTATTTGCTTTTACTAGAGAATGAAAGCATATTAAAAAAAATAGCAAATTGTGCATAAATGAAGTTTCTCATAGCAAAAGGAAGATATAAGAGAACAGATTTTCAAATCGGACAGTTAGAAGAAGGTATACGGAGGAAAACATGACATAACTTTCTTCCCAAGCGGAAACTTTTGTGTTACTTATTGAAGAAAATGGGTGCAAAAATACCGTTCGTAATAAAAAGTATCACACAAAAGTGATGTAAAAAAATATTTTTATAATATCACCCTTTCATGTATTAACACACAGAGAGAAAGTGAGAGAGAGATAGACTTAGAAACGTAGAGAGAAAGAGGGAAAGAAAGAGAGTCCGAGAAAGACAGAGAAGAACAGTGAGAGAGACAGAGAGCGCGGCAGAAACAGAAATACAGATGAAGAGACAGAGAGATACAGAGATAGAGAGAAAGAATCAGGGACACACACAGAGAGTAAGACAGAGAGATAGACAGAGAGAGAGGGAGACAGTGACAGAAACAAAGAGACAGAAAAGACAGAGATCCAGAGAGATAGAAAGAGAGAGAGAGGGAGACGGTGGCAGAGAGGCATAGAAAGACAGAGAGAGAAACAGACAGACAAAATGACAGAGAGAGAAACAGAGAGACACAGTGACAGAGAGAGAAACAGACAGACGCAGAAACAGGCACATACACAGGAAGAGAGACAAAGTGAGACATGGATAGAGACAAACAGAAGAGAGCAACAAAGAGACAGAATGAGAGAGAAAGAAAAAGAAATAAAACAAGACTGGTAGAGATAGGGAGTCCAGAAACGGTCAACAAGTTAATTCCACCGTGCAAATAGGCACTCGTCTCTAATTTAATGCAACTTCTTTATCAAACGGAGGGTAACATCCCTTAGAACGAACACACTACCTATTCTGTATCACGTTTTAAATTCAGGTTCTGGACATAATTATTTGCCGAAAGGCCCTTTGACGATAGTGAAGACTTCTGAAAGTTTGTGCCTGAACGTAAACCAGAGAATCTGCGAATAGCTGTTTTTCGAGGGAAAGGAGCTTTGGAAGGGGCTTTATCGGCCATTCTGACCAATTTGTTTGGCTGTAAGCAGTCGCCCTTGCCTAATTTAAGGCAACAGTTTGGAGGCCAGTGCATTACCCGGACGTTTTCCTCATGTGCGGCTAACTGTTCTCGATCAATCTGGGAAGTGAGCTGGGCGCATTAATCTGTGAAAAAAGGCACAACTAAAGGAGCATACTGTTGTTATGAAAAACGATCTACGATGATGGTTGATCAGTGGTAGACGTCATAGATTCCTGCATGTGAATTATTAGACCTTTGCATTCCCAACGGAACATATCCTAAAGCATTACACTTGCACCAATGTTTATTACGTCTCACTGTGCATTCTGATGCCAACACATCCCCAGGTAAACGACACAGACATATCCAGGTGTTGACATGGTGCAAAAACAAATTACATTTATCGGACAGGACGATAAATGACATTTGTTTTTGCACCTTTTAGGAACTAATGGCCATGAATGGCTGGAACCAGTGGCCCCAAATGCCTGCACCCAGTGACCCTAAATGCCTGGAACCAGTGGGCCTAAATGCCTGGAACCAGTGGCTCAAAATGCCCGGAAGCAGTGACCATAAATTAGGGTCGGGCAACAGCTTACGGCTCACACAGCTGCTTACGGGGGTCGTACAACCGCCAATAAAAAAAATACATATCGCCAAAGAAGTAGCTCAGAACGTACACAATACCATTAAACCAGTGGGGCATGTAGCCGGTTAATACAAAAAGAGTTGTAATACATTGTAATGAAGAAAATGTAGGAGCAACCAACACAATGTGTGTCAAGAACGGGCAACGGGATGGGCATGTTGCCAAACGGATGAACCACTGAAATTTCAGACTTGATTCGAAGGAACAGGAGGAGACCCAGAAGAAGACCACGTGGGAGATGGGTGGATTGATGCATCCTTCCAGTGCTTACGTATGGTGCAGAGACGTGGACCTTAACTAAAAGAGACATTCAAAGGCTGCAGACAACTCAAAGAGGCATGGAGAGGTGCATGCATGGTGTAAACTGGAGAGATAAGAAGAGGAATTCGTGGATCCGAAAAATGACAAGAGTGGAAGACGTCATGATCAGAGTTAAATCCCTGAAATGGCAATGGGCTGGACATACTACCAGAAGGACAGACCATCGATGGACAGCCGAAATTTTAGATTGGATTCCAAGGGACAGGAAAAGACCCAGAAGAAGACCACATGGGATATGGGTGGATGCAATTCGAAAGTATGCGGGAGTAACATGGAGGAGACTGGCACCAGACAGACCGTTGTGGAAGAAACTTGGGGAGACCTTCGTCCAGCAGTGGATTGATAATGGTTGACAATGATGATGATGATGATATATACACTGAAGAGCAATTGAATTAGAGATACCCTTCTAGTAACGTGTAGCACCACCTTTCGGCCTGATAACGGCGGCGATTCGTCTCGGCATGGACTCGACAAGACACCGGAAGCGTTGGTAAGCCATACGGATCCACGATCCCTGAACAATCTCCCACAGTTCACGAAAATTAGATGGAGGAGGGTCAGAGCCACAAACATCTCTCTCGATGGTATCCCAGATGTTCTCGATGGGATTGAGGTCAGGTGACCTAGCTGGCCATGGAAGCAAGGTCACGTCGGTGGAGTGTTCATCAAATCATTCGGATACAATTTGGGAGCAATGGTACGGTGCATTGTCTTGTTTCAGGATGAGGTCCCCAGTGGGATGTTGAAGAAGCACAAACGGGAGCAAATGGTCGTTCAGGATATCCCAGTAACGTTGACCTGTGAGGTAGGATGCCACACGTACCAGGTGTCCCATTTCAATCCACGTAAACAGTCCCCAGACGATAATACCACCCCCACCAGCTTGAAGAGTACCATGCTGGCCAGAAGGATCCATCGCTTCATGTAGTTTGCGCCGTACTCGTATCCTGCCATCCGCATGTACCAACGTGAATCTCGACTCAACAGTCCAGGCAACATTTTTCCACATGTCTAGGGTCCAGTGGCGATGATCCCGCGCCCATGCTAATCTTTGCACCCTGTGATGTGCGGTCAGCAGCTGTACCCTCGTGGGACGATGGCTTCTGTACCCCATAGCGAGGAGATGGTTCTGGATAGTGTGGCTGCTTACACGTTTTTGTGCACCAGCGTTAAATTGCCGAGTGATTTCTTGCACTGTGGCCCGTCTATCCGCTGTTATAATGGGAGCTAGCCGACAATGACCCCCCTCATCCACATGCTGTTGTCCACTGCAGTTAGCCCTTGCAGGGATGATTTTACCGTTTTTGATATACTCACGGTGCACCCGTGACACATTGGCTCGTGAAAATCCCAGTGCCTGCACGACTTCCGAGATGGAGTGACCCTTTTGTCGGGCACCGACAATTTGCCCACGATCAATGGCGCTCTGATCCTTCGTTTTACCCACACTGCGTCCGACTCTCACTGATTCCCATCGCATCACTCCTTATATTGTCGGATCGCTGCATACGAGATGTCGTTTCCGTTTACAGAGCAGCCCACAGCGCCACATTTGCATAACGCCAGCTGTCTCTAATTCAATTGCTCTTTAGTGTATATATATATATATATATATATATATATCATCATCATTGTCAAGAATTATCAATCCACTGATAGACGAAGGTCTCCCCAAGTTTCTTCCACAACAGTCCGCCTAGTGCCAGCCTGCTCCATGTTATTTCCGCATACTTTCGAATTTAATCTACTCATCTCCCATGTGGTCGCCTTCTGGGTCTTTTCCTATCCCTTGGAATCCAATCTAAAGTTTCGGCTGTCCATCGATGATCTGTCCTTCAGTATGTCCAGCCCATCGCCATTTCAGGAATTTAACTCTGATCATGATGTCTTCCACTCTTGTCATTTTTCGGATTCACGAATTCCTCTTTTTCTCTCTCCTCGTTACACCAAGCATGCATCTCTGCATGCCTCTTTGAGTTGCTGTAGTCTTTGTATGTATCTTTTAGTTTAGGACCACGTCTCTTCACCATACGTAAGCACTGGACGGATGCATTAATCAATCCCTTTTCTTTTAAGACATATAAGCATATTGCTCTTGAAAATTATACTCTTTCTTCCAAAAGCTCTTCAGACAAGTTTTATACGCCTATTAATTTCTTTATCAATATGACCCTCACTTGATATCTGATGTAGAAGATAAACGTAGGTATCGTTACCATAGTATTTTCCCCATCAATCGATAAATCGATAAATCTTCATTTCATAAAATAGCATTGTACATCACTTTTGCCTTCGAAAAGTTAAGTTTTAATCCCACTCCTTTACTCTTGTCAGCAAGCTCTTGGATTATACTCTGCAGCTCTGATAGTGTAGTTATATACACTGAAGTGCCAAAAAAACTGGTACACCAGCATAATACTTGGTAGATCCCCACTGGAGCGCAGGACTGCAGAAATACGACGGGCATGGACTCCACTAGCTTCTGGAAATATGCTGTAGTCTTTGTACGCAATGCACACCATTCTTCCTGCAGTGCGTTCCACAATTCGGGTGTATTCCGAGGTCTCGGATTCCTGTGTTCGATAGCGCGTTGCATGGCATCCCAAATGTGTTTTATCACGTTCAGATCTGGGAACTTGGGTGGGAATGGCAACACACCATGCTAACCATAATGTGGCATCCTGACACTTGTGTGGAGGTGCATTGTCTTGTTAGAACAGACCCAACCCATCAGCATGAATGCTGGACAGGAACGGGTGTACCTCGTCAAAAAGGATGCCCACATAGCGTTGGCCGGTCACAGACGTTTGTAGACGTACCAAGGGTCCCAGTGAAGTCCAGATAAACACACCCCATACCATTACAGACGCCCCACCAGCCTGTAAAGTTCCCTGTTGACAGGCGGGAGTCATGGCCTCATGGGGGTTTGCGCCTCACAGGAATCCCTCCATTTGCCCGATACAGTTGGAAACGTGACTCGTCAGACCACGCTACTAGTTTCCAGTCATCAAGTGTCCAGTGGTAATGTTGCCGTGCCCAAGCGAGGCGCATAGCTCTGTGTCTTGCACCCATCAAGGGGACTCGAGTTGGGCGTCGGCTCCCAAAGCCCATATCGTGCAGGGTACGTTGCACAGTCCGGACGCTAATGGTTGTTGAGGCTCCAGCATTGAATTCAGATTATACCTGCGAGAGTGTTGCACGCCTATCGCGTGAAATGATTCTTGACAGCCGAGGATGGTCACGTTAACCCAATGTTTTTTTACGGCCACACTGGTATCGTTGGTTGGAGGTTTTGCCGGAATTCTTGTAGTCACGATACACCGTTGCAATGGTCGTCCGTGAAAATCCCAACTTCGTTTCTACCTCCGAAATACTATAGCCCATCTCACGAGCGCCAACTGTGACACCGCGTTGAAAATCGCTTAAACCGTTATTACTAACCATTCTCATGCCGAAAACAGCTCTGACAGCTGGCAAGGATGTCAATCGCTTTACATACGCACTGGCGGACGCAACCGAGTACGCGCATAATTGACGTGGCTATATATTTCGCATAAGCTCATCTGTACCAGTTTTTCTGGCACTTCACTGTATATATTAGGGCACTTCCCTATATTTATATATAAATATCTGGGAACCCGTCCAGGAGTTTGCAGCAAGTTATTTCAGGAATTTTCTGTGAATTTACACCTCACTTTTTTCCAGTATACCAATGCATAAACTAGCATTCCTTGATTTATTTTATATGACATTAAAGCGTAATGTGTAGTTCATTTCATACCAGACAATTTATTAACTTTAATATTTTTCTATCTCTTCTTTCACTTTTAGATTGCAGAAGAGAATGAAGACAGAGCTAAGTGCTTAATTTGTCATCAACAGATTGAAGATGGGGTAGACATCAGGTAAAAATCCCATTTTAGTCTGCTTCGTATTCAAAAAAAGAATCGTGTAGACCGTGTAAAATATTATGAAATTTCAAAAATGAAATTAGGATTCTTTTTAAATTTCATGGGAAATTATTTTCACATTTTCTCACAAAAATGATGTCAGCGAATACAGTTGTTAAGAAGACTGTTTCAAAACCGTTGTGCACTAAGCAACGTAACACAAGGGAGTCGCCCTGGCGGCCCTATTTTACGAGGCCCCGGGTTCTATTCATTCGTCCAAGATGGGTCTGGGTGTCAATACCGGTCCCATAGCGTGTTTATGAGCTTTCCTTGCAGGATTGACTTTTTTGCTACCCTGGAACAAGGGGTCCAAAATTTGAAACTGGTGACTCTTTAAGCCCAATTAAGTTGCTTATCGTGTTCGTAAAGCCAACCAAAAACAAAAAAAAACACACACGGGCGATTTGTTGTTCCTTCTGTTCCATAAACTGATTATGGATAATGTAAGTTTTTTTTGGAGACACGGTGAATATTGTTTTCCTTCTTAATTGTTGTTTTTAAGTATTTAGTATCTCTTTTTTATTAGCGGTTTATTTTGTTTTTGTCTAGGTTAACACATATATATACTGTATTCCTCATACACAGTACATACATATGTTGTATGGCGTGACACAGTGTAGAACAAATATGCATTTTATTGACATCTTCAAAGTACATATCGAACATTTAACACAGGATCCCATTTTTTTAACAACACAACTGAGCCAGTGCCGAAAGGCAAATGTAACATCAATGCCTTACCTGGGATTCGAATCAGGAAGCCTCCCTGGGAGAACGGGTATGTGTGTGTTGAGTGAGAGATTCAAAGCAAAACATTCTCAAAAAGATTATTCTATGAAATTTGTTATTAATGAATATCATACCAGGAGACAATGTTCTGATGCAGTACGTACAACTGAACTGCATTAGCGTCGCCGAATTCGGTAACCTGTAATATTGATTCAATGTCGCACGGAATGAAGTAGTACATGGAGTCTTATCCCAAATGCTCAGTGGAAAACTTGGTCCTTTGGAATGCGCATACGATTACTTTCAATTCTCTCATCGTTTATTAAGAATGGCTTCAGTGGAATGCTTGACTCTTATATCATGATTTTGAAATCATAGCGTACCCGTACTCTAGTATGTTCTTTAATTATTTCTACTTGTCTTGATTTCTATTACTATTATTAAATCCAGAGTGGAAATAGTCATTTCAAAATATCGATCAAGTCCAATATAATTATGTAATGTATTGATATTGCTATAACCGTGCGGGAAAGTATATTCTTTTTCAAAATGAGATGGCGATTATACCACAAACAGCCTCATAAAAAAAAGTGTATTTTTGCTGAAGTATTAATTTTGGCCTTAGCTAATAACTGATATCAGAATCTTGTAAATAGTAAAGATACTGGTACGAAGCCATAATTTGAAACGTACGTGGAAGGGATTCATCCATGCAAATGGAAAACTTACAAATCCATCTTTCTATTGGCTCATTTACTGAATCACCAATCAACGAACTTTGATGTATTTCATTGCGTCCCATAATAAAAACAAGGGACTTCTTCAGAACTTGTTATTTCGAGTACGGTTATCTATTTTTAGCTATGGTACCTTTTATAATAACGCTATGACTTTGTTGGGGCTCTGAACCAAATGAAAAACACGATACTGCACAGGAGATTAAAATTTACGTCCAAGTACTTCGCCGAGTTTTTATTTTAAGACTGGAGAATATTTAAGTTGCCTTTTGTTAGAAAGACGTTTAATGAACCAACAGATCGCTCTTTTATACAGACGAACTTTCTGATACAAATGTACATAAGGGTCGGAACAAATTTTCTTTCTACAAAGTATAAATAATCCTCTCTACAAAATGTCAAAATGTTTATCCCATCCTTGTAATTGTTTCTGCAATTAAATTTTTATTCTTCCTCATGCAAAGATATCTACGGATTTTCACTTTCAATTCAACATGTGCCAGTGGGAAATCTGATGCTCCCAGTACGTGAACTGAAAGTGTCCGTTTTTAAAGAATGCCTTTACCTAAACGGGTTTCCATGAATTAAGGAACAAACTGAAAATTTGTTATAACTCAAAATAAGTTATGTAACCAATGTAAATGAAATTTAGTGAAAATCTTCATTGTACGATATGTCACAGAAAATCGCAAGAACGTTTTATTCAAAGTATTTACATCTTGTATTTTCTATAACAATAGAAATAAAACATAAATCAGTATTCCAAAATTTCAATTAAAGTATATCACCAAATGGAGTGTGGTTACCACGAACGGCAATACTGAACCGGCAGCGATGTTTAATCCTATTCATACAGATGTCTATGAGATCCGTAGGTAGCAACTCATTGTTGTAGCAAAGCATATTGAATCCCTGCACGGTTCGGCGAGGGGTGTTGAGGTTTGCAACCCGCCTACCGAAAATGTCCCACACATATTAAATTGGGTTAAGGTCAGAAGAGTGTGCTGACCACTCCATACATACAACAGTCTCCTTTTCAATGTGTTGCTGAACCAGCCATGCAGTGCGTGGGCGAACATTATGGGCTTCCAGTATGAATGTTTCGCAAGTTCGCCTACTTATGCCCAAGAAAAAGGGGTTTGTTCGCCTGAATTAGGCCTGCTTCGAGTACGCCTATAGCTCTGTAGCGTAATTACACTGGTAAATGACGCCTCGAAGTCATTGCAACACAATTTCTATCACGAAATCATTTCTTCAAAATCTGCACGTGAATTGGCGACTCACTGAGAAACAACCAGTTTTGTGCTGTTGTAAATTTTTATAAAGATATGCCATCGCGAATAGTTTCCATACCATTGACTGATGCTGTAGTACTTCCCCTGTAACATATGTAAATTTCGTGCATATTTAATGATAATTAGACAACTTATTACGATTTTTCTTTTGTTCCTTAATTTAAGGAAACCAGTGTATCTTTTAAGTAGGTAAAGTTTTAATTTGTCTCTTTTCCTATCTGCCACCGCAGTCGGTCATCTCTAGGCGGTGACCTGGGTTGAGGCCTGTAACAACGCCTGCCGAAGAAATTTGAGGGAGGTTTTTCCCTGCAATGCCGCCGCAGGTGAAAATGTGAACCACAGGTCCAACAAGATTTCTTCCTAATTTGATACCTGTTTTGAATATTAGGGTCTCGGTATCCCATTGTTTCACGGCGCTTCTCTTTCTGCAATTGCATTTTCAACGCGATCACTTCGTCCGTCAGTGCTTTAATAGCTTTATCACTAGCCTCAAGTTTTTTCATCATTAGTTGCAACATGCTCCCTTCTTGAGTATCTAATTGGAGCTGTACATCCCTGCTGTAAGGCTCTGTGTCGTTAAAACATTCCGAAGTGGAATTCTCGGCATTGAGTTTCATGCAATACATGATGCTGCAGAAAATACCAAAAAATGCTTGTTATATAATTGCTGAAAATACTTGTTATATCATGGCTAAAAATGTTTTTTATATCACACTTGTCTCTTACGAGTATCATGCGCACTGTAAAGAATCAATGAAAAATGTTTTTCATGGAAAGCTCTGTGTTAACGAATTTTAACGTTCAGCAATTATGATGCATAAAAATGTTTTAACTACCAGCGGCGGGTGGTGTGGGATTTCACAGAAAGAGTGGGTGCACTTTAAAAATGGAAGAAAATATTTTTTTGTACTTACAGCACGTCGCTTGACTTCGTAGTCCAGAATGGTTTTTTTGTTGTTGTTTTTTGACACACACTGTTTTGATTGTCACACAAAGTCTAGTAGCACTATCACTGGTAAAACCAAAATGTTCCAATCTGTAGGAAAATTCGAACAGGAACAGGTCTCCACAATGAGGAATAAAATACTCTCAGGCCCCACGTCGGTGACTTGAAGACTCCACGTTGCTGCACTGAAAAACCAAATACCGAAGAACCGCTCAGCTTTTCATCGGCGATGCTCGAGTTTCATGCTGCTTAATAAAGATGCTCGGGTTCCGTACCGGTGAATGGAAGATCTAGAGAGCCCCTGTTCGGGCGCCATTTAAATGTTACAGGGCTTGGAGCAGAATTCTATAACAGCACCCTGTGTGGAGGATTCGTTTTTGCTTCCTTTGCCGTAAGTTCGGTATCGGTGGTTTAATCCGTAATTATTCCATCTGGAGCAGATAAAAACATTACGAACCGTAGAAAAGTGAATCGACTGAAGCTAAATTTTGCAGTGAGGAAAACGTTTATTCAGATCAAACAGGGAATGTCACCAAGCTTCTGTCCTTTTCGTGCTTTCATTCTTTCCGTTCTCCCTCAGTATTCTACACCGCCGAAAATCCTTCTCTCTCTTTCCGGCCACTCGAAAACTATTCCTTCCTCCGTCCCTTTCGACCCGAAGCATACTGCACCCCCGCTAAAACTATCTTCCTTCGTCGACCCCTGCCACCGCGTTCCCTCCGGCTACACCCTAAGATGTCTCTTCTCCGAAGAACGCAAGATTCCCTAATTGCCATCTGCTGCGTCGCGTGGGAAAGGAAATACTCATTTGCCTTTCGTCCAAATGGCGGGAATTGAAAGGAAATGATTCCAATTCAGTATCACAAAAATGGCTACAGAATCTCGCTTCTGATAAATATGTAAGCCCCGGTTACACTGCTTTAGAAAACCCCATTTGTTTCTGATGTTTCCTATGTTTCACAGTGTTTTCCAAATGTGCATTCTTTCATTTGACAAGCATTGCAAACATAAACTCGCCCGGGTAGCGCAGTGGTCAAAGACCATTTGTCCGAGATGGGCTAGAGCTAGAATCTTGGATGAGACATAGATACTGAGGTTTCGTATCCACTGGCTGTCCTGTTCCCTCTGTCGAACCATAAGTTCCAAAAGTGAGACGGTTGACCACTTATAGCTCAGTCTCCAAAGCAAATAATAAATTCTGAAAACTTACCTTTGTATTAGGATTTCCGTTGAAATATTAAATGGTCAATGGAAAAGTTAAATAAGTTGAAGCTGCATATTAACTGACCTTTCATCTGATTCTTCTTTTTCTAATTAAACATCGCTGTTTACATACTGTTGTAGTCAGCAGTACCAAATTGAATCACCCGAAGAAATGAACTATTCATTAAAACTCTCCACCTGAGGAAGTAATAAGTTTCCTTGTTTTCCTAACAAGTTCCGATTTAAATTCGCAGGGTTTACCAGTGATTTGGTACACGCTGTCATTGTTAGCATTCGTTTCGGACAAATGTGTTTTAAAAATTTTTATTCTTATCATTTTAGAGCATCAGACACAGGGTTTCTCTATTTACCCGCTATAGGCTTGTAAGAATGAATCGTTTTCCTTACGTCGCAAATATTTAAATTGATGACATAATTTGAATTGCTATTTATCATATTTGTAAGTAAAAGTGAAATGATTTTTTTTAATTTCTCCATGTATTTGATTTTGTGAATTGCATGAAAAAAAAATTGGTAAACGCTCTTTTTTTTTCAGAGCCTCTATTGTTTGCACATTTATCACAGTGTTTGTATAAAGACATGGTCTGAGGAAGAAACAACGTGCCCTCTATGCAGAACTGAAGTATAAAGACATATACTTTAAACTGTTTTTTACATTGGATATTCTGGTTTAATTTCGAGTACAATAAAAAATGTTTATGTACAGCTTTTGATGTTAAGGTGACAATAAAAGCGAATGTGCAATACAGAAGTCAGTTTATTTCGAGTGTGATATGGGAATGTGCTAATTTTTAAGAGTACAACTAAGAATCATTTTGAAAAAGGTCTACGCGAACACAGTATTCATCATTTTAACTAAAGATTTTTCTTTAGAATTTTCTGCTGCAATAATGCTAAAAGTGAGATGAAGTTTAGAAGGACTATAAGTGAAAATATTGTGCAGCTGAATGATGTTTTGAAGGGGAAGAGGAGGAATGCGACGGAATATATTCTGAAAATTCAAGTCTGCTAATGAGTTTTGTTAAATTGAATCCAAAGAAAGGTTGAACTTTCTATAAACATTTATTAATCCATTCCATAAATTTGGTTTCGCAGTCATTTTCTCATTGTAATTAAGAAGTTAAATTAAGTCTTGCTTGAATTCGGTGTATGTTTCTTGAATTATTTTCATTTAATTGTGATCAAATATATTTAAAACATATTCTGTTATTCTGCATTTTATAAACATTTTCTGTAGAGACCACAAGAGAGTGCAAGGGAAACGGCACACACTTACAAAATATTCTTATTTTCTATAAATCTCTCTTTCATAAAATAAAAGGCACAAATTACATCTATCAGCAAGTCGCCCCAGTGGTACAGTTGGCCAATCGCTGGATTCTGAACATTTGTCCAAGAGGGTTCGGGTTTGAATCCCAGTAAGGAATGGTTTTGTGCTTGTCTTACGGCAACGCCCTCTCTCTGTTCCCTGGAAGCCGTGGACCTAAGTGAACAATGGCCGACTGCTTATGTTCTATTGAGTTGCTCAAGGTGGTAGTTAAAACAACAACATCCATCAGTAAAAAATGCGATAAAAACAATCAAATGATGACGGAATGCACAGTTGTAGATAAGCAAAAACAATTGCGCAACAACAGTGCAGAACGTGGTCAGGTAGAATTTTCCACAAGAGCAGGAAGCACATTTTACAAAATTTACGACGAAAATCTTGAAAACTCTTATGCCTATGAGACCATGATCTTCCTACAAAAATGGAATAAAATATCACGTTGGTGCAAAAGCAATAAATCTGTTACAAGTTAACAAAATACATATGGTATTTAACAAAAGTCATCAAAAAGGCAATGGACCTTGATATCATGAATAGGGGTGCAGATACGTGGGAATTACACAAAATAATGGAGAAGGCAGTGTTGCATTAAAAGCTGAAAGGAGTACGTATACCGGCGAAAATAAAGGCAATGCCAAATGTGCCGAATTCAGATTTTGAATTGTAGAATCACACAGTGCAATAATTCCCAATTTTAACCAATAATCCAATGTCATTGGAGCGCTCGAGGCATTGTAATCTAATCAAAGGTATATGCTTTTCGTGCTACGATATTCTGCAGAAAAGTGAGATTTCTCTTGACACAGAAATCGGCGTGTTCTTTTTACTTTTAGAAACTGGTTTATCCTGCAAAAACTATAAATTCCTTTACTTTAAATAAAACGTTTAGAAATAATTTTAACAGATACAAAATAAACGGACTTCTCAATTTCTCCGGAATTTTCGGGTTTAATCGGCCGAAAAATCCGGAATTCCGGATAAAATCTAGACCACAATTACCCCTGATTTACTGAGAGCCTAAGACAGATAGGGGTTGTAACACCTGGAAAATCTTGTTAACTTTCTCCTTTTCTTGTGCTTTCTTGTGAAAGAAAACGCTCTCAATCCGTTTATTTTGATTGAGCAAATACGGAAGAATTTTTACGACAAATTTTCTCCCATAAACTCCGCTTTAAGGACAACGGTAGATACCGCACCTTATATGAAATTAAATGTTAGTATTTTATGCTGTCTTTGAGGCTGAAAATCACTATTTTTCTTCTAAATTAGCTTTTTCTCGTTGTACGAAAATATTGAGGCCAGATTTTGTTTTTTGCTGGAATACCTACAGAATATATATGCGCATATTGGGTGCGTAGTTGGTTAGAATCAAGCCGTACGAATAATTTAACGTAAGCCTAAAACTGAGCCAACGGCTTCTATTTCTGAAAGACGATGGCTCAGTGTTGGGCCTACGTTAGATTGCAAGGCTGTGCTACCAGGGAAGTATTTCCGTCTCCACAAACTCGTGTTTCCAGAAAAATGTAATTTGAAAATTTATTTGTTCCACGAAGGTGTCCAGAAAAATGTAATTTGGAAATTCATTTGCTCCACGAACCCTTAAGTTCCCACAAAAATGGTACTACTAATTTTTCCAGTGCCTACAGTCTTTCAATATTTTCATATAAATTACTTTTTACTATCTTTATAGTATTTTCGCCATAGGTCTGACTTTCCTTGCTTTCAATTTCAGCATTTTTTATTGCTATATCTTGTTGCAGTATTCCAACTACAGCATGAACTGAGAAATACATTTCTGTTTGCTCTGATGAAACTGCTTGACACTAGTTGATCAATGTATTATGAATTAATATGTGTGAGTGAAGAAGTATTTCATTTATTTCTCCTCTCGCTCCACATATACTGAGTAAAAATAACGCAAAATAGCGCAGACAAAGGAACAAGGTATCAACAACAAAATAAGAGTTCTGCTGATCGATGTCGGAAGGCTGAATGATATTGCCCAGAGACAATACAACCCCTGGTTCATTTCTTTGCTTAGCGACAGCAAAGACGACTGAGGGTGACTTCTGCTAATCCCCCAGAAGCCGTGCAAATTCAAAGAACACGGGTGGTAGAGGTGTACAAAATCCTACTGAAGCTATTGTGCGACCTAGGCGCTTTTGGTCGTTTGAACGTTCGGGCTTTGTGGTAGCGAAAAGGATTAAGGAATAAATTTAAAGGAGAAATGTTACGCAGATGCAGGGACTTATTCGTTGCACTTAGAATGAGGGAACTTCATGACGCCATCAAGAGCACATAAGCAGAGGCAGCAAGGGTTCGAACAGCATTTCCCAGAGCGATCCAACATACGTTTGCTGAGTGTTTTATTTTAATATTGCAATTATTTTAATAGTTCCTTCAACCTTCACTAAATATTGCACGATAAAGGAAGGTGATCCCAGACTACTTAATTAGCATATTTAACTCATGGCGTCACCAGCTCTTTCTTTCTAACCAGGAAATAGCAACGGTGGCGAACTCGGAAATAAATGTAGTAAGTCAGAGAACAGAAGTTCAGAGGAAACGAGAGAGAGAGAGAGGGGGGGGATTTGGCAGTCTTCGGGGACTTGAAACACGTCAAAGAGAATGAAATGCATCAAGGGATACACAAAAATCGATGATTAGGGAAATAAATGCGATAGGTCCTGGACAACACATAATTTTTATAACGAACTTTGGCTCACAAAAATGTAATTAAATCCAAATTGCAAATAATCCCATCCATTTCTTCGGGATATATCTTTCACATAGGAAGAGTTTCAATTAGATCAAACTCAGAGAGGGAAAGAAAAACCCAGCCAACAAAAATAAGTATAACTTACATACGAATAGACTCTCAAAAAGCGGCTATGTCCCAGATATTTGCATTAATAACCTTACCTTTTTCTTTAAAAAACAAAAAGATAAAGATATTTCCAGCAAACTTTTAATGGTCCTACAAGTTGATCGGATTTTTATTTTACAAGCTAGCGTTCGCGATCAAAAATGGTTTTTATTTCAGTTATTTTTACTTCGTTTGCTGTAACAACAATGATTTTTCTTCCCATTTCGAGATTTCCTGATGAAATATTCTCCTGTTATGCGTAATGAAATTCGACTTTTTAATGACATAATTACTAAATATATTGTTCTAAAACTTGAGAATTCGATTTCATTTCATCGAGCAAAGAATGTTATAGAAAAAAAAACACACACACTTAAAGAGTTACAAACTGATTTTTTGAAAACTCTGAGGGGAACAGTGGGGTAAATGAACTCGTTTTTACCGAAAATGTATTTCATATTATTATAGACGAGTTAACCAGTGTAACGTTTATTTAACTGCTATCTGAAATAATCCAACATGGAATCGTGAGTTGGATGCATGTAATTTTAGAGGAGAGTACGTTAAAATCTGTCTTAAAAAAGAAATCTTCCACTGTGAATACTTACACGAATGTAGAAGGGCATTTCGCAATTTTCTGCATTTTGAATCCTTTTAAAGAAATGTAATTCAACTTATCTTCAGTAGATTGACAAAGAATGTGTGGCATTGTGAGTACCGTGCCATTCCTCATATCTGCGGGGTATAAGAATTGAAAGAAAAATCCTGTATTGCCATCTAAGTAGGGAGGACACTGATTGGTCGGCTATAATTTTACGGGGCGTGTCTTACCTCCAAAATGAGCTGTAAATGGCGAAAGAAGGCAGCCAATCACGACCCAAAATTCAAAGTCACTAGCAGCAGCCAATGACAACGTTCCGAAGTGATCTTCCAATCAATCGTTTCAAAACCAGATCATCTCAACCCATGAAAAAGCTACAAGTGGAGCAATTGATACTAAACTGGGAAGTTGCAGTAAAAATAACGTTTGGAAACAATTTCAAAGCCTTCAAACACTGGCAGCCAAACAGGATCTGATGATCCCTGGCTTTCGCCTGCGTCGTTCCCCCCTATTTAGAGATTCTACTTCACTGCAAATAATTTCGTGAAGTTTACGAGCCATTTTCCGTGATTCTTTTTGTGAATTAATGAAGCATATTCCTCATTCAAACTTTTCCGTCAAATGAGGGAAGGAAAAACCTAAACTTCAGGAATTTTTCGTACATGAATCTACAATTGTTCTGTTAATGTTACTTCCGTTAGTAACGAAATGTATCCATTTAAAGAGGTATTATTGGAAAACTGTCTTTCCCGAAAACTTTTATGTGATTCCTTTCTCATATTAAAGGAAACATTTCTTCTCACTTTTCCCGTACCCACACGAGGAAAAATTGATTAACTATCAAATTTCTTCTTCTTTTGACGGATCTGTTTTTTGAAGTTCTGTAGTGAGACCAGATATTGCAGATAACATTTTGCATGGCAAAGAATATTCCCTTCCTCCATTTGGAGGACCCGTTATTTTTTATTATGTAACCGTAAGAAACCTGATTATTTTCCAAAAAAATCTATTTGAGATGCCAAAAGTAAATTTTATATTTAAAACAAAATATTATGTAGTACATTTTACATTTACTTAAACATAATTGAAAGTCGTTGTCAATTTAGAAAAATTTCGGATTCCAAAACATCATGTTTCTTTGAAAAATCATGTTGGAAAAATTTTATTTTTGATAAATTTCCGACAGAAAAATAAAATTATTGTAAAACTATTCAGAAAAATAATAAGTTCCTACAGAAAATAAAACGATGAATTAACAAACCTTTATAGCAAAAAATATTTAATTCCAGTCCTCTTCGTTTCTGCCTTAAACGTGATCTGGTGGTAAGTAACCACTATCTCAGTCCTGCTACAAACTCATGGCAGACTTGATCACCACTTCGTACATCAACCCACTCTAGAACATCAGGAAAAGTCCTGCAATGCCACTCATGTTTCAAAACTGATAAAAAAAGTGGGGAAAGGAAGTTTCTTCGGTGTATTGAATGAAAAACTCAACACTGAAGATTTGGATACCCGAGGAATATGTGTATGAAAACGAAAAACCTGAAACCTGCAATTCTGAAAAAAAAAATAAAAGAAATAATGGCAACGTAAAATCTTACAAAATACTGCGGTTTCCATTCTTAGAAACGACAACTTTTCAAAACGGAAATTTCTTTGAAAGTCTGAGACCTACCGATATCTTTGCTGCACGTTATATTTTCCGTGAACTCACATCGTTTATATTTGGTAGAGCACCACTTTACCTACTTCCATTTGCAGAACACTATGATGTATTCTGCTGAATCACTTCAATTTTATTAAGGTTAATACACACAATTGACGTGGATTAAGAACATCAAGCATAATTCATCGTTCTTTCCACGTTTATAAGTGAGTCACGGAAAAATTTTCATCGGCCGCTACCAGGAATCGAACCCAGGGTCTTCCAGTTACGCGCCGGACATACTACCACTCTACCACAGCTGCCTCGAATTCCTCCAGACTCACATTCAACTAAATGCCAAAATATTTTGCAGGTTGCTTCTTGGAGCCCCGCACAATGCTGGGGATTTACCAAAGATGGTAAGCAGCAACTGAAAAAATAACTAGGAGGCGAATGAATAATTAATACACACAATTGACGTGGATTAAGAAAATCAAACAGAAGTCATAGCTTTTTCCACGTTTATAAGTGAGCCACGGAAAAATTCTCGTAGTGACTCACTTATGAAACCTGGAAAGAACGATGACTTCTGTTTGATGTTCCTAATCCACGTCAATTGTATGTGTTAATTATTCATTCGCCTCACTGTAAAAAAATTTATCGTAAATTTCACAGTTTTGGACCGTTAATAAGGTTGCCATCCTTTGACTGCAAAAAAACAGTTTTGTACTGTATTAATTACGGAAAACAACTGCAAAAGAACAGTCAGGAACTGTTATTTTGACAGTTTTGTACCGTATTATTTACGGAAAACAACTGCGAAGGAACAGTCTGGAACCGTTATTTTTACAGTTTTGTACTGTATTATTTACGGAAAAAACTGTGAAGGAACAGTCAGAAACCGTTATTTTTACAGTTTTGTACTGCATTATTTACAGAAAACAACTGTGAAGGAACAGTCAAGAAACCGTTATTTTTACAGTTTGGTACTGTATTATTTACGGAAACAACTGTAATTTTTACAGTTTTGTACTGTATTTTTTATGGGAAGGAACAGTCAGGAACTGTTATTTTTACAGCTTTATTTTGTACTGTATTATTTACAGAAAAGAACTGTGAAGAAAGAATTACAAACAGTAATTCTTACAGTTTTATACTGTTGTTTAGAGAGAAGAAACAGTCAAACTGTAAATCTTAGTTTTAAGATTATTAACCTAGCAATCAGATATGCCTGAATCGTGTGATTTTTTACTGTTCAATATGTAATATCACATCAGAAAACTTGAATATTACATCTCAATCCAGGGTGACATAATTTCTAAGTTTTCGTACATGATATTACATATTGAACAGCAAAAAACAGGCAATTCAGGCATATCTGATAGCTAGGTTAATAATCCTGTGACCTTGTTCCACATAATAAGGGAAGAACGCATCTTCAGCTGAATGAATAGTAAAACTTGCTTTATATATTGTGTTATTTTAATACAAACACCTGTGAAACAGGTGAAGTAAACAGTGTGCTCACAAAAACTTTAATGATAATGTATAACAATGAATACACACTTGTTTTATTGTGCTTATATTAAACATATGCTACTTATAAGCTTACTTGTTTTGTGTGCTGGCAAATTCAGCATCATCAGTCAGTTAGTTCTGAACATGATTCAGTGAAAGTGGTCTTATAAGTAGGATATGTGTGATATAAAAGCAATAAAAATGTGTTCTCTGAGAACAACTGCAGTCAGTGTGGCGAGGTTGAAAAAACAGCTGAAGCTCAGATTTTCAAACAACATGGAGGGAAAGCACAAACGAATATTGAGCTGCCCAAGGATGATCATTGATTACATCTGAAATGTTAGAAGTATCTAACTTGCTACATAGACCACAGTCACAGCATGATGCAATAATACAAGATAATAGACATATCTGGTCAGTATTGCATTACAATTTGGCAGCCTGAACATGGTTTCCCTCTTCACAAAATAACACAGGAATGATAGGGAATTGTTGGCCCTCGACAACATAATACAGACTGCTTTATGGTAATAGGGACTTCATCCTTTCTATTCTCCAGACCTTGCCACAACTTACCTTTCAGAATGTTTCAAAGATAAAGAGCTTTTCAAGAAAGCCACATAGGCATGGCTATAAGAGCCTCATACATATTTTACTACCACATAAAGTTAAAGAAAATATTTTAAAAAATTGTCCCAATGGTTTCCCTCTTTACAAAATAAGATGTTTAGCTGTGTTTTCTTATTTATATACTGTCATTCATAAAGAGCAATAAAAGGGCTACTTTATTTTTTTTAAAAATGGCTATTTACTGAGAAATACTTTTGAATTTTCATCACCAAATCATAAAGTTTGTGATTACCATCCAAACTATTATACCACGAGGCACAGTAGAATTCCAGAATTTCAACCTGTCATCAGTACAGCTTGTTCAAAGGATTATGCATTAAAAATTACTTTTATATTGATTGGTTACAATTTTAAAAAGGTGACAATGCTGAAAGGCCCAAGAAATCAGCAAAGATAATTGCTTTTTATTGCTGTCAAAGGTATGTTTTTATTCCCACAATAAAGATGTAGACCACAGATTCAAAATAGTTTCTCTTTTAGAGAAGTCGTATAACATCAGTAACTAAGCAGACTAGATATTAAACATGAAATAGACTATCTTTTACAAATAACGTTTTTATTAAATAAGTGGTAAAGAAATTGTGGTACATAGTTGAAATATTTGTTTTAGTGCTCATTTAACAATATTGTTTTGTCCACTCAAAGTCAGTCATTCATTAACAAAAGAATGTTTGGACTGTATGGGTCATTTTATCTCTCAATTTTGATTCCATGCTCAGGGTTGATGTTGAGAAGGCACCTGTACAAAAAAAAGTATCAAGTTTAGGAAACATATAGAAATATATATATATATTCATTTATTTTATATCTAAATGCTTACATCTATAGGAAATATAGCACATAAAACATTACCAAATGTATAAGCATTGCAATCTGAGCTGCACACTTGATAACAAAATGAATTTGTTTATCAAGGTCAATTAACAAATATTTAAATGTTTATGCCCAATTATATACTAAAGAAAGACAAAAAATATGAAAATCTCAGGAATACAATACCCTTGCAACTACACTCACGGACAATGAAATTTGTGCACTTATAAGAAAACATCGCATTGAACTGAAATTTTATGGACTTAATGATACAGATGGATACAAATGGCAAAAACAGAGCTGCAGGACAATTACAGAGGGATCTGTGGCACGCAGTCCGACCTGGAATCCCCGCCAGGAATGGGAGCACATGGGGTGGTAGGATCTCATCCACACATCGCTGGCACGTCAATGAGCAGAGCTTGAAAAATACCATGCCAGAGATGCCAGAAGCATGTAAATTATTGGCCTGGGTAAGTAAAAATGAAATCTAGTAGCCCAGTTGGGCAACTAGGTTCAAAGAAAAAAAAGTTTGGAATGGAGAATTTTCTACTCTAGAAAAAAAAAAAAAGACCGTCGTCGCTTGTTTTTCATTTTACTGCAAAAATCACCAGAATTTGTTTTATTATTATGGGAGGAAGTGCTTCTTCAATTATATTATGCTCTACATCCAGCAATTGGGGCCATACGTAGTTTTGCTCCAGATGGCGTTTACAGTTAACGACAGGATGCATGCCTGGATTGAAACTAGCCTCCGGTGTTTAGTGACAAAATGCGTAAACTGCCCTGAAACAGGAGGACGCAGACTGATGGGCAAAAAAGGCGTGCTTTATGAGGAGGAAGTGACCACAGAATATTTATTGCACAGCCCCGGGTGGGGCTGAATATTTATTGCACAGCCCCGGGTGGGTCTCTGATACAACTTGTGCGAGTGAGGGAGGAGAAATAATGGAAGCTTCCCCCCCCCCACACACACACAAAGAACAGCGGTACTACTGAAACAAAGCCTAAGTTTCGTTTAAGATTTAAGAATGAGCCTGTACACTTAGCCGGGAGAAGAGCAAAAATTACCGACACCGATAACTTACCTAGTTTGTCTGAGAGAACAGTAGTTTGTGTTAGCTGCGGATATAAGTTTTATTTATAAATGGATATGATTTTTTTGGGGGAGGGGGGAATCCAGCAATGAGAGCATATCTCATAGTAAGCTATTATGTGGAATTTCCGATCTGTCAGCGGTTGTTACAAATTCGTCTTCTGCATTGTTGAGTGATGTAATTTCAGAATCTGAATCTGTGTCGTTGGCAGAATTGAAACTTACACAAGCGGACTATGATAAAGTGTACGCAAAAAAAACACCGTTGGACAGTTCAGGAATCTTGGATAAAAACATTTAATTGGCTAAAGTCAAATTATGACAAGACTTATGTGGTGCACTGCCTGCCAAAACCATTCCAAAATTGCCAATAATACCAGCAATTTTTTCAAGAAATGTGGGGGGGGGCACACAGGAGCAGCTACATTTGGCTGTATAGCGGACCGGGTCCCCGTGGAATCCATTTGTGCCTGGCGCATGATCCGTCGATCCTCTCTACCAGTGGTCCCCGTGGTCCGCCCGGAGCCACTCTGCCGTGTGGCAGTGCAGTCACGTGTTAACTGCTCCCAACACAGTCAGACGATATGGTCAGAATGGTCCAGGCGGTGTGTTTTTTAACATTTCAAAATAAATATTCTAAAACATAGAATTGAATTCACTATTACACAAGTGCAATGTCATCACGGCCCCACAAAGACCCAGTGAGTTAAACCTGACCTTCCAGTGTGCAAGGAACACTTTTTCCAGATTACTTTGCAGTCATCGTTGAAAATTTTCTTGGAAATTTCACCTAAAATAATCTCCTCTCTAGGTCCCAGGGCTTGACAAATCCCAGGTGCCTAGAAAACTGGCACTCACATTCGTTTTTTTTAAAGTTCTGTAATGTGCACTAAATACCATGATTTTTGTCATATGATCCACAGAGCATCTGTTAAAAGGTTTTTAACACTACATGCATACATTAGTCCCCCCCCCCCATTTTTTAAACCTAAATATGTATATACAGTATAATGCTTACAAAAATCACATGAAATTCTGAAAATCATTATCGAGTCTATAGATTATGAAATATAGGTTGGTGACAAATTTGGCACTTTGCACGAATAGGGTCTCCATCCAATATACTGTAATAGAAAATTAACGTCCTTTTTCATGAAAATATTTTTACAACATGTTTTGAATATCATTTTATTATTAAGGTATGTATGCATTGACGATATTTTCCAATGCAAAGCAATCAATAAATCACTTATATTGTCATAAAATTCAATCAATAATCATTGTTTGAGCAAATAACATGAATTGTAAATTACTAGTCTTATGATGTAAGAAATTCAACAAAATAATTACTGTGCTTATTTAAAAACAAATGCAGATTGCATTTCATAATATATTTTTGTTTTTTTGATTGGAGGTTTAACGACTATCATGAGCAACTCAATGGGCTATAAACAGTCGCCTGTCCCTAATTTAGGGTCACTGGTTCCAGGGAAGGGAGAGAGCCAGTGCCGTAAGACAAACACAACATCCATGCCTCATCGGGATTCGAACCCGAATCCCTTTTGGATGAATGATCAGAGGCCCTCGCTTAGACCACTGCGCCACCGGGGCAGCTTTTATACATTTCACTGCCAACTTTAATTTCCAGTTTACGAATTTACATTTTTGTCGATCATTGGGATTGACATCTAGACAGTTTCCATCACAACAAAAGCTCATTGCTAGTACAGCACATCTAAGGCCCTTGTGTTTCTTTAGCTGGAGTTCCTGTTTTTACACCATTGCTTGGCCTTCCTGCTGTAGCCCAGGGCATGCGCCGTACCATTTGCTTACTCAGGATGCTTGGGGCTTCGATATTTAACCTGGATGTGATTTGCTTTTAAATCATTAAGCGGTCAGTATGTATGAGCCAAACATCACCTCATTTACCCACTTTTTTTCTTTTTGATTGAAAGTTTAACGACCACCGTGAGCAACTCAATGGGCTATAAGCAGTCGCCCATCCCTAATTTAGCCGCCCCGGTGGAGCAGTGGTCTAAGGCGTTGGCCTCTGATCATTCGTCCGTAAGGGGTCCGGGTTCGAATCCCGGTCAGGCATGGATGTTGTGTTTGTCTTACGGCACTGGCTCTCTCCCTTCCCTGGAACCAGTGACCCTAAATTAGGGACGGGCGACTGCTTATAGCCCATTGAGTTGCTCACGGTGGTCGTTAAACCTCCAATCAAAAAACAAAACAAAAAAACCCCTAATTTAGGGTCACTGGTTCCAGGGAAAGGAGAGAGCCAGTGACGTAAGACAAACACAACATCCATGCCTCACCGGGATTTGAACCCGGACCCTTCACGGACGAATGATCATAAGCCAGCGCTTAGACCTACGCATTTACCCACGTTCATAAATTCCAACGCACTGTTGAGAAGCCCCGCTGACCACCTATTTATTACCTGTGTTTGGTTTGGAACTGCTGTACTTCGCGCTATGGATGCCTACGTCAACTGCCCATCACCCTTATCTCTAATGTTTTGTCTACTGAGAGGATATTTAACACACTGAAAGCTCTTCTTAGTGAAAAAGTTGCACAGTATTTGTAATATTACAAAATATTGCTGTACAGAAAAATCCCAACGTGGAATGTCTTCCCCCCACACAATACAGAACAAGCTTTGTCGATACTATCAAACAGCTGATTATTACACTATTTTAAACATGTGAAAATTTTTAATACTATAAAGCCAGCCTTTATTAAAGATTTTAACTTTAACAGTTACAGAGTTAGTCTTATTAACATTCATTGAAATCTTCAGTCAATTTCATTGAGACCATTCTCAATTTAAGTAATTTAATATCTTTGTATAACAGTACTGTTAGAAAACATAGATAACGTACATTTCTAAGACTTCAAACCTATATAAAATACAATATTATCTAAGAGAATTTTACAGATAAGATTTTGAAGAATTTTGTGTGTGTGTGTGTGTAGGGGGGGGGGCTGGAAGCACAAAACGTTTTTCAGACTCATCAGAAATAACTTTTCTGAACACACTGTAAAATCTTTACATCAGCAAAATCTATTACCAATTTTGAGTATAGGAAATAAAAATAAAATGGGCAGAACTTAAACACAGAAAACCTGTTCACTAAATGGAATTTTAGAACATTTTTAAAACTCAAGCCCCCCCCCTCCCCCCACACACACACATTACTTGCAAAATAAATTTGCTAGCAGCTTCACTGTATAAAACTACGAGAAATTTTAGTACCGGTTCCACAACTGATGTACACATCAGTGTGCATAGAGCATATATTTCTGCAATCTGATTGCCAACCTAGATGAAAATGCTGTTTGCTCACTACACAAGTTTGAAGCCAACTTAGTGTTTACATTATAATGGAATTTTATTTCCACACCAAAACCTTTGCTCGTCTTGGCTTTCTGTACAGGAACAAGAGATACAGTTTTTTGAAAAAATGCTGAATGATCTTCGCTTTTTTTTTTTAAACGTCAGAGCTATTTTAGTTTTATTTATTGCAATTTTGCAAGAAGGATACCAGACTTTTTTAGACTTAATTTTCCAAACGACCTTGAACATATTTTATTTAAACAAAAGTTCCGAAAACAATTTCATATGAAGTTGGCAATGAACTATTCATTCTATAATAAGATGAGCACTAAACTAGCCATGCACACAAAACTAACAATTCAAAACTAAGTTGAAGCCTCACCTCTAAATGAATTCCAAGTTGGCAGCAGCATAGCAAATTCCTTTTCAGAACTTGAAATTCTGTCTATTATTTTTTGATCAATGCTGAGCATGAGTGTTGGGTGAGAGTACAAGTTTCTTCTGAAATGGATTAAAACAAGAATCTTAAAACATAAGAATTAAAAAGCTGTTGAAAGTTGACAAAAATATCCTAAAGGTATTTTTCTTAGTGTTCTTTATCTTAGCTTTTTATGCATTAGATACATCTCACAAGAAAGAGAGAAATATCTATTGTAAATGATGCTTTAAAAATAAAGCTTCCACCATGGAACTTATTTTAAAGCACCATTTACAATAATTTTGACACAAAAATTGATTTTAAACAATTTTGACACTTTTTGATAGAAGAAAATTTATACATATTCAGTTACATATGCATGAGGCTATCAGAGGTTTGAACTTTGGATTTGCTAATGATCTGTTGTTGGCATTAGTAAATAAATACTGCACAGGACCACTAAAGTACTTATTTTACTGGTCCTGTTGGAGAGTTGTTTATTTACGTAAAACTATAACTTTTCTTCTCATCCAGAAATTAGGTAGCAGTTTTGGGCTGGACTTCTGAATCTCAATGTAACACGTAATTTAATGTATCAATTCTTGCATGCATGCTTCGTAAGAATTTTGTTTGTTTGGAGGTTTAACAACTACCATGAGAAAGTTGAATAAGCAGTAAATGTGAGCAACCTTTCCATGAGCAACTTAATGGGCTATGAGCTACATAATTTCGGGCCACTGGTTCCAGGAAAGGAAGCCAGTACTGCAAAATAAACACAACATCCATGCCATACCGGGATTTGAACTTGCACCCATTGTGGACAAATGGTCAGAAGCCAGCGCTAAGCCTACTGCGTCACTAGGACAGCTGTAAATTTTATGCTATGTACTTAGAAAAAATTTCAATGCTGTCGTAACATTTTTTAGTGCTAGCTTCCTTTAGCAGTTCCATATAATTTATCTGAATTTCTTTATAAAACTCATGTTTTCCCATTATTTGTGATCTCGTGATACTATGTATCTGCAGAGCATGCACTTTTGGAGTTTAAATTTGGCTGCAAAATGAAAGAAAATCGGTACTTACCCACTGTGATGCTTCGGCAACCACCATTTGCAATAGCACGTAAAGTTGTTTTCACAGCACAGGTAATTCTTGGCAATTCAATTGCTGGTTGCCAACCAATCAGCTGTGGATGCGTAAACCTCTGAGCCGCACGCTGTCATATTACAGCTGAGCAGAAAGAGCTTTTTTTTTCTTTAATTTTATTTTGATTGGAGGTTTAACAACCACTGTGAGCAACTCAATGGGCTATATGCAGTCGCACTTCCTTAATTTAGGACCACTGGTTCCAGGGAAAGGAGAGAGCCAGTGCCATAAGAAACTCAACATCCATGCTTAATCAGGATTTGAACTCTGACCCAAGTCGGACGAATGATCAGAAACCATTGCTTAGACCACTGCGCCACCAGGGCAGCGAAAGAGCATTCAACTACCAAAGGTCACAGGAAAATGGATTGTTTCTCCCAGCTGAATATTAATCTATATATTCATCTTTTTGCCACGCGTGTCTGTTCTACTTTGCGAATAGATCTGGCGAAGTTTAAATAAGATAGGATCAATGCTTTTAAAAATCAGTAAATATTTCCTTTCGACTGCAGAAAGGGTGTGGGACTGTAATGAAATACTGGAAGTTCTGGTTGCTTTGGGAATTCTTGCTGTGCAAAAGATCATCTTCAAGTCTTTTGATTTGCGATATTATGTGGCGCAGTTTGACTGGGCGATTCTCGCTTCCCACCCAAAGCTTCGTATTTTGTGGGCTGTATATTCAGCTACATTTTGTTCTGAGCTTTTCGAAATTCTGCTTCATTATGCCATCTTGCCAAGGTTGTTCGTGGAAATTGCTGCAATAACATGGAGCTTCAAGTTTTACCCATACACTGCTTATCAGTTGGTAACCAGAAGTTCCATGTAGCAGAAGACACCTATGCCGTGAAAACAACTTGATGTGCTATATAGCAAATGATGGTTGCCGCTGCGTGTAGGTACCAATTTTCAAATTTCATTTTGACAATTTTAAACACCAAAAGTGTGTGTTCTGCAGAAACATGTGCTATTATATGGCCACAAATAATGGGAAAACATGGGTTTTATAAAGAAATTCGGGTAAATTACACAAAGCCGTTAAAGGAAACAAATAGCTACCCGTTTTTTATAAATAGAAATGCAAGTTCTTTTACACAAAGGAAATACCGAATGATAATAGAACAGTTTGGTTTTTGCCATCAGCCTGCTGCTTATCTTCTGCTGCACATTTAAAAAAAATATTACTGAACTATGTTATTCACCAATAATTTTATTTCAAGAGCTTTCCACCTGTTCCAGGTGTTATTCATGGCTGGCAGAGGTAGGGTGCCGCCCTGAGGATATAACTGATAGTTCACAAATCTATATCAGTTACTATTAAAGGGAAAACAAACTACTTTGCAGCTAAAGAATGTCAAAAAATATGGCCAAACGCAATTCGAAATTGTTTTTATTTTAATTTTTTAAATAGAGCTATTACAAACAAATACATAAAATGAAAAAAAACCCTGAGGCATGAGGAAGCATCAGGCTGTGTGTGCCAAATGTTTTGATGTGCAAATGTCCCCAATGCTTGCTTTAGAGCTCTCCAATTTAACATGATGTTTTGGGGGCATGCTGTTATTTGAAAAAAGAACAGCTTTTTTTTTGTTTAAAAAACACATAACACCACCTTAATTATATCATTCTAACAAATGCACTGCACAAAGTGTAACAGTGGAGCTAATTTCTGTGGCCCGTGATTGTGAGTGTGTAGAAGTCTAATGCAAATGTAAACTACTCGATATACTAAAACTTGAATGCCTACCCCAGTGTTTTACTGAGGTATGTATAGAATTTTTTAACTAGAATTGAGATATATATGTATGTATATACAAAATTAGCTGGGTCTAAGAACAAATTGCATGTGAACAAGTTATCAGGAAAAACCAAAATGTTGATGCAAAAAAGAAGAGTGATGAGGACAACTAAAGAAGATGTGACTTCCAAAGTGGAATATATAGAGCTATGCAAGACAGTACGAAAAAGTATCACTGAAGACGTAAGGAAATTCAACTGTGAACTAGTAAGGAAAGCAATTGAAAACAACCAAAGCCTAAAGATAGCAAAGGGACATCTCAGTAAGGGAAAAAAACAGATTATGGCACTGAGAAAAGAAGATGGTTCTGTAACAAGAAATAGAGGCGAAATTTGGACAAGAGTGAAAGATTTCTACTCCAAATTATATGAAAGGGATGATACATGTACTCCAGACATCATGAAAGGTACCAGTACCAGAGTTCTTCCAGTCCTTCCAGCAGAAGTTGCACATGCAATCAAGAACATGAAGCGGCGGAAAGCTCCAGGAGAAGATGGAATTACTGTGGACATCATACAAGAAGCAAGTGGAGAAATCGAAACAGTACTCGCCCAAATTTTCACTCGATGCCTTAATGAAGGGAAAATTCCTGAGGATTGGAACAACGCTACAATGATCCTTCTACATAAAAAAGGTGACATTGAGGATCTCAGGAACTACAGACCTATCAGCCTCCTATCAGTTGTTTATAAAATCTTCACTAAAGTTCTTTCACACCGCTTGAAGGTGACACTGGACATGGCTCAACCGAGAGAACAAGCTGGATTCTGGAGTGGCTACAGCACAATAGATCATATTCACGTACTGAGAGAACTAATTGAAAGAGCGAGGGAATATGAACTTCCATTGTGCATGGCTTTTATCGATTATGAAAAAGCCTTCGATTCGGTGAAACCATCAGCAGTTGCAATGGCTCTGAAATCCTGCGGTATTGAAGATGCATACATTAATATTATTAATAACATCTATGAAAATGCAAGTGCAAAGATTCGGCTGTTTGAAAATACAACACACATAAAAATTGGAAAAGGAGTGAGACAAGGTGACACCATATCTCCGAAGCTCTTTAATGCCACATTGGAAAATGTCTTTCAATCACTGAACTGGGAAAACAAAGGGATAAAGATTATCTAACCCACCTTCGTTTTGCTGATGACATAGTCATTTTTGCAACTACCCCATCAGAGCTACAGAGTATGATCCAGGAACTTGCTGACAAGAGTAAAGAAGTGGGATTAAAAATGAACTTTCAGAAGACAAAAGTGATGTACAATGCTTTTACAAGAAATGAAGATTTATCGATTGATGGAGAAAAGCTGGAGATAACAGGCACGTACGTTTATCTTGGACAGCAGATATCAAGTGAGGGTCACATTGGTGAAGAAATTAATCGGCGTACAAAACTTGCCTGGAGAGCTTTTGGAAGAAACAGCATAATTTTCAAGAGCAATATGCCATTATGTCTTAAAAGAAAAGTGTTTGATCAATGCATCCTTCCAGTGCTTACGTATGGTGCAGAGACGTGGACCTTAGCTGAAAGAGACATACAAAGGCTGCAGACAACTCAAAGTATCATGGAGAGGTGCATGCTTGGTGTAACCAGGAGAGATAAGAAGAGGAACACGTGGATCCGAAAAATGACAAGAGTGGAAGACATCATGATCAGAGTTAAATCCCTGAAATGGCAATGGGCTGGACATACTGCCAGAAGAACAGACCATCGATGGACAGCCGAAATTTTAGATTGGATTCCAAGGGACAGGAAAAGACCCAGAAGAAGACCACATGGAAGATGGGTGGATGAAATTCGAAAGTATGCGGGAGTGACATGGAGGAGACTGGCACAAGACAGACCGTTGTGGAGGAAACTTGGGGAGACCTTCGTCCAGCAGTGGATTGATAATGGTTGACGATGATGATGATGATGTATATATATATATTATATATATATACATACAGCACTTGACAAATATGTTCCAGATCTAGAAGCCAGATGAATGAAGTCAAATTTAAAAAAAAATGCATGATGTCTGTTGATGATGCTAAGCCAAAAAATAATAACTACATCTGTTGTCAATTTCCTTTTTTTTTTTTTAACCCAAAAGCACTTATTTGCAAAACAAAGTTCCAATTTGCTTCATAATTTTGTTTTCCCACTCATCCATTGCTGATCTCAAAAAATTAAAATTTAAGATTTTGATTTTATTAAAATACTATTTGCAGAAGTCATATTTTGTACATATTAATTCAAAGTACTGTACTTTTACCTTTGTGTAACCTGCAGACCACAAAATTCACACAAAAGTTTCTTTCCAAGATCCACGGTGGTGTATAATACACAAGGCTGTGAAAAAAAATGTGACATATAATCCATAGAAAATGTGCCACCATCTGTCGTGTTAATCATGAACCATAATTTCCGGCAGAAGAGCCACGATTCACAGGATGACTGACTCAGAAGTCCAAAGATGAAGAAAAAAAAACTATCAGCTTATAAAAAAGTAACTAATTTGTAAGTACTTTTGAGTTACTTTTAAATAAACAAAGGAACTCATATCCCTGGGTTTTGCAGCATTACTGTAGTTCATTAGTTAGATCTAATAAATCTGTAGTATTTATCTTTTTTTTATATGTCTCAAAATAAAAAAAAAAAAAATAAAAAAAAAATGAGAATGTGATATTGCAAAATGGTTAAGTGCCATGGAATAGCTCTCTGTGTGCTGCTCACAACACAGACTCCCACATGCACAAATATATAGACTTCGTTGCATCATATTTTATGTCAGAATGCTTGTAACTAAAAAAAAATCTTGCATCTCTTGGCGGTCCTCTATTGCGGCGTTTGTGTTACGTTTTTCCTGTTACATTTTTGGTACTTTTCCAATCACACCTCTCCTGACAATACCCTCACATATTTTTTTAAATGCTGTACCAATTTTTTTAAATTATTTTACTCTACCAGTATTTGCAGTACCTAAATTTATTACTTCTTAACAGATAATCTGCAAATTATGCAACACAAATTACATTATTTACTAGAAATTGTAAAGTCTGAAATAAAAAATATTTGCTGCCAGGGACAAAAATCTAAGTGCCTGGCACCTAGGATATGTCAAGTATGGATATACATATATAGCAACTATGTTAATACTAAGCAGGGGCTGCACTGGCTTTTCTAAAGTTTTTGCCAATTTAGTCGCCAAATTCAAATTTTTTTCACCAAAGTGTTATATCATAATGAAACGGTAATCGCCAAAGGTTTTTTCCATCACCAAAATGATTTCGTTTTGCGCAAATTGCTAAGATGGCAATCGGCAGTGCGACCCCTGCTAAGTTTACATTATAAAAAGGAACAGATTGCTCTAACTATTCAAATTTGCACGTGGTCAAATCTTTATAAAACATAGTTAAGGCACTAGGATACCATATCGGAGGTTCCTGGGTCAATTTCATCTAGAAATAGGATTTGATTTTCCTAGGGCACCACCAGACGTAGACAAAAAATACCCCTCCTCTAGAGGTCTGCAAGGGCCTAATTTGGTGAGCCTGGCCCAAGCACTGGCATTCAAGACCCAGCCCGTTTCAAATATCAGACATTCAGCCCGGGCCCATCAATTGCCTCTCTTATTTAGTCTTGGCTCGGCTTGTGATGTGCCATTTGGTATTATTTTGTTTTTCTATTGTATTTTACGAAAATGTGAAAATTAAGTAATGAAATGGGATATTATTGAAAATTTTAAGTTGAATGTAGTAAGCCTAAAAATATTAACTAAACTTTAACAATTACCAAAAAATATAATTAATTAATAACAAGGAACTGTACACCAATTACAATTAAAATAGTACTAGAGATCCGAATTTCTTGGTTTAGAATATAAATCAAAGTTTCCAAGCTTTCGCACATCAACCAGATGTCTTTTTCAAGGAAGGTAGACAGCCATAAACTTTAAAAAGAAAGAAAAAGGAAGACTAAACGCATTCAGAATATCCATTTCTCTGAACTAGTAAGCTGTAACACTACAAAAGATCAGATTAGAGATAGGAGAAAAAATACATGCCGTCCCACCGTCATAGAAAAACACCCTCACCCCACTGCAGACACCCTCTGCCTGCCCCCCCATCCTACACAACACTCACGGAGTGTGGCAAATTTTTTTGCTGTCAACAAGCCCCAAAATGGTTTTACCATCTTAACTTTAGATTGGTGAAAACACTGTGCATGCCTCTGCCTCTTGTTGCTTTTCTTAGGATGCCCTGGGCTGTTATGGAAGTAAGTAAAACCTTCGAAACAGTTTAACATACCAGGAAATCCAGGAATTTTTTCTTCTTTATCATTGCGATAAAAAGAATGGGTCGACTTGGCCCAGCCCGTTGCTTTGTTCTCTAAACTACAAAAAGGCCTGACCTCGCCTGTGCAGACCTCTACCCCCCCCCCCCCCTCGCCCCAATTTGTGCCACAGGGCTAAGTTAACAGTGAACTCTAACTTCACAGTCTGATTGCTCACTAAGTATAAATACAGAGAGGGCTCCCTCCCCCCCCCCATTATACACAAAAATCAATGGTTCCCTTTTTCAGAGCTAGTATATTAAGGACAAGCTTTTTTTTTTTTTGGCTAACCTTCCGAAAGTGGCCCACTCCGATAGATGGCGCTCTGGCTACGCACATTTCAGTCAACCACTCCCTCAACTTCATTGATCCCATCACAGGGGCGCATACACAAGGAGTAGAGAGCAATTGGCGTCCCCTTAAGCATCAGTTAACACAGGGCAACCACAAAATGTACTTGGCAGACCATATTATGGAATATTTATTCCGACGGAATTGCCCAATTTCCTCAGAACATTGCTTTGAAGTCCTGATTCGTGCGATCAGGCAGTTCTTCCCCGGCAGATAAAGGTTTTCTGGCTTTTATTCTGCTAAGTAGACAGTTTCAGATTCATGAGGAAAACTCACTCTTCCGTCGTAATAAATATTTTACACATATGCAAGAATGTACATTCATAAAGGCCCTTTTAAGGGCCACCTAAAATCCATATTATTCACTTCCTTTGCCTATTTCATAACATTACGCTACGCTTCACGATTTAGCGATAACGTGTCGCCATCTATCGTCGCTTCAGAAACTACTTTTGGGCCACTTTCGGAAGGTTTACCCTTTTTTTTTTTCCACCCGTGGGGAAGTAAAGATTTTTGTGTACCACTGATTAACAAAATCTGGTGGTCCAGTATGAAGTTTACTAATAATGCTAATTGATAGTTCACTCATAATACTAATTATCAGGTTGTTCAGAAAATAATGGCAGATTTTCTGAGATGCCATATTCAACTTTCCCACAATGCTTGCAAAGTTTCATTCCAGTGACATTAGCCAACGAGATAAGGAGGGCTGAGGAGTGAGTACGGCATTCGGTCACTGATAACAATGTTCTGAAGGCAAATCCCAACATCAGTCAGTGAACTCGCCAAACAGTACAAGGTGTTGGTGCCAATCATTTCCATCAAATTGGTAAGGCCAAGAAGCTCGATAAGTTGGTCCCACACAAACTAATGGAACATCAGAAACAATGGTTCAAAAAGTGCAGTAACCTTCTGCTTCACAACAAAAAGGAGACCCTACTTGATCGCATTGTAACTTGTGTTGAAAAGTGGGTGCTATGTGACAACTGTAAGCAATCTGGACAGTGACTGAACCTTGTTGAACCACCAAAACATTATCTTAAACCAAGGTTGATGCAAAAAGTCTTGACAGTGTGTGGGATTGTTCAGTGTTATACACTAAAGGTTCTGAAATGCTGATGAAAGCATTACCTCAGTTACATACTGTAAAGAAATTGACAATGCACCAGAAGTTGTGTTCCAAACAGTCATCTTTGGTGAACAGGGAGGGTCCTTTTCTCCTCCATGTTAACGCAAGACCACATGTGTCACATATGACAAAACAGAAATGATACGAACTGAGGTTCAAACCCTTCCCACATCCTGCCTACGCGCCTGACTTGGCACCTACGGATTTCCACCTGTTCATGCATTTTAGCAATTACGTCAAGGACAGGACCTTCAGGAACCGAGAGGAGGCTGAAATTGCATTCTGGGAATTTCTTGTATCCAGGAGCCAGATATCTTTTGGACTGGCATTAAAGCACTTGTTCCACAACAAATGCTTGCGAAATGGTTACTTTCGAAGGTGCAGAGCAAGCATGTTGTGTGTTTTGGTTTGAGAAAACAATGTCTGCGACACAAAGTTCAAAGGAATTTTCGCACACAATATGGCAAATAACCTCTGAATAGGGGTACATGCTGTGTGTGGGGCACAATAATTTTGTGGAAACGGGCTGTTATATTCGTCATTTGATGGCGTACCCAAACACCTGTTTTCCAGATGGGTGGATTGGTAGAGGTGAGCCAGTAGCATAGCCACCTCATTCCACACTTATTCCAGATATGCATAGTTGTATAGCCCCATTCAAAACACCCTGTATTTTTTCAACAGAGTAGTTGAAAAAAAATACAGTCCTAGCACTAGGAAGTAATGAGCAGACTGTAAGGTAGAAAAGAAACTGCAAATGGTGGCATTTTTTCCTTGATCAAAATGTCAGTCAAGGAACAGTTATTTCACTTGGTAAATATTTGTTTACGTGCCCCATGAAGAGTAAATGTCTAAGTAATTGCACGCATGTATTTGTATTCAGATATCTTTATTAAGCTTTTTAGATTTAAATTATGTTTTAAAAGTATAACAAGGAAAAATAATTAAAAAAATATCAGCTATGCTATTGTGGGCCTCCTTTATTTAAACAATCAAGTTTTATAAACCAATGTTTTTCTTTCTTCATAATGATGCCTTACACAACAGAGTAAGAAAGTATGATTTATTCACTTATTTCATTAAATCAAATTTATTTTCTAATTCTTGTAACTTTCAGTCATGGTAGTGTCAAACGGGAAGTAAAACAGGAGTGTTTCTAAAGTGTGATAGTTTTTCTCTGTGCCTACATTTTTTCAAGGTAAAATTGCATTTTGAATGTTTAAATTCTCATCTACATTTGATCATATATATATATATCTTATGATTTATTCAGACTCTCACAACTTGTGGTTTTTGTAATCGTTTTTCTGTGGCAGATGAAGAGCGTGGGTTGAGCAAGGAAACTTATAGATGCATGCAAAACTAAAGTGATTCATCATGCAACTCTGAGGAAGTTATGATAATAAAAATTTTTTTGGTGGGCTTTTTTTTTTTTGATTGGAGGTTTAACGACCACCGCGAGCAACTCAATGGGCTATAAGCAGTCGCCCGTCCCTAATTTAGGGTCACTGGTTCCAGGGAAGGGAGAGAGCCAGTGCCGTAAGACAAACACAACATCCATGCCTCACCGGGATTTGAGCCCGGTCCCCTGTCGAATGAATGATCAGAAGCCATTGCTTAGACCACTGCGTCACCGGGGCAGTGAAAACAGAAATAGAGTCAAGTAGTACAAATTGTGTATGCATCTGCTATCGTGGTCACAATATCTAGAAATATTGTTCTCACAATAAATTTATCATCTGAGTAAAACCAGTTTTCAGATGGTGCATGTTATTCAATTGCATTATAACCCTTTTGTATTTTGTTAAGTAGGTTTTTCTTAGTTTGGAACTGAACATATAATTTTGATATTGAAAAAAAAACACTAAAAGAAACTATTTTAATAAGGGTATATTTTTAAAAGGTTACTAGACAAGCATACTAAAATTTAGAATTGTTTTAAGGCATGAATAAAGTACTTTCTTCAGAAACTTTCATTCAGCAAAACTTTAGGCATGTAACTACATTCTGTACAACATTTCAAAAGTTTAGCAGCAAAAACTATGCTTACCTGTATAATTATTCCAGGCTTTGACTTTTTTGGAAGGTATTCCATGCTTTCTTCTTCTAATAATAATTTTCACATTCAACTAATGAGTCACGTAGAAAGCAAAAAAACTACATGGCCATGTTATTATACAAAGCTGATATTTGAGACTAATTTAAAATTCGGACAAAGCAAAAGTAAATTTCCGTCTTTACTGGGTGGTATGTAAAAAGGTTATGAGAAGTAAATACAAATGATCAACAAGTTGTTTTTTTCAATTTTCCTTGAATAAGCCAGTTGCCTGGATGAAGCAATTTGTCAGATGATGATCATGCATCCCATAAACAAATGCACTGCATCCTGGAGAATTAACCAAGCAACAAAATTATGGGTAAATGTGTACTTTAGCGTCCTGCAAAATTACGTAGTAGAATTAGTTTGTTTCTCACATACAATCCAAAATGTCACCAGTCCAAAAGTTATGAATTTATCGTAAAATTCCATCACTTACACGATAGTACCATTAATAATACAGGTAGTCGTTAAAAGTACTTTATATATGTTAGCGGCATACATACGCTAAAAGCAGATAAGTGCCCAGTCTTAACTCATGCCTAGACCAACGTGTAACCGAATAGTTAGCATATGTCCACATGAACTTTCCTGTTAAACTGTAATCAAAAAGTTTCCAAATGAAAAAAAGCACTAGTCTCCTATAGTACAGAAAAACTTTGGACAAACAGATACAAAACGTTAGGGAAAGATATTGAATAGGAATAAAGTGAAGTGATATGCAGCGAACTTAACGTAGAAATTAAGCCTAACATACAAACAATCCGGCGAAGTGCTCAACGCCAAATAAAATTAACTGAAATTGAAAGAAAAACAAAGAATGATAAATCTCGGAAGTGGAACACGGAAATTCTAACCTCGTAATAATAATTTAGTGGAACTGAGAATGATTAATATGTCTTGTAATGCTGAGATTACAGATCCCGTTTGCTCGTTATTTTGCTAAGTTCTACCAAACTACTTCGAAACGCGAGGCTAAGTGTTTGAGCATGCGCGTTAAGTAGTTCAGTAGCTCTGCGCGTTGCCATCCCCAAAACTGTAGATTTTACAGTTTTAAACTGTTAAATGTGGTTACGGCATTTTTCTGTAGCGATTTACAGTAATTTTCTGTAAAAACTACAACTTTTTTTACAGTGCTCCTTGTTATTTGTTAAGTTGCTGCTTGCCATGCTTAGTGATTCCCCAGCATTGTGCGGGTCTCCAATTGGCAACCTACCAAGTGTTTTGCCAGTTAGTTGTATGTGAGTCTGGATAATTCGAGGCCGCTGTGGTGTAGCGATAGCATGTCCGGCGCGTAACTGGAAGACTCTGGGTTCGGTACCCGGTGGTAGCCGATGATAATTTTTCTGTGACTCACTGTGTATATACATGGAAAGAGCGATGACTTCTGTTTGATTTATTAAGGTTCTTCCCGCGAACCTCAACTGTCCGCAAACACGGAGTTCGCCTTAACCTTGATGAAGTGTTTTTCGTTTCTAAAAACTTTGCTTCCGCCAGGAGCGTTCGAGGTCTGCACGAGTCGGACCAGCCCTTAAAGCCGGGATTCTTTTAGTTAAAAAGACAAAACAACGGGCAGGTACAGGTTTTCTCCAATACACGTACAACCGGTCGAAACTTTTTTTTATCGCAATGCTAAAGAATGAAATCGTGTTTCCTGGTTTGCTTTGCTAGCAAATTGATGGGAGCATTTCGAGGACTGATCACAAATTAATTTTTTTAACATGATACCAAGACATAGCTCAGGACGTAATCAGAGGCCACGAAAACCACTTACATTTTTTCTATCCTCTGTATCTGTATGAATTAAAATGGTAAAGACACTTTGGAATTTGTTGACAAGAAGATGATTCGACCCTGACAGATTGAGTGGGTTGTGCGTATAGGGAAGGGAGTTATCTGGCTGTCTGCATCTGTATGGTGTGTGTGTGTGTGTGTGTGTGTGTGTGTGTGTGTGTGTAAGAGAGAGAGAGAGTGAGACGACATCAGCTGTTTCTACTATCCCCAATTCCCGTAGTGACTGACTTTTGTAGTGAACTTACTTGTCATTTCAGCGAAAAGAATACTTTATTACACTCCTGTGGCATTTCGCTCGGAAAACTTCTCGGCAGCAGTCCCCTGTCTATGTTTTCATGTACTCATATTTGCAAATCTAACTTCTTTTACCTTGGAATTTAATAAATCGAAAGAATTAGGGTAAAAGTGATATTTGGGAGCATTTAAAACTGCTTCCCAATAAAAATCCTCTCTGTCGTACAACTTCGGACAGTACATTAAGTGCAACAATTTTTTGAACAACGACAGTTTAAGATTAGGAACTTCTCATCTTAAGAGAAATAAATGCGCTTCTGCTGCTAGAAGCTCCGCGTCCAAATTTTCTGTTTATATACTGCATAAGACGAAATTTTTTTTCTGCAATCATGTATGTTAATGTACTTAGGCTTAATCGGGGATTATATAAAAATTAAGTCTTTAATCTTATTAAAACTTTAAGTTTATGAATTGACTAGTGTTTAGTCTAGGGATTGGTACGCAAATAAGTTGCATGATTTTTTTTCAAGTGCGCTATACTTCGAAAATATATTTTTTTCGTGCTTAGTCTGTTTTCTTATTTACGGTTATATTCTTCAGTAATTTCTAAAATTTATTTAATCTTTTTCGCTAACAAATGTTCTCAAGAATATCTCATTTTTAAATAATTATTTCCAATAATATCTGTCAGTATTAAATTTTCACGGTTTAATAAATTTCAATAGAAAGACAAAAGAGCAGAAAATTGGCGCATCACGGGCCGTGCCTAAATAATAGCTAAAATTGACGGACTGGGATTCGTGCCTAATATCAGAAACGCGCTAGGCGGGGCTAAACAAATAAGGATCGTGTAGACTTCTAAGGGCGTATATAGAAATTGTTTTCTTGAGGTGGGGAGACGGGAGAGGAAAAAGAAAAGTTTTTGATATCCATTAGAACAAAATAAAAATTAATGAAAAACTGAAGAAAAAATTAAAGCATTTTTTATAAAGCAAGTCATTTTTTTAAATTAACGCAGTTTTTAATGTATATCGCATATTAACCAAAAACGTAAACAAATAAAATGCTTTCGGCAGGCAAAGCTGTATTGGCCGCCTCTCTCTAAATACACCCAAGGCCTCAGCACTTTTTCCGTAAACAATTATTGTGACATTCCGCAGTGCTATATTTCAATGTAGTCAGCCACATACCCTCCAGGATCCAAAGGAGAAACGGGGATACACTGCTCAGGATACGTTTTTTAATCTACGTCAGCAATGAACAAAAACTGGCTGCCTCAGTTATGTAAGAGCTGGCTTCTGACTTTTCGTCCGAGATGTGTTTGGGTTCGAATCCTGGTCAGGCCTGGAAACCGAGTTTGTCTTATGGTACTGTCACTCTACCTTCCATGGAACTCCGGGACCTAATTTAAGAATGGTTTATAGCCATATGGTCGTTAAACACACAAACAAACAAACAAACAAACGTGCAGCATCTCAATTTGATGTCAATATTTCTCCCTCCCTTAAATCAATATATCAGATAAAAATCTGCCAAAACGTATGATAGATTTTATCAGTTAACTAATGACATCTGAAAATTTGCTAACAGGCTCTCCCAAATGAATACTGGGCCCTTCTGTCTTGTCTCTCCCCCCGCCCTCCCACCCGACCTTAATGCTAGATTTGCTGCTCGCCTTGTAGGATTTTACCCGGCTGACTAACACATGTAACCATATGTAGGTGAGGCTTACCGTTAGAAATGTATTTTTTTTCAGCTTATACAAAACTTACTTATCCGCACTTGAAAACCACTAAAATTGTAGTCTCTGACCAGTCGTTTTCATGTGCGGAAAGGTAAGCTTTGTGTCAGCTGAAAATAATCACACTTCTAATTGTAAGCCGCACCTACAGTCTCAGGTTTCTGGCTATACATCCGGATTCGAATCCCGTGCGAGGCATGGGAGGTTAGCTCGGACTGTCTCCGTTCCTTGAAGATAGGAGCTCCAAATTAGGGACGGCCGAATGGTTGTGTCGGTGGCTCATGTGATGGCGCTAATCCCCTCCCCCTTCCCCCCACTATTCCTCATAGAATCGTCGTGAGTTCCCGACTAGCCGTCCGAATGGTTACTACCAATTTCACCTAATATTGAAGATTTCAGTAGGGCTATAAACCTACGGTAGGAAATACTAGTGATAATTCACTTTCCCATTTTGCCTAATACTTCTGTCATAAAATGGGAGAAAGGGTATTTATTATGAAGTACTCCTCCGCTTTTAAGATCAGTTCACCTACTCTGGAAGATTTTCGCTATTCTTTCACCCTCTTATAGTTTCACTCAACCCTTCTTTCTCGAAAAAGGAAGAAGTTTTCTCTCTCACTTTTATAACTTGTTCTGATTCACTAAACATACAGTACAAAGTCTAACTTGGGTCCACAGGTTTCAGTTAGAGTACACTTTATGAAACTTTATGGATGTTAGATGTTAAAAGCGTCTCCCTTCTTAAGCGTCTCCCTTTTTACGACTACCAAGGGGTTTACTACTCAATGGGCTATAAGCAGTCGCCCGTCCCCAATTTAGGGTCACTGGTTCCAGGAAAGGGAGAGAGCCAGTGGCTTAAGACAAGCACAACATCTATGCATCACCGACAGTGTATTTACTTAATACAAATTTTTAGACCTTCCTCATCACGAAACGGGCAGCTTGTACCATAACTAACCACTCCCATAAATTACATTCTGATTGCTTGTTCCTTTCTCGGTGTTGCAATTTCTATTAACAGTAGTGCATTTTGGTGGACGTTAAAGAGAGAAAAGCTCAACGTTCAAAACGTCTCTGTATATATTTAGTGGAACGTTCCCATCTTCCGAAGTAAAAAACGGAGATAGTATTTTTATTCAGAGGTTATGGTTTCTAGAAGGTAAACTTCACTACACGAAAGAAGATGGTTTTTAAAATAAGTTTTGCATTTGGCATCTGGTAGAATTCAGCCCCTAAATTTTACATCCATTGCATTGCCTTAAAAAGCAGAAAGAAACTGACAAAACAGAAGACGCAAAAATATCAAAAACTAGAGAGGTCTTGCTGATGGGGTAGGCTAAAATGCTTTAGCAGCTATTTAAATTGAAATAAGTGCAAATTAGTAATGGTATAAATCATTCCTTCTTGGTGGCTCGTCGTTCACGCAAAATACGCATTCACGAATGATGATTCAAATATATGGTCATTAAACTTCAAGACTGTCACTGCACTCACAAAGTAAATCAATCATTAGACAGGGCGACCCACAAGTTTTCAAGGTCATAGCGAATATTGCCACCGCCAAATATTAGGGGAGCTCTTCATTGTGGTGTGATTGACAAAGAGCGATGTTTAACCATAAAGAGTGATCTCATGAATGAATCACAAAAAAGCGCCTGCGGGGAAAGTATAGGGGGAACAACTAAAAGAACAGGAGCTTCCACCCATGCACCATTCACGATGAATCTTCACTCTCGAGAACAAGTTAGGTACATGATTCAAATGAATACATTCTCGTGTTATTTCCATTCTTAAGTTTCACTATATTTCCTGGCTCGTTTCTCATTCATTTAAGGGTATAACGAAGTAAATTTCTCCGTCATTTTTGGTCTACGCCGGGATTCGAACCCGAGTACGCTTATTCCGGAACAAGTCGCTCTACCAACTGAGCTACGCAGACATGTATTCTGATTCCTATCTGCCTTTATGTCATGTGCGTCCTGCTGGCAGGTACGTCACATCTCGCCCTCCCCCCGAAAGAGGACCGGGGGCATGGCCCACGGATCAGCCGTGACCATGAATCGTTGCAGGCAGACAACCACTGTAGAACGTGCACTTGAGAACTCCCAGTCAATCTGCTGTGTGGAATGCAACATCACACATTTTTTATTTTTCGAAGCGCTGGAGAAGGGATTCTCTGATTTTTCCTGTCTCGCGGTGTGGAAACAACATCACACCAATGCGAGATTTTGAACGCCCGGGTCATCCGGATAGTTCGGGCGCCATTATAACGAAGTAAATTTCTCCGTCATTTTTGGTCTACGCCGGGATTCGAACCCGAGGCCGCTTATTCCGGAACAAGTCGCTCTACCAACTGAGCTACGCAGACGTTTTATTCTGATTCCTATCTGCCTTTATGTCATGTGCGTCCTGCTGGCAGGTACGTCACAAGGGTTGACACTTATTAAAAGAATTTCTTTTGAACTCACACTGGCAAAAGGAAATTAAACGCGCTGTGATCACAGTGTGTGGCACTAATGGCGAACTGAATGATCCTTCCCAGCGGTGAGAGAGATCCATCCAGCATTCACGGCGAAGAATAATTCGTTATTACCGAATCGAACACCAGCAGTGCGTCACTACTGCAAGTGTTAGAATCTTGTAATTTTCAAATATAGATTTATATTGTTTTCCTGATAGAATGCCTGGAATTTTGAAATCTTAAAATTGAATTTGGGAAAACGCTATCTTTTTTTTTTACGGATAAAAATTTATTTTCGGGGTAAAATATAAATTTTTTTCTGCGCTTACGATTTTGATTTTTTTCCCAAATTTCTCTTGGGACGAGCTCTAAAATATACACATTTTGACCGCATGTTTAAATATTATATAATTTCATGAAAAATGCATGTTAAACCTACCAGCACTTTCAAAGCCGGTTATAGCTAGGGTTATATTAAGATTAAGGCAGCCTAGGGTTATATTAACGACTAAGGCAGCCTAGGGCGTAGGCCCAGGCCGCCCAGATGTGGAGCAGCGCGAATTCCTAAAAGTTCTTCGTCAGAAGAAACAGCAATAACTCTTTCCTAAAATTGATATTGCGTTAAGATTTGTTCTGAGCATGATGACTTCTAAAGTGTCTGATGAAAGTTCTCTTAGTATTCTTAAGAATTTGTTCTTGGATTTGGTATTCCCCAGTTTGGCTAGTTTTGTTGCATATGATCGACTTGTACAATAACTTGAATTTCAAGATGTCGTTAAAGGCTTTCCTGCCCTGAAACTACGTTGAGTGGACTTGTAAGAAGAGCTATAATTAAAAACAATTTTTCAATATTCATAATAATAGTTCAAGATGATTTTTTAAGCTTCTAATGCAGTCCACTTTTTAAATTATTATTTTTCTGTGTTTTTTACCATTAAAATTATCGTACTTTGCAGCTGTTTCATTAGTATCGTAACGATTCGCGCTCCTGCATAGCTCTTATTTAATGTAGCAACGCTGTCGCGTGAGCCGTCACATGATTTTGTTGGTTGGTTCCAATAGAATCACTGCTTGAAAAGAAAAAATGGAATCGGGAACCTTTGAAACAATAACAAAAACAGGCAGTTTATTTCGCTAATACTCTGTGGGTTGGGATTTCTCAAAGGGCAGGTTAATGGAGTTATCAATTGACACCAAGTCCCCATCCGCTACTATATGGACCGTAGACAGACGCCGTTGCAACGCCAAACTAACAACCCAACCTCTCTCTCAAAACCAAGGCCCCTTCTTTCACTTTTCCACTTCCGAAGTGTTTCTCCTCTCCTAAGAACTTTCAGAACATCTCCACTGCCAACTTAATCGGATTTCCGAGTTAATCTTACCTACGTTGGGCTACCTGCAAACAACCTAAAGCTTGGGTTTCTCTCATTAACATGCCCTTGAGATAATCCCATTGCCACACAAGACAGGTACAATACACTTCAAATATTTACGTACTAAGCCGATCTTAATGCAGTTAATCGCGTGTATCTGAGAGCAACAGGCTTAAAACATCATGATTTCATCCGCTCTGGACAAAAATGACGTAAACAAAGAATTTGCACGTGGGAATGAACATGTAATACATATATGAATTAATTTTCATGACCTGGGGGTTAGAGAATGTTACAAGTATTTTATGAAGCATAGAGAAAAAGTGTTTATCTCTTCCTGTCAGGGCTTCCGTTATAACAAGACACACTCGTATGCAATTTTAAGGAAGGGCATGTAAATAATTATTGTAAATACCGTAAATGATCAGCAATGCACTTATGTTTCGGAAATATTTTTAGGTGGGGACGGGCACCTACAAGGAAGGCTGGCCTGGGCACCTAAAGATTTAAAATCACTCATTGATCATTTCTGAAGCTTGTTTAAAACATTCAACCTATTCATTTGCTACGGTAAAGCATAATCACAAAACTGGATGCATTGTTCTGTTTTAATCTGGGGATCCATTCAAGGGGCATAGTTCCATCATATGACAGTTAAATTTTAAAGATTACATCCCCAAGAAGTGTATGTTTCCACATAGTTATGGATGTGGTGTAACAAATGACGTGGCAGCTGAATTTATATTAGATTGACCGAAAGGAAATTTTTATTCGTAAAGTTGAACGAAATCTGTATCTTCATTTTCTTTAGAAATAATACGATAATAGTACAGTAGACACCCAATGTGTTATAATTCTTCACATACAAACTTATAAATTACTGTAGTAACTAAAAGTGTTACTCTACATAGCAATGACATAACAGTGTACTACATAAAGTGACAATTCAGTGTATAACAGAAATTTTCTTAAAAAAACTGATATTTCAGTTGTTATGCTGACCATGATTTCTCCTTTAAGGAAACTGTCTATAAAATATATATATATATATATATATATATATATATATATACACTGAAGTGCCAAAAAAAATGGAACAGACAAGCTTATGCAAAATACATAACAACGTCACCTATGCGCGTACTTGGTTGCGTCCGCCAGTGCGTATATAAAGCGATAGACATCCTTGCCAGCTGTCAGAGCTGTTTCCGGCATCAGAATGACAAGTAATAACGATTTAAGCGGTTTTCGACACGGTGTCATAGTTGGGGCTCGTGAGATGGGTCATAGTATTTCGGAGGAAGAAACAAATTTCGGATTTTCACGGACGACCATTGCAAGAGTGTACCGTGACTACAAGAATTCCGGTAAAACTTCCAACCTACGATACGAGTGTGGCCGTAAAAAGATATTGGGTGAACGTGACCATCGTCGGGTGTCAAGATTCGTTTCACGCGTTAGGCTTGCAACAATCTCGCAGGTATCATCGGAATTTATTGCTGGACCCCTCAACAAGCTTCAGCGTCAGGACTGTGTAACGTACCCTGCACGATATGGGCTTTGGGAGCCGACGTCCAACTCGAATCCCCTTGATGGGTGCACGACACAGAGCTATGCGCCTCGCTTGGGCACGGCAATACCACCAGTAGACACTTGATGACTGAAAACACGTAGCCTGGTCTGATGAGTCGCGTTTCCAACTGTATCGGGCAGATGGAAGGATTCGTGTGTGGCGCAAACCCCATTAAGCCATGTATCCCACCTGTCAACAAGGAACTGTACTGGCCGGGGTTCGTAATGGTATGGGGTGTGTTTACCTGGACTTCAGTGGGACCCCTGGTACGTCTATAAATGTCTGTGACCGACCAACGCTATGTGCGCCTCCTTTCTGACGAGGTACACCTGTTCATGTCCTGCATTCATGCTGATGGGTTGGGCCTGTTCCAACAGACAATGCAACTCCACACAAGTGTCGGGACGCCACATTATGGAGGAGCATTCATCTGAGTTTGGGGTGTTGTCATTCCCACCGAAGTCCCCAGATGTGAACGTGATAGAACACATTTGGGATGCCATGCAACGCGCTATCTAACGCAGGAATTCGAAACCTCGGAATACAGCGGAATTGTGGAACGCTCTGCAGGAAGTAAGGTTTGCATTGGCTATAGCATATTTTCAGAAGCTAGTGGAGTCTATGCCCCGTCGTATTTCTGCATTCCTGCGCTCGCGTGGTGGACCTACCAAGTATTAGGCTGGTGTACCAGTTTTTCTGGAACTTCAGGGTATATATAAGACAGTTTCCTTTTATATATATCGAATTATATACTGTATACATATATGCAGGGTGATTCATAAAGGAGTATACAGTTTCAATGCACCATAAAGCAAAAACAATGTAAGATATTTCATGTTACCTGTAACAGAATTGTAGGGGAATGTTGCAAGTTTTCTTAGAGGCAGTCTCAGATGTTCTATGTGTGCACCCTTAGACACACGACACACATCGAGCCGGTAATCCATTTCCGCCCAAACGCGAGGTACGGTATCTGAATCAAGCGCAGTGATAGTGGCTCTGATACGCTGTTTCTGCTCCGCTAGATCAAAAAGAAGGGGAGGGGTGAATATCTTGTTCTTTACGTACCCTCCCCCCCCAGAAAAAAGTCGCAAGGTTTTAAGTCAGGACGTCTGGGTGGTCATTTGATCAGTGGCATGTTGCAGTCTGCCGCCCGTCCAATCCATCGGTGAGGAAGATGTTCATCGAGATAATCTCGCACGTCGCCTATTCAGTGCGGTAGTGCACCATCCAATTAGAGAATAAAGTTGTCACTGTCGTCCTGCAACTTAGGCATCAACCAAAGACTTAACATATCCAGAAAAGACCCCCGCGGTACAGTTTTCTCGCAAAAAAGGTAGGGGCCGTACACTTTCGTTTTCGACACAGCCCAGAACACATTTACTTTAGGGGAATCTCGCACGTGTTGCACTATACATCTCTGATTCTCCGTTCCCCAAAAGCGAACATTGTGCTTGCTTTTCTGACCACTCAATTCAAGAACACAAAACTCCTTCTCCACTGCAGACGTAGCCATTTTGGCTGACTAGTCACGTGACACGCGCGCTAGCGCTTGCGTCACTTCCCTCAGTAGCGGGACACAAACTTTATGAGTACATCTACCTAACGGTTCGCAGTTGTGGTCCCTGTCTTCAACTGTTACTGTTTTACAGCATCTGGAAACTGTATATTTCTTTATGAATCCCACTGTATACCTTTAAATAAAAATACATACTGAATTCTACCTGACGTAATCCCAAGGGACGTATAATCCTTAGACCACGAAATTCAGGAAAAGAAAAAGAAATCCTTCGTATAATCTGCTGTGGCGCGCAGTCCGCAAGCTGTCAAATTCATGAAAAAAATATATATACCACCGCATAGTCCATATATATATGAGTGTGTGTTTGTTAACAGTATCTGATGCGATTTTCGTTTCGATTGTTTATTTCTGCTTTACCAAGGATTTGTAGTCTATGATCTCAACTGCGTGTAACGTGGCAAATAAATAAAGAAATACTCGAGATGTTGATCTCGAACCGTCATATTTCATATAGAAAAGTCGTTCACTGAATTATTTAGCAGTTCTAATAAATAAGAAAAAAACATGATATCCTTATAAATAAAAAAACTGCCATTCTTCAATACTTTTCTGTTACTTTCAGTTGAATAAAGAGTAAAAATTATGAGCTGTTTTCATCATTACCTCCGCACCGTACAAACCATGACGTTACGGCAGCACGCAGTTCCGTAATTAAACTTGCGGCACCCATTAACGTGTGAAATTCTTATTTTCCCACAGCACCTGATCGTCCACCAGAGCAAATGCGTGTATGTAGGAGATCATTAACCATTATTACGCAATTATTGCTAGATGAAGTTCTACCGATGTCTCTTGAGCCAATGTTACGAAGTTCGAAGAATGCTGGGAAGGGAGACATGGAGGAGACTTGAGCCAGTCTGCTCCATGTCTTTCCAGCATGTTTTCCAATTTCGTCCACCCATTTTCTACATGGACTTCTTGGTCTTTTCCTGTTCATTGGAAACCAGTCTAGTATTGAAGTGGTCTAACAGTTGTCAGTTCTGGTAATATGTCTGGCCCATTGCCATTTCATTGATTTTACCTTGATTATGATTTTCTAAGCTCTTGTCATTTTCCAGTGATTCACTAGTTCCTCTTTTTATTTTCCTGTTTTCATCAATACTCCTCTCTATGCTTCTTTCAGTTGCCTGCATTGCCCGACTTTTTTTTTCTTTCTGTTAAGGTCACAATTTTCTTTTCAGACGTAAGCTCATATTGTTTTTGAAAAGTGCAGTGCATCTTTCAAATTCTCCCCAATCAAGTTTAACATCCCTATGTATTTTTCTTCGATGTGGCTGTCTCTTGGTATCTGTTGCTCAATGTACATGTAGATATCGGATCGTAATTTTAATAAAGAGTTGATGCATTTTTTTTGTTCTGCCAACGAAATAAAAAATGTGATTCCTAAAACACACAATAAAAGAATTAAATGAAAACATCAGTAAAAAAATATATATGCATTTCTTTAAGAACATTCCCAAATGTTAACATTCTCCTGTGTTTAGAAAAAATCAAAAGGCAATTTCATTTTGTAAGATTACATACTTTGCAGCGAAGAACACTGGTAAGAAAACAAACGCTGAAAGTCAGTGGTCAACAAATTCCGATAGAACATGAAAAGTTAACGGTACAATTATTCAATGACCTACTAGAATATCAGAAAACCGGGAAGCTATCGAATAACTGACATGCCATTAAATAAGTGATACATCGAAAGAAATAAGACAGCTCTTGAAACTTTCCGCAGCTAAGGATTGTGAAAATGACAGCTGCGGCCCGCAAGCATTCATCTCTGTGATCGTTCCAAGCTTCATCCAAGGTCATCATCAAACGGAGGAGTTAATTGATACAACACATTATAAATTATTGATATAAAACATAACAAATTATTCCTATAAACTACGTGTCATTTCAATGCTTTTAGCTATTTCATAAAATAGTGAAAAAGTTGTAAGTTTGTAATTTTCAAATACATATGTCTATTATTTTCCTGGCAGCAGCTCTAAAAAACCAAATTTCGAAATTTAAATGTGACGCTGTGAAAACGGCATTTTCTTTCCAGCTAAAAATTTATTTACCTGATAATTTTTTTTCTGTTTAAGATTTTAGTTTTTTCCACAAAATTTGCCTCTAAGCAAAGAGGCAAGGATTAACTGTTGAAGACAGGTGTTAAGCAGAGATTAAAGAATGCTCTTATGGCTTGTAGGAGGGACTGCAGGAATTCCTTGGTGAGGGGGACTTGGCTTTTTAAATCTGACGGTCTTTGGTTTGAAGGGAGCGAGAAACCCCTTTTGAGTGCCGGTGCAAAATTGAGATTCTGGAAATCGTTGGTTGCTTTCTTCCACGCGGGAAAATCGTTAGGCTGATTACGAAAAGCTCGAAGTACGTCTGGGTCCACAAGACGGATGAGGGGCTAACCAGAAGGTGCTCCCATTTACCGTCAATATGTTAATTCTCCAGCCACGGAATAAATTGAATTAAACGTTTACACTTTGCTGTTTTAAATAAAAATCTGAAGTTATAATTTCACGTATGCTTTCTTTGTATCGAACCACAGCAGTTTCGTCTGATGCGTTAATAAAATAAAGATTAATGACAACACTTGGTCTGCGCTTGATTGAACCAAAGATATATAAAATGTGATGACTCTGGCTAGATGGTAAATACACTGATCGTCAAAAAAATAGTTGCACCCAGAAGGAAGCAGCAGACAGGAATGAACCTTGTCCGGTAGGTTTTGACATCGCGAGAAATGCCAATTATTCAGGTATCACGCTCGGCGACGCACGAGACGCAAGTAAGGAAGGGTTGTAGCGCTGTGCCTGACCGGCTACATAAGGTCGTCCCGTTGCGCGTGCTTGCCATTCTGACTCGTGCTGTTCTGTTGGTTGCATCCTTTGCAAATGAAGTATGCCTCGGAGAAAAGTTCGGAAGCAATTCTAGCAGATGGAAGAGTTCTAGAGGACTGCATCGTCGAGTAGCGGGAGGATCTTATTGCCGTATTGCGCGCCATACCGGTCGTGCGGATATCACCACAGCACATTGTTGGCAGAAGTGGATAGAACAAGGCACGCAGAAGCGACTGGAAAGGTCTGGGAGACCTAGATGAACCACGGAGAGAGAGAACCAACGGTTGGTCCGACATGCGCGGAGTGACCCAACAGCTACGATTGTGGATATTCAGCGAGCAGTGGTGTCCTCCATGAATCGTCCGCTTAGTGCCAGCACCATTGGAATACTTCTGCACGACCGTTACGACAACATTAGTGTATGGTCGCCAAATTCTGCTATTGTGTCATGCCAGACTGTCATGGAACCATTAAGAATGGCAGCGGGTTATTTTCAGTGACGAGTCCCGCTTTTGTCTTGGAGGAGACGACCACGGAAATCCGTGTGTGGAGGCACCGTGGTCAGCGCTAACATGAACGGTTTGTTTTTGAGCGTTTTATGTCCAGAAGATCTGGTGTCATGGTGTGGGTTGCAATTGCCTACGATTCCAGGTCACCTTAGGTGTTCATTACAGGTACTTTGACAGCCCAACGTTACGTTAATGAGATCCTGCAACCAGTGGCCCTACCTTTTGTGAACGCACACTCCGGTGAGATTTTCCAACACGACTACGTTCGTCCGCATACTGCTGCTGTCTCGAGAGCTTGCCTTCAAGGCAATGATACTTTTCCATGGCCAGTATAATAGCTACAGCGATCGCCTATTGAAAATGTGTGGGATGCGATTGGACGCGCTATCTACACCCCACCCCTACCGCGCAATCTGTAGGAACAGCGTGAGAAGATTCTACTGCATAGGATGGCTTTTCCATTCCATGCAGTTGAATCTAATGATGCCTAGGAATCTGTACAACTCCATGCCGAAACGTGTGGCATGCTGTGTGAGCAAACATGGCGGCCGGACGCCATACTGAGAGAGATTACTTGTTGGTCTGTAGCGGAATAAATATTGCCGATGTCAGTTTCCATGGTTAATCATTTATTGTTCCTGAAAACCTTAACTTTCCTTCCGAATAGAATTGCAATTAGAATCGTTCTTCTGGGTACACCTTTTTTGTTTGACGATGTGCGCGTATTCATAAAGATGTATAGATTACGAGAGTCGTCATAATCGTCCAGGATGTACGATAACTCGTAAGCACCATGACCGCCGCTTTAACCGCACGGCATCGTATGTCCTGTGTAGCCTGGCGATTGTCTTCGAAGCTCCCCGCTGGCACTGGGACTACGGTATCAAGGAAAACGATATATCGAAGTCTTAACACAATTCTGCTTTATGCCAGGAGACCCATGGTTTGTGCCTCGCTAATGGCCCTTAGCAAGAGAGTCCCCTTAGACTCGTGCAGAAAATATGCTCCTGAAGCCCAGACAAATGTTCCGATGTTGCTTTTAAGTAGAAGTCAAGTTTCAAACAGATTCTCGTCAGCATTTGATCTGGAGCGAACGCGGAACTCGTAACGATCTTGCAAACGTCCACAAACGAGACTACTACGGAAGCTGAGATTTGTTCGGGTGGGATGACATTATGTGCAATATGTGCATATCACTCCACATGCTCGCAAGCGGTAATGCGAACGTTGAGACCTATATGGCCGAAATCCTAGAACCCTATATCAGAAATTTTCGGTGAGCTGTTGGCCTCAGTTTTTTTCATGGATGATAACGCTCTCACGCGCAGGACTCAGCTTGTCGACCATTTTCTCCAGAGCGAGGATATTCCACATATCGATTCGTATTTCTCGTGATTTGATCCCTATAGAGCATGCCTGGGATGCTCTGAGAAGACACGTAGCAACTCGCAAGCCCCCTCCCAGAACCGTTTCCGAGCTACGCACGTACCTCATCTAGGAATTGAATTCTTTAGCTTCATAATTCATCATAAATCCAGTAATGAGTATTGTACTATCGTTGTGAGAGATTTCTGTCCGTAAGAAGTTGCCTCATTCCTTATTCAAACATTTTTTGGTTGCATTTTTTGGATTTCACCTTAACGACATTTTCCGATGCTGCCCATATTTCCGCAAAATGTGTCCCTATTCGTGTGTTGTTCAAAAATGTTAATTACCCTTATGATCGTGTTTCTTTACATGCCAAATGACTGTATACGCAAAATGTGTGCATATTTGTTTCTTATAAAATGTTAATTACCATTATGATTGTGTCCCTTTACGTGCCGAATGTCTGTTTCATCTGCTACGTGTTTTTCCTTTTTATATATGATAACGCCTTCCTCTCTTTAATGTTGGACATCAATGTATTTCAGGGCTGCATCAATCCGTTTCAGTCTAGGTATCTGATTCATAGGTCTGCACGAGCCTTATTTGTTGATTTCTCCCCGGCTACAACTCGTGCGTTGAAGGCCTAGTTCACTAATTGCAGCTATTATTTATGCCCGTGATATGCTATTTTGCATTGGTTTTTTTTCTATGGTATGTTATTAAATTGTGAAAATTAAATAATGTAATGCGATATTATTGAAAATATTTATTTGAATGCAAGCCTAAAAATATTAGCAAAACTTTGGCAATTATCGAAAAACATTACTTTTTAAGAGAAAAAATAAAACTAAGCGCGTTCAAAATCTCCCTTTCACTACAAAAGGCAATCCCTATACGGATTAGGTACATAATAAGCAATCAATGTCGTCTCATTCTCTGTCTGTCTCTCTCTCTCTCTCTCTCTTACACACACACACACACTACACAACTTCAGACTCCCTAAGTTCCCCACTCCCAACAAGGCGCACAGTTTCTCGTGGTCGAAACTTTTTCTTGTCAGCATGCCCGAAAGTGTTTTTACCAACTTAATACCTACAGATGGTAAAAACTACTGTGAGTTCCTCTCCTTGCCTCTGTAATTACACCCTTGCTTACGTCCATCATGTCGTGGATGTAAGTAAAATCAACAAAACAGTTAAACAGACGTAGAAATCGGGAAACACGAGTGTTTGTTCTTTCTTTACCATTGCCATAAAAATAATGAGTCTGTTTGGCCTACCCCAGCTCGGTTGTAAGTATCTGAGGAAACCCCCACGTGTAGAGGAAAAAATCTGGTTTACTGAAAAACCTATCTTAGTTGTAAATAGAATGCCACACAGAGAGACGAGCCATTTTTCGTAGCAATTCCTCATATTTAAGGTTTCGGCCCCACTACATACCTCTCATACAAATGTTAACGCTTTTCAACTTTTACACTTAAATACAAAACAAGGTAGTCCTCGATCTCCAAATATATAAAGAAATACTTCGTACTTCCTCATCTCCATTGTAGCAACGAATGATGACACAAGTTCCTTTTGGTTTCGAGAAATTTCTTCATGTAAACATTTCTCTGAAAGTAAAAACAGCCAAGTGTTTTTTAATCGCTAACCTCAATGTAGTAACAACTGAATTTGATTTCAACCTGAAAAAGAAGTAAATCATCCCGTCTCAGACTCTCACCTTACATCCCGACTTTTCGGTTCAAGCTGTAAATTAAGCAATGCATGCAGTGACATATTTGTTTCTATCAGTGCATTTCGTCATCTTCAGCAACTCTGTCGGCGTTTTGTGAGACGAAAATATTTTTTTAACGCAGCAATAAAATGTTAGGCCTCTCAGTATAGGACCGTATCCGGCCCGTTTACAGAAGTTTTTACTTAACTGATGAAAAAAAAAAGACGCTGCCCGACCCAGGGTTTCTGACCAGCCCAGGACAGTGTCTATATCTACGCTGAACTTAAAGTAATGAACTTTCCGAACCCCTCGGATTTGTGTGAGACACAAGCCCATGAAATCGTAGTAATCTTCAGTAGATATTTAGGTGTACTTATAAACTGGTGTACTTGTGACTGTAAATAGTGTTTCAGATCAGCTGCACTTTAACACCGACGGTTTCACAAAAACTAAAGATTAATAATTTAAGCACTTTAGAATAAGAGTGATACTACATCTTTACTCTAAGATTTTCCGTGTATAAACATATTAACATAAGAAAAATCGAACTTCTGCATCATTGTTCTACCCTGTATTTTAAAACAAAGCGTAGCCGATTATTCCTGTTCATCGATCTCCGGGAGGTTAGAACGCTGGAACCACTGAAAATATCAACCGTGCGTCGGATGTAAACCTTAAGTCGTTGGACCCCAGATATTGCCACAACCCACCCCATCCCTCTAATAAATAAGGGCGTGTTCCTCCTCCTTGTGCATTCCTTGAGTGTAACTCTTCTTTCGGGCGCTCTAACTTAAATCTCCGAGCTTCCAAACTCTAAGGGTTGTTTAAGAAGGGATTAGACATTCCTTTCTTAAATCTCTACTCCTGTTTTAATTTTCTTGTCCCGACAGTGACAGAAATAAAAGTTGTGCACACTATTAATGATTTCGAATATGATTTATTAACGCATATAAGCATTTGCGGTGCGAAGGTTGTACGTATAGCATGCATGGTCTTATGCATTGAGCACCAATATCATACATCGTGTTTTGTAATAATAATTATAAATTTGGGGTTAATTAGAAAGGATGATTTCCTTCTTCCAAACGTAAAAATACCAGCATTAATATTGATACTATTCAGCCAGGCAAAAAAAAAAAAAAGAAAAAAACTTTTCAAAATGCAAAAGCGTTTTTAGATATGAATTTAATATGAGAAGTTACTTAAAAAAAACGCTAAGGACTTTTGGCCGCTGACTGTCCAGCTGGAAGATGTCCGTAATTTGAGAAGAAGAAAGGGGTGGAAGGCTTCTTCCAATGTCCTCAACACCGATACAATTAATTGTCAGTCGGAAAACTCGAAGGTGTGGTACTTAAGCAGTAGTAAAGGGAAAACATTATTTGAAGTTCGAACCCAACCAAACGTACATTTTATTCCATCCCAACTACTTCTGTAAAAAGAGATCATTCTGTAAGGCTCCTTAGTTCCTTTTCTTGTTAGATCAATTTCAATGCTCAGCTCCGTTCTTCCTCGGTGGGTATGGGAGTGCTGGGGAATGTGGGTCAGTGCAGCAGTAATTCATTCACAGCAAGGTGACATCAGAAATACAGTGCAACACAGACTGATCTCATTCTTGCTTTCCACAGACAGGGAGTGAGGAGGCCTTGCTACACTTCACAACAGTACAATCTTAGGAGAACCTCAGAACCAAGGGGGCTGAAGATTTTTCTGGGGCCTCTGTGTTTGACGACAAACAATGCTCATACACTATATAATGAATTAGCTTTATTATCTTTCCGCTAAGCTAATTAATATGAATGATTCTCTTCCTACCAGCTAGCTAATGATATACTTGTACTAAGCTTCAAAATAGTGAATTCAAAAGGGTGTTGTTACTAGTTAATTACGAACGTAAACAAAGTCTTAACGCTGGTTATTTATGGTAATGAATAAATGTTATAAACCTAACAGCCAGACAGAGGTCTGACAAAAACTATGAATTGAGAAAGACTAACTTACGGTAACTTCTTTATTCTAAGACTCTTGGTCAACTAAAGCACACACACAACTTGTTTTACAATAATGAAGAATCTCTCCTCGTATTATAAACGCTCTCCGTAAACAACAACGCTCTCTCATAACAACAACAAAAGCTCTCCCTAAGTCTCGATGAACGCGCCTATATACTAGCTACCACCACGTCATGACTTACACTCATTGCCAGATCTCATTCAGCGGGTGAAATAATATTTCGTTCAGTAAGAAGATAATTTACATAGTAAAATAAAATAACCAGAGATAGTAAAATCAAAAGGAAAGTGAATATAGAGTATACGTTACATCATCTCCCCCTTAATTTTTCTTTTTTTTTTTTTTTTTTTTTTTCTTTTTTTTGTTTCTGAAAAACCTATCAATTTTGGAGTGTAAGTCGTACATTTCGTTGATTGACGTTTCTCGACCTCTTTTTTGTTTTGTGGTTTGGTGGTAGCCGTATTTACAATCTCAAACTTGGCATGACAAATTAAGAAATCTGTATTCGTCTGTGAAACTTGTATTGTTGAACAAAACAAACCTGCATCGGCATACCTTCCTTTTATTCTGCTTAGCAGGAATCACTTTTTTAATTTCAAATGACGTTCTCATTATTCGGTGAATACATACCAACTGTATCAGCAGCGAAGATTACCTGGAGCTGCCTAACAGTAACAATGTTATTATTTTAATTTCAAATTACGTTCGCATTATTCGTTGAAATACATACCAACTGTATCAGCAGCGAAATTTATTTGGAGCTGCCTAACAGTAACAATTTTATTATTTTACCCCTAAGCACATAGATATATATAAAAAAAGTGGATTAGTAGATGGACATAGAAGAAATATAAAAAAAACACACATATATACACAAAAAAGAATGCATAGGCCCACACGAAAAAAGAAATTCTGACACGCCAACTGGTCGTGCAGGAAAAACAACAAACTGAGAAAAGAACCTGTCCACGAGAACTTACTTATCTCGAGGACGCATAAAAAACTCTAGTGCGATAACGTTTTCCAGGCCTAATCGGACTGGTAAAATCAGGTGGCTTGGATCTCTTCAGGGACTTTAATGGATCTGGAACATCGGTCTGCTGTCGGTCAGGAAATCCCGGCGGCTGACGGGAACGGTCAGGAATGGCGGAAATCCTTCGGTCCGAAACGGCTGAAGTCTGTGGGTCCAGAAATCCCTGCGGCTGAGAAGAACGGTCAAGAACGGCTGAAGTCTGGCGGTCCGGAAATCCTTGCGGCTGATAGGAACGGTCAGGAACGTCAGAAGTCTGGCGGTCCGGAAATCCCTGCGGCTGAGAAGAACGGTCAGGAACGTCGGAAGTCTGGCGGTCCGGAAATCCTTGCGGCTGATAGGAACGGGCTCCCCCAGGCTTTTGATATGAAGTCCCTTTGTGCTGGGGCCCGTTGTGTCCTTCCAGTATTCTCTTGGACGGACGTGGCTCCGGCCACATCGTTTGCTTTCGCTTACGCCCACGTGGCATGAGAGTAGCAGCAGGCATCGGCCCTGTTTGCCCTGAACGTAGGTTCCAGGGGCGAAACCCGGGCGGATGCAAAGATTTCTGCCTTCGTCGCTGTTGCGGCGAAGCAGATTGGGGAGACAAGTCACGTTTGCGCCCAGCCTTTGGTGGTGCTGGACGGTTTGGAACATGAAATTTAGTGTTCATAACTGATAAGTCAGAAATGTCCGAAGAGTCTGAGTCGCTGCTGTAATTCAGTGGTCGTGAAGGGCGATGTTTAGATTTGCCTATAGGAATACTTTCTGACGAGGTATTCAAAGAAGAAGTAGCCCGCGTTGGTGCAGAGTTATCCGGAAACGGCGCAGCAATAGTCTTGGCAATGGTTGGAGGGAAAGGAACGATACTAGTATTCGAAGAACTCGATTCGAGCCTTGGTCTCGTGGGAGAATCAGGTTGCGTGTTTGGAAACCCGTCTTGAGGAGGGGAGGGTGAAGGAAAAATCACTGGAGATTCTTCAAAAATGTTTGTTGGTTCGTCCAAAATTTCTGGAGGTTGATCATGAGATATAGACTCTTGAGTCTGTGGAACAGAAGGTTGAGTAGGGTTGATTATGAAATCGATATTTCGTTCATGATACTTGCGACACTGATCAACGTGTACGTATTGAAATTGGTTGTCAGATTTTTCCAGAACAATATTATTTTCAAACATATTTGCCACCAGATATGGACCTTCGTAGCTGGGTGCAAATTTCTTCACTAAAGTATGCGAAACAGAAGACTGGAAGTGCGTTTCCACGAGAGTGAGATCTCCAACGACAAGATCTGGTTCCCTACGCCTAGTATTATAATATTTTGCTTGAGCCGCTTGTGCTCCAAGCATTGCAACACGAGCTTTTTCTGCCATGATGCGTACTGATTGCGGAGTTGGTCGCTGGTTTAGTTCGTCGATAATCCCCGTTAAATTTTCAAAAGGGGTTTTAATTTTGCGACCCAGAAAAAGTTCTGCAGGAGTAATTTTAGTAGACTCGTGGACAGACGAGCGGAGGGCGAACGCAAAAAGCTCCAAATGGTCATCCCATCTTTCATGATGATCCATTACAAAAGTCGCAATCATTTTCACTAGCGTGCGGTTAACGCGTTCCGCAGGATTACTCTGGGGATGATATGGGGAAATGAATTTATGTTTAATGTGTAGTCTCGCACACATTCTTTCAAAAATGTCAGAAATAAATTGAGGACCATTATCCGAAACTACTTTATTAGGTGCACCATATCTAGAAAATAATTCATTAACTAAGACATTACAAATAACTTCTGCCGTAGCGGCTTTAATGGGAAAAACTTCAACCCATTTAGAAAAATTATCAGTTAGTACTAGAACATAACGAGCTTTATTTTTAACAGATAATGGATAAGGTCCCAATAAATCTATTGAAATAATATCAAACATATGAGAACTTGAACTAGATTTCAAGTGACCGGCCGGCCTTACATTACGGTAATTATGAATCTGACACAAGTGACATGATTGAACGTATGCGAGCACACTTTGGTACATGCCAGGCCAATAGGCAACATCCCGCAATTTACAACGGGTCTTGAGAATACCTAAATGGCCTGCAAGAGGTTTGTCATGAAATTCGTTTAAAAGGGCCATTCTAAGGGTTCGCGGAATACATGGGCGAAACTCTGCCCTAGTAGTCCTAGATTTTGTATAATAAAGAAGACCCTCTATTACTTCAAAATGTTGTGACCTTCCAGACAGAGAAGGATCACTTTGTAGGGGCGAACCCGCAAGCAAAAAATTATAGATATCCCCAAAATCTGGATCATTTATTAATTCTGCCATTATCTGCTCTCTGGATGTTATATCAGCTATTAGAAGTAAAGGCTGACATCCAGGAGTAGTTTCTGTGGGGACCCCACTAATCGGAACGCGAGATAATGCGTCCGGTAATTGATTCTTATGACCTGGCTGATACGAAATTTTGATATTGCTCTCTTGTAACTTCAGAGCCCACTTCATAAGTCTTTGAGATAGGTGCTTAGCAGAATTCAAATACTGAAGGGCAGAATGATCCGTAATTATGTTAACCGTCAATTCGTTAAGATAACATTGAAATTTATTCAGCGCATACACAACAGCAAGACATTCACGTTCCGTAGCTGAATAATTGCGTTCAGCTTTGGCTAAAGTACGAGACGCAAAAGCTATTGGATGCCCAGCTTGTGACAAAACGCAACCAAGACCAACTCCGGATGCATCAGTATAAATATCAAATTCCTTAGTATGATCCGGGAAAGCCAACACCGGAGGCTGAGTCAATGCAGACTTCAGTGTTTCGAATGCAGCGTTAGCCTCAGGTGTCCAAATAAACTTCTTGTATTTACGTTTTAAAGTATACAATGGCTCACAGATTGTAGCATAAGCGAGGACGAACTGCTGATACCATCCGGTCATTCCCAGAAAGCGGGATAGTTCTTTTGCTGTTTTAGGCCGAGGAAAGTCAACAATAGGCCTAATTTTTTCATTATCAGTAAATAAGCCGTGGGGAGTGATTTTCAACCCCAGATATACAATCTCGTCCCTCGCTATCTGGCATTTACTAGGTTTTAACGTCAAGCCAGCATTTTATATGAGTTGGAACACCTGTTTGAGCAGAGAAAGGTGCTCGTCAAAAGTCTCTGATGTGATAATAATGTCATCCAAATAGACATGCACATGGGGACCCAGGACAGGTCTGAGAACCGTATCCATAAGCTTTTGGAAAGTAGCAGGTGCAGAAGCTAGTCCAAAAGGCATACGTAAATATTCATAGGCCCCAAAAGGAGTTACAAAGCCTGTTTTATCGACAGAGTCCGGATGTACTGCTACCTGCCAATATCCACTCGCCAAATCCAAGGTTGACATCCATTTGGTTGACGACAGGTCTTTTAAAATATCTGACATGACAGGTAGTGGATAATTGATCGTTTTTGTGACTTGGTTGAGCTTGCGGAAATCTGTCACGAAACGAAATTCATTGGGTTGTTTCTTTGGAACCAAAAAGGCAGGAGCAGCCCAGGCACTTGTTGATTCCCTTATTATGCCCTGCTTAATCATTTCAGCAATTTGACGTTGCATTTCCTGTTTTTTATGTGGAGCACAAGGGTAAGGTTTCGTCGCAATGGGTTTCGAAACATCAGTGTCAATGACATGATAAACTACCTGTGTGAAACCAGGTTGATCCGAAAATAAACCAGGGCTTTCCTGTAAAAGGAGAGAAAGCTGGTTTCGTTGCCTCTCATTCAATTGGTTACTCAATAACAAACTTGTTATATCTACAGGAACCGTAGGAATCATTTCGACAGGTTCCGGAAAGGAAATCACATGTTGTACAAAATTCAAAGTTATTTGAAACTGATGTATAAAGTCCATTCCCATTAGACATTTCACAGGTAGCTCGTCTATAAGCAGGAAAGAATGTGTAAAACGAGCTTTTCCCAGCCCTAAAGATAATGTGACAGTTCCTGCGATACTGAAGATTTCATTATTTGCACCTCGCAAATACTGCGTTGCAGGCTGAACGTGTATTGCAGGAAAATTGTCAGTACAAAACTTTGTATTTAGGGCTGATATTTCAGACCCAGTTTCGAACTTTGTCTCGACAATAATATCTTCAATGTTTAAGAATACATCAGGCAACTGAGGAGTTTGAACAGTCACTAATACTGTTTTAGGGTCAGAATGCTTGGTATCAGGAAGCAGGACTGACTCCTTGGTCTACTTCCTTTGGAAGTTTAAAGGAATCCTGGTTTGATAATCATGCGGTCTGAAACCTCGACACTGCCGGGTATCGGGAAAATTTTCACGATGAGGAAAACTGCGTGAAACCTGCTTCGGGAACTCCGCGCGTCTGTTGACATTTTCATATCCTTTACGTCTGCCCTCAGCACGGGCAGAAAAATTATCATTGCCCTGAGCATGATAACGTTCCGAATGCTGCTGAGTGAAACGGGGTCGAGCATACTGTGCAGGTGTACGATATCCCGAAGCTTGTTCAGAAACTCGCTGTTGGTTTGCCACTATTCTGTGTGGTGGAACGTATGAAGCTTGGGTGTGCACTTGTGTATGCTCGCGCTGAAAGTTATGTCTATTATGCCGCTGAGGGTTTTCGTAATAAGCCTCGCGGGGTGCCCGAGCATGGTGAGTTGAACCATGTTTGCCATGTCGCTCTTCATACGTGCGTATGAGGCGAAGGCATTCATGAATTGTGGCAGGGTGTCGAACCTCAAGAAAATCTTGTAAGAATGGGTCGAGCTGCTGCACGAGGGTATCCAACATGTCAACATGACTGGCATGTGGATCCCATAGGTTATATAGGCGTATAGTTTCCAACGCAAATGCAACAGGGCTATCATTGGGACCTTGCTGACGCGAAAAAAGCTGTTGAGCAAGGCTAGCTCGACTGAGGCCGAAAGAAAAGACCTCCAAAAATTCTGCACGGAAATTCTCATAATGAGAATCCGGGTTCGACACTCTCCACTGCCGATACCAGGTCTTAGCGGTATCCCTCAAGCAAGTACCGGCAATTTGGACTTTGCAGTCTTCAGGAATATTATATAGATCAAAATGATCTTCCAGATCTTCGAGGAACTTTAAGGACCCCTCCAAACCATTGAAATGAATTGTTCCTGCATGCGGCACGAAATGGGCAAGCATTCTGCTTCGCTGAGAGGATTGCACTCCCTCAGTTACGACCCGCGACTCAGAGTAATAGGAAGCTGGTATATTACGAAAGTGTGAAGAATGCCTGGGTACGTGTAGATCATGCATATCAAAGTCAGACCCACAGGCTTCTTGCAAATTGTCCAAAAACACACCATCACCCTCGAGACTTGCCGGAGGGTGGAAATTTGAAGTTGTCTCAGGTAAGGAAGACAGTTGTAATAATCGTCAAGATCTCGTGTTCGAGAAAAGTTCGGGCGCCAATTATAATGAATTAGCTTTATTTTCTTTCCGCTAAGCTAATTAATATGAATGATTCTCTTCCTACCAGCTAGCTAATGCTGTATTACTTGTACTAAGCTTCAAAATAGTATATTCAAAAGGGTGTTGTTACTAGTTAATTACGAACGTAAACAAAGTCTTAACGCTGGTTATTTATGGTAATGAATAAATGTTATAAACCTAACAGCCAGACAGAGGTCTGACAAAAACTATGAATTGAGAAAGACTAACTTACGGTAACTTCTTTATTCTAAGACTCTTGGTCAACTAAAGCACACACACAGCTTGTTTTACAATAATGAAGAATCTCTCCTCGTATTATAAACGCTCTCCGTAAACAACAACGCTCTCTCATAACAACAACAAAAGCTCTCCCTAAGCAAAGAATATAAACGCTTCGCGTGAAGAAGCTCAACTCTCGTAGAGATAATGTAAAACAGGCGACAGCAGCGCCACCATGTAATGCGGCCGCGGATGCTCTGCGGGAAAGTTAACATTCAGGCGCAAAAAGCGTAGGAGACACGGGACGGGAAGCCTATTTCACGGAAAGGAAGCTAAGCTTTGATCTGCGACTGTTTCCTTCGGTCTCATTGGGTCTACTAAAGCATTTTCTTTTTGTTCTTTTCTGAGTATCCCTCCTGTCCCTTCTTTTGGTGAAACAAATATATACATTAGCAATTAATATTATTTTAAGGAAATTTTAGCAGTTTTATTCTCACTTTAAGCACCGTAGTAATACCAGGTTGCTTGGCATGAATTTCATATTTACAATATACCTTAAATGTCAAAAATGCTGAGGCTGGTTTTGAAATTCCATGGGATTCGTGGTACTTCGTATTAAAAATTGTTTGCATGGAATTCTCAGTAGCAAAACAAATTAATGGGTTCCCACAAAACGTAAACATTAGGTACCCAGCAAAAACAGTCTTGCTGGGCCAGCACTGTCCGCCAATTTCCCAGTAGTAGCCATAATAATAAAAAAGAAAAAAAAAAAAAAAGAAAAGACAACCGCAGTTTCCCAAAGCTACAATTTTTTTTTCTACCCTTCCGAAATTTGTAAATTAAACGCACTGCGCTGGGGAAATTTTCTCAAGAGATCGGAAAAACACCTGTTTGCATCTGAGTAGGTTTGAACCTGGGCCGCTTGCGTGATAACTGAGCTCTCTACCGACCGGACTAATTTGTCACGTTCGAGTACATGCTTAAAGCTGTCTGTTTGGTATGCAATGTGTAATCGAATGCTTCCCTCTTTCATTTTACAATATTACGAGGTATTTTTCATAAAAGTCAGTTTCATATAATTGATAAATTAATTTTTTCAACATAACGATAGCTTTTTTCAGCAAACGTTGTTTTAATGGTTTTCCAGGATATTTGTTTCAAACGGTTTCAAATTTGTTCTTGTTATTCATCCACTCCATTCCATGAATTGTTATTCATCGGAATGGAGTGGGTGTATTTCATGGCTGTAATATAAACGCAGATCTAGATGAGAACAACAAAACCTTTGAACAAAACGGCAACACAAACAAGCGTTTATATTCTTTGAACACAAACACGCATGCTCAGTCTAACTCAGTCTGCTCGGCATCCTGCGGCATCAGCCTGTAATGTTGGCTTCTGTGTAGTAATTCTTTGCCGCATAATATAGTGGCGCTAGTTACGTCTCGCTGAGCCTTACCTTCTTATAGTTAGATATTCTTTGCCCTAAGTCTCGATGAACGCGCCTATATACTAGCTACCACCACGTCATGACTTACACTCATTGCCAGATCTCATTCAGCGGGTGAAATAATATTTCGTTCAGTAAGAAGATAATTTACATAGTAAAATAAAATAACCAGAGATAGTAAAATCAAAAGGAAAGTGAATATAGAGTATACGTTACAACTAATACACGCGCACGTGTTGCTTTGTATTTTCGTTCCCTTTGTTAATTTACTTCACTATCGAACAAATTATCCGTACCGAAATTAAAAATCAAGTGAAATTTCAAATATGAAAAAGGGAAGGGAGAAATAAAACTGAACACTCTTGAAATATGAAAAATAAATTCCATTATCAGACTTTGTATAACGGTGTGGCTGTTTTGCTGGGTCACTGAAGGACAGATAACTTCCAATTTTAATGAAAGAAAAAACTACTAATATACTTTTTAATTTACTATCCTGGTTCCATTCAGTAGATCCAATTATTGCCATCGAGGAGTTACTGATGCAAAATTTTGTCTCCATTTTTAATCGCTCACTCTCATTTGCTTGTGCTTGGAGGGAGCATCTGTTTATTGTGATCAGCAGCCAAAAATTCCTTCTCCACTCAAAACTGAAAATTCTCATACTCTCGCAAACAAACACTTCTACCATTCATGCAACGCAAAACATTTATCTGCAAAGCTTTCTCCCTCTCGAACAAAGATCTCTCTTCAGCACCGTTTTAAAACGCGAAGAGGGATACATTTAGCTAAAATATGTCCACGACAACAATTCGCAGTGGGCAGTTAAACCCTTAGTTCGTTAACAGCGTTAAAGCATCTAATGATGTCTCCCCTACAGCAATGGCGTGCAGTATTGCATTCGGAAGTGAAATTACGCTTCTTCCTAAGCATCTCTATAGCTCTGTGTGTGTGAATGCTTTTGCCTCAGTTTCGCTTTAAAAAAAAACGTGCAATACACGAAAAAATACAGTACTTACGCTTTTAATGGAATACGAAAGAAATTTTTATGAACCACAGAAAACAAAAGTTCAGAGAATTTGCAGCAACATAGATTTTCGGGAGGGGGTTGCATTACATGAGAACTGAACCTCCTGTAACCCTCTCATAGGTATGGTGCTGTATAAATGACATTGCTCAGTTGAAATTATAAAAAAATAGCACATGATTTAGCTTGCGACGGCAAACAGAAACACACACAGCTTTGAAGATTAAATTTTTGCAAGAAAAATGTTGGAGTACGGACGGGTGGGGGAGCCGTATCTCATGGATTTCACCTTACCATCAAGCAATAATGTGAGACTAAACTTTCATAAAACGCAAATTTTCGATTAGATTTTCACAAGACACTACAAGAGTATTGGTCGCACTTATCCCCAGATTATCTTCGGTCCAGCTTTGAACGGAGTCGTCATCAAAATATATCTGCGATAAAATGTGTTTCGATTTCATGTTTCTTCCCTAAGAGACGTTTCAAGGACCTTACCCCATTTTTCACAGCGTCGTGTTCGTTCCTTCTTCTCTCGATATTGTTTGGCTGTGAACTCAAAAGGAATTTCTGAACTTTCGTGATGTGTATGCTTGGTATAGTTGTTTGACATAGGAGAAAAAAATGAAAAGCTAAAAATAGCAAGGAACAGTCCGTAGTAAAATGAAACAGATATTTGTCTCCGTACTTCAAATCGGAACGTTTATGTTATATTTAATGAACGTTCCAGAGAACCTTCCGGACTTTGGGAAATGATTCGCTAGAACCGGATCGAACCCCTTTAATATCACTCCAGGATATAAAATATTTAAAAAATCGATGCCCCCACCACCCACCCCACCTGTTCTGCATTGATGAGGTTCAAGGTCAAGTCGCATACCCGGAAATATTCTAAGGATCGCTCCTAAAACCCCTTAATCTGGGACGAAGGTATGGGCGTGGTTTGTACAATACAATGCAATCACAATATCCACCGCGATTATTGCAATTGGTCGTTCTAGCTTTATTCATCTATTCAGAGTAAAGGTATTCAAGGTACGTTTTTAACACAAAAGTACCACGTTTGCAGTTCACTTACTTGTAGTCGAGTTTGCCGTTCTTTTAGTTTTGAAGTTGGAAGTGGTTACACCTATTTGTGCCGTCCTCAACGTTATCAACAATATTTCAGTGCTCAGCTTGACTGCATCAGAAGACATTCTTCACAAAGTAAGTAGCTTTTCATAATCACCTGATTGTTCATTTACAGTTATTATATATTGTTTTTCATTACAAAAAAGGCAGAAATGCCCTTAGCGTATTTTTGTACGAAACAAAAGGAAGGAAACACAGGCTACAAAAATGGCACGCTGGAATATAATATAAATAAGTTCCATATAATTAAAAAATGTGTAGTGCGTTAACACGTATTAGATATCGATGCAGGGGTTTACTCATATTCTTAATTTTATTTTTTCCATAAAAATCAGGGGTTTACTCATATTCTTAATTTTATTTTTTCATATTTTGAAAGCTCTTAGGTTTACTACTGCGTCCGGAAACTAGAAATTTTTGAGAAATACTAATCTAATTTCGACGTTTGAACTTTTTTAAAAATCGAAAGTAGTTTTAATCGGGAATAGAGATAATTTGTGTGAAAGAAAAGATTCAGCGCTTGTAATATATATATTCTTTTATTTGAACCTTTTCCAGCATTGTTCAAATCATTATTATATTTCTCTCTTTATTATTATTATTATTGTGATGGCAATACTTTATGCGGGTAGTGTTGTGTCCTTTTGTCAGTCAATCTTCAATGTATCGAAAAATTGAGTAATTTCTATCATTACAAAAATATTTGTTTATCTTCACTGAAATTGTTGCCTGACTTCAAAATGACAATAAGTATTTTTGCATTTATTATTATTTCTAAGATTACTATGAATTCGCAAATTAATAATCGAATTCTGCTGCTTTTAAACAATTATCACGCCTCGATCCAGACAGCATTTGATATAATTGAACCTCATAAAATAGTTTTTAGCTGAAACAGTACTTTTACAAAAAAATATTGTAAAGAATAATGGTGTCTTCACTAAATCTTTTAGGTGAAATTTTAAATAAGCAAAAATATTTTAGCCTATGAGGAATTTTTACTGTCGTGCTTGACTCATGTTTTTTCTAAGCCGCGGAATTAGGACTCTTTGTCCTGTAAGAAAATTTGAGGATCAAGTGTTTTTGTGTTTTACTTATTCAGCCAGGCAACTGCATAATATTATTTATATTCCCCGACCGGTTATTTTGATGACCCTCGAATTTGTGCAATGGTGTCTGGATATCATACTGATGGTTCTAACTTAAACATCGACACCACTTTGAAACTTTGTGTGTACTTTTGGGTGCTCTATCATAACGAAATTTTTCTAAATCTGTTTTTAACATAAAAATAAGTGAATTTCGCAAACCTAGAAAAAATTCTCAAAAATAGGCTCGACTTCCCAAAAAATGGGTCCCAAAAAAAAAAAGACTGATCCCAGATTGCTCAAGCGAAGTGGCTATATGGAAGAATGTTTAAACTGCTTCTTTATTTGTGCAAATGTTAAATAGAAGAATACATGCTCTTATTTATTTACAAACCGTTTGTACAAGCTCGGGAATTCTTCAATAAGAATTGGTGGAATATTTTGTTACTGGAGGGAGTTTCGCCATTTTCCTGTCCGGAGCCACTGAGAGTCTTAGTCAGGATTTGCACCAGACTTCTACGAGTGCTTTCAAATACTGATGGCATTAAACATCGAGAAGCTGTTCACAACTTGGGAACAAGCATTTGATTTACTTAATGCAGAGGTGTCTTTGTTGATGAAAAAGATTCATCATATAAGTTCTAGGTTGATGCCTAAATATATTAGATAGTTGTGTTAAACAGAGCAATATCAGATAAGTTAGGAAACGCCAAATTGGACAAAATAGAAAAAAAACGTTGTGAAATTTACCAAGAAAATATCCGAATGAAAAAAACAACATCAAGAAAACTCTTGAAGCCCCCGCAAAATGTGTCGATACAATCAAAATTTAGGTAGCCTCCCTACGTTAAACTTATCACAGTTCTCTTCTGTATCTGTGACACATTCTGTACAGTTCAAAAGTTTATTTTAAGAACATATTTTTTGCTTCATCTGTCTTCATATTCACTGAATTAGTGAAATGTCTGAGATTAAATAATGTTTTGCGTGAAAATTTTCTGGGATCTAGATAATGACCATATGCGAACCATATTCTCTGTCTTGAAATTAAAAAAAAAAGCTTTTTCTTAATGGTTTTTGTCATTGTTAGCACTGAAGATGTCAGTCAGTTTTCAGGACATTGCGGAACGTATTAAATATAATGTATTATTAGGTATAATGCGTCATAATAAGAAATCTTCTGTCCTAATATGTTGCATAGGAGCTTCGTTATAAATAGCGCACAAAAGTGAACTTGATCTTATAAATGTAAAATACAGTATATTTAAAAATTGAGGAAAAATATATATATAAGATAACAGTATTTTTCAAAATTTTTTGTCCAAATCCAAAGATAGGTATCCTAAAATATTTGGAACCATTTCTTGGAGGAAGATTCTAAAAGGGCGTCTGTTAATCCAAGCTCGCACCTAAATTCAATTACATTTCATAAAAAAATCGCTATTGCTGCTTTCCATTTTTAACAAGCGTAGGAGATGCGTCTAGCCACCACTTTACGGGTCTCATTATAAGCACATGAGTGGGCCTCTCACCCATCGCCCTTGAAATGTCAATTCCTTTCCATTATAAAAAAAGTTTTGTGTGCAATCGGAACAAAGGAAAATATTTTGTAATGACTCTTCCCTTCACCGTTGTTTTTCTCACATTAGAATGAAAATTAAAAAAAATTGATAAGTCTTGTACAGTTACAATCACAGATTAAAAAAATTTGGATACCAGTGTAGCAGTGAGCAAGGGTTTAACCAGAAATTTTATATTGGATGGGTACTGAAAAGATTTTGGGGTGTTAAAGAACCGTTGAAGGTGAGAACTATCATCAAAATTTTTGAATGCTGATATCTTTAGTGAAATGGAATATTTAGGCTTTTTGTTCCAGTGTGGAAAATAGAGGAAAACTGTAAAATAGGGAGAGCTGTTGATTTTTTTATAATTAAGTGTTGTTAAAGCTGTGATTTTTTCCAGACTTCCATGCGGCTCTTTTGTTCTCGGGCTGGAATTATTTTCTTTTCTCATATCTAACTGTTTCCCAAAACAAGGCAAAAACAGTTAAATATTAAAATGGATTACTGAAACAATAGGTATAGTGTTTTTACTAGTATTGAAAATGGGAGAAAGCCTAAAAAAAGAAGAGCTGTTGATTTTTTTTAGCGAAGTATGGTTAAAGATATGATTTTTTTCCAGAACTGCATGCGGTTGTTTTGCACCTGCGCTTAATTTATTTTTTATCTTTCATGTCTAACGGTTTCCTAAACAGAGGCAAAAGCAACTAAAAATTAAAACTGGATTCCTAAAACAGTAGATATTGATGTGATTCACAGGTACGTTTGCAAACTATGTAGCAGACTAATATGAAGAGATTTGCACATACCTTTTGTGGAAACAATGACTCACATTAAACATATCATTAAAACAATAAAACTTAAAAACAGACGTTAGATGACCATATATGTACATACTATTCGAATTGAAAGAAAAACAGTGCGTTATGTTTGAAGAGACTTCAAAGTAGATCTGCTCAGTTCACGTAAATGCTATTGGCAATTGTCCTACACGTATATGATAATAAAACATATAATTTATCTTATTATATTGTTATCCCTGAGAGTGTGTTACACTATTTTAAGGGAAGAGTGTTGAAACTCCTTTTATTGAGCGTGATGAATAAACTTTGGAGGATGTTGACGGGAGGAGTGGTGGTAAAATTTCCTGGCAGTTACGGCTAAAATCATTGGTTGGAGAACTTTCTCTTAAGTCACATATACATTTGCCTCCATTCCCTACCACCACCGATATTAAGTTTTGCATTGTACTAGTTTCGCCCCTGATTGTAATATATTTAATTTGCTAGCAATAAATTAACGTAATCAATCATAATACACGGTGTTAGCTATTATTCTCCTAAGCTGTCATCGGACGCGTTGGCTTTGAAAACCATATCCCCACCTTGTGAAAGGGCCGGAGAGAAAATTAAAAAAATAATATTAAAGCTTAACGGAAGAAGACCGGAACAAAAACAAACTCGTCGAGGGGGGCAGTAGAGTTCAAAAGCAATGAAAATGTCTTTTCAGAGAAAATAAATTAAAATGAGAACATTTCTAATGAATGAAAATGAATATTGCTCATTCTACAATAACCAATCCCCACTTAGCTTGATTGTTTTCACCAGAAAATTTCAGTTTGGCACAAGCTGTAAAATTTAAGGTGAATGTTGAAACTTGATAAAAATGAAATGTTTTTACCGGTTTCCTACTAAACTCTGTGAGTGTCATTGAAGAAATGCCTCCGGAAAAACTTGCACTAAAAGTGCCCGAATTTCAGAAATCTGCAAAACTCCTTTGGGAGTTCAAGCAATATTAATATCTCTTAGTTTTGATGCTCATTCTGGTTTCCACTTGTTTTTATAGCTCTATTGTTGGGGGTGTAAACCTTTGACAGTCTTTGTTATTACTTTCAGAAAGATTCCATTGCAATTTTAGGGATATTAATTTTATCATGAAATTTTCTTTACCCACGAATTCCGATATATATATATATATATATATATATATATATATACATAAAACGAGAAGTTTGATAAACGCGTAAGTCGTGAAAAAAAATTCAAAAGTTGTATGAGATAATTATTCTAAATTCCTAGGTGTTTGAGAACTTCGCAAATGTGTGCGATTACAACATATTGGAGAACAACCGGAAATATGAAATCAAAATAATTAAAGTTACAAACGGCTTTCTTTGTTTATCTGATTAACTTAAATAAGTTATGAGGGACTAATTCAAAATTTTATTGCAGCGGTTGAGGAGACAGTGTGAGAGTACTGCTTTGAGAACAACAGTATTGACTTAAAACATTTTTCACTGCTCTAAATTTTTCTGCAACACATAATACAGGTGAATTGGGAAAGTAAGTGTTTGTTTGTGTTTAAGGGGGACACTAGATATTTAATGGGTTAGCCTCTTCCTTGGTACCTTTCGCATTTTTTTCCTGAAGCGAAAATTTTCTATACTGGGTATATTGTTTCATATCACGCAACCCTGTTTTTTCAATTTCATCCATTCATCCATATATTAGCTGTATATGATTCAAATTCCCTTTCGTTTTATTTGCATACAGCTGGTTCCCTGGGAGCCCAGTCCCAGGGAATCTGTTCCTTTCTCTTATCCTACGGTTGGGTGCTAGCCCCTTGCAAGAAAATTCCGACTGAATCTGTAGTGTTTGATTTTCCGTATTCTTGAAACGGATAAAATAGCTAAGTCCAGTATGCAGTAAAAAGTTGTCCCTCTTAACAGGTTCATTAAACATATAAGATTCTTGTGAAAACGTTAAATTAAACTTCTGTTACGTGGCTGGTTCTGAAAATCAGGAGAATTATTGACGTACGTTACGTGGCTGGTTCTAAAAATTACGAGAATTACTGAAGTACGTTGCGTGGCTGGTTCTTAAAATTAGGAGAATTACTGAAATACGTTACGTGGCTGGTACTGAAAATTAGGAGAATTACTGAAGTACAGTGTTTAATGTGAGAAGATGCGAATCATTCGTGTAGCCATTAAATTTTTGGTGCCTTTTTTTGGCGGGCCTGCTTTGGAATCCTGAAATTTTCCTGTTACACACTCTAACGTCTGATATGGAATCCTATGAAGAAAAGCGTAAAATGTATGGGTAGCATTTTCATAGTGAAAAACATAATGCAAAAATGAACTTTTCAAGAAGCATAGATAAAGCAGATGGATACACCCAACCACCCATTAATGAATTACTTCCCAACCGTCTTCTTTTTATTTTGGTTAAAACAGAAAATGTGCGCGAAATTGTTTTTATCTTAGATGGAATTGTATGCGAAAATATTATTGTGGCATCAGATTCCTAAGGAGTGTAGATATGGTTCAAAGAAAAAGAGTAAACATATTTTCCTTATCAAAACAATTGTATTTCATGAAATGAAATAGATATATATTCGAGATATTGCACATACTGGATGGTATCATCGGCATGGATCATTTCACTGGTGTTATCCACAGACGAATGCATATTTTCATACAGAAAGCACAAATTCTTGCATTTGTAGTATGTCGCAAAAGACATGCCCCAATCTAGTAGTACCATCCATCCAACCCCCCCCCCGGTTAACTTGAAGAAAGGGATGGTCTTTAAGGTAATGTATGAGCTGAATAATTTTGCTATCAGAATGATTACGTACGGGGTCCTGTCCAGAATTCATTTGCATCCGCATTTGTTAGATTCTAAACATCCGACAAAATAAATTCCGTAGCGGAAAAACTCCATATTTATCCTTGAGAAATCCCCTCGTGCGCTACAAAGGCTTGGCAGTTATTCTTACTTTTACTCTTTGACCTATTAAACCTCATATTGTAACCTATTAAACCTCACCTATTGAATTGACCTATTAAACCTCACCTATTGAATTGACCTATTAAACTTCACTTATTGAATTGACCTATTAAACCTCACCTATTGAATTGACCTATTAAACCTCACCTATTGAATTGACCTATTAAACCTCACCTATAAAATTGACCTATTAAACCTCATATTGTAACCTATTAAACCTCACCTATTGAATTGACCTATTAAACCTCATATTGTAACCTAATAAACCTCACCTATTGAATTGACCTATTAAACCTCACCTATTGAATTGACCTATTAAACCTCACCTATTGAATTGACCTATTAAACCTCACCTATTGAATTGACCTATTAAACCTCACCTATTGAATTGACCTATTAAACCTCACCTATTGAATTGACCTATTAAACCTCATATTGTAACCTATTAAACCTCACCTATTGAATTGACCTATTAAACCTCACCTATTGAATTGACCTAATAAACCTCACCTATTGAATTGACCTATTAAACCTCATATTGTAACCTATTAAACCTCACCTATTGAATTGACCTATTAAACCTCACCTATTGAATTGACCTAATAAACCTCACCTATTGAATTGACCTATTAAACCTCATATTGTAACCTATTAAACCTCACCTATTGAATTGACCTATTAAACCTCATATTGTAAGCTACAAGATTTAAAAAGGAGAGCCTGGTGACTAAATCCTGAAAATCCTCCTCATGTCCTGTTTACAGGGTACTTTTAGTTTGTATAATAAGTTTATCCGTAGAAATGTGTTGAATGAGCAACCAGCATTTATTCAGACTGAACACAGTGTATACAGACGTTTGTGCTTCAAAGAGTATCACTATTATCTGTCGTTAAAATCGGATAGGAGTCAAAACTGCTTCGATTAAATTTTTTAATCAGACTGCAGGAATCTTACCAGACTTTGAAAGAAATATCCAAGGTATTAATTGAATAACTGCTTTTTTAGTAACACCCTTATATCATCATCATCATCATAGTCAACCATTATCAATCCACTGCTGGACGAACGTATTCCCAAGTTTCATCCACAACGGTTTGTCTTGTGCCAGTCTCCTCCATTTCACTCCTGCATACTTTCGAATTTCATCCACCCATCTCCCATGTGGTCTTATTCAGGGTCTTTTCGTGTCCCTTGGAATCCAATCTGAAATTTTGGCTGTCGATCGATGGTCTGTCCTTCTGGCAGTATGTCCAGCCCATTGCCATTTCAGGAATTTAACTCTGATCATGATGTCTTCCACTCTTGTCATTTTTCGGATCCACGAGTTACTCTTCTTATCTCTCCTGGGTACACCAAGCATGCACCTTTCCATGCGTCTTTGAGTTGTCTGCAGCCTTTGTATGTCTCTTTTACTTAAGGTCCACGTCTCTGCACCATACGTAAGCCCTGAAAGGATGGATTGATCAAACACTTTTCTTTTAAGACATAATGGCATATTGCTCTTGAATATTATGCTGTTTCTCCCAAAAGCTCCCCAGGCAAGTTTTGTACGCCGATTAATTTCTTCATCAATGTGACCCTCACTTGATATCTGCTGTCCAAGTAAAACATAGGTTTCTATTATCTCCAGCTTTTCTCCATCAATCGATACATTTTCATTCCTTGTAAAAGCATTGTACAACACTTTTGTCTTTTGAAAGTTCATTTTCAATCCCACTTCTTTACTCTTGTCAGCAAGTTCCTGGATCATACTCTGCAGCTCTGATGGGGTAGTTGCAAACATGACTACGTCATCAGCAAAATGAAGGTGGGTTAGATAATCTCCATTTATCTTTATCCCTTTGTTTTCCCAGCTCAGGGACTGAAAGACACCCTCCAATTTGGCATTAAAGAGCTTCAGAGATATGGTGTCATCTTGCCTCACCCCTTTCCAACTTTTATGTGTGCTGTATTCTCAAACAGCCTAATCTTTGCACTTGCATTTTCATAGATGTTATTAATAATAGTAATGTATGCATCTTCAATACCGCAGGATATTAGAGCCATTATAACTGCTGATGGTTTTACCGAATCAAAGGCTTTTTCATAATCGATAAAAGTCATGCACAATGGAAGTTCATATTCCCTTGCTCTTTCAATTAGTTTTCTCAGTACGTGGATATGATCTATTGTGCTGTAGCCACTCCTGAATCCAGCTTGTTCTCTTGGTTGAGCTATGTCCAGTGTAACCTTCAAGCGGTGTGAAAGAACTTTAGTGAAGATTTTATAAACCACTGATAGGAGGCTGATAGGTCTGTAGTTCCTGAAATCCTCAATGTCACCATTTTTATGTAGCAGGATCATTGTGGCGTTGTTCCAATCCTCAGGAATCTTCCCTTCATTTAGGCATCGAGTAATAATTTGGGCGAGTACTCTTTCGATATCTCCACTTGCTTCTTGTATGATGTCTACAGTAATTCCATCTTCTCCTGGAGCTTTTCCCCGCTTCCTGTTCTTGATTGCATGTGCAGCTTCTGCTGGGAGTACTGGAAGAACTCTGGTATCATCCCTTTCATATAATTTGGAGTAGAAATCTTTCACTCTTGTCAAAATTTCGCTTCTATTTCTTTAGTTGTCCTCATCTCTCTTCTTTTTGCATCAACATTTTGGTTTTTCCTGATAATTTGTTCACATGCAACTTGTTCTGAGACCCAGCTAATTTTGTTGCTGTTTCCATAAGAGCTTATGTTACTTTTCTGTTAACTTCAGAAATATCCACTTCTTCCCATGTTAGGCCTTCTAAAGCAGAGAATCTGTTCTGCAGTTCCAACTTGAAGGTATTATGGTGTTTTTTAAGGTTGGTTATGTCAATACATTTCGTTTGTGTTATGAGCTTGCCACGTTCAAGTTTAGTGTTGAGGTGCATCTTACATCTCACGAATCTATGGTCACTACCTGTGTTGAACTTGTTTAGCACACTGCAGTCTTCTATGACAAATTTTTCGTTACACATAATAAAATCAGTTTCACTTGTCGTTCCATTTGGATGTCTCTATGTCCATTTTCTGTGTGGCTTTTTCTTGAAAAAGGAGTTCAAGATGAAATACCGTTCTGCCTCTGCAAACTCTATGAGAGTATTTCCACGCTGGTTTCCGTTGCCATGACCGAATTTACCTACTGAAGTTTCATTCTGTTACCGTTGCCCTACATATAAGTTATATCGTTATTTTACACTCCAACGATATATATGTATATATATAACTTATATCGTTATTTTACACTCCAACGATATATATGTATATATATATAACTTATATCGTTATTTTTCACTCCGGCTTTTATAATAATTAATAATTCGTCTTTGCGTTGAGTTTTTAATTGCATTCGTTGTCGAGGATTTTTTTAAATTACAGAATCGATATCTGTGAAGCAGTTCAAAGGCAGCTGGGTTTTGTGCAGACCAAGAATTTATCTCTTTAACAGAATGATTGTACAGTGAAACGCTTTTCATGTACCTATAAAATATCACGCTCTTTCAAGAAATTCCCTCTGTAATTTCATACGATAAATTGCAATCATGTAATTCCGTTATATATGTATATATAATATAAACAGAGGAACCTCGGTTCTACGTTTTTTCCCTTTTACACATATTTCTGCATTAGTTCCGATATTTTATTTTTGTCGCTTTTGTAATTCGGTTAAATACAGTTCATTTACTTGCGTTAGTTTAAAATTTTAATTTCAGATTTTAAAAAATACACCGTGCTTTGATACCATTAAACGTATCATAAAATCTCAGGTATCACAGCCTTGAAATTTGAAATTTAACGTAGGCCCAACACTGAACCGTCATCTTTTAATCCTAAAAGACGGTAGCTCAGTGTTGGGCTTACGTTGAATTACGACTTTGAGAGAATTGAGACAGTTTTTCTTTCGTGCAGGGATGAGCAAGGAGAACAAGTTGTGTGTAGCTATTGACCATGACAGATAGAACATAACTCATTTTTTTGTCAATGAAAACAAACACTAGAATGAACGGTTTTCATTAACTGATGTTCCAATATAGTAAGGTTATATGTATATCAAATTTATTCGAGATTTTATGTACACTCGAAGTTTTATGTAAAATTTCCACATGCCAGTATTTCACAAGAAATTATCTGTGCATTTTGCATATGTGGAGTACCAACGTGATTCACTTCATTTGTGGCAATTTCCTTAATTTGACACAAACCGTATATAACTGCAATTCAAAATGTTATATGACAAACCTCGGAATAACATGATTCCACATCCGAAAATAATAAAAGTGTCATAAAATATCTCGAACTATTGTCAATTAGTGTGGTGTGACGGAACAATAAGTGCAGTCTTTGATAAGCTGCTCTCTTTGCAAATGAATATAAATTTCATGAGATTTTTGGAAGTTTGGTATTGAAGAGAAATTACTCATTGTGGTTAAAGTTCCAACATACACTTTCGAAAAGTTCTCTGAGTTTTATGATTTTTCTTTCGAAATTCATTTTTTACAAACATCGCTGACTTTTGAAGAAAATCACATTAAGCATGAAAATAAAATCGAAATGCAGAGTTGATAAAACCATTGCAATATAAGTAAAAGTTGTGTTGTTTAATGATATTTTACTTGTTTGATTTTGAACAGAAGCTATATATATATCTTCTATTTTTTGATGCTAACTTCCTTTCTTCATTTTATAGGTCATCATCATCATGTCAACAGCCGAGCAGTTTGATAATTTTTATTCCATCATTCCGACTTACATTACAGCACTGACACAGATAATGAAAGTACGTGAAAGTTTGAGTATTTCTTTTAACTTCTTTAGTTCTTATTGCATATTAATTCTCTTTATATTGATCAACCTGTGACACGTATCGTAAATTCTGAATTTGCAATCTATGTTGGCGGAAGATTTATCCTAGATTGCCAATAAAAGATTATCCATGTAACTTTCCAATCCGGATTTGGCAAAATACAGCATGCTGTTGATAAATTTACGTAGTTATAAGATATATAGACGTTTGTAGAAATGTTACTTAAATGCTTAGTTAAAATGAAGGTTACGGATAATGCTTTTAAGAGAAATCAGAAGATATTTTGCTATTTAACGCCCGAATGTTAAGTTAATCCATGCATTCCAAAAATCTATTTAACTAAATTTATAATTTGGAAAAGGCGTCCATATTTTCTCATTTATCGGCAATTTGGTAAATTCCTGTGCTGTTTATAAAGCAGCAGATTTCTAAGAAAGCAAAAAGAAAATTTTTCCAGATATGTTTGAGTTTCATTAAGGGGCAACTATGGTTTCTGTGCAGCGGTTCCGCAATTTACAGCTTCTGCATAAGAAAGCCACTCAAAGAAAGTTCTCTGAAGTTTTTACATCGGATTAAAAATGCGGAAAAACATTCCTTGGTTTTTCACTGCTTTCGTAGCAGAACATTAATTTTAACAGTCAATTTTAAGATTACGTTGAAGGATAAAATGCTCCAAGAGAAAAAGGTATTCTACTGTAATTACAAAGTACGTTGTAGATATGAGGAATTAGAGGATGTTTTTAGTTTTCATTGATAAAACAACTCATCAGATTTTGTTCCTTTTCTGCTGAATTACCTAAACGAACAGTAATGAACATTTGGGCAATAGCTATTGAGATGGAAGGGGCTAGAATCTGAAAAAGGAAAGAGCATCTGACAGTCATCTCAGTACTGACCCTGTTTTGAAACAAAACCAGAAATTAAGCTGTTTGATGGTGATCTGAAAAGCTGGAGATTGAAATTCTTGAAAACGTGGGTGACATTCATTATTCAGGTTTTTGATTAACTGCCGTACCGATAGCTGGCGTTCTGAGATCCACCTAGAATATTCTGAGCTACAGACCATAAAGAAGATAATCGTCGACTCAATGTGATGGAACACAATGAATAGAAACTTTTGAGCCCTCTCGTGGCGCAGTTGGCAAAGCGCAAACTTATGATCTCTCGTCCTACACAGCTCCGGGTTCGAATCGCGGTGAGGCATGGATGTTATATTTGTCTTAATTCACTGGTTCTCTCCATTCCTTGGAGCCAGTGGCCCTAAATTAGGGAACGATGACTTCTTACAGCCCATTTAGTAGCTCCAGTAGATCCCTGTGTTCAGTAGCTCCCCAATGATCAAAGTATCTGTACCGCATCGCTGATAATAGGAAAATAAAACTATTATGACCGCTCATTTCGGCAAAATACAAAACGCGAAAGATGACGCAATATTTTCGGCGGTCTTGAGCACGCCTTCTGAATTTTTTCCGATGCGAATAAAATTTCCCGAAGTTATTCAATGTCAATGGATCCAGTTAGAAAAAAAATCAACCGGATTTCTACAATCGATGAATCATGTAGAAATAGAAATTGCTACTTTCTTTCACGGCCCGCTATAACGTATTTTACAAAAATTAAGGAATGGCGCACAAAATGCTTCTCAAAGCAAAAGGACGGCATTAGAGACTAAGATATTTTCATATCGAAGAGTTAAAGGAAAAAACATAGAAGGAAATATTTTATAACTGTACGCCTTCTAGCGAAAAACATTTGCATAATAAAACATTTCAACATAGATGAAGAGTTCTCCTATTTCGAAACAGAATTTTTCATGGCAAAAGTTATGCTAAGGAAAAAGAACATTTCAAATACGTCTCTAGGAAGCAGAGATACCGAGAAAAAGGTTTTGTCCTTTACGCCCCCTAGCAAGAAAACTGTGCATTTTTGAAAGAGGAAGATGCTCACGATCTATAGTGTGCCGAATGATATACGGAAAAAAATTGAAATTTCTGAATTAGGTTTATGGAAGCAGAGATACAGCTGCCAACACAAGTATAGAAACACCACCTACACACAGAACTGTGTACTGCAAAACTTCTCAATCAAAACTTGAAGTGTTCCACAAAGTAAATGGTATCCGGTTTTAAAAGAATTTTTGGAATCGCACATTTAGATGCAGATATATTGAGAAAAACAGATTAAATATTTGCGTCCCCTAACAGAGTTTGTGCATTAGTTTGGGAAGAATATATATTTACAGAAAGATTTATCATAGGTAGCAGCATCTTACTGATAAACAAATTTTCGATCGGGTTTTTAGACCCGGAGATATTGCTGTAAACGAGAACTTGATCTTTTGCCCTCTAGTAGCACAGTTGTACGCTAAGAAAAGTTTGAAATTATATGACAAACACTGCACCGGAAAAGCTCTGCAGCAAAGAAATAATTTTTCAAATCGGACTCTAACAAACAGAGACACCGGCAAAAATACGATATGCATCTACGCACTATGGCGAAAAAACTAAGCACTATTTTAAGCAAGAGACTTTTCTTAAGAGGTTTTCCGAAAGTGAGCGGTATGGGTCTACGAAAGAAATATTCCAGTCTAGTTTTCAGAAAATCAGAGGTTGCCGAGAATACATCTGGAACAAAAAAAGCGCTTTCGGCCCCTTGTGGCTAGACAATTCTTTACCAAAAATTAGTAATTATATACTTAATGTTTCTCATCAGGAACTGAATCCGATGGAGGAAGAATTTTTCAAATCTGACTTTGAGAGTCACAGATATGGAGGGGGGGGGGGCAATTTAACTTAAGCCCATAGCGTAAAGTTAAATTGCTTCTCTGTATTGTTTCTAATATCCGACGAAAAAACATTTTTTCCATCGAATATTAGAAACAAAATATATTGTCCTCCGTGTATTTTGTTTCTAATATCCGATTGAAAAAATAATTTTTGCTTCCGAAACCTCGGAAAATCAATGCTTTACTTGAAAAAGAGAGTGTACCTACACTAGTCATCGATACAAATGGCTTCGGAAGCAAAAGTATTGTTTTCAATCGGATATTAGAAACAAATACATGAAAAACAACGTAGTTTGAAGTAATACCATCTCCTTTCACGCCCTCTAGGGGCAAAGCTGTACATCGGAAGAAAACCCAAAAGCAAGATTCATGATTCTCATATTTTAAGCTTCCGAATACAGCCCGATTTTTTAAATCGAACTTTAGTTGCAGAGATATGGCGTGCACGGAGAGACGGCCGAGGACGGACGGGCAAAGTAATAACATAAGCACGAACTGTTTTACAAAACACGTCGTAATATTTGATAGTAGACATGGGAGTTTCGGTAGTAAAATGTAAACTATTGACCTATTCTAAAAAGAAAGAAAAAGTATTGAGCGAGGTGGTAATTTTTTTTATTTTCATTGAGACAATCGCTGCACAGAATGTACACCCACACTGAAGGACAAAAAGTAGGAAACAGTTTTTAAAACTTTTCAGTATAACATGATAAAAGGAAAGATATTTTTTGTCGTACTCAAGCAGCTGAACATAGCAATTTCTTTTAACTACCATTTTAAGGCAATGTTCTTAATGTTGGTTTATAACGGTTCGCCAAAGTGGGTCCAGGTTGAAATACTGGGGGATCAATGGATGGTATGTTTTTAGCACGTCTTTTGTAAAAAAATGTACTTGCTTATGATTCCGCTTTGTGCGTCCATCTGTGGACACCATATCTCTGTTACTATCAATCTGATTTGAAACATTTTGCTTTTTAGCATTCGAAAGCTTGAAATGTGAGAACGGTGTTCCTTGCTCTCCGTTTTTTGCCCGATGCATAATTTCGCCAATTGAGGGCGTAAACGTAGATGCCATCCAATTGAAAATGCATTATATTCCATAGATTTGCTTCAAAATACTCCATTGAAAAATGCTTTCGTCCATTTGATGCCTTTATAGCAACGCTATTTTGGATAACGCTTCTTTTTCAAATAATGCATAGATTTTTCGCTAGGGATAGTAAAGTGAAATTGCAGTTTCACCTATATCTCTTAATGCATAGTTTTTTCGCGAGAACGTGGATGCGTATCTCATTTTTGTCGATATCTCTTTGTCGAAGAGTCAGATTTGAAAAATCCCTTCTTTATCGGGGAGAGCTTTTCCTGTGTGAAATGTTTCTCATATAACATCATTTGTTAAACGCAGGTGTTCCACTAGAAGGCGTAAGGTCACGTTTTCTTTTACAGAATGTTTGCAACAATATCTGGGGGATTAAAGACCTGTTTCAAAAATTTCTCTTTCGATCAGGTACTGTTAACGATGAAAACATTCAGATCGCATATCCTTCCCCAAATTGTACATAATTGCGCCGCCAGGGGGCGCAAAGTTTTAATCGGTATTTTTTCAGTATCTCTTCTAAATGTCATTGAACTGTATCATGTTTCTTTACATATTTCTTCTTTTAACTGTTCGATCTGAAAAACTCTTTGTTTCCGAAACCGTCTTCCTGCTATGAGAACATTTTTGTGCATCGCTTGTTATTTACCTATCATACTTTTTCTAACCAGTTTCATTGACTATGAATTTTCATAAGTTTTATTCGCGTCGGAAAACATTAATAAAACGGGCTTATTACAACGGAAAATTCGGTGTCATATTTCTCGTTTTCTAAAGGCGATAATCCTTTTCTTTCCTTGGAACTAACGAACTGTTTACAATCCACTGAGCTGTTTACCTTGGCCATTAATGTCCCCTCCCCCCCGCCCGCAAAAACAGTCCTTTTAAAAATTGAATTTTAATTACCGTCAACTAATGTAAGTAATATTTTTATGTTGGTAAATGCGTCGCCAGGGGGCGCAAATAGATAGAAATGGCGGCTGCAATTCATGCTTTTCATTAAATCAATGGAAATAATTTCAAACAGTGGGTTAATAAAAGGCTTTATCGCAAAATCACTTGAAGAAGGGGAAGCAGAGAACATTCATTTGATGTGTTGGAAAGAGAATTGATATATTTCATTAACAGTAAAGAACCCCTTTCCGTTATTTGACGAAACTGAATAGAATACTTGAACTAGCAAAGAAATTAGACAGCTATCGAAGAGATTGTGCAATGTGGAAGAAATTCATTTGGAAACTTCAGAAATATTTTACTGACAAAGATTTTTTTAAGTTCTGTTCTTTTGTTTTCTTGCATAGATGAATTTGACGTTTGATTGGAAATTCGTGTGATTAGAACAAAGTTCTTCTTACACGTTTGTTTATATGATTCACATTCAATCTTCCTTCCTCCGCTGCTGTTACAATTTCCACCCGAAAGATATATTTACTAGCCCATATGTTGTATATTTTAAATATATTCCGCCAAAACATTTGCCTTAAACTTATGTTAAAAAACCGAGTTTGACTCTGAATTTTTTCCATTATTAACGAAAGGTTTTCCATGTTTCATACCGCTAGAACAGAAATTGTTGCGAATGAGACTCAATTGTTTATGTTTTGCTCTGGTTTTTTTTATTTACTTTTTATTTTTGCCGTCATGTACTGTTTATTTTACTGTTTTTATAATCTTGGATTATTTTTTTATTGAGAATTTTACGTGCATATGCTCGTTGACTTAGATTATTTTAGCTCCCACTGAAACCACGTGCTTTTTCAATGTAAATATTTTCAACTGTTTGTATTTTGTTTCCTCTCGTATGTTCTTATAATAGCAAATGCGCCGCCATGGGGCGCAAATAGACATAAATGGCGGCTGCAGTTCATGCCTTTCGTTAAATCTACGGAAATAATTGCAAACAGTGGGTTAACAAAAGGCTTTATCATCAAATCACTTGAAGAAGGGGAAATAGAGAACATTCATTTGATGTGTTGGAAAGAGGATTGATATATTTCATTAACAGTAAAGAACTCAAATGAAATGAAAGCCTCCCCGTTTATGTACGATATTTATTAAAATATGAAAGATATTTACAGTTAAAACAACCCACTAGCACTTTCGGGGTAACATTTACCCCATCATCAGGTTGAACAGAGGCAATGTAATACTCCTTTATATAGTAGTGCAACGATGCATTATGGGTATAAATCATCGAACGTCGCATGGGTCGTGACCGTTGTCATTATGAGAGTGTAACGGGTATAATGTCACGAGTTACTAGTTTAACATATCAATACAAGGATTCGTTATAAATACAAAGTTATGATCAATTTTATATATTGTTGGAATTGCAAATATATATTACTATAATTTAAAGTTCAGGTTTATAATACGCTCTTTCCAAATTTTTGATACGTCCACAGGCAAGTAGTCATTACAGCATTTGTCCCCTAAAGCTTCGATGTACATATTTTCAACAAAATGTAGCGAATGTATATATGCTGGAGTGTCCAATAGTCCATTGTTTTCCCAGTCTGGTTGTAGAATTCCGTTTACCACATTCCATGATAAAGCTGTATTATTGCTGTTGGTTCGGATATCGTATTTGTGTTCCTGGACACGGATACCCAACTACAACTACCTAGGCTCGACACGAAGACGTTTTGGTATCCGTGTCCAGGAACACAAATATGATATCCAAAAGAACAGCAATAATACAGCTTTATCAAGGAACATGGTAAACACGGTCTAAATTAGAGTACCATGAGATACCAAATTTGGTGGTTCTAACTTGAAAACTGTATATTTTACAAACATTTTGTATGTGGAGTGGGGGAGGGGCTTGACCCCGACCCGTTGCCCAAACCATCTAACGTCTAAATTAGAGTACCATGTGATAGTATACCAAATTTGGTTGTTCTAATTTAAAAACTGTAGATTTTACGATAATTTTGAGTAGGTGGCCCCCTTGACCCCGGGCCTCTACCCGTTCCAATATCCATCTACCGTCTAAGTTAAGAGTACCACGAAATAGTATTTGACGCTGGTTATTAAGTCATGGATTATTATGACACAGGTTATTCTGACATACAATAATTGTGACTTGCGGTTATTATGACGCAGTGTTATTTTGTAACGGCTTTTTTTCAAGCTGGGTTATTTTGTAAGGGTTATTGTGACGCTGGGTCATTTAGACGCCGGGTTATTACGAAGCGGATTTATTTTCCCGGGTTATTTTGACTGTACACCGCGCTTTTTACACATGATACCGCGAATTTTACTGTTTTCTTTACAGATTGTAATATTTTAAGATTTTATTTCTTCTGTTGTGTTCTTGTTTAATGTAAGTCTTCTTTTCTTTGCAGCTAACTGTACCTGATGAATTGACTTGGCACCGCAGAGTGCGTGACAGGCTACTAGCTTTACCGCACTTAATGCAAGAAATTACGCAAAGAGTAAGTCACTGTTTTTAAATTCGAGCGATTTCATTTCTCATTTCGTTTCGAAAATAATGTAATATTTTAGTGTTTATTGTACAATATCTTCAAGTGTTTGCAATATTTGGTATTTTTGGTTTAAGAAAGAAAAGTTCTTTTATAAATATCTACCCAGGAACATTAAGCATAAGCGACCGGAAAAATCTTTTTCAACAATATTTTACTTATTCTTGAATCAAAGAGTGCTTTAACTGTATTTTACTTTTCTTTCATCTAAGAAAATAAAACGAATCTGCATCATGAATAACTGGAAAGTTAAGTTCATTCCTATCAACCGCAATCTTCCTGTTAAATTGACACAAACAAACCAAATATTCACATACGAAATGTGATCATAATACTTGAAACAAAATCTACAAAATTCCTGAAAACAGAAAATGTTCCGACATTGCATACGGCACAATCGCAGTTAGTGGAGGTGGTCCAAGGGTCAGGGCTAGGGTGGAGCAAAAAAAAACTAAAATTGCATAAGCGGAAACAGGTACCCACTAACATTTCTGTGATTTTTTTTTGGAAGTCGTCTTCAGTCTGCGTACGCATCGGGCCTAAAGTTCGAAATTTTTGCTTAAATTTAAGATTTTTCAACATTTTTTCCCTACAAGTTAAATTTGATAAACAGTTTTTTGGGTAGTGATAAAGTGCTAGAGAAAGACCTTGAAATCAACACATATTTTCCGTACCGTTATTTTTATATCTTCAGTTTGCGTACTTCGGTCAAAATATCAGATTTTTCGCATATTTTCGTAATTTTTGGCGGGATTGTGTAGTTTTCAAATTTATAATACTACTGTAGCTTAAAGCGTCGAAATAGGATTGAATTGCAATTAAAACTTAAAAACAAACTGTTTATCAAATTTAACTCGTAGGAAAAAAATTGAAAAATCACAAATTTAAGCAAAAATTTCAAACTTTAGGCCTGATGCGCAGACTGAAGACGTTTTTCAAAAAAATTCACAGAAATGTTAGTGGGAATAATACACAACTACTGATGGGTACCCGTTTCCGCTTATGCAATTTCAGTTCTTTACGCTCCACCCTAGTCAGGGCGCTCCCCATGATGAGGTACGATTGAGTCCTTCGTTGTTGTTTTTTTATTTTTTATTTTTTGCTTCTTTCCTTTTTTACGCTTTCCAACCGTAGGTTGAAGAAGCGTATATGCTCCAGCTTTGTCCGTCCGTCTGTCCACACGATAACTGGCGTAAAAATGGGTCGATTTCGATGAAATTTTAGTATGTGGTAGGGGACCACCTGGGGACAAACCCTGTTGGAAATGGACGAAATGTGGTCAAAGGTCAAGACATAGGATTGCGATCCATTCCATTGTCCTTATCCCATATTATTAAGGTGGACGTCAAGTAATTTTGCTTCCTATACTTCCAATGGAAAAACTTTTGCAAACATTTTCTTCACAATTAATGTGTTCCCAAGGATGAAATTTTGAACATCGATTAAAATAACTTCATATTATAATTTGGAAAACTTAATATTTTCTAAAACATAACCATAATTATATTAAAAATCAATAACTTTTCCTTTGGTGGTGTTGAAACCAGAGAAAAGATGGCGCGACCAGTACTTTGAATGCGTCAGTGGAAAAAAAAATGTTGGGTTGCATAATTACGGTTATGGTTTAGAAAATATTAAGTATTCCAAGTTATGATATGAAGCTATTTTAATCGATGTTCAAATTTTCATCCTTGTGAACGCATTAATTGTCCAGAAAAAAGATGGCGCGACCTGTATTTTCATGACGTCAGTAGACAAACAAATGTTCAATTGCATAATTATGGTTATTTTTTAGAAAATACTAAGTATTGCAAGTTATAAAATGAAGATATTTCAATCGATGTTCAAATTTTCCTCCTTGGGAACGCATTAAATGTGAAGAAAATGTGTAAAAAAGTTTTTCCATTGGAAGTATAGAAAGCAAAGTTACTTGACGTCCACCTTAAAGTAGCAATTCTTGTATGTATATATGTACATTTTATTTTTAAAACGGCTCTAAGAATTTTGATGAAAGTCGTTAACCTATCGTTTTCTGGTACTAGAAATCGATTTAGCTTGATCTCGACTTTAGAAGAATTCGTTTAGTGGGTTAAATAACCACCCCGAATTATAACGTTTTTAGTGATGGCGTTGTTCCATTAATGTTACCAATGCTTAGAAATCTTATGACGTCACAACTGCCGTTTAAGAATGTTGTCGCGCGGTCACGCCATCAGTCTCTTTGCGTCACGTGTTGTGTGTAGATCCTATTAAAGATTTATGACGTCACACTCTTGCGGCGGGCAGATGGTCGCGATTCCCATCAGCCTCATTACGTCACGCGTTGTGTGCGTATGTCCGTCAGCACGATAACTCGCGTAACAACCATTGGATTTCGATGAAATTTTTGTATCTGGTAGGGGATCACCTGGGAAGGAACCCTATTTAAACTGAACGAAATGGTGTCAAAGGTCAGTACATAGGAGAGGGATCCATTCCACTGCTGTTATGCACCATCACTAACTTAAAAAAGGTTCGATTTCGATGAAATTTTAGTATGTTGTAGGGGATCACCTGGCGACAAACCTTATTGAAAATGGGCGAAATGGGGTCAAAGGTTAGCACACAGGAGCGGGATCTAGTCCATAGCCCTTATGCATCATAACTTACGTAAAATGCTTTGATTGCGACAAAACTTTATCATGTTATTTTGGAGGTATACCAAGCCGGTTCTGTTGAATATCATCGAAATGGGATCAAAGGTCAGGGCACAGGAACGACATTTATTCCACAGACATTATTCTCATAACTTGAGTAATGATTTCTGTAATGTTGGAAAGCGTATTATAATCAATGCATTGCATGATTTTACTAACTTGTTAACAATATATTTGTATATGTTTTCAAATATATATTTTGAGAATAATTGGAAAGGCACTTTTATACGGAAAAGCAGAGATATTTTAATCGGTTCCCAATAGTTTTAATTGGAAAGAGAGAGATATTTTAATTGGTTCCCAATAACTTGAGAGATGCTTCCCCCGAAGCATTTTCATTTTCATTTTCGTTACTTTGATCCGCATCCATAAAGAATAAATTTCATGGTTTGGCTGTAATATATATTCTAAAAAAATGTAACTGCAGCGGTCGCTGCCGCTGCCGCCGTCGCTGTTTTTTAGAAATTTCGCGACACTATCTTTTCTAGCTACCAGCGAAAAAAGTATTGAACACAAAAATATGAAATACGCATCGTTTGTAGAGAATTGTTCGGAGAACACGCTGAAATAAACCGTTTTTCGATTCTGATGATACTTCAAAAGCTATTGTATTTCAAAGTAAGGTAAATAAAAAAGGGCTCTCAGTTCGAGTCCTGGACAAACCAACAGCAACAGAAAGTCGAATTTTAGTAGGTATGTAGGACCATGTCGGAATTTTTGCACCTCGTCACTCTTTTTTTTTTTTTTTTTTTTTTTTTGAATTTCGATATAGTTTACAAGAAATAATATTTCACAAAATTCTCTATTTCGCGATGGGATCCATTTTAAAAAACGGATATACGGCAACCTATAAATCATAAGGCATTGCAATTTTTACAGCATAAACTCACAACTATCACCTCTCTTTTACAAAATGTTTTTAAAGAAAAAGTAATTTTCTGATTCTTGCGCATGTTTTAAAGACCCAAAGGAAAGGATCGAGCGGCTTACTCTGTTTTCAGGGATAGCCACACCGAAACGTTCTGGTCCCGTGACCTGTTATCATGGTGACGCAGCTATTTTTAGCACTCTGTTTTCATTTGGTAAAAGGACAGGCTACAATCAAACTGCTAATGGCGCAATGCTTACGTAGCGACGCTTTTAAAGTTCGGCGTTTTCCGCCGGCTTACTTGAATATTTATTTAAATGTAAGCTTTCGCCTCGTGTATAAAAAGCAAAGAGGGAAAGCCGGAGTGTGTACGTCCGCAAGTTGTCGACCACTTCGAAATGACCCACAGACCGTAAAATTGGCATGCTGATAGTTCTTAAGGTCCGTATACCTGGAAAAGTACGAAAAAAATGTGGGCTTTGGAACATTGTCTTCTTGAATTTTTCGCGAATTGTTTGACCACTTCTAAAAGACTTAAGGCAGTCCAACACGCCTTACGTGTTGGACTGATTTCTACTGCCTTGACACATACCGTTCCCACTGGTCATCATGAAGAGGATTGGAACCACACGGTTTTCCTTACTGCAAATCCTCATCGACATTCCCTGCTGCTGACGGAAAGTCTATGTATCATTAAAGCTTCATCCGGTTGCTGTAACGAAGACTTACCTGTGTTTGTTCCCCGTCCCTAGCTTGCACTTCTCAAGAGGCTTTATATCGCAACGAGTGCTTTAGCCGAAGAGTAGACTTTTACTATTCTTTATTAATAGTGTGCTCTTATTGTATATAGCAAAACTAGTGTTATCTGAGACTGAATGAACTGTTTTTCCGACTATATATATCACCCTGTCTGACACATCCGACGCTCGCGGTCTGAGGATGGAACTATGGTAGTTCTCAAAGATCTCGCCCTACTAGATTTTTAACTTTATGTATTTTAATAAATAATACAGACATTTGACGTGGTCTAGGAACATGAAACAGAAGTCATCGCTCTTTCCACGTTTATAAGTAAGTCACGATGAAATTCTCATCGGCCGCCACCGGGAATCGAAATGAAAGACCCTAGGTTCGATTCTCGGTGACGGCCGATGATAATTTTTTCGTGACTCACTTATAAACGGGGAAAGAGCGATGCCTTCTGTTTGATGTATTTTAATATGTAAATATATTGACATCTTTTACTGTGGAACTTAGCAGGTTTTTATTGTGCATTCGACAGTTTGAATTCATTATTTATGTACATCATCGATCATTATTTACGTAAATGACCTAGAGATTTGAAAATTGGCATGCTGATAGGCCTTAAAGTCCGGATACCTAGAAAAGTACAACGACCAAAATGGCGGCTTTGGAACATTGTCTGTTTGAAGTTTTGGCGAATTGTTAGACCACTCCTAAATAACCTAGATATCTATAAATTGGCCTGCTGGTAGTTCTTACCCGATAATTGCAAATGCGCGACAACGAAAAGGAAAACCGGTGTTTTAAAAAACATTGTCTGCTATAATTTTTCTGTCACTTCTACACCTAAAAAAATCTGAAAACCAGAAGATTCGAAAAGGTGGCTTAGCTGTTTACTGTTTCAAAATGCTGATAGGTTTAAAAATATTTTTTTCAGAATCATTGAAATGTATACTGAGTGGAGGATATATTCTCTACATACGTGACAAATGCGTCATGATAATTAACTCAGCAATCAGACACCGCTAAATTGACTGTAATTACTGTTTGACACGTGAATACAATTACACCAGAAAACTTAAAAACTTCATCGCTGAGTTTCCTAATGTGATTGTATTCACGTGTGAAACAATAATTACAGTCAATTTAGAGATGGCTCATTCCTGGGTTAATTATCATGTCATTGCAATGTTTTGAAAATTTCAAATTTTGATTTAAAATTAAGTGGCTCCAAAGCCTGCTCTGTTTTACGTCAAACCGAATACATTGACGTAACGACGCTGTTCTAAATCGTAAAAAGTTACGTATTTTAAATGACTTTTTTTTCCCTTAATTGCTTTTCCTTTCTTTAATTTTATCTTCAGAAACTGATTTTATAGATTCACCGTTTGGAGAATGGGCATGATTGCCGATATATATATATATATATATATCTGAGCCTGGTATCTCCAACTATCGAGAAGATACCAGGCTCAGATTATTCAAACTTATGCACCCACCACAAGTCATCCTGAAGAAGAAATTGAAGAATTTTATGAGGAAATTCGTCATCTAAATAATAAAGGTAAGCAGCACTTGAAGATAATTATGGGAGATTTCAATGCAAAAATAGGGCACCGGCAACAGAATGAAACTTCAGTAGGTAAATTCGGTCACGGCAACAGAAACCAGCGTGGAAATACTCTCGTTGAGTTTGCAGAGGCAGAAGGATTTTTCATCTTGAATTCCTTTTTCAAGAAAAAGCCACACAGGAAATGGACATGGAGACATCCAATTGGGACGACAAGTGAAATTGATTTTATTATGTGTAACAAAAAATTCGTCATCGAAGACTGCAGTGTGCTAAACAAGTTCAACACAGGTAGTGACCATAGATTGGTGAGATGTAAGATGCACCTCAACACTAAACTGGAACGTGGCAAGCTCATAAGACAAGCAAAATGTATTGACATAACCAACCTTAAAAAACACCATAATACTTTCAAGTTGGAACTGAAGAACAGATTCTCTGCTTTAGAAGGCCTAACATCGGAAGAAGTGGATATTTCGGAAGTTAACAGAAAAGTAACCAAAGCTCTTATGGGAACAGCAACAAAATTAGCTGGGTCTAAGAACAAGTTGCATGTAAACAAATTATCAGGAAAAACCAAAATGTTGATGCAAAAAAGAAGAGAGATGAGGACAACTAAAGAAGATGTGACTTCCAAAGTGGAATATATAGAGCTATGCAAGACAGCACGAAAACGTATCACTGAAGACGTAAGGAAATTCAACTGTGAGCTAGTGAGGAAAGCAATTGAAAACAACCAAAGCCTAAAGATAGCAAAGGGACATCTCAGTAAGGGAAGAAAACAGATTATGGCTCTGAGAAAAGAAGAGGGTTCTATAACAAGAAATAGAGGCGAAATTTTGACAAGAGTGAAAGATTTCTACTCCAAATTATATGAAAGGGATGATACATGTACTCCAGACATCATGAAAGGTACCAGAGTTCTTCCAGTCCTCCCAGCAGAAGTTGCTCATGCAATCAAGAACATGAAGCGGGGGAAAGCTCCAGGAGAAGATGGAATTACTATAGACATCATACAAGAAGCAAGTGGAGAAATTGAAACAGTACTCGCCCAAATTTTCACTCGATGCCTTAATGAAGGGAAGATTCCTGAGGATTGGAACAATGCTACAATGATCCTGCTACATAAAAAAGGTGACATTGAGGATCTCAGGAACTACAGACCTATCAGCCTCCTATCAGTGGTTTATAAAATCTTCACTAAAGTTCTTTCACACCGCTTGAAGGTAACACTGGACATGGCTCAACCGAGAGAACAAGCTGGATTCAGGAGTGGCTACAGCACAATAGATCATATCCATGTACTGAGAGAACTAATTGAAAGAGCGAGGGAATATGAACTTCCATTGTGCATGGCTTTTATCGATTATGAAAAAGCCTTTGATTCGGTGAAACCATCAGCAGTTACCACGGCTCTGAAATCCTGCGGTATTGAAGATGCATACATTAATATTATTAATAACATCTATGAAAATGCAAGTGCAAAGATTCGGCTGTTTGAAAATACAACACACATAAAAATTGGAAAGGGAGTGAGACAAGGTGACACCATATCTCCGAAGCTCTTTAATGCCACATTGGAAAATGTCTTTCAATCACTGAACTGGGAAAACAAAGGGATAAAGATTAATGGAGATTATCTAACCCACCTTCGTTTTGCTGATGACGTAGTCATTTTTGCAACTACCCCATCAGAGCTGCAGAGTATGATCCAGGAACTTGCTGACAAGAGTAAAGAAGTGGGATTAAAAATGAACTTTCAGAAGACAAAAGTGATGTTCAATGCTTTTACAAGAAATGAAGATTTATCGATTGATGGAGAAAAACTGGAGATAACAGATACGTATGTTTATCTTGGACAGCAGATATCAAGTGAGGGTCACATTGATGAAGAAATTAATCGGCGTACAAAACTTGCCTGGAGAGCTTTTGGAAGAAACAGCTTAATTTTCAAGAGCAATATGCCATTATGTCTTAAAAGAAAAGTGTTTGATCAATGCATCCTTCCAGTGCTTACGTATGGTGCAGAGACGTGGACCTTAACTAAAAGAGACATACAAAGGCTGCAGACAACTCAAAGAAGCATGGAGAGGTGCATGCTTGGTATAACCAGGAGAGATAAGAAGAGGAACTCGTGGATCCGAAAAATGACGAGAGTGGAAGACATCATGATCAGAGTTAAATCCCTGAAATGGCAATGGGCTGGACATACTGCCAGAAGGACAGACCATAGATGGACAGCCGAAATTTTAGATTGGATTCCAAGGGACAGGAAAAGACCCAGAAAAAGACCACAGGGGAGATGGGTGGATGAAATTCGTAAATATGCGGGAGTGACATGGAGGAGACTGGCACAAGACAGACCGTTGTGGAGGAAACTTGGGGAGACCTTCGTCCAGCAGTGGATTGATAATGGTTGACAATGATGATGATGATGATGATATATATATATATATTCTATTAAGAAGAGACTGAAGCAAAAAAAAAATTTAATTGACCGGTGTGAGTAAAAAGGGAAACAAAGAAAAACAACTGAATGCAGAAAGTGTCGAGAATACTGAGCCCTGGCTTTATCAAGGACCAGCAAAAACTCTGCATTTTCTCACAATATTTGAACTTCTTGAACTTTTTTTCTTTTTTTGCTTTAAGCATTTACGCATTAGCAAGTCTCTTAACTTTTTTGCGTATTTTAACTCTTTCTTTTCTTGGTATTTTTGCGCGTTTTTTAGGGAACTAAGGCCTAGCCGGCCATTTCATTGTTCTCGTTGTCTGCGCTGTATTTTCAATGCAGTTAAGGTCTTAATAACTACTTAATTATGCACTTAAAGCACTTCTGAAATACTTTGTACATATTGCAACTAATCGTTTATGTCACATAACCTTCACAAATAATTTCTTTAGTTTATTATTGTCTTTATTTTATTCTCGTTTTTGTGTTGTCAGAAGTAGTGGAGTAGGAGGTTCTTATAATGTAGTTTTCTTTCAAGAATCTGTGCTTTAAAATAAAAAAAAATAATATTTCTTTTTTTATTGCAATGTTAAGAACTCGTACTACTTTTGAATTGCTATTCAGGTTTAAATTCTCTTTCAGGCGAACTAGGCAATTTGTTATTACTGAACATTATTTCTGGTTCATGATGTCACTCTTACAACTTGAGTTTTCTATAATCATCTTCTTTCTGTTTAATAGTAACAGATGAAGAGCATGGGTCGGGCCAGGAAGGTTATGGTTGCAAGCTAAATTGTTAACTAAAGCTTGGTCATACAACTCTGCGGAGGTCATGACATATATACATAAATTTTTTTTTGGTGGGCTTATTACTTGCATCCATGACTTTGCAGAAACCCATTTCCAAATAGGTCTTTGTGGAAGTGCGAAAATGCAGAGTTTTTGCTGGTCCTTGATAAAGTCAGGGCTCAGTATTCTCGACACTTTCTGCATTCACTTGTTTTTTCTTTGTTTCTCTTTTTACTCACACCGGTCAATACATAAACTTTTCTATGTTGTACTTGGAATGAGTTAATTTTTTTTGCTTCAGTCTCTTCTTAATAGAATGTGAATTTCTAAATCATAACTGCTGCGTTGCGCGTTTTGATCTTCAGGTTATTTTGCAACTATCGTTTTAAATTCTAAAGTTTTTCTTATGTTATCGGCTTTGCTCTTTAGTATATATATATATATGTATATATATTATCAGTTGTTTTTAAAACCTTTATGAAGGTGCTTTCACATCGCTTGAAGATGACATTGGACATGGTTCAACCGAGGTAAGAAGCTAGATTTACTGGTGCCTACAGGACCGTAGATCATATCCATGTACTTAAAGAACTAATTAAAAGAACGAGAGCATATGAGTTCCCATTATGCATTGCTTTTATTGATTGTGAAAAAGCCTTTGATTCAGTGCAGCCATCAGCAGTTGTAATGGCTTTGAAATTCTGCGTTATTGAAGTTGCGTACAATAAAATTATTAATAACATCTATGAAAATGCAAATGCCAAGGTTCGGCTATTTGAGAACAAACACAGCATCAATAAATACTGGAAAGGGAGTGAGGCAAGGTGACATCTTATCTCTCAAACTTTACAATGCCAGATAGCGGAATGTCTTTCAATCATTGAAATGGGAAAACAAGGGGATGAAAATGAATGGGAATTATTTAACTCACCTTCGTTTTGTTTTTGACGTGATCATTTTTGCAACTACGACTTCAGAGCTGCAGGATATGATTCGAAAATTTGCTGAAAAAAGTGAAGTGGGAATAAGAAAGAACTTTCAGAAGGAAAAACTAATGTAAAACGCTTTTACAAGAAATAAGGACTTTGTGATTGATTAGGATGTTTTCGGAGAAATCGACATCAAGCAAAGCTCACGCTGATAAAAAAACTGTTCTGGATCTAAAACTTGGCTGGATATCTTTTGGATGAAATAGTGCAATTTCCAAGGCCTTAATATCTTCAAGAAATGTTTTTAATCAATGCATCCTTCCAGTTCTTAAATATGGAACAGATACATGGACCTGAACTAAACAAGGTAGTAAAATCATACAATACATCGATGATGATACGCTTTCCAACATACCAGAAACCATTACTCAAGTTATGAGGATAATGGCTGTGGAATAAATCTTGTTCCTGTGCCCTGACCTTTGACCCCATTTCGATGATATTCAACAGAACCGGTTCAGTATTTTTCCGGGACAACATGACAACTTTTTTTCTCAATCGAAGCATTTTTACGCAAGTTATGACGCATAAGGGCGATGGAATGAATCCCGCTCCTATATCCTGACCTTTCACACCATTTCGCCTATTTTCAATAGTGTTCGCCCCAGTTGTCCCAGTTTGTCCCAATTTTATCGAAATCGAACCATACTTATGCGAGTTACCGTGCTGACAGACAGACAGACTGAGAAAGCTGGAGAATGTACGCTTCTTCAACCTACGGTTGAAAATCGTAAGAAAGACATACAAGTCTGCAGACAACGGAAAGGAGTATAAAAAGATCTCCCAAGTGGGTATGGGGTATGCATTGTCCAGAAGCGCGGACCACCGACGGACAACCGAAATTTTAGACAGGATAGCAAGGGATAGAAAAAGACCCAGAAGAAGACCACATGGGAGATGAATGGTTGGAATTTGAAAGCACAATGGAGTAAAACGAGAAAACTGGCGCAACGCAGACAGTTATAGAAGAAATTTGGAGACCTTCATTCAGCAGTGGACTGATAATGATTGACAATATCGTATATATAGACATCATGATCAGAGTAAAATCCCTTCATGCAGTTGTGGTTTAATAATGGTTGACTATCATGATATACGTATATGTACATACTGTATTTAGTAAAACCTCCATTAACGGACATCTCTGAGCAACGGCAAGTTTGGGCGGGATACGAACAGCTTGCGTATGATTAACATCACTGATCTCCTCCAAAAACTAAACCCTTTAACAATGGTCAACCGATAAACCGTATTAGGGGTATGCAACAGTTTCCGCCGCCCCGCTTGCAAGTGGGAGCAGAGGTCTAACCGTCAGGCGACTCGTGCTGTCAGTTCGTACGAGAAGCCAAGCATGGCGGTCGATAAAGTTCATTTGCGGCACTTTTTTTATTAATGTTTACTTATGGAAAAGTGCTAGGGAAGCATACGGTTCAATATGTCAGGCGTATGGCGATACGGTTCAATATGTCAGGCGTATGGCGATACGGTTATGGGTGAGCGGACGTGTCGATACTGGTTTACCAGGTTTAAGAAAGGTGATCTAAGCTTGGAAACTGGAAAACAAGCCACGTTCAGGTAGACCGCAGGAACTCGCAAACGAGGAGCTGGAATCCCTGTTGCAAGCGAATGCCACACAATCGACTACGCAACCGGCGAAACGTTCGAAAGTGGCTCAATCGAAGGTGGTACGGCGTCTACAAGCCTTGAAGATCCAGAAGATTGGTAAGTGGGTTCCGCATATTTTGAAGAAGCGTAATATTGGTCACAGATTGAGCATCTGCTTGTTGTTGCTGAAGAGGTTTCATGGGAAGAATTTCTTGTAAAAGGTTGTCACCGGGGATGAAAATGGATCTATTGCAACAACCCCGTACGCAAGCGATCCTGGGTCGACGCAGGCCAGCCATCAACATCAACTGCAAAACAGGATATCCATGGGGAAAAGGTACTGTTGTCTGTCTGGTGGATATGCAAGAAGTGCTGTACTTTGAACTGTTGAAACCGGGCGAAGCAATCACTGCCCAATGATATAGCAAACATGTGGTCAGTTGATAAAACCCAAAGCCGCAATCATGCAAAAACGCCCATAGACAGGTAAAGGACGCCGCCCAGTCATTCGGTTACACAATGATGCCAGGCCACATGTTAGCGCCACCACGGAATGAACCCTTAAATGCTTACACTGGGAGATTTTACCACACCCAGCATACTCACCGGGCGTTGCGCTCTCATACTTTCTTCTGTTTTGCTCTATGCAACATTTCCTACCCCAACAGCGGTGCACCACAGTTCGAGAAGTGGAAAATTTCGTCACTGCATTCTTCAACTCAAAACCCGTGTCCTTTTGTCACCGGGACATTCATTTGGTGCCTGAAAAATGGCAGAAGGTCATTGATGGCAACGGCCAATATTTCGTTGAATAAATGTGTATTGCTCTCCTAATTGTTTCTGTCTCCTTTCTCTTTAAAACGTGGAAACTTTTGCATACCCTTAATAGATTTAATGGACACATCGTCCCCCGGATTTTACTTAGTTGCTTTGGTACTTGCAACAGGGTAACGTAGGGCCACAGAACATTTAGCCGTCCCGGTGGTGCAGTGTTCAAAGCGCTGGCTTATGAGCATTCTTCCGGGAAGGGGTCCTGGTTCGAATCCTGGTTAGGCAAGGATGTTGTGTTTGACTTACAGCACTGTATCTCTCCCTTCCCTAGAGCCAGTGACCCTAAACTAGGACGGGCGACTGCTTATAACCCATTGAGTTGCTCACGATGGTCGTTAAATTTTTAATAAAAAACAGAACATTTACTGCAAAGGCATAATGGATTGGATTACGGCTGGTATAGTGGTATGCTTAAGTGAAAAGAAAGGAGCAAAATTTCAGTTCCGTATGGGCGGGCTGCAACTTCCAGGTATGCTTCAATCGCTCACGGGTGCTGTGCGTGTTGTTGATGGGGTCGGGAGCTTTGCCGATTTTGAGCGATGTCTCCTGGTTTACCACACGCGGCAACATAACTGTGGAATTACGTCTTACTATCTAGCATTTTTCTTTTTCCGTTCCAGTAGCGAACCCTAAACCTAATTACCCATCTTGCTACCTCTAAGGGCTGTTTAACACCAGAAGCCTCTTAAAATTCTCTACCCAGTGAATTATTTATTTAATTATTATATACAGTTCTATTCAGCATTTGGAAAAAGCACTAAAACGTTTTCTTTATTGCGCGTAGGTTTCATATCTTTATTCTGTTTTTGTACAAACGCAGCGGCCTAGCAATATTAACTGAGACCTATTTTCCAAGTAACAGGCAACCCTAACAAAGGTCACTTTCTTCCGTCCCAGGAGTAAACATTATTTCAAGGTTTTACTGTTTATATAATACAATTTTCTATATATGTTCACATATATATTGCAATCTGAGTGGAGTTTTAAGGAGATGGCAATTGCCGATTTAAAGAGTTAAACTCTGGAGGCGACGAGAAATTCTTAGAGCTGATACAATTTAATCTTTCTCCCTGGCTGTGAGCAGTACTTTTTGTTGATGCAGATTTTTAATTGGATAAGCATGCTTGTTTCAGCCGAAGCTTTCAGTATACGATCTGAAATACTGCATCATCATATTCGAATTAAGTAAATCAGGTATTACATTCTGGTTGAACTGCCGAGCTCTTTCCAGTTGGAGCAATGTGCTGCTGAAACTCACACACCTTTGCATATAAAAATGCAGGAAGTGTTCTTAAAACAGATAAGAGTCATTCATCAAATTCTATTAAGAGAAAACATTGCCTGCGTTCAACAGTTTTACAGGTGGCATAAAATATTCTGGTTATAATCTCTACGCGGTCACATGATACTTTCCTCATTAATCCACACACCGAAAGGTGCTGTCTCTGTTCTCTTTGTTACTGAAATGAAAACAGCCTCACCCTAAAATATCCAAAGGTGATGTTCTTGTTCTCTTAGTCACTGAAATGAAAACAGGCCCCACCCATAAACATCCAAAGGTGTTGTCTTTGTTCTCTTAGTTACTAAAATGAAAACAGGTCCCAACCCAAAACATCCAAAAGATGTTGTCCTTGCTTTCTTATTTTCTGAAATGAAAACAGGCTCCACCAATGAACATGCAAAGGTGTTGTGCTTGTTCTCTTTGTTACTGAAACAAAAACAGGCCCCACCCATGAACATGCAAAGGTGTTGTGCTTATTCTCTTAGTTGCTGAAACAAAAACAGGCCCCACCCATGAACATGCAAAGGTGTTGTGCTTGTTCTCTTAGTTGCTGAAACAAAAACAGGCCCCACCCATGAACATCAAAAGGTGTTGTCCTTGTTCTCTGAGTTATTGAAATGAAAACAGGCCGCACTATAAAACATGTGATTTGAACCACTGTTCATCAATTTCAGGACGATCTTAAAATCGCCATAAAATCAGAATATCTGAGATTTGTGTCTGTTTCAAGAGTAACTTGCAAAGTTGATCCCTTAAAATACACGCCATCCCCTAATCTTCTTCATGAATGTCGGAGATATTCGAAGTTCCGGATATCATCCTCTCCGGAACTGAACATGAGCCATTACTTCAAAACGATCTGAGAGATAGAAATTACAAAAATAATCGGCAAATTGGAAGGATTGTTTTCCCAGCCCTGACGGAATCCTGACAGATATTTCAATCAGCTGCATTTACGCGAAATTTGAAATCGTAGATGCAATTGATTCTTCCTGCCAATGCTGCACGTAAGAAAAATGTTTTATCGCAATGTCGATATATTTTTCGAAGAAGTACCAAATCACTTGACCTTTTCTGTTTAATGAGAAATTACAATTAATTCTGGAATGTCTTTTTATAAAGATGATTTGCGTCAGCAACGGTTGGGACTTATGTTTTCAAAGTAATCAAGTATTGTAATTACTATATTTTTTCGAACTTTCTATAAGGCTTTATGGTTACTGTTAATACAATGAAAATGTTTTCTTTCTAGGTATCTACAGTATCTCCTAGCGTGGGAATAAGGTGCACAGAATTTTTGCAATTAGTTGCACAATTTACCGGTTTAGTTAATCAAGTCATGGAAGTAAGTCGCGTTTTCTACTCTCTCTCTCTCTCTCTCTTTCTTTCTCCCTTGATTTGTATTGCTATGATGTTTTTGTAAAATGTGACTGAAATAAAAATATTTGGCCCTTTGCACGTATTGAGGTGTCTTCTAAAATCTTGAAACAATCGCAAACAAGAAGAATGCAATTCAGCTTTAGGCTTACGTTTATTTCTAGTGCGAATGTTTCAAAGTGACTAATATGTTCCTATTATGCAAACTTTTAGCCAGAAGTATATATTTGTACCCAATATACGAACTCTGGCTATGAGCGGAAACGTATGCAAGACTATATTATAAATTGTCACAGAACGTAAAAGGAAAAATCTATCCTTCCGGCCAAAGGAAGATTTCTCGGAATACCTTCATAATACTCATAAGTAAACGGAAAATTTTAATTTCATTCTTTAAATCTGCTATATTGACAGTAAAATGTAATTTATTTTGATGTGTGAAATTGTTCATGTGAAACTGTGATGAATCAACAGTCATTTTTGTGTGATATCTGATAAAAGAATTTAGGTAAAAAGAGGATACATTAGCTTTGAGATTTTACATGAAGTGAAATCACCAGCGTAGGTTTCATTTCAATATTATATTTTTTGCATAGTCGTTTCAACTGATGTAAGCCTGCATGACAAAATACAAATATTTTCGAAAATGGGCATATTTTGTAAATTTAGACTCCAGTACAAGATTTATCATTTGATTTGAAACACGTTTACTGGATGAGAAATGATTTGTGTAACTCTGATCAGCATAAATTTACTGCAACTTACAAGCATTCCTTTCAAGAGATATATATTTTAAAGTGAGGAGAAGGATTCACCTTTAGAAGGCAATGGTTGACATGCACATATTTCCAGTTCCCAACTTTGCAAGAGGTATCAAATGATGTGTTCCATATGAGCCCCTGGTCCGTATTCGAAAACATTCAAAATTGAGCAGAATTAATACACTCATTTTAGTCCTGATATCAAAGCGAAAAATGCTTTGTTTCTGAAAATGTGATCAAATTTCAGCGCTTTGGGTTTTTTGTTTTCTTACTTTTTTTTTCAAGAAAGCGAAGAAAAGATTCGCTGAAACAGGGTTTCAAATACTTATTCATTAAATGCCGAAGCACTTGAGGTTTGTGGTATGGAAGAAACGTTATTTAAACTATTTGATAGCGAAACGCTGCACGTTTTTCGCAACATCTGTTCAGAACGTGAATAGGTCTTCAAGGACAAACTCTTGACATATATCGTTACATTCAGTGTCACAAATTCGAGTGATTGACATGTATTACGTTGTTAAGGCAGTCAAAACAGGTTTTCTTTATTCCATCCGTTTCGAATGTATGCCATAGAAGAAAGTTGTTTCGGAATTCGTTTTGACAAGAATAAGCAAAAATCAACATGAAGTCTATTTCAGATATTTCTGTTTTCTTCTCTTGAGATGTATTTGGAATTTCCACTGGGAGCCGGCATCATTCTCTTATCATGCTAAAAAAAAGGAATATTCAGTGATGTAATCTACAAATCTTCGCGCTGCGCATTCCACAAGCTGCTTCGAAATTGTTGGCACAGTACATTCAGAATTGCAGGTTCGGACGATTTCAAAATATCCAAACATTTACCTCAATGACAGAAGCAACACGTCAGATCGTGCAAATGGTGCTCTGTCTCCTACGTCTCTCAACCCACCCTTTGATTCCTCTCGAAAATATTTCACCCCTGCAATCGACAATATCTGCGGTCCTGATACACGTCACTACCGCCGCCGTTAAATATCGTGTGAAAAACAACAACGCAACCAGTCGCATGCAAGATGACACGCAGTTCGGAGCTCTCGGATTTCGAGAAAGGTGTAATCGTCGGATATCACAGAAATGGCCGATCCATACGTCATATATCCAGCTAGTTGAAGTACCCAAAATCGACAGTGGCCTACGTGATTGGCAAGTGGAAGATGAGAGGTGACTGTCGGAATGTGCCCCGACCTGGCAGACCCACAAAACTGACAGTTAGAGACCGACGGGTGCTGGCCAGAGAAATTCGGAAGAACCCCCAAATCGATGGGCCACATCCGCGAGGAGTTTCAACAGGCATCCGGGAGTGTTCTTTCGATGAATACCATCCGTAAGGAAGCCCATCTGCTCGGTTATCATGGACGTACTGCCGCCCACAAGCTTTTGATCACCAAGTCCAATAGCGCTGCTCGGCTAACGTGGTGCAAATAACGTCGACAGTGGACCGTTGAACAGTGGAAACAGGTTCTCTGGAGCGACGAATCAAGGTTCATCCTCTACCGTCCAGATGGCTGGGTCTGGGTTTGGCGTCTGTCTGGAGAACGCCTCCTGCCGGAATGTATTGTGCCAATTATGAAGTTCGGCGGCGGTGGAATTATGCTATGGGGGTGTTTCGAATGCTATGGCAAGGAACCCTAGGTTGCAATTCCTGGTAGACTCAACGCCGAGACCTACTGCACCATTTTGGATGACCATGCGCTTCCTACGTTGCGGCAGTTTTACGGGTAGGATCCATGTTACTTTCAGGATGACAATGCCACCTGTCGTGTTGCGAGGTCCACCATGGTTTGGTATGGTGACAATGGGGTTAATCGAATGGACTGGCCTGCGCAGAGCCCGGAACTTAACCCTATCGAGCACCTCTGTGAGGAGTTGGAGCGCCGACTTAAGGGGTGCCCCCACCGTCCGAAATCGGTGAAGGAACTGACCTGTCTTTTCCAAGCCGAGTGGAAGAAAATACCGCTAGACGTCGCACAACGCCTGGTTGAGAGTATGCCCCGGAGTGTCCCAGCTGCAATCACAGCTCGTGGAGGCTCCACCAACTATTAAAGGTGAATAAACTTCGTTTTCCTTTGCTATCGCATGTATCCAATTACTTGTTGGTAGATAGTGTATGTCTGACACACAAGTGCTTTAGTTTTAACAGTAAAAAAATTGGCAATCTCTACATACGCGTTATGAAGGTGATTCGAAACACAGAATGAAGGAAGCTAGAAATCATGTTTCTAGAATTGCAATAGGACCGAATGAAAATTGGCCGGATTATTTATTGGGAGCTAAAAAACAGCTCGAAAGGGAACGAATATTAGGGGCAGATATTGATGATCAAGAATTTATTGACGTAGTAATTAGGGGTTTACCAAGTAAATACTACTTAAGTGACGATATGACAAAACCACGCTGTGTGAAACTAAAAAGGAATTCACAGCAACTCCTTCATGAATAAATATGAAACTCCTACATCATGTAAATATACACATGCTAACACAATCTAAATATATTTATCTCAGTCCTTTAATTTCGTTTTCTGGGCATTTGCCACTGTTATTTTCCATTCAAGTTAACTGCAATGAATTTGTTAACGATTTCTGATTTTATTAAAATAAAGGTTTCCTTTGTATTTACTCTGACGTTTTTTGGAGCACAGAACTTTTATTTTAAAATACATCATTTTTCTTTATTTTCAGCTGAATATCGTAGAGGAGGATATAACAAATCAGATGCGATTACTATTGTTCAGCTTTCTACATGAAGTGGGGATGCAACTTTATGAAGTGCTACAGGTAAAGTACATTTTCGTTTAATTACTGTTAGATGTGTTTTTACATGTTTTATATAATCTCTATTAAAGTGTGTCACTATTGAAATTGTATTTCAAACATTAACCAGTATTTGAAAATTATAGGCCTTTCTCCAAGTCAACGATCCTTATATCTTAAGTTATTTACGTAACTTTATATAATGTCTCAAGAGCTGAAATTCTTTCACTTTCTAATTCGTATTTGTTTCTAAGACCGTTTGATGTGAAAAAAGTATTTTGCTCTTTCTCATAAAATTAACTTCCGTATTTCGACTGAACAGAAAAATAATAGGACCTTGAAACTTTCATCTGCGTGGGGGCAACGCACCTCTGTACCTCAAAAAAGTACATAACTGCAAATATAGTGTCAAAGCGATATTTTGAAAGACCATGTCATAATATTTAGGATCAGGGCAATCCGGTGCAAAACATCTTTTCTAAATAACTGTGGTAATATAGAGATAGCCTCCACGATTTTGCAGTAGTTGCTGTCTCTGTATCTATCTAAGAATACATGTACTCTCTCTTTCTGTTGTCCTAATTGTTACTAATTAAATTAAATATATACTGCTTTTAGCACCTACCTAAATTGAAAACTCGTTTTGTTGCTCAAAATGACTAGAAATAAGTGAAAAGAAATTTACCAAAAAGTGGAAAGCAAAGTCAGAAAAACCTGTTAAAGACGGAACCTGTATGAAACGGAAAATCGCCCAAAACAGAACTTCTGTTTTGGTGCCGAAATGAAAGAGAGTAAATCTCGTACTATTTACCTGTCTTTTACAGATCCGGCCTATAGCGGAAATGTAATTAGCAAGCAAGGAAATCTGCCAGGAAACAACGGAAGCTGTTGCGGTCCCGTAAAGTAGTTTAATTGAATACAAAGCATTACAGAATACAGTGAGATAATGAATTGATACGAAACAAATGAGACTGAAGTCTTAAGAAATTGTGTACAAATATGCGTGAAGAGAGAGAGATTGCTTTTCATTTAATTATAGAAACACCACTGTCGCGCATTCATTGTTCGGCTTCTTCTTAAGCACACGCCACCACTCGGGTTTAGTTCATGTGACCAGCATTCTTGCCTTTTCTGGATGTATAGTAAAAGATATTGACAGCTGGATGTTGCGTACGGATTTCAATGAGGCTCCTAGATTTAATTTCCTTACCATTTATTCATTGAGATGAATAAATGGTAAGAAACTTCACAACCTTTACTTGTTATGAGTTCCTTTCTCTCGCTTGACTTTTGCCAGGGCGCCAAAAGAATAAAATTTTCGATTTAGATACAAAATTTAAATTTATTAAAATGGACGAAAGCGAAAGTGGGAGTATCAAGCATTTGGCAGAGAATTTCAATGTGATTAAAATAAAAGAAATTGTCATTTTAAAGAGAAAAGACGAGAGAAAAGGGCCATGTCATAATGTATATAGGTCAACGAAAATAAAAATTCAGAGCGCCGGCAGTAGCGAAGCCAAGACAGTCGACAGAATACGTTTGTCTAGAAATCGTCATTTAGTGCAAATCGAAATATTTTGGCCTTATGCTGCAGACATAAGGAAGCGAAAGAGAGGAAAAAAGTTTGGAAAACATGTCCATGCTTTAAAAAGAAGGTTAGAGTGTTTTCGGACTAGGCACAACATTTCGTTCCGGACTCCTTCTCAATTTCCCCCTAGTGCCATCCATTTCTTTGTCGATCCAGCGTACTTTTGAATTTCATTCACCCATCTTCTACGGAGTCTTCTTCTAGGTCTTTTGCTGTCCCTTGGAATTCTGTCTAGTATTTGAGTTGTCGAATGGTGGTCAAGTTGAAAGAGAAATTTTTAAGCATTGCATTCTTTCAGTTCCTAGTTATAGATCAAATACATATACAGGAGTGGCCAAAATTGTGGTAAGCTTCTGGAAATAGTGTCTTTTTGAGGTTTGATGGCTCATAACATCACTTTTCTTTTTGGAGTAATACCATAAAATTATATTTCAATGGAAAGATAATTTCATCAAGAATGTAATGCAATAACTTTTATAAAGGATATTATATTAGAACAGCAATTATAAAAAAGAAAAATGAAACACATAGAAAAATGAGATATACAAAAATTCTCGCCATGTCAGTTAATACTTAGTTGGATAACCTTCAGCGTTAATTACGCCCTTACAACGCCTTCCCATGGAGTGAACCAAGTTTTTTAGTTCTGCAGCTGTTATAATGTGAAACCAAGATTGAGTTATTGCTTCTATTAATTGGGTTTAATTGCTGGAGGATTTCTGACTAACAAGTTTCTTTAGTCGGCTCCATAGATTTTTGATTGGGTTAAGGTCTGGCCTATCCCCAGGCCATTCCAGCAGTGGAATATGATTATCTTGAAACCACTTTTTTCATACAGCAGTAACATGACATGGAGCTGAATCCTGTTGAAATATAAATGCTTCATTATCTTGGAAAAGGTCACATGTGGAAGGCTTCAAGTTCGGGCTGAAGTACTTCATTAATACATTTTTGGTCATTTATATTCCCATTAACCACGTAAATTCTGCCCCCACCTTTTGATGTCATACAACCTCACATCATAACACTAATTGGATGTTTCACGGTAAATGTAACGCAATCAGGATGCAAATCTTCTCCTATTCTTCACCTTACGTATTTTATGCCATCACTACCAAACAGGGAGATTTTGGTCTCATCACTCCAAATAACGCTATCCCATTGCTCAGCTGTCCAGTTAACACGGGTTTTAGCCCAGTTTTATCTTTTCAACCTTTGTTTGAGAGATAAAAATCGCTTTTTTCGTAGAATTCTCGCATTTAAAACAAATTCCCGCAGTCTGCGCCGAACAGTCCTTGCACTGAACTTCACATTGCATTGGGCAACTTCACATTGCATTGGGCAACTTCACATTGTATACACCTAGATGATTTTCTTCATCATCCCTTGCTGTTGTGCACCTTTTCTTGCTTTTATCAATGTGTTTTTGTAGTGAGTGAATCTCCTTATACCTCTTGAAAAAGTTAGAAATGCCACCTTTGGTTAAGTTTCCACCAATTCTTCTTCTAATTTCTTCATAACTGAAGCGTTGTTCACTTAATAGTACTATTTTACATCGCTTTCTGGGTGACCAGTCAACTCTTTGCGCCATTTCTTTAACTATATTACGTTTTACAAGCTCGCTACATGAAAGAACACCAAACAAACCAACCAACTTGAAAGCAATCACATAACACACTGACAAACGTCCTCGTCTGAGCTCCAATAAATGACATCAATAGCTGAATCCTACTGTGACCTGATTGGCTCCTTGCCAAAACAAGATGACACCTGACTGGATCTCTAAACTCTCATGCTCATTGGCTACATTAAAATGAAGGAAAGCTACTTCATACCAACCTAAGCAGGTTGTGCTTCCCTTTACTGGTTATTTGGCTATAACTTTTAATAGAATGCATATAATTGAGCAAACTTTGTTGCATTTCTTTCTTGATGAAATTATCTTTCCATTGATACATAATTTTTTGGTATTACTCTAAAACAAAAGTGGTGCTATTAGCCATCAAACCTTCAAAATACACTTTTTCTAACAGGTTTCCACAATTTTGGCCACTACTCTATATTTTTATTAAAACGTTATACCGAAGTTGCGGACAATTCAGAAAATGCACAGAGAGATAAAGATTTTGTATAATCACGATTTTTCAGAAAACCAATATATAGGTAAAGAAAATGCCAAGAAGTGATGGCATTATGCTTAAAGTGAAAATCCTCTACTGGCAGGGGGTTGCTCACATGTGTAGAACTAAACAGAGTCGGACACCGAAATACTGAATTTGATATTAAGGGACATGGAAACCCCCAGAAAAAAGACCACGTGGGAGATGGATGGATGAGATTCGAAACATGATGAAATGACTTGGAAGAGAATTTCTCAAGATGGAAATTTTTCAGTTACACTTGGGAAGATTTTCATCCAAGAGTGAATCAACAGTGGTTCGTAGTTATTTTTAATTTTCAAAGCATAACATCTCACATAAATTGTTGAAATATTGGAGACATACACTCCTGTGTTTCAGACGATCTTAGACATTTAGGGTATTTACTTCTTTTTTGCGAAACGGTTAACTTAAGTGTATATATTGTACATAGGAACTAAATACGGAAACGCGGGTACATTCAAATTTCAGGCGACGCAGTTTTTTGAGATTTCTGATGATTGGCTATATGAATAGCAACGTAAAGAGTCATCTAACGATTGGCTATATGAACAGCAACATACAGATTCATCTAATGATTGGCTATATGAACAGCAACATACAGATTCATCTAATGATTGGCTATATGAAGAGCAACGTATAGAGTCATCTAAAATCTTTAACAATACCATTTTTCTCGTCTTTTAATATTGAATTTATGATTATTTATGCCAACTAATTTATGATTTTCTTTCCTTTTTTTTAATATAATGTATTTAAATTGTAAATTTCTGTTAATTATACACGTTTGCTTATATTACCGTTTGTTCTGTATTTCTAGGTCATTCCAGTTCCCTTAGATCAAAGAGATAGGTTATTTAGCATCTTCAGTTCCCTGGACTCATTTACCAATTATTATGACCGTATGCTACTGGTATAAAATATTTCTAATCTCTTCCTGATTTTATAAATTTCTTAAAATATTAATGTATTGTACTTTTCAAATTGTTGATATAAAACCATTTAAAGCATTTCCAACCGGAAAGATGACGTGGGAGATCTTAAAATGTTTAGCCCTGCTTTTAAGTATAATATTTCGTTACAGCATTTTTTATAACCTCTAATTGGACTCAAAAATATTTTGTCTTCGAAAGCATTTGCGTTGTAAGAAGTTCATTATAAAACAAAATACCCATAGCAAAATACACATACGACCGAATAATAGATACACCAAATTCCGTGCAGCGTTATGCTGTACTCCGTTTTGCGTAAAAGTAATGTTCTATCAGATATTCCTTTAACACTTATCTCTTTTTCTTGCATTTTCTATTCCAAAAGCTCCATCCCCGACTTGTCATAACGAATTACTGCACCTGTTGTTTTGTACGAAGACAGATGACATCTGCCATAAGACGTAGTTTCTAGAGAATTTGCTCCTATATATATGGTGACATTCAAATTCCATTTCCCGCAACAATTATCTTTTCGGAAAAAAGATTAAAATCAGTTTTTCTCTAAAACAACTTTCGAGTCTTGGAGTAGCATCTGTGGGTAGAAATGTGCAAAAGGAGAACTTAAACGTTGTCAGGCGCGTTATCCCATGCAGGAGCACACACTATATGTAACTGATTTGTGCCCATGATGACTTGCGTGAAAACAAAAGACAAAAAAAACTGTTTTGTCTATACAGTAGCACACAATCTATGTAGTTATATTTTGCACATGACGACTTATATAAAAAACCGTGTTGTTTTTCGAGGAGAAGTCCCGGATATAAATGTGAATATCATCGAGTGACTACCCTTCTATTGTGACTATCTAAGGGGAGTCCCTACTGTAGGGCCGTCGGTTCCACGGAATCAAGTGTGCCACACAGGGGTGATGCGGTGACAGTTCTTATCTTCATCTATCAGTCAGTAGCACGCGCATCTTCACACACTTCTTACGCGGAATTATTTTCCATTCTTTTCCTGACACTCGTATTTGAAAGATTTAGTACGAATACTTTACTGTGCGATTAGGTTTAAAGGAGACGATGATAAATAACTAGCAAATTTACATAGGCAAATTTCCAAGACATTCCAACAAACTGGATATGAAAGCCTGAAAGACGAACACCTGGCATTTAAACAAGTTGTAATCGATAGTTATAACTCAGTTAGAAACAAAGTAAACGTTCAAAATTCTTACCGATGTCAACAACCTGGATATCAACAACCTGACCGACGAACACCTAGCATGTCAACAACCTGACCGACGAACACCTAGCATTAAAATAAATTGCCATCGATAGCTACAAGTCAGTGAGAAAACAAAATAAATGTTCAAAATTCTTACCGATGCCAACAATAGACCAGAGCATGAAAAAAACGTTCGAATTTCGATATGTCCTAGTGCGGAAAGGTTGTGTATTGCTACGTAAACGATGTGAAAAAAATGCAGCGAAATTCAAATAATATCTTACGGTTCCACTTTACCTCCAAAATTTCAATATTTGGGTTAAATCGTCACATTTTCATATCCGTTGTGTGAAAAGAATAGTGTTCGTTACAGACTTTCCCTAATGCGCAAAAACTATCTGTTAGCACCTGAAAGATGTGCACAATTTTTCTGGCAAAGCAACTAATATCTTACTGTTACAGTTTAGTGCAACATCAATACTCCATGTTTAAGAAAAATCGCAATACTTTGACACCTAGTTTTCACCATGTGATTTGTTTCCTAGTTGTTTTAGTGTGTGCACTACTGCACTGAAAGCACAACATATTGTGAAAATGTGCAGTAGTGCACACGGTACAGTGCTTCCAACCGTACTCTAATAAATCAATCCCTTTGTTCTTCTTCGCAAACAGCAGCAGATGCTTCTGTTGTAAACTTAACGCATCGCTCCACTCCTTGATTGTGTGAAGGGAAGTTTTGCGTGCCCAATCGCTTAACAATGTCGTTACAGTCACTGTTGCATAGGTTCATTATTTCATCGTCGGTTAAATGAGCAGTCAATGGCGGTTCACTTAAGACGCATGATTGCCAGTCAATTGGGTCAAAATAATCTTTCCCCTGGAAGTTGAACTGAGGAATTTCAAATACACGGATTGTATTGCAGTTTTGTGACCTTGCTCTAAGGATCCTGCGGGTGCAAAGTCCTCTGATGCTTCCTCATGTCCGTGATCGTAGCCAGAAGTATTGATTCTTGAAAGCCAAAATAGCCATTCCTTTGGATTACGCGGTCCAGAACTCTCTTTAAATCCTGGGTGAGCTATCTGGATGTATGGGGCCATCGTTGCAAGTGCACTTTTGGAAGATGTGAGAATGATAACCGAAGCTGATACTTTAAGTGTTATAGGCAAGAACAAAATTAGCAGGCAGAGAAAATAGCTTCAAAACGATAATCTGACTGCACGTAAAGTTATTAAAAGGCTAAATTTTGACGGACGTAAGAACCAAACCATAATGTATGAAGAAAGGAAAGGAAAGCGGTTAAAAAAACTATTACTGGAGAACACGTGAATATGCTGAAAGAACCTGGAAGTAAATATCTTGGGCATACCATTCCTACATCTTCCACCGCAAAGGACATTGCCAAATGTCTGCTGGATTTCTTACATGCCAAGAATATCGACCTAAGCCAACTGTTGGTGATAGGCTGCGACGGAACCGTCCTTAATACTGTGTGTAAAGGAAGTGCAATTCACATTCTAGAGCTAGCCTGCCAAAAACCTCTTCAGTGAAGCATATGCCAGTTGCACGGAAACGAGTTGACATTCCGTCACTTAATTCAACATTTGGATGGCCAAACAAGTGAAACAAAAATATTTTCAAGGGAAAATCGGCAAACAGCTGGAGAGCTACAAAAATCTTCCGTTTTGAAATTTGAAGCAATTAAACCAGTTTTAATGAACGTGATGAAAAAATTGCAAGGGATCTTAAAACGTCTCAGAAATACCCGAGGGACCTTAGCCACGATGTGACAAATCGTACGTGGTCATCAAGCATGGCACATAAGCACCGGAAAAATCAGACATACACGGTGGCAAATGACGGCTATTCATATTTTGCGCCTTTATATTAGTACTTCACAGACTTCGGATTCACTTAAAATTCTAGCAGAATTCGTTGTGAGGTTTATTCGCCCATGTGGTTCAGTTATAAGATCACACCCTCATTGCCATTATGGAGCACGGAATCTGTGGAAGGCCATCCATACATCCAGATATCTCACCCAGGATTTGAAGAGCGTTCTGGACCATGTTATCCAAAGGAATGGCTATTTTGCCAATTTAGAATCAATACTTCTGCATGCAATTACAGACGAGAGGAAACATCAGAGAACTTGGCTTCCGCAGGATCCTTAGAGCAAGGTCACAAAACTTCGATACAATCCGTGTATTTGAAATTCCTCAGTTCAACTTCCAGGGGGTTGATTATTTTGACCTAATTGACTGGCAATCATGCGTCTTAAGTGAACCGCCATTGACTGCTCATTCAACTGACGATGAAATAATGAACCTTTTGCAGTAGTGACTGTAAGGGCATTGTTAACCGATTGGGCACGCAAAACTTCCCTTGTCACAATCAAGGAGTGGAGCGATGCGTTAAGTTGACAACAGAAGCATCTGCTGCTGTTTGCGAAAAAGAACAAAGGGAAAGATTTATTAGAGTACGGTTGGAAGCACGGTAAATAATTCCAGCTTTTGAAAGTAAATCAGATTTCCGGGTAAAAATTAATGAAGAACAGGAAATTGAAGATTGAAAAAGAAGAACAGAAAGTTGATTTGCCCTAATGGATGGGTGGTTGGGTTGGACACCGGTGGAACTCGCTGTGTAGCCACATCCTCATCATGAGTTCTCGGATTTTTCTGAAACATAAAAACTGGGAAGAGCTGCACCGTGTGCAGTGTGCACTACTGCACATTTTCACAATATGTTGTGCTTTCAGTGCAGCAGTGCACACACTAACACAACTAGGAAACAAATTACATGGTGGACACTAGGTGTCAAAGTATTGCAATTTCCCCTAAACATGAAGTATAGTTGCATTAAATTGGAACCATAAGATGTTAGTTGCTTTGCCGGAAAAATTGTGCACATCATTTAAGTACCAACAGATAGTTTTTGCGCACTAGGGAAAGTCTGTAACGAACACTGTTCTTGTTTCACATCGGACATGAAAATGGGACGATTTTACCCAAACATCGAAATTTTGGAGGTAAAGTGGAACCGTAAGTTATTATTTGAATTTCGCTAAATTTTTGCGCATGGTACACGTAGCAATACACAACCTTTCCGCACTAGGGCATATCGATATTCGAATTTTTTTTTACGCTCCGGCTTAGCCAACAATTTGTAAATGAAAGCCTGACAGACGAATACCTAGCATTACAACAAATTGTCATCGACAGCTACACGTCAGTGAGAAAACAAAGCAAAAGTTCAGAATTCTTCCCGACTCATCAAAACATAGAAAATCATGAAAATATAGTAACTTACGCTGCTGTTACACAAATTACGTCCGAACATGATTTTCACTTAAATACACGATCACTTCGTTGTATATGTTGCATTTAAATCAAATGCCAGAATAGGATCTGAGTGACACATAGCTGTATAATTTAGAATATTTAAATTATCGCAATCTTGAAACGTGATGAATAAATTTGAAGGATTTCCGCGTCTTTATGTACAGTCACAACATATTTTGAAACAGAATCCTTGCAAGCAACTGGTACTTTAACAGCTTCTTGTGCTCTGCGCTTTATTTCTGGCACGCATAAAATAAAGTTATATAGCTGTAATAAGAACAGTACCAATTTGTGTATCTTTGTGTGTATGTGTTTGTATAGGTGTGAATGCTAGCGAAAGAAATACATCCGGTAAATGACCCCTAATGCAAATAAAAGGCGAATAATTTCTGAGGGAAAAATTTACTTTCTGAACCCCCACAATTTATTTTCTTAGGAAGAATATAAAGGTGCTTAAAGTAATAGAATTATAATAGTAATCCAAACTATTTGGCGAAAAATGGAATTTAAAATATCCAAGCTTTACGTCAATAAATTTGGATTACTAGTACAGTTCCACTATTTTAGGTATAGTTGGCATACTGTTCATCACTATTAATAAAAGAGTACTGTTTGATATATTCCGATGCTCAGATTTTGAAAATAAATAGATGTATAGGGCATAAGAAATTGTAACATTTCGGGAGAAATTTACCGCAGAAACAAATTGCAAAGATAATTTTATGATTATAAAAACTGTATATTATTGGTCTTTCTAAATAATGGCCCTTCCTATATCATGATTAACAGCATGTTCACGGACGTCTTGATCCAAGATCCATGGATCTGATGTTCCGCTCTGTGGCATCACAGAAAGCTTCCGCAGGTTTTCAACTCGGATACTTTAGGAGGCATTGGGTGGTTCCAAACTCAGATTAGTTTTCCTCAAATCATGTCTTGGAGGTTGCGGTGCGGTTGGGCGGAGCATTGTCGTTCTGGAGCAGACCACCGGAGGCCATGAAGGCGTGTAGGTTATCAGCCAGCACATGCTAGTCGCAAGCAACGGCTAAGGACCTTTCCAGACACACTAAGGGATCTGATGTGTCCCATGAGAAAGCTCCCAAACCATCACAGAGCCACTTCTGCCTTGAACAGTTCCAACCTAAAACGACAGGGCCATGGCCTAATGATGTTGACTCCACAACTGCACCCTACCGTCAGTTCGGTACATCTGAAAATGGTATTCATCTCACCACATGACCCGGTGTCATTCTGCACAAGTCCAGTTTTGATGTTACAGGCACCAGGCGAAGCGTAATGTCCGGTTACTAGCAGTCAACAGTGGCACAGTAGTCGTGTTTCGGTTACTGTAGCCCAGGGTGTGCCGCATACGCCCTACCGTTTGTCCTCTGTCGCTGTTTGAGCCTCCAACCTTTCCCATCGTTGCCAAGCGATTAATCTATAGGAGCCTTGACAGTTCAAGTCTACCCCGGTCATCAATGACACGTGGTTGGTCACTGCTTGTTTTTTGTGCGCTTGTACCTCTATCGATGGTGTGCTCCCAATACACCCTTGGTACTTTGGCGATAGAATGACCCATCTGTCTTGCGCCTACAATGCGTCCACGATGAAAGGAGCTCAGATCACCAGATTCACACATGATGGTCGATGGTAATATACTGTATATAAGTACTGATGTCCGCCTATTTATGGCCTGCATTTGGTTTAGATCTGTCCCATCCTGCGCGGAGAATGAGCATATCAACTGCCCATCACCCCATGTTTCTCATGTTTTGTCTACTGAGTGTATATAACGCTGTTAGTGCAGATAAATCAGTGTTGGGGGGGAGGGAGCTCTAACTCAGGCTTCTGACCAATCCTAGCTTGGTCCGAGTTCGAATCGTATTGAGGCAGCTGTGGATCTCTCCTCTCCCTGGACCTAGTGACGCTAAATTTGAGACAGGCGACAGCTTACAGCCCATCGAGATGTTTACGATGGTTGTTATATCCCCCCCCCTCAAAAAAAAGAGAAAAGAAGAATCAGCGCAGCCACTCTGTGTATATCAATTTTTGTGACAAAATTAAGTATCAAATGTACATTTAATGACAAACTTTGAAGTCTCTCTTTGATTAAAAATATGAGCTAAATCCTCCAACAGCAAAAAAAAACAGCAATTTCTTTTGATACACAATCTGCTGATCCGTTAAAAAATTATTATATCTCGGCTTCAAATATTTAGATAATGAATTTTAATAAACGATTTCTGCCAAGTTCATTGTTTCTGAAAGAAATTTTGACAAATGTATGTGAGGGACTTGTATAACCCCTATTTCTTAATTCGTTGATTATACCATTCACAGACGCAACACGTTGATTCAGAGTGATACTGTGTGAGCAATTAATTTTTGAAAAGGAGATGTTAAAAAAAAAATTCGCCATTTTCTTGCCCATAGTAATTCAGTTGTTCAACGTTCTGAAGGCAATTTGGGTATGAAGCTCCTTGGAACCACAGCCTGTTATCAGGACTCACTTTCACAATGTTAAAACAGTTGGAAAACTTGAATAAACTTCATTTGAATTTTCTTTAGCAGTATAACAACTGTCAATGAAATGTACTTTGTCTTATCAGTTTATATAACGTTATCAGATTTTTGTGCGTTTTGGTACATTTTCGAATCCTGATTTTTTACCTCTAATCTTTTACAGGAAAGAAGTATGCCGTTAGAACCCCAATACCGGTTTGGATTTCTCCGCATCTTCCTTGGACAACTTCAGAGATTTGTACAACAGGTAATTTAAGTCGTTATCTTTTTAGATGTGCTAGTTGAAATTATTGTACTTTACCGAAATTTATGTTAATAAGAATTGATTAGAGTGAACAGAAATAATTTTGATTTCATGTTCAGATATGTTATATTGAAAGCAAAACCGTCTGGTGTTTAGTTGAATATTACATCTTGTTCTGATAGCACTTTCTTCATGATTCTTGTTGTGCTTTTCTAGGCAACTGAAAAAAACAGGCTACTATTATTGTCATAAAACTGTTTTTGTGTACCATTACGTAGGTGTCAAGATAAATTGGATAACCATAGCGAAGTAGCTAAAACTCTTATTTTAAGAAACAGACAGTAATTTTTGTCATAAAACAGTTTCCGTTGACAGCAACATAGATGTCAAGTTAAAAGTGGATAACTAGGTCGACGACTAGATCACTTATTTAAAGAATATGGGTCTTCAGGAAAGTGGAAATCTTGGATCAGGGCCATTATGCCTGTGTCACTCCATATCCTGGCTAACCGGTATAAGATACCCATAGCCCTTACTATATTTTGGGGGAGGCAATATATATTTGGGAGGAAGGCACTTAATATTTTATTTTAAAAATTATAGAGGACAATTTTGTTTTCAAATTCTGACAGTTATAAAAATGTTTTAAAATACATAATTCTGAGCACATGGAAGAAATGCCATGACAGAATGGAATTCTTTAACACCCTGTTTTCTTGAAGTGTGTGTTGTTTTGTTACATGAGAACTCTCTATCTGTCTCTCTCTCTCTCTCTCTCTCTCTCTCTCTCTCTTGGCGTTTTCTTTAATAGGTGATCTGTCACATAGTCTTTTCTTTACTCTAAAAATGTGTACGATCTGTTCATCATAATCTTTCTGGATGTTATCTTACGAAGTTCAGGAAATGTTTTTTCTTTGTTTAACATTCAATCTCATACTTTTTCAGTCCCCATGTTCCTATTTCCACTTTTTTTCTGTCTTTCTTCTTTTACTTCAGTTTGTTTCAGTTGCGTTCCCACATTCCATCTCTCCATCCTTCTCTTGTTTTCTGCTTTCCCGACAATTCCCAGGGTACCCATGTGTCTACTGATTTCTAAGATGATCGTGTTCTTGACCCTCTCTCTCTCTCTCTCTCTCTTTCTCTCTTTCTCTCTCTCTCTCTCTGTCTTTCTCTCTATCTCTGTCGTCCTTATCCCATTTTGTATGTATGCTTTTACCTTCCACACTGTAGGGCCTTATCTCTACTTTCCGAAATGAAATGCTTTATTCTGTTTCCGTTTCTAAAGTTTTACTAATATATATATTTGCCATTCTGTCTCCTGACTCTGTAAACTTTAAACTTAATTAGTCCTAATGAGTCTTCCTTCATTTAGCATTTTTCTTTCCTATTCAATTATTTTCCGAGAACGTTTAACATTTCTTGTCCAAGTTGCAATGGATGTTTTAAGTCCAGATTTCGTGAGAGGGATTTGCTAGGAGCGAAATTCTCAGTATGCTATACTACTTTATATGAAGCAGGAAAGTCTAAATGCGTTCTTGAAGATAAAGGCCTGCTTGCTCTGCTATTGTCATCGATAAAATGCTCTCTTACGTGGCCATGAAGGAAATCAAAAACACTTTCCCTTATTTTGGGGCTTTTTTTCCTGTTGTGATAAAAATTTGGATACGTCGAATCTGACTAAGGGACCTTACAGCTGACCACCCGCGGATTTCGGTGAATTTTTTTTAATGAAAGTGGAGGCAAAATGAGAATATATATGTCCCGGCATTTGATCTAATGCCTCTTATTTTCGGAATAAAGAATCATAACGATCCGAGGATATCATAACGAAGTTCGTGATTTCCTGTAAATGATATTTTACTGTAATGTCACGAGGTCCTGCAGCAGTGCAATATAGCATACATTTCCTGTTATGGTGGCTAATGTCGAAAAGCGGGGAATGAACAATGAACTATCAGTAGCAGCACAGAACGGAATGCCTGCGTTTCCTTATCCTCCCTTAAAGCTCTCTCGTTCTCACTTTTCAGAATTATGTAAGAAGTTACAACAACATTGTGTGATATAGGTAGATAGTGAATGAAACATATGTATTTCTGTTCAATATTTGCATAAGCTAGCTATGTTGTGAGCTGCAGGCCTTGTAGTGATGGGATCCTTACACTTAACATTGTATTGTGACATTGTCAATGACAATTCGGTCTATTTTCACTAACAAATAATAAAGAACTTGTAGAAGTAATCGTTGCGTAATGGAGTTTAATAATAATAGCACATATGGGGACAGAGGAATTTTTAGGAGAATTGAATAATCACATTTTAGCTTATAAAGTATAGTTACGTACTTTTATTTGAAGACCTAACATACATTGTTAGGTATATCGGAGGTTTCGCTATCAGAGGTTTTGCTATCGCTTATTGGTACACAAAGTTGCGGATGATAATTATAAAAACAATGAAAACATAACACTTCTCTACAACGCGAGCATTTGATAAAAGAATTGTTCGAGCACTTACATTTCGTTTGTCGAACGTCGTCCGGAAAACACATTTCGTTCACATTTCCAAAAATCTTTCTTTCATTTTTTAACTTTGCCGCAAACCAAGCGTACTGCAACATATTCTTGAAAATCGGAGCAGGAAGTTGATGATGTATAAGTGAATGGAACTTCACGACATTTTCTCACTTGTTTAAATGCCTGTTTTCTTTTAAAAGTTCGACAGAGTTTTGTAATTTTTTAATAAAATGTTTTACTTGACGGAAAAGGTACACATCACAAGGTTGACAGTATAGGGTACAATGAGGGGGAATGATTACATCAGTGAAAGAACAAGTGCCGTCGTCCTTTGTGAAGACACTATTAAAGAGTGTTGGATCTGTTTGACCTCCCCATGAATCCATGATCACTAGAAACTTTTCTTTTTCGCAAAATTTTCAGATAATGGTTTTCACAAAACTGCTGAAATGCTCTTTGGTTAATTTCCTGATTTTGACGATGTCACGAATACATTTCCATATTCCACCATTAGTCCTTCCACACTCTCGGAAACAAGAGGTTTAAATTATTCCTGTGGCTCTTGCATACATAGAAAACCTTTTGGAAGTAATGCTCTTGAAGCGGTCAATGCATACTACGACATTTTCTCACTTGTTTAAATGCCTGTTTTCTTTTAAAAGTTCGACAGTTTTGTAATTTTTTAATAAAATGTTTTACTTGATGGAAAAGGTACACATCACAAGGTTGACAGTATAGGGTACAATGAGGGGGAATGATTACATCAGTGAAAGAACAAGTGCCGTCGTCCTTTGTGAAGACACTATTAAAGAGTGTTGGATCTGTTTGACCTCCCCATGAATCCATTATCACTAGAAACTTTTCTTTTTCGCAAAATTTTCAGATAATGTTTTTCACAAAACTGCTGAAATGCTCTTTGGTTAATTTCCCTGATTTTGACGATGTCACGAATACATTTCCATATTCCACCATTAGTCCTTCCACAATCTCGGAAACAAGAGGTTTAAATTATTCCTGTGGCTCTTGCATACATAGAAAACCTTTTGGAAGTAATGCTCTTGAAGCGGTCAATGCATACTACGACATTTTCTCACTTGTTTAAATGCCTGTTTTCTTTTAAAAGTTCGACAGTTTTGTAATTTTTTAATAAAATGTTTTACTTGACGGAAAAGGTACACATCACAAGGTTGACAGTATAGGGTACAATGAGGGGGAATGATTACATCAGTGAAAGAACAAGTGCCGTCGTCCTTTGTGAAGACACTATTAAAGAGTGTTGGATCTGTTTGACCTCCCCATGAATCCATGATCACTAGAAACTTTTCTTTTTCGCAAAATTTTCAGATAATGTTTTTCACAAAACTGCTGAAATGCTCTTTGGTTAATTTCCCTGATTTTGACGATGTCACGAATACATTTCCATATTCCACCATTAGTCCTTCCACACTCTCGGAAACAAGAGGTTTAAATTATTCCTGTGGCTCTTGCATACATAGAAAACCTTTTGGAAGTAATGCTCTTGAAGCGGTCAATGCATACTACGACATTTTCTCACTTGTTTAAATGCCTGTTTTCTTTTAAAAGTTCGACAGTTTTGTAATTTTTTAATAAAATGTTTTACTTGACGGAAAAGGTACACATCACAAGGTTGACAGTATAGGGTACAATGAGGGGGAATGATTACATCAGTGAAAGAACAAGTGCCGTCGTCCTTTGTGAAGACACTATTAAAGAGTGTTGGATCTGTTTGACCTCCCCATGAATCCATGATCACTAGAAACTTTTCTTTTTCGCAAAATTTTCAGATAATGTTTTTCACAAAACTGCTGAAATGCTCTTGGTTAATTTCCCTGATTTTGACGATGTCACGAATACATTTCCATATTCCACCATTAGTCCTTCCACAATCTCGGAAACAAGAGGTTTAAATTATTCCTGTGGCTCTTGCATACATCGAAAACCTTTTGGAAGTAATGTTTTGAAGCGGTCAATGCATACTGCGCAGTGTAAAGTATGCGTTACTTTGTTAAAATCTCCCAAGAATACCTCTGTTGATTTTTCTCCAAGCACAGAAAGTGTCCTGTTCACGTCGATTATATACTCACATCTTGTTTGATCAGTGTTAAGGACGTAATCCAATGGACATTCTTTGATAAATCGTGAAAGACGTTTTTGGAATTTCTCTGCTTCTGCGATAATAGTTGACAAATACAATTCATTTTGCGACCTGATGTAGCGCGTCACTTTTCGCTGGCGGGTGCCATGAACCAGTTTAAATTTTTCAACCCACTCTTGTGATGCCGTAAAAAAATCGTCAGATTGATTTTGCACCGCTGCAGCAAAAGCTCATTGTTGTATCATTCGGGTGGTTACCGGCTGCTTTTTCTTTGGAGCTTCACGAAATCGATCGGAGGTTCATTTGTTGATTATGTCATATTTTCCCTTTAATCCACCTTCCCGTTCAATTTCTTGCTCCCATTTTTTCAGGTATGCCTTCCCTTGTAAATCAGTACATCGTCGTCGAAGTAGAGCTTTTAAACTATATTTTGGATGCTGTTTAGCAAGCTGTACGATTTTGATTTTCGAGTGGCTTCTGCTGCAGCAATGCAACATCAATCGGAAGATTTTCGTTTTACGTCATCACAAGGGTGGGTTAAAAAATTCAAATACCAACGGACAGAACTATTTCAAATTCACACCATTACTAGAGTCATCCGTTTTAAAACAAAAATGTGGGCGTCGAGGTAGGAGAATTCGTCCTAACGAATTTTGTGATTTCGAGCTACTCTTGTCGATCTTGGATAACTCTCACGAGGACACTTTCAAATGCTGCAGAGGCAAAAATTTCGCCCTTAATATTAGAAAACTTAAGAAATGTAAGAATTTGCATGACGATTACAACTATTATGGCCAACATTTAAAACATTTGATCACGAACTTAATCAACTACAGACTGACATCAAACCGCTAAGGTGGGACACCTACGGAACTAATCAAATGCTACTGTACCTTTGGTTTCACCGATCGCTTCTTTGATGGCATTGATCTTAAGGCTATATTTGACAAGAATAGGATGAACTTTCCCCTTACCCCCTTAGCAGTTCTGCTTACGTTGCAGTTAGTTACAGATACGATTCGCCTCTTGGTCGGTTGACTTACAATTACCGACAAGCAGCAACGGAACTGGATCATCTGCTAAAAGGGCAACAGGAACTGTGTTTTTGTCACAGAGACCAATTTAAGGACTATATTTATAAATACCACGGGACATTATTACGGGTAACCTTGACGTGGTGTCGTACCCAGAACTGCGGACTAAGATGAAAAAAGGTACTCGCTTTAGATTAACCGGAGGACAAACCCATTCGAAATGCCTCGCCACATTTCGATCAGTCTTACAATTCGTCTTTAAACTCACCTGCCGTTTCAATTCAGCTTATCAGTCCTTCCTTTTGTGGATTAATGACGTCTTTTCGGATTTTAAATGTTCCACTCTTGTGAAGACTACCACCGGGAATCGTCAGGTTTTTAAAAAAATCCTTACTCAAATTAAGTCTTTACAACAAAACTTCATCATCACACCCGTAGACAAGGCACATAATAATTTTGCCATCTGGAGTAAACAGTTTTATCTGGATACTTTGACTAAAGAATTGAATGGTGGTACCACCTATCAAGAAGAATCAACCCACATTGTTGTTATAAGAATTATTGCTTTAAATAAACGTTTGACATTTCAGATCTCTTCTACCTTACTTCCTATCATCTACGTACTGCCTAAGTTCCATAAGAACCCAACTACCTTTCGTTATATCACCAATACTCGTGATTGTTAGAGTTGGAAAGCCGGCAATGTCTTCGAAAAATCTTTAAAACTATTACACGGTCGGAATCACGATTCCTGGATCATTGATAATGGTGCAGCCGTCTTTAATAACATAACTACAAATCAGGATCTACATAGCATTGAAACGATTGATTTTTGCAACTTATTTACGTCTATTCCTATTTCTGGATTAATTGCTGCTTGTGCTGCATTATTTACAAAATATGGAAATGTGATCAAGTATACCTCACAGTTTTGGGATCGTTTAGTCGAATTCTGTCTCAACCACAACTATATTTGTGTGAGCAAAAAAATCTACCGACAAGTCACCGGCATGCCCATGGGCAGTGTTTTCTCCAACACTCTCGCTAACCTTTATCTATATCTATATGAACGGGATTTTACGACTACCATTTCACAAGATTACGGCCGTATTTTTCGTTATATTGATGCTCATATTGTTTTTAATAATCTGATCTTCAATATTCAAGCTCAACATATATATCCATCAGCTCTGACACTTGAAAAATCTTCCATGCAAGATGGCCATATACATTAATTGGATATGGATATTTCTTTCACCGATGGTAGGAATATTGTTACAGATGTCTACGATAAACGTCGTAATTTTCACTTCAGAATTAACTATTAGTCATACTGAATTTTCACTAATTTATTTAGTAATTTTCACTTCAGAATTAACTATTAGTCATAATCTCAATTTCCGTACATCGTAAAATTGTTATTTCGCAATTAGCTCGAATTTGTAAATTTTGCAATAGTCCAGCTAATGTCATAAACAATTTCCGAATCCTGTATTTTCATTTGCGTAGCAATCAACTTCCAATTCGTTTCCTCAAAAAATATTTTCAACAGTTCCTTATGACGTACAATACAGCCATGTACACAGATTTCGACCTTCACACAATTATTAGCCCATAATCCTACAATGTAAATTTGCATGGCTTTCAAAATGCTGTTTGATGGATCACTAACAGCTGCCAACAATAACCTCGTTTCTTTCCCCGCAGTTTTTTTTTCTTTTTTTTTTTTAGATTTCGCGCACTATTTTTCCCTCCACACTACGTCACCTTGCGCGTCACACGTATGATTATGTATATGCTGTTCGACGTCTCTCCTTCTTTTCGTTTCTTCGTTCAGTCTCGCATCAGATTTTGCAGCTAAGATAGTACTGTCCGTGGGTATTTGGTTTTCTACCTACCTTTCACGGACATCAGAAAAGCTGCTCTCGCCATGCACTGGTACTCTCCTGATGACGACAGTTCATGGTATATCGTTTTATGTTTCATTATTAGTTCTTTGCTTATGTCTCTAGGTTTTTTGCATCGTGGTATTGTACACTTCATATGTTGCTTCACCGTTTGACCAGCTGCTGCATGCACTACCTTCCGATGTAAGCTACTTTATCGTTTATTATGTCTCGATTCTGTTCAGTTTTTGGCCTTTATAGTTTTGACTCGTTCTTATGCTATATATATATATATATATATATATATATATAATATAAGGTCAGGGGATGCGTAACATCATAGCCTCTCCTTGACAAATGTCAACCCCGCCTTCTCGTGGTGCATCCTGTTCCCACTAAAGGGGCTCTGACGACCGCCCATAGCGGTATAACTATACCATCGGGATCAGAGGAAATTCTATCCCACACTCACCAACCCGCTTGGCCAGCGTGGTGAGTTATGGCCAAACCCCTCCAAAATGATTCCACAACTTAAATCTTGGCCCTCAGTCTCCGGCAGCTGGAATGTACCTGGCCAAGGCAGCGGCCAGTGCGACATGAAGGCAGAGGGTGCTAAGAATCCCCGGAGGACCGGACTAGGCTGCCATCTGATGCTGACCTTGGCTACTTACAATGGACGCTCCCTATCTTCTGATTCAAGGCTTCTTGAATTGGAAGAGGAACTACAAAGGATCAAGTGGGACATCGTGGGGCTAAGTGAGGTAAGGAGAAAAGGAGAAGATCTCATCGAACTGAAAAGTGGACATCTCTTCTACTATCGTGGGACAGATACTGGCAGAACTAGTGGTGTTGGATTTATAATAAACAAGAAACTGAAGGATAAAGTTGTAGAAGTTGAAAGTTCCTCTGACAGAGCTGCAAGACTTGTTATCCAACTCTCGAAAAGATACCAGGCTCAGATTATTCAAACTTATGCACCCACCACAAGTCATCCTGAAGAAGAAATTGAAGAATTTTATGAGGAAATTTGTCATCTAAATAATAAAGGTAAGCAGCACTTGAAAATAATTATGGGAGATTTCAATGCAAAAATAGGGCAACGGCAACAGAATGAAACTTCAGTAGGTAAATTCGGTCATGGCAACAGAAACCAGCGTGGAAATACTCTCGTTGAGTTTGCAGAGGCAAAAGGGTTTTTCATCTTGAACTCCTTCTTCAAGAAAAAGCCACACAGGAAATGGACATGGAGACATCCAAATGGGACGACAAGTGAAATTGATTTTATTATGTGTAACAAAAAATTCGTCATAGAAGACTGCAGTGTGCTAAACAAGTTCAACACAGGTAGTGACCATAGATTGGTGAGATGTAAGATGCACCTCAACACCAAACTTGAACGTGGCAAGCTCATAAGACAAACAAAATCTATTGACATAACCAACCTTAAAAAACACCATAATACCTTCAAGTTAGAACTGAAGAACAGGTTCTCTGCTTTAGAAGGCCTAACATCGGAAGAAGTGGACATCTCTGAAGTTAACAGAAAAATAACCAAAGCTCTTATGGAAACAGCAGCAAAATTAGCTGGGTCTAAGAACAAGTTGCATGTGAACAAATTATCAGGAAAAACCAAAATGTTGATGCAAAAAAGAAGAGCGATGAGGACAAATAAAGAAGATGTGACTTCCAAAGTGGAATATATAGAGCTATGCAAGACAGTAAGAAAAAGTATCACTGAAGACGTAAGGAAATTCAACTGTGAACTAGTGAGGAAAGCAATTGAAAACAACCAAAGCCTAAAGATAGCAAAGGGACATCTCAGTAAGGGAAGAAAACAGATTATGGCACTGAGAAAAGAAGATGGTTCTGTAACAAGAAATAGAGGCGAAATCTTGACAAGAGTGAAAGATTTCTACTCCAAATTATATGAAAGGGATGATATATGCACTCCAGACATCATGAAAGATACCAGTACCAGAGTTCCTCCAGTCCTTCCAGCAGAAGTTGCACATGCAATCAAGAACATGAAGCGAGGAAAAGCTCCAGGAGAAGATGGAATTACTGTAGACATCATACAAGAAGCAAGTGGAGAAATCGAAACAGTACTCGCCCAAATTTTCACTCGATGCCTTAATGAAGGAAAGATTCCTGAGGATTGGAACACCGCTACAATGATCCTGCTACATAAGAAAGGTGACATTGAGGATCTCGGAAACTACAGACCTATCAGCCTCCTATCAGTAGTTTATAAAATCTTCACTAAATTTCTTTCACACCGCTTGAAGGTAGCACTAGACATGGCTCAACCGAGAGAACAAGCTGGATTCAGGAGTGGCTACAGCACAATAGATCATATCCACGTGCTGAGAGAACTAATTGAAAGAGCGAGGGAATATGAACTTCCATTGTGCATGGCTTTTATCGATTATGAAAAAGCCTTTGATTCGGTGAAACCATCAGCAGTTACAATGGCTCTGAAAACCTGCGGTATTGAAGATGCATACATTAATATTATTAATAACATCTATGAAAATGCAAGTGCAAAGATTAGGCTGTTTGAAAATACAACACACGTAAAAATTGGAAAGGGAGTGAGACAAGGTGACACCATATCTCCGAAGCTCTTTAATGCCACATTGGAGGGTGTTTTTCAGTCGCTGAGCTGGGAAAACACGGGGATAAAGATTAATGGAGATTATCTAACCCACCTTCGTTTTGCTGATGACGTAGTCATTTTTGCAACTACCCCATCAGAGCTGCAGAGTATGATCCAGGAACTTGCTGACAAGAGTAAAGAAGTGGGATTAAAAATGAACTTTCAGAAGACAAAAGTGATGTTCAATGCTTTTACAAGAAATGAAGATTTATCGATTGATGGAGAAAAGCTGGAGATAACAGACACATACGTTTATCTTGGACAACAGATATCAAGTGAGGGTCACATTGATGAAGAAATTAATCGGCGTACAAAACTTGCCTGGAGAGCTTTTGGAAGAAACAGCATAATTTTCAAGAGCAATATGCCATTATGTCTTAAAAGAAAAGTGTTTGATCAATGCATCCTTCCAGTGCTTACGTATGGTGCAGAGACGTGGACCTTAACTAAAAGAGACATACAAAGGCTGCAGACAACTCAAAGAAGCATGGAGAGGTGCATGCTTGGTGTAACCAGGAGAGATAAGAAGAGGAACTCGTGGATCCGAAAAATGACAAGAGTGGAAGACATCATGATCAGAGTTAAATCCCTGAAATGGCAATGGGCTGGACATACTGCCAGAAGGACAGATCATCGATGGACAGCCGAAATTATAGATTGGATTCCAAGGGACAGGAAAAGACCCAGAAGAAGACCACATGGGAGATGGGTGGATGAAATTCGAAAGTATGCAGGGGTGACATGGAGGAGACTGGCACAAGACAGACCGTTGTGGAGGAAACTTGGGGAGACCTTCGTCCAGCTGTGGATTGATAATGGTTGACAATGATGATGATGATGATATATATAATATCTTAAAGGTGTACTACAATGTTGCCCTACTTATCCGGGAACTGCGCACTGCAACAAGAACCATTGGTGGAGTATATAAGTCAAATTCTTTACACCTTCAACCAAGAACTTCCTGTAGAAATCCTTGAATCCCACTGAATTAACACACCCAAACTAAAACTAAAACTCTCACAATTCACATACAACAATAATAAGAATCATAATTTTAAATATACATTATCAGAGGCATGATTTGTCAGAGGCATGATACATTATCAGAGGCATGATTTTGAAAATATTACCATTACTATACTCAAAACATCAAGAAGGTAGCCACAGGACAAAAAGAGGAAATAGAGGTAATGGGAAAAACAAACAGCCATACCTCAGTTTTGTGGATTTCATCGAGGATCTTGAGGATGTGGTTGAGAGTAATTTTGGTATATGTAAAGTTATTGCAGCTCTTCATTACTTGAACAATAGGAAAGTTAAAGCCCTTTAAAGGGAAACAATGAAAATGAATATTAATAATGGCTATGTAAGAGATATTATCATTGACCAGTGTAATATTAGAATAAAAAAAGGCACAGGTATTTCAAAGTTAATAAACACAAAATTCTCTGTCATGAGTTATCAGGTTAAATGGTTTTATAAGATACCTTTCAAGAAAATATTCAAGGCGAGAGAGGTGCTGTTTCCTCTTACAGAGTCATTCTAAGTGATCCCTTCCTTTGCCTATGTTTTACCTGTAGGAAGAAAGATGCTCACCTATATTTTTGCAGAAATTTTGGAGATATGGATGAGGATGATTTACCATGTATGTGTCAAGACAAGTTATATAAACGTTATGTGAATCATAGCTATGGACATATTGTGACCGGAGATGTTGGTATTGTAAAACATAAAGAATTGAGGAAGCTACTAAGTTTTCGTACTAACTTCAGACCAAATATATTTGTACCCATCAGAATTATCAATTTTTTTGTCCAGGGAACTTCCCGGTTTTATCTATGAATGGTCTGATAGAACTAACACTCCCGTTGAGCTTTTCTTTCAATGGCTGAGTTCAGTTGTGGAGGGATTATTAAGATCAGTTGATAAAAACTTTCAAAGAAATGGTTATATTAAGGATTGGAGGGGTATTAAGGCTCAAATTAAAAAACTGCAGAATGATTTCATAGTTACCCCAATAGATAAAAGTAGCAATAAATATGCCTTCATTTGCAAAAACAATTATCACCATGTACTTGCTTTAAAACTATTCAATGAAGATACATATAAAATAGTAACAAACTGTACTCTAAATACATTAAAAAAGCAGTTGATCGGTTTTAATAATTTATTAAAAATAAATAAAATGCAATTACAATTTCCATATATTTCCGCAATTCCAAAATTCCATAAACAGCCCGTAAAATTCAGATTTATTACTTCCGAAATAAACAGTTATATTAATCAGGCTTGTAAATTTTTTTTTAATTTTTTATCTAATATTTATGGCCAAATTGAAAATACTTCATGGATTATTGATAGCAATAGAAAAGTTCTGGATTTTGTTAATTCTATTAATCATACTGAACTACAGATTACTACATATGACTTTACAAATTTATTTACCTCAATTAATTTGAATGATCTCAGGAGAAGTTTAGATGTTTATTTGCAGCTTGATGTTACATTTGAATATTGGACAACCTTATGTAATTTTTGCATTTTGAATAATTACATTTATGACAACAAACGATTGTATGTACAGATAAAAGGTTATCCAATGGGTTCTTGTTGCTCCAGTCTGTTAACTAATCTTTATCTTCATCACTACGAGGAGAAATTAAGTTCACCTACAATTTTTTCCTTCAGATACGTTGACGATTTAATAACATTTTCATCTGGTACCCCTTCTGTTCGAATTAATGACATCTATCCTCCAGGACTAGTGATTTGTGAAACGGGATCTGAAGATCATGTGTATTTCCTCGATATGGACCTTCTTCCCCAAAGTCAGGGTATCATTCTGGATCTTGTCGATAAGAGAACACATCTTAGTTTTGATACCAATGTTTTAAGTAGGTAGTACTCCAATGTGACTAAACACGGACTTAGAAATATTATTATTTCCCAATTTATCAGAACCACAAGAACATGCAATAATCGGTCCAATACCACAAAGCAGTTAAAAATAATTTTTTCTTCTTTTTTAAAAAAATAATTATCCGTTAAAATATTGTTTATTTCATTTCGAAAAATTATTGACATCTTTTAATTTGGGAAAATCTTATAAAATCAGACTAGGTAACATTACTACCTTTTAAGCTTTGTGGACTAATTTTTCTTCGGGTCTCAATTTAAAATACCTTTCTCCGAGTCGCCCGGAGCATTTAACCTAACATTTGCTGACATCCATTAAAACACAAAAACAATTAATTTTCGCTACAGATTTTTGTGGATTCCGACAGAGGTCGCCATATAACATCATACGGTTACTTTCAAAAATTCAAGATATGTCTGGGAGTGGGTTCGGCAGCTGTTAGTACGCTTTTGAATGATATGGAGGGGATGTGTTGGGATCGAAGTTTAAATTTATTGGAGTCAGTGGAGTTATAAATTCTACAGTTGTTTCATTTCAGGTAAGTTTTTGTATTTAAGTTCTGTGCTGCTGGTTCAGGTAGAAAAAACCAGGTGTATAACCCTAAGGGATGTAAGGTCAGGTGATGCGTAACATCACAGCCTCTCCTTGACAAATGTCAACCCCGCCTTCTCGTGGTGCATCCTGTTCCCACTAAAGGGGCTCTGACGACCGCCAATAGCGGTATAACTATACCATCGGGATCAGAGGAAATGCTATCCCACACTCACCAACCCGCTTGGCCAGCGTGGTGAGTTATGGCCAAACACCTCCAAAATGACTCTACAACTTAAATCTTGGCCCTCAGTCTCCGGCAGCTGGAATGTACCTGGCCAAGGCAGCGGCCAGTGCGACATGAAAGGCAGAGGGTGCTAAGAATCCCCGGAGGACCGGACTAGGCTGCCATTTGATGCTGACCTTGGCTACCTATAACGGACGCTCCCTATCTTCTGATTCAAGGCTTCTTGAATTGGAAGAGGAACTACAAAGGATCAAGTGGGACATCGTCGGGCTAAGTGAGGTAAGGAGAAAAGGAGAAGATCTCATTGAACTGAAAAGTGGACATCTCTTCTATTATCGTGGGACAGATACTGGCAGAACTAGTGGTGTTGGATTTATAATAAACAAGAAACTGAAGGATAAAGTGATAGAAGTTGAAAGTTCCTCTGACAGAGCTGCACGACTCGTTATCCAACTATCGAGAAGATACCAGGCTCAGATTATTCAAACTTATGCACCCACCACAAGTCATCCTGAAGAAGAAATTGAAGAATTTTATGAGGAAATTCGTCATCTAAATAATAAAGGTAAGCAGCACTTGAAGATAATTATGGGAGATTTCAATGCAAAAATAGGGCAACGGCAACAGAATGAAACTTCAGTAGGTAAATTCGGTCACGGCAACAGAAACCAGCGTGGAAATACTCTCGTTGAGTTTGCAGAGGCAGAAGGATTTTTCATCTTGAACTCCTTTTTCAAGAAAAGCCACACAGGAAATGGACATGGAGACATCCAATTGGGACGACAAGTGAAATTGATTTTATTATGTGTAACAAAAAATTCGTCATCGAAGACTGCAGTGTGCTGAACAAGTTCAACACAGGTAGTGACCATAGATTGGTGAGATGTAAGATGCACCTCAACACTAAACTGGAACGTGGCAAGCTCATAAGACAAACAAAATGTATTGACATAACCAACCTTAAAAAACACCATAATACTTTCAAGTTGGAACTGAAGAACAGATTCTCTGCTTTAGAAGGCCTAACATCGGAAGAAGTGGATATTTCGGAAGTTAACAGAAAAGTAACCAAAGCTCTAATGGAAACAGCAACAAAATTAGCTGGGTCTAAGAACAAGTTGCATGTGAACAAATTATCAGGAAAAACCAAAATGTTGATGCAAAAAGAAGAGAGATGAGGACAACTAAAGTAGATGTGACTTCCAAAGTGGAATATATAGAGCTATGCAAGACAACACGAAAAAGTATCACTGAAGACGTAAGGAAATTCAACTGTGAGCTAGTGAGAAAGCAATTGAAAACAACCAAAGCCTTAAGATAGCAAAGGGACATCTCAGTAAGGAAGAAAACAGATTATGGCTCTGAGAAAAGAAGATGGTTCTATAACAAGAAATAGAGGCGAAATTTTGACAAGAGTGAAAGATTTCTACTCCAAATTATATGAAAGGGATGATACATGTACTCCAGACATCATGAAAGGTACCAGAGTTCTTCCAGTCCTCCCAGCAGAAGTTGCTCATGCAATCAAGAACATGAAGCGAGGGAAAGCTCCAGGAGAAGATGGAATTACTGTAGACATCATACAAGAAGCAAGTGGAGAAATTGAAACAGTACTCGCCCAAATTTTCACTCGATGCCTTAATGAAGGAAGATTCCTGAGGATTGGAACAATGCTACAATGATCCTGCTACATAAAAAAGGTGACATTGAGGATCTCAGGAACTACAGACCTATCAGCCTCCTATCAGTGGTTTATAAAATCTTCACTAAAAGTTCTTTCACACCGCTTGAAGGTAACACTGGACATGGCTCAACCGAGAGAACAAGATGGATTCAGGAGTGGCTACAGCACAATAGATCATATCCACGTACTGAGAGAACTGATTGAAAGAGCGAGGGAATATGAACTTCCATTGTGCATGGCTTTTATCGATTATGAAAAAGCCTTTGATTCGGTGAAACCATCAGCAGTTACCACGGCTCTGAAATCCTGCGGTATTGAAGATGCGTACATTAATATTATTAATAACATCTATGAAAATGCAAGTGCAAAGATTCGGCTGTTTGAAAATACAACACACATAAAAATTGGAAAGGGAGTGAGACAAGGTGACACCATATCTCCGAAGCTCTTTAATGCCACATTGGAAAATGTCTTTCAATCACTGAACTGGGAAAACAAAGGGATAAAGATTAATGGAGATTATCTAACCCACCTTCGTTTTGCTGATGACGTAGTCATTTTTGCAACTACCCCATCAGAGCTGCAGAGTATGATCCAGGAACTTGCTGACAAGAGTAAAGAAGTGGGATTAAAAATGAACTTTCAGAAGACAAAAGTGATGTTCAATGCTTTTACAAGAAATGAAGATTTATCGATTGATGGAGAAAAACTGGAGATAACAGATACGTATGTTTATCTTGGACAGCAGATATCAAGTGAGGGTCACATTGATGAAGAAATTAATCGGCGTACAAAACTTGCCTGGAGAGCTTTTGGAAGAAACAGCATAATTTTCAAGAGCAATATGCCATTATGTCTTAAAAGAAAAGTGTTTGATCAATGCATCCTTCCAGTGCTTACGTATGGTGCAGAGACGTGGACCTTAACTAAAAGAGACATACAAAAGCTGCAGACAACTCAAAGCAGCATGGAGAGGTGCATGCTTGGTATAACCAGGAGAGATAAGAAGAGGAACTCGTGGATCCGAAAAATGACGAGAGTGGAAGACATCATGATCAGAGTTAAATCCCTGAAATGGCAATGGGCTGGACATACTGCCAGAAGGACAGACCATAGATGGACAGCCGAAATTTTAGATTGGATTCCAAGGGACAGGAAAAGACCCAGAAAAAGACCACATGGGAGATGGGTGGATGAAATTCGTAAATATGCGGGAGTGACATGGAGGAGACTGGCACAAGACAGACCGTTGTGGAGGAAACTTGGGGAGACCTTCGTCCAGCAGTGGATTGATAATGGTTGACAATGATGATGATGATGATAACCCTAAAAAAAAATTAACCCTTTTTTCGGAAATCACGTATTTCAAAGACACCTGCATGGAACCTGAACCAGGCTTTTGGGGGCCGGGTGATCTTTTCCTGATGAGTGGCTCCCGGTCCCCGACCCCAAGTGTTTAAAATTATTATTTTTATTATTGCTGTATGTGAATTGTGAGAGTTTTAGTTTTAGTTTGGGTTTGTTAATTTAGTGATATTTAAGGATTTCTACGCGAAGTTCTTGGTTAAAGGTGCAGAGAATTTGACTTGTATATATATATATATCATTGTCAACCATTATCAATCCACTGCTGGACGAAGGTCTCCCCAAGTTTCCTCCACAACGGTCTGTCTTGTGCCAGTCTCCTCCATGTCACTCCCGCATACTTTCGAATTTCATCCACCCATCTTCCATCTGGTCTTCTTCTGGATCTTTTCCTGTCCCTTGGAATCGAATCTAAAATTTCGGCTGTCCATCGATGGTCTGTTCTTCTGGCAGTATGTCCAGCCCATTGCCATTTCAGGGATTTAACACTGATCATGATGTCTTCCACTCTCGTCATTTTTCGGATCCACGTCTTCCTCTTCTTATCTCTCCTGTTTACACCCAGCATGCACCTCTCCATGCCCCTTTGAGTTGTCTGCAGCCTTTGTATGTCTCTTTTAGTTAAGGTCCACGTCTCTGCACCATACGTAAGCACAGGAAGGATACATTGATCAAACACTTTTCTTTTAAGACATAATGGCCTATTGCTCTTGAAAATTATGCTGTTTCTTCCAAAAGCTCTCCAGGCAAGTTTTGTACGCCGATTAATTTCTTCACCAATGTGACCCTCACTTGATATCTGCTGTCCAAGATAAACGTACGTGTCTGTTATCTCCAGCTTTTCTCCATCAATCGATAAATCTTCATTTCTTGTAAAAGCATTGTACATCACTTTTGTCTTCTGAAAGTTCATTTTTAATCCCACTTCTTTACTCTTGTCAGCAAGTTCCTGGATCATACTCTGTAGCTCTGATGGGGTAGTTGCAAAAATGACTATGTCATCAGCAAAACGAAGGTGGGTTAGATAATCTCCATTAATCTTTATCCCTTTGTTTTCCCAGTTCAGTGATTGAAAGACATTTTCCAATGTGGCATTAAAGAGCTTCGGAGATATGGTGTTACCTTGTCTCACTCCTTTTCCAATTTTTATCTGTGTTGTACTTTCAAACAGCCGAATCTTTGCACTTGCATTTTCATAGATGTTATTAATAATATTAATGTATGCATCTTCAATACCGCAGGACTTCAGAGCCATTGCAACTGCTGATGGTTTCACCGAATCAAAGGCTTTTTCATAATCGATAAAAGCCATGCAAAATGGAAGCTCATATTCCCTCGCTCTTTCAATTAGTTCTCTCAGTACGTGGATATGATCTATTGTGCTGTAGCCACTCATGAATCCAGCTTGTTCTCTCGGTTGAGCCATGTCCAGTGTCACCTTCAAGCGGTGTGAAAGAACTTTAGTGAAGATTTTATAAACCACTGATAGGAGGCTGATAGGTCTGCAGTTCCTGAGATCCTCAGTGTCAACTTTTTATGTAGCAAGATCATTGTAGCGTTGTTCCAATCCTCAGGAATTTTCCCTTCATTAAGGCATCGAGTGAAAATTTGGGCGAGTACTGTTTCGATTTCTCCACTTGCTTCTTGTATGATGTCTATAGTAATTCCATCTTCTCCTGGAGCTTTTCCCCGCTTCATGTTCTTGATTGCATGTGCAACTTCTGCTGGAAGGTCTGGAAGAACTCTGGTACTGCTACCTTTCATGATGTCTGGAGTACATGTATCATCCCTTTCATATAATTTGGAATAGAAATCTTTCACTCTTGTCAAAATTTCGCCTCTATTTCTTGTTACAGAACAATCTTCTTTTCTCAGTGCCATAATCTGTTTTTCCCCTTACTGAGATGTCCCTTTGCTATCTTTAGGCTTTGGTTGTTTTCAATTGCTTTCCTTACTAGTTCACAGTTAAATTTCCTTACGTCTTCAGTGATACTTTTTCGTACTGTCTTGCATAGCTCTATATATTCCACTTTGGAAGTCACATCTTCTTTAGTTGTCCTCATCACTCTTCTTTTTGGCATCAACATTTTGGTTTTTCCTGATAATTTGTTCACATGCAATTTGTTCTTAGACCCAGCTAATTTTGTTGCTGTTTCCATAAGAGCTTTGGTTACTTTTCTGTTAACTTCAGAAATATCCACTTCTTCCGATGTTAGGCCTTCTAAAGCAGAGAATCTGTTCTTCAGTTCCAATTTGAAGGTATTATGGTGTTTTTTAAGGTTGGGTATGTCAATACATTTTGTTTGTCTTATGAGCTTGCTATGTTCGAGTTTAGTGTTGAGGTGCATCTTACATCTCACCAATCTATGGTCACTGCCTGTGTTGAACTTGTTTAGCACACTGCAGTCTTCTATGACGAATTTTTTGTTACACATAATAAAATCAATTTCACTTGTCGTCCCATTTGGATGTCTCCATGTCCATTTCCTGTGTGGCTTTTTCTGAAAAAGGAGTTCAAGATGAAAAACCCTTCTGCCTCTGCAAACTCAACGAGAGTATTTCCACGCTGGTTTCTGTTGCCGTGACCGAATTTACCTACTGAAGTTTCATTCTGTTGCCGGTGCCCTATTTTTGCATTGAAATCTCCCATAATTATCTTCAAGTGCTGCTTACCTTTATTATTTAGATCACGAATTTCCTCATAAAATTCTTCAATTTCTTCTTCAGGATGACTTGTGGTGGGTGCATACGTTTGAATAATCTGAGCCTTGTATCTTCTCGAGAGTTGGATAACGAGTCGTGCAGCTCTGTCAGAGGAACTTTCAACTTCTACAACTTTATCCTTCAGTTTCTTGTTTATTATAAATCCAACACCACTAGTTCTGCCAGTATCTGTCCCACGATAGTAGAAGAGATGTCCACTTTTCAGTTCAATGAGATCTTCTCCTTTTCTCCTTACCTCACTTAGCCCGACGATGTCCCACTTGATCCTTTGTAGTTCCTCTTCCAATTCAAGAAGCCTTGAATCAGAAGATAGGGAGCGTCCGTTGTACGTAGCCAAGGTCATCATCAGATGGCAGCCTAGTCCGGTCCTCCAGGGATTCTTAGCACCCTCTGCCTTCATGTCGCACTGGCCGCTGCCTTGGCCAGGTACATTCCAGCTGCCGGAGACTGAGGGCCAAGATTTAAGTTGTGGAGTCATTTTGGAGGGGTTTGGCCATAACTCACCACGCTGGCCTAGCGGGTTGGTGAGTGTGGGATAGCATTTCCTCTAATCCCGATGGTATAGTTATACCGCTATTGGCGGTCGTCAGAGCCCCTTTAGTGGGAACAGGATGCACCACGAGGAGGCGGGGTTGACATTTGTCAAGGAGAGGCTGTGATGTTACGCATCACCTGACCTTACATCCCTATATATATATATATATCATGATGCGCAACATATCGCCTCTCCTTGACAAATGTCAACCGCGCTTTCTCATGGTATATCCTGTTCCCACTAAAGGGGTCGACGACCGCCAGTAGCGGTATAACTATACCATCGGGATCAGAGGAAATGCTATCCCACACTCACCAACCCGCTTGGCCAGCGTGGTGAGTTATGGAAATGACATGAGTGGTGTAAACAGCACCTAAGGCAACAATAATTTTTGTGGGAATAATTTTAGTTTTAGAAAAAGTTCCGACAATGGAAAGGAAAAAAAAAAAAAAAAAAAAGCAAACCAAAAGAAAAAAAAATTCTTCTCACCTTCAAATAAATGCTAACTGGTTCCTCTATCCTCAGAGGGAGTTGATGATTACTGATAGAGGACACACACACACAAACACACATATGAAAGAAATATGTAAATGTTATCACGCTATTAAAGCTTTTAAATTTGATCTGGTTTTCAGGTAGACGACTGCTACTCTAAAAATTTCTTTCTAGTTTCCTTCAAAATATCAGTTGGTATATCATTTAATTTACTATCCTTTCGCTTCTGATTTTACTTATTTTTAAAATTACACGCGGCACTTTTTCATTATAATTATCCCAAACGTTTTATTATTAATGTAAAATGTAATATTGCATGGAATAATATTCCTCAGAAGCCCTGTTAATTGCTTTGATGCCTTAAAAACTTTCATTCAGGAATTTTGCCCTATGTCCGATTCCCATACTCATTCACCTTTATTTTCAAAACTGCAGGGAACGAATTACGTTTTTTATCTTGTGCCAAAAGATTTGTACCACTAGAAAATTTTGGAGGCAAGCTGCACTGCATGTTGTCAAACAGATTTCTCCTTACGTTTTGAGGTAAAAACAGCATCCCACCAAACAAATCGAACACAAAAGTTAATTTTGTCAAACACAACCATTTCCTATTTTTATATTTATTTGAGACAATCAATGTAGTTAGTGTAACTATTTTCAATACTGAACAGTTCCTGTATGCCATTCGGATTTTTGCAATCTTTCGAATCGAACTGTAGGAAGCAAGACGTTAATCTTTCAAAGAAAACGGTACCTAATATGCGACTTCCCGCATAGCTAAAAAATTTACAAAAAGTACAACTGACTAAATGTGTATATATTTTGTATCATTTGTTGCAGTTTTATGACTGTGAAGTTTATTCATGCATATTATTTGGGTGAGATTTTAAAGGTTATTTCACATGTAAATTAAAAAAATGTTTTTTCGCCGTGGATAGCGCTAAATGTTATCTGGTACGAAAAAGAAAATGAAAGGAGTTATTCGTAACTAAATGCAAGATAGAAAATAAGGGGGGGATATTCGTAACTAAATGCAAGACAGAAAAGCTGCTCTTAAAAGATCAGAGAGTGTTGGATCGTTCAGATGCAGATTTTGTGAATTGTTTATTTGATTTGAGCAATCGGAATATTTCTGCTCCTATATAGTAAGTAATGCTTTTCTACAGCGAATGAACAAATTCGATTGGAAAAATTTCTTAATTTAAACATCTCTTTCAATGACAGATCAGTAGCTAACAAACTAATGCTGATGAAAACATTATTTGAATATATCGTATGAATGTTCTTGATTTCATAATAGATCTTCAACTATCGTTTATTGTTTTTTTTATGTAATGCCGCATTGCTTAGCTAATGTCTCTTTCTCTTTTTCCCCTATAGCATCAAGTGGCAATGAAGGAGACGGAGTTCCAGGATTTACTTCAGCGAAAAACATTGAAATTTCAGTATGAAAGGGTAAGATTCAGGAAATGACTTCATTTGATTTGTTGTTTGGATGTCTTAATTTGATATTTTTTGGGTGTATTGACTTCATATGTTGTTTTGTTTGGCAAATATATACTACTTTAAGAATGGTGGGCGTATCCATAACATATATACGAGCTGTCAAAGTTAAATTATTAGAATTACGGATTTTTTTTTCAAAAACGTTGGATTTGTTAGGCTCTTAAATGTGCACAAAAGCACAAGTATTAGACGAAGAAATACTCATGTCAAATCTACGCTAATTAAATAAATTTTGCGGATAATTTGTTGGGGAAGCAACTTACATGTGCCAATCTTCCACACACCTACGGATGGCTTTCTCGAAGCAGACTAACACTGTGCGGGAATACCTTCGAGAGAATAGGGGCAACAGTATTAATACGTTGTACCAAAACTTTGGGGATGCACTTCCAAGGTGTTACGTGTATCCTTTCGCCGCAGTTGCAGATATGTTTCTTTACTTTTGAGATCCCGGCTCTCCGCGTGTTTATATACTTTATTGATTTTTTTTATTGTGGGTTTAACGACCACCTTGAGCATTTCAGACCCAGCTCTTAAAAAGCTGTCGCCCGTCTCTAAACTAGGGCCATTGGTTCTAGGGAAGTGAGAGAGAGAGAGCAAGGCAAACACAACATCCATGCCTCACCGGGATTCGAAATCGGACATATCTCTGATGAATGGTCAGAAGCCATCGCGTAGACCACTAAGACACAGGAGCAGCCTCATTACTGATAGCTACACTGTTAAAGAAATAGTTCGGTGAATTTTTTGGAGCGGAAATGTATTTTAATGAAATGCAATTAAAAAGACAAAAGCGAAATGTAAGAAAAGTGCGATTTCTCGTATTTCATTTTTTGAAATCTTTAAATTGCTAGTCCTCTTTTCGTGCATTTTTCCACCTCATTTTAAGTATTTTTTCTATCTTGATGCAATCTGGGTCTAACAACTCTCTGCAAAGAAACCCAACTGAGTATCAAGGAATTCATTTTATATGCCATCGAATCATGATTCGCATGCTGCAGGAGAAAATGTTACTATTCCAAGCATTTTAATGGACCCATGTGATCTTTCATTTCAATTTAAACGCTTACAGTTTCATGTTCGTCTCAGTTTCGGCACAAGTTGAACAGGTACAGACCCAGCTCTTTAAAGTTGTAGGGCTCAACTTGTGGAAGCCATATATTCCCTATGGCGACCCTTTGTAGGTCGTTTGAGTTCGCAAAAATTAAAACCTCTTCATCTTGGCTCCAAATAGAAGAATACTCAATGTCGCTGACTCAGAAGCTGTTCAGGGAAAAATGTACTTGTACCTCGGGGGAACTGTGAATTTCACTGATCACAACACAATAGGGATAATGCAAAAGTTTCAAATACTTTGAATTTTTGATATTCACAGTTGCTGCAAGGGCAAAAGAATATATTTTATTTTGCTTTGCAAACCCTTTGTTTTTCATTACTGGAACAAGTTTCAATTAAATGTTTACATGCAATAAATCATATTCATGATTTCAGTAAAAACTGGAAAAAAACTATTTAAGAAAATGTCAGAAGCTGATATATGTATTTTCTGCAAAATAAGGAAAACACCGGGGTCTTTTACAATTAATATAACTATTCTATCTATTCATTCCCTACTTGCATTACTGTAGCGATTTTTACGCTCGCTTTGAAATAGGAGATTATTTCATAGACAGTGATGTAACAAACAGTCAGAATTTGAGGGCAATTGTAGAAATGAGACCGCGAATCTTTCACACTGGACAATTTTTGTTACTTCAACTGAAATATTTACAGTTTATTATTTTGTCATTTCATTTCTTACAAAATAAACATGTATTTTAATAATTAAAAATATTTTGTGTGGCTCTTTTTTACTTGATTCATTTATTAATTTCCTGATTTAGGTTCTCGACAACAGTAAGGAGGACGCAAGAGAGAGCTGCAGTGTTTGCCTCATGGATTTGATGAATAATGAATACGTACGGTAAGATATAAAATAAAATTTTCATTCCAATAAAATTCAAATGATTTATTTTTAACAAAAACTAATCTGAAAACAGTTCAAAAATCAACAAGTTCGGCTGCTTTGGACTTAGATATTTTCATATGCATCCTGCGAGGTCTTTAAGATGAGACATATCTGGCTATGATAACCTCAGTTTTTCTTACAATTTGGTCATTGCCTTTAAAAATTAGGAGTTGCCGAATCTTTGTAGCTCACACCAATACGGGTACTACTGATTTTTCGTAGATTTTTCTGGTTAAATTCGCTGGAGATTATGAGGGATTCTCGGAGAAACTTACATGAGATCTGGTTTCCTGAATACGTTTTCTCTAGATGTTTTGCAAATAATGAAGATTCGAGAGAATTTATCTTATTTTTTAGCTAGAAGGAATGTTGTCTCTTAATATCGTTCTTCAAAAGATTTTCTTTAGAGGACTGGAATATAAATTAAAAATTGTATTCCGGATAATATCTCTTCTACATGGCATCTCAATCTCATTTCGGACACATAAATGTAGTTTGTCGTGATTTTTGTTCTGCGGTTTTATTTCTGTTTTTAACCCAGTTTCACTAGTGCGCAATTTCCCTCTATTACTGACCTGTCAAAATTTTTCGCTAATATAGGAAAATACTATGAGTAGAATATGATCAAATGAATGCCAGTAGTCAATCATATAATGCGAGATAGTACTAAATAAATCAAAGGTAGTAGTAATAAATGACAATTTATGTACTTGCTCTAATACCTAAAAATTTCCTGCTAAAGTAATAAACAGAAGCAACGCTTAGTTTAGAGATATAAAACTGAGACACACGGATATTTTTTTTACTTTTAGTCAATGACCCAGTGATGCGGTGCAAAAGAAATTATGATACCATTTTCAAGGGCAGAGTAACTTCTAATCTGTTAGTTAGAATATATATATATATATATATATATATATATATATATATATAACGAATATAAGGAACCTTAGTGCTATGGATATGACGGTCCTATTAAAACAAAAAAATTAAATAATATAAACAAAATCACAAAAAAGCTTAAAAATCTGTTTATAAAAGAAAATAAAAACAAATAAAAAAGAAAACTAGTTATTCATCACTAGGATAGCTATACTAAAAATAGTAAAACCAACATTAAAATTAATAAGATTCTGATTAATCTATAGAAGCTCACTAAGGTGATTTAATACATGCAAAGATTATTAAATAAACTGCTCGTGTATTTTATAATATTTCTCATGTATTCTGGAGAGTTAATTCTGCTCTTTCTGATCATACAGATCCACAGTCTTAAGTTATATATATATTTTTTTCTCTGGTTAAAATCTCCGCGCGTTGTTTTCTTGCTGTATGAGGAGGCCATCAGTCCCACCCTCACTGCCCCCCAGCGTCTAGGGAGTGGCGGAAGAGGTCAGCCATGTTCTTCTCTTATGAGGAGAAAAGTTTTTGTCACACAAGAGGTAAGCTCTCTTCCTTGTTTTTGGGTTCTAGGTTTTATAAGTTCAATGTTTGTACTTATTCTCTGTCGTTTTTTAGCTTTTCAGCTTTTAGGCATTGGTTTGTCTGTTAACATTTTTGCGGGTTTTAACTCTTTCTTTTCTTTGTAACTTTGAGCGTCTTTTGGGGTACCTAGGAACAGAAGATGGCTAAGCTTGTTCCTTTTCTATGCGCTGTCTCTGCGCTGTTTTTTCAAAGTAGTTAAGTTCTTAATAACAAATTAATTATGCACTTAAAGCACTGCTGAAATACTTTGTACATATTGCAACTAACTGTTTAAGGTATATAACTTTCACAAAGTTTTCTTTAGTTAATTATTTTCTTTAACTTATTCTCGTTTTCGTGCTGTCATAAGTTGTAGAGTAGGGGGTTTTAGACTCAAGTTTTCTTTCAAAAATCTGTTCGTTAAAAATTAACATTTCCTTTTTTAATTGCAATGTAAAATTTGGATTTCTTTTGCATTGATTTTCAGGTTTAAATTCTCTCTCAAACGAACTTGGAATTTCGTTATGGCTGAAAATCATTTCTAATTATTATGTCACTCTAACAGCTTGAGTTCTCTTTAATCTTCTTCTCTCTGTTTAATAGTAACAGATGAAGAGCATGGGTCGGGCCATGAAGGTTAATGGATGCAAGCGAAATTGTTAACTAGTGCTAGGTCATGCAACTCTACGGAGGACATGACTTATATATATATGTATTAAACTATTTTAGGTGGGAATGTTACTTGCATCTATGGCCTTGCAGAAACCCATTTCCAACTAGGTCTTTGTGGAAGTGAGAAAATGCAGAGTTTTTGCTGGTCCTTGATAAAGCCAAGGCTCAGTATTCTCGACACCTTCTACATTCAGTTGTTTTATTTTATTTTTTTGTCTTTTCTCCTTTTACTCACACAGGTAGATACATAACCTTTTCTATGTTGTACTAGGTGTGAGTCAAAATTATATTTGCATTTTTTTGCTTAGGTATCTTCTTATATATATATATATATATATATATATATATATATATATATATATATATATACGCTGCCGGAAAGTGAAAAAAGAACACCAAGAAGGAATTGGCGGACGATCATAAATTTACATATGTTAATGGGGTTGGGTTTATGTAGGTGTGATGTTAATTTCGGGACCAACTGGTGAGCGCTTACGCCACAGCACGGCATAATATGCAAATTATCGTCGGTGGTATTTAAGGAGTACGGCGAAGTGAATATAATCAGTCGTCGGCGTACGGACACGTGCGAAGGCCTTGAAGAAGCTGCAATGCCTGGATATGGAAGACGTGTACGATTTCAGCAGTTATCGGACTTTGAGCGAGGTCATCTAGTCGGACTCCGCGATGCCGGGTGGTCGTATCGTCGTATTGCGGAGCGAATTGGACGGGAAGTAACGGTGGTGGTTCGATGGTGGCGTAGATGGCGCTAGGAACATTCCCAAAAGAGAAGGCGTGGAACCGGGATTCACAGACGGACTGATGAGCGGACGGATCGACGCATAAGAAGAGCGGCGTTGTCAAGCAGAACATCTACTGCGACGCAAATCCAAGCTGCCGTTGCACCTGAGGTGACTGTGCGAACAATCTGCAACCGTCCACTGGATGCAAGACTAACTGCACGTGTGCCTCTGGCATGTGCACCTCTGACTCAAGCCCACCGTCAAGAACGGCTGCAGTGGTGTCGCCAACGTCTACACTGGAGAACGCATTGGCGATCTGTCGTGTTCAGCGATGAAAGCAGATTCTGCTTGGGAGCCTTCGATGGCCGTATGCATGTTCACAGACGCACAGTTGAGCGTCTCCACCCTTCTTGCATCCGCCAGCGACACACAGGGCCTACACCTGGTCTCCTGGTGTGGGGAGCGATTAGCTATCACTCACGTACACAACTAGTGTTTGTACCGGGTACTTTAAACAGCACCTCCTACATCAACAACATCCTTCAGCCCGTTGTTGTGCCATTTGTAAGGTCGGTCCATTGTGGTGTTTTTCAGCAAGATAACGCGCGCCAACACATGGCACGTGCAACGCAACATGCACTTCAGGGTGTGAGACAACTTACATGGCCTGCACGTTCACCGGATTTGTCCCCCATTGAGCACGTGTGGGGTTTTATGGGACAACGACTTATCCGGTCTCCACGGCCAGCCACGACCCTCCCCGATTTACGAGTCCAGGTTGAGGATGCTTGGAACTCAATACCCCAAACTTACATCCAACATCTGTGCGACAGACTCCAAGCAGGAATTGCACAGTGTGACGCAGTTCATGGCGGTTCAACCTCGTACTAACCATATTACATGGAAATGTTATTTTTCAGTTTACCAGCAAATACAGCTGCATTTTGCCGTAATGTTTTGATCACGTTATCCTGTGTATTCCGTTATTATGCTGTATAAATTTCGTTGGTATCAGACGTCTCCTTCTTGGTGTTCTTTTTTCACTTTCCGCCAGTGTATATAGTGCATATATATATAGACTGCATATGTTGTTTTTCTTTTAATTTTTGTATGTATAAAATAAACTACACATTTTTTTTCGTTTCATTTATGCTGTTACTTTATTACACTCTTCCGGTGTATACTTTTGTCCTAAACAGAAAAGCTGTATCGATACCTGATAGGTCTGCTCATACGGTGTATACTTCTTTAATAAACAGAAAAGCTATATAGATACATGACATGTCCGCAGTTTTATCAGTTCTGTTGTTGGATTAAAAATTCTTTTATTAAATTAACTGTGCTATTTTATAGCAGCAGACGGACTACCATATTACAGGAAACACATCGTTCGTTAAATCAACTGCTTCCTCAGAAATGTCCGAGTCAAGGAACATATAATAACGCAGTGCTTCTTAGCACACTCTCATATGATGCCTACGAGGATACGAATGGATTTTATCACTCTCATGTATGGTGATCTAAATTTTTCATTTATTTCAGTGATTTTTCATAAGTGATGTATTGTGTTGAAGCGCTGAATCCGGTAAGAATATTTGACAACTGCAGTAAATATTATGTAATATTTCGTCATGCTCTATAAGATTTATTCTTAAATATTTTTTTAGCTTTCTAGTTATTTTATGCCAGATCTGCGTTCACTGTTCAAAAAGTTTAAAATTAACGCTATTAAAAATATTTCGTCGCAAAGTGCATCTTTCTTTCTACAGTAACGATCTTCCCAATGTAAATGCATGTAAACTTTCGAAGCCTTAATATATTTTGTTTATTCAACGCGTGAATAAACTTTGCATCGAACGACATGATATTTTTTTCCACTGTTAGAACCAATTTCGTGTCTAAACTTTTATTCAATGCAATGTTTGCTTCCTGTAGATTTTGAGTTTTAAAACCAACACGTATCAGCATGAAACCCGACATATACGAACCAATAATTCTATTGCGTTTATCTACATTCAGGAACTATTATTATTTTTTGTTATCTTGTCTTAGGGTCTTCGTTAGTTTCACAATTATTCTGCAAAGTCACTGATAAACAGTCGAATAAGTGCCTTAATATCTGCGACGAAGTCTACTGCAGTTGAGAGTATTAAACATGCTGAGATTTGATGAAAATACTGTTTTCGTCTGAAGTGTGTTTTTCTGTATCGGATGGTTGGTTCTACAATAAAGTTGTGGACTGTTGCTTGCCGTACCGCATTTGATTAAACGAAGTGATATGCTTCTTTAAATGCTCTAATTAAGTAACAAACAGTTTCTTTTTAACAAATTTAGGTGACTTTTATCTGACATGTAAATGTGAGGCTAGTTGTCTAATTACCAGAATCAGTTTCTCACGTTCTTCACACTTTCAAAACTTTATGATTCCTCTTTATCAATCAACACTCAGAACAACCCTCTAGAAACTATTTTTCTACCTTCCTCTGAAAGTGGTTAAAATGAAAATGAACGACCGAGCTTGGTTGTTTTTATTTCATTAACAAGTAATAACGATTGCCATTACAATGTTTCATGATTTGGCATATCGTTTTACGTTTTTTTTCCTGTGTGCATAATGTTTACTATTTATTCGTTTACGTTTGGTGTACGTAAATAAAATTGGTAATTTTGCTTTGAAACCCACAAACGCATTTTATTTTGTGAAATACAAAAAAGGTTTCTTTACACTCAGTATAACCATTTTTTTCTCTATTTCAGGAGACTGCCTTGTAACCACCTGTTTCATGCGACCTGTGTAGATCAGTGGCTTAGAGGTAACCAAACGTGCCCCACATGCAGAGGAAATCTGCACAATTATTCGGATGTTCAATCATCGTAATTAGAAATAATGAATCGCATATTTGTGTATATACATACCGTATCTATTGTATCACTAAAAAACAATCGTGCTGATATCACCAAACTATGAACATGCCATTTTATACACGATAAAAATGACGAAAATGGCATTTAAAAACCCCTAGAAAAGGACTCCACAACTTAAATCTTGGCCCTCAGTCTCCGGCAGCTGGAATGTACATTGCCAAGGCCAGTGCGACATGAAGGCAGAGGGTGCTAAGAATCACCGGAGGACCGGAGTAGGCTGCCATCTGATGCTGACTTTGGCTACGTATAATGGACGCTCCCTATCTTCTGATTCAACGCTTCTTGAATTTGAAGAGGAACTACAAAGGATAAAGTAGGACATCGTCGGGCTAAGTGAGGTAAGGAGAAAAGGAGAAGACCTCATTGAACTGAAAAGTGGACATCTCTTGTACTATCGTGGGACAGATACTGGCAGAACTAGTGGTGTTGGATTTATACTAAACAAGAAACTAAAGGATAAAAATTGTAGAAGTTGAAAGTTCCTCTGACATAGCTGCACGACTCGTTATCCAACTCTCAAGAAGATACCAGCCTCAGATAATTCAAACTTATGCACCCACCACAAGTCATCCTGAAGAAGAAATTGCAGAATTTTATGAGGAAATTCGTCATCTAAATAATAAAGGCAAGCAGCATTTGAAGATAACTGTGGGAGATTTCAATGCAAAAATAGGGCAACGGCAACAGAATGAAACTTCAGTTGGTTGGTCACGGCAACAGAAACCAGCGTGGAAATACTCTCGTAGAGTTTGCAGAATCAGAAGGGTTTTTCATCATGAACTTCTTTTTCAAGAAAAGGCCGCAAAGGAAATGGACATGGTGGCATCCAATTGGATGGACAAGTGAAATTGATTTTATTATGTGTAACAAGAAATTTGTCATGGAAGACTGCAGTGTGCTGAACAAGTTCAACACAGGTAGTGACCATAGAATGGTAAGATGTAAGATGCACCTCAACACTAGACTCGAACGTAGCAAGCTCATAAGACAAACAAAATGTATTGACATAACCAACCTTAAAAAACACCATAATACCTTCAAATTGGAACTGAAGAACAGATTCTCTGCTTTAGAAGGCCTAACATCGGAAGAAGTGGATATTTCTGAAGTTAACGGAAAAGTAACCAAAGCTGTTATGGAAACAGCAAAACAATTAGCTGGGTCTAAGAACAAGTTGCATGTGAACAAATTATCAGGAAAAACTAAAATGTTGATGCAAAAAAGAAGAGAGATGAGGACAACTAAAGAAGGTGTGACTTCCAAAGTGGAATATATAGAGCTATGCAAGACAGTACGAAAAAGTATCACTGAAGACGTAAGGAAATTTAACTGTGAACTAGTGAGGAAAGCAATGGAAAACTACCAAAGCCTAAAAATAGCAAAGGGACATCTCAGTAAATGAAGAAAACAGATTATGGCACTAAGAAAAAAGATGGTTCTGTAACAAGAAATAGAGGCGAAAGTTTGACAAGAGTGAAAGATTTCTACTCCAAATTATATGAAAGGGATGATGCATGTACTCCAAACATCATGAAAGGTCCCAGTACAAGAGTAATTCTAGTCCTCCCAGCAGAAGTTGCACATGCAATCAAGAACATGAAGCATGGAAAAGCTCCAGGAGAAGATGGAGTTACTGTAGACATCATACAAGAAGCAACTGGAGAAATTGAAACAGTACTCGCTCAAGTTTTCACTCGATGCCTTAATGAAGGGACTGGAACAATGCTACAATGATCCTGCTACATAAAAAGTGTGAAGTTGAGGATCTCAGGAACTAAAGACCTATCAGCCTCATATCAGTGGTTTATAAAATCTTCACTAAAGTTATTTCACACCGCTTGAAGGTAACACTAGACATGGCTCAACCAAGAGAACAAGCTGGATTCAGGAGTGGCTACAGCACTATAGACCATATCCACGTACTGAGGGAACTAATTGAAAGAGGGAGGGAATATAAACTTCCATTATCTATGTCTTTTATTGATTATGAAAATGCTTTTGATTCAGCGAAACCATCAGCAGTTACAATGGCTCTGAAATCCTGCGGTATTGAAGATGTATACAATAATATTATTAATAACATCTATGAAAATGCAATGCAAAGATTCGACTGTTTGAGAATACGGCACACATAAAAGTTGGAAAGGCAGTGATTCAATGTGACACCATATCTCCCAAGCTCTTTAATGCCACATTGGAAAATGTCTTTCAATCACTGAACTGGGAAAACAATGGGTATAAAGATTAATTGAGATTATCTAACTCATCTTCGTTTTGCTCAAGACGTTGTAATTTTTGCAACTACCACATCAGAGTTGCAGAACATAATCCAGGAACTTGCCGACAAGGGTAAAGAAGTGGAATTAAAAATGAACTTTCAGAAGACAAAGGTGATGTACAATGCTTTTACAAGAAATGAAGATTTATCGATTGATAAAGAAAAGCTGGAGATAACAGATGCAAACGTTTTTCTTGGACAGCAGATATCAAGTGAGGGTCACATTGATGAAGAAATTAATCGGCGTATAAAACTTGCCTGGAGAGCTTTTGGAAGAAGCAGCATAATTTCCAAGAGCAATATGCCATTATGTCTTAAAAGAAAAGTGTTTGATCAATGCATCCTTCCGGTGCTTACGTATGGTGCAGAAATGTAGGCCTTAACTAAAAGACACAGAAAACTCAAAGTAGCATGGAGAGGTGCATGCTTGGTGTAACCAGGAGAGATAAGAAGAGGAACTCGTGGATCAGAAAAATGACAAGAGCTGAAGACATCGTAATCAGAGTAAAATCCCTGAAATGGCAATGGGCTGGACATACTGCCAGAAGAACAGACCATCGATGGACAGTCGAAATTTTAGATTGGATTCCAAGGGACAGGAAAAGACCCAGAAGATGACCACATGGGAGATGGGTGGATGAAATTCGAAAGTATGCAGGAGTAACTTGGAGAAGACTGGCACAAGACAGACCGTAGTGGAAGAGTCTTGGAGAGATAATGGTTGACAATGATGAATGATAAGTTAAAACCAATTTCATGAGTACTTTTAGACCTACTTTAGTACCATCCTCAGATGAAATGAACGCGAACTAGAGATCACACAGGTTAATATAACATACACATTGCGAGATTACCGTATACGCATGATTAAAGTTCAACACACTATTAACGTAAGCAATCAATGTCCTGTGAAATTAAGTCAGCATTCACGGTGAGGTATAGGGTTGTGACGTCCAGACGGTTCACAACCTTATTAGGTCTCTGCTGACATCTTCAGGATTTTACCCAGAAGTAGAGGTTTAGGTTATTTACCAGCCTCTTCAGCTAATCAAAGACAAGTCTTTTTTTAAGTTTGATAACCAAATATATCGGCAGTTGGAAGGGGCCCCTATGCGGTCCCACTCCCCCCTGTCTCCGGTTTTAGCAGAAATTCTGCTTTAAAATCTAGAAAATGAAGCTCTTAGCCAGTGTAGGCTTTCCCCAATTCTTTACATGCGATATGTCGATGATGTTTTACTTTTCTGGCCGTTTACCAATGATGATTTACAAAAATTTGTTGACTTACTTGGTTCTTTCTATCCTTCCATTAAGATTTCAGTAGAAATGGAAAATAATTTTTCACTTCCTTATTTAAAAATTTTATTAGCTCGGGATCCAGTTTTGCAAATGTTACTTATTCGGTTTATCGCAAACCTTCTGCAGTTCCATCTCTAATTCCCTTTACGTCGGCTCATCCTTGGATTCAGAAAATCTCAGCTTTTCATTTCCTGGTCAAACGTGCTTTTTCGCATTCGCCCTTTCTACAATTTAGGAATTTGGAGATAGAGATAATCAGGGACCAGGCTCGAGCCTTCGGGTACTCTGAGGACATGTACGGAGTGTAATTCACAGAGTTTCAAACCGGACAACTATCACGCTGTCCAGTGAAGACCGAATCTCAAGATACGTAGGATCAGTACAATATGTGCCGCCCATTGTACAAGCCATGAAGAATATCCGCCGAACATATCATATTGATTTTGGGGTGAGGACAAAAAACATACGTACCCTGATCTGCTGCGTACGATATTCTGTGAAAGACATGGACAAATGGGTGATTTACAATATTCCATTTCGTTCTAATGATGCAGGTAACACGTAGTCTGCGTACATCGGCTCTACATCCAGGAAATTACAGACTAGAATTATGGTACACAAATATAGTGTCCGCAATGGTGCAGAAAACAGAGCGTTGGCAAGGACTGTTTGCGAAGGAGGATATGAACCTGAATGGGACAGAGCGGCTGTAGTGGTGACCCCATCAAGTAAGGCAGCTTTGTTATTAGCAGGGAGTTTGTTAATTCTTAAGAATATGGACTGGTGCTGCAATAATGAGGTTCCAGGATCTGTATCTGGAGTTTGGAAGAACATCATACAATCTGGACGCCACAACCCTATATCTCACCGTGAATGCTGACTCAATTTCATAGGACATTAATTGCTTACGTCAATAGTGTGTTGAACTTTAGTCATGCGTATACGGTAATCTGGCAATGTGTATGTTATATTAACCTCTGTGATCTGACAGTGATGTACTCATTTCATCTAAGGATAGTCCTAAAGTAGGATTGAAAGTACTCATGAACTTGATTTCGATTTATCATTAAAGGTTTTTAAATGCCATTTTCGTCATTTTTATCGTGTATAAAACGGCATGTTCATAGTTTGGCGTATCTTTGTATCATATCTTGTACCATATTGTTTTATTTCAAATTTTATAAAGAGCAATGGTGTCATAGATTTTTATTTTTGAAATATTAATAAAAATGATTGTTCAAACGGAAGCCTATTTATTTCGAGGATTTTATGCGTATTGATATTTCTTTGAGTTAATATATGAAATAATAATAATAATTATTATTGCTATTATTATTATTATTATTATTTGCCAACAAGAACAGAGCACCCTGAGAGCCTAATGAACACAACTAAAATTTCCAAGAGTGACATAGGTACGGAATTTTGCTTCAACGTATCGCGCTATTTTGAACCAATTTATATTCTCCGCTATCAAGATGGGGATATCAGTTGGTTCAAAACATTGAAGACGATAAAATTTAAAAGGTTCTAAAAATTTAAAAGGTTCTAGGAACATAGGAAAATAGAATACTAAAATGCAGCACACCTAAAAAGAAATTTATGACAAATACACAACTCACCTAAAACATTTCTACGCATTAAATTACAGGATAAAAATAAAACCATTCTCACCAACTCCTGGACTATTTTCCTATGTTCCTAGAACCTTTTAAATGTACTCATATATTTATTTTGTATCCTTAAGTGGACCAATACTGATTTACATGAACTTCACAAACTCACTAGAAGACATTTAACGAAATACTGATATCACATCAAAAATTGTAAGTTGAAAGGCTATGTTTGTAAAACTAGAGGAACGAGGCTAGGTAATATATAACAGATCTCTGCTGGAAACGAGAGAAAAAAAAACTATACTCTTCTTTGGAAAAAGACTTGTCATCATTACATTAGTAGCAGCAGCTGAGAAAAATTTCCTGAATCTTAACACTGCTCAATCAGAAAGCAATTTCGATTCACTACGAATTTGGATAAGCTAAATTCTTCACGGTAGATATCCAAACTCCTCACTAAAATGGTTACAAAATGTTCAGCTTTCTCCAGAAGCCTAAGGATTGATCAATAGAACCTTAAAGACTTCGTTATGGCAACACATAACCAAATGAAAAAATTATCAAAGGAGCACAGTAGCAACTGTGCCGCCACCTACAACGTTAACTAGGTGAACTGTTAGTATTTCATGGCACTATCTCACAAGTTCTACGTCCTTAAAGTAATCAGCGAAGGAAAGTTGACTTAGCCCTGCGATGTAGGTTGCGGTACAGTTGCTACTGTGCCCTTTGATTTTTTTATTTAAGAAATAAATAATCCACTTTATTTTGGTTTGTCACATACGTCCGTTAGTTTTAACTGTCAGCTGCAGAATGCCGGGCTCAGGTAATCTCTGTCTTTATCTGTACGCCAGTTACCAACCTTTAAACGGCGTGCGGCAAAACAAAATCAACCTAAATGTAGCTTAACTTTCTAAAGCTACTGTATTGAAGAGCTAGAAGGTGGAGTGTTTAAACTTATTTTCCTACAAAGGGGAATCTATAAACTACCTAATGATGTATTATTTGCGTATTACTTTACGAATATTAGTTTCGAAGGTATAAGTGACCAAAGTGTGACATGTTTTCGTTGCATCAGTGCCCCCGATATTACCCCCTCCCCCTTACCAAGCGGGCGCTGGGAGGGGGTGTAGTTCTACGTCAAAAAACAGATAACGTAAGTTTCAGACTAAAATGTGTTTAAAATGTGTGAAAAAATCCAAAGAAACCACAGAACTCATTTCAGATGGCTGCTCTCTCAGTGCATCGAAACAACACTTTAACAGACACAGGCTGGTAGTTGTTTCATCAATATACTGTATAATGCTGCACTCCACCTTATTACATGTATGAACCAGAACCCTTTTCAGAAAATCCGAATTACATCATATACCGTGATACATCAATCATCGCAGACAAGGCCATTGACAAAAATTAGCCTCGCATTGTGATTTAAGACTAAAATTGAAGAGGACTATAACTGATAACGGTAATGTCCTAATAAGGACAACTTTGAAATCCATCGGGAGATGCAGCGAAGTATGGCGACGAAGATCACGTGCTGACGCGGCAGCTTTCTTCGCGGAAGAACGTCGAGTTTTGAAACGCCAAGGGGTCCGTCTGAAAATTGCAATTGTAACATTAACCTAACTTCTCCCAAGGAGTTGTGCAGCAGAAAAATTAGTGAAAGCCCAAATAGGAAAAGCAAGGGGTAAGTGAATGGAAATGAGTTGACACCAAGAGCTATCTCCCGAACTAAAGGTGATTCATGAATCTAATAGCACTTTTTTTAAAGCTTACAACAAGTGCGATCTGGAATATCTTGTCGGAATGATACATAGTTCATTGTTATAAACGTGACAGCAGGTAAAACAGTGAGGCAACTAGATAAACTAAGCCTAAAGAACTATCTCCAGAACGAATGAAGATACAAAAACGTGATACCACTTGTCTTGAAGCTTAGTACAAGAGCTGTCTTTAATACAATGTAGAAGTAGAACTAGGACTAATACCAAAGAAGTTATTAATTTTATAATCCTGGCAGTAGGTAAGACAGTGAGGCAAATGGAAAAAATAAAGCTACTTTTAAACTTAAGGTTTTCAAAATCAGCATGCATTCATTTAATGGAACACGCTGCCTTTGGTGTTAATACTTATTTGTGCTATGTCTAAAAGAGAAAAATAGTTTCAATCTTGGCTGTGTTTCCTAGGTTGCTGTTACAAACGCAATTTGTAGACGGGCCCCCTACCAGGTCCAAGAGTTGATGGTCGTTAGCAAAGATAGCTGCCGTGGCTGACAGCAAACTTTGTCGCGACGCTTCGCTGCATCTTCTGGTGAATTTCAAAATTTCCTATATTAGGACATTACTGAAAATCCAAAGGATATGTTAAGAAAGCGGAACAAAGCATTAGATTTGCAATGGAAATTGGTTCACCCAATCTAAAAGCACAGTCATTTGAAAAATCTGCGACATCACAAGAAAATTCATGAGTTTCAAGGATTGACATGAGAATTTCCGCCCTTTGTTCATTAAGAAATTTGACTTTTTGAGAATCTCCGCCTTTTGTTCACCGAGCGATTTGACGACGACAACAATAACAATAAAAACAGCTTGTTATGAAACACATGAAAGCAGTGTTTATTTCACATTATAATACTGAAGCAAGTTTAAACAACTGCCACTGTTGTTTCAGTATATTGTCCAATTTTAGCCTTTCCTAGCAGTATACAAGAGTAATATTGATGGGAAAAAAGAAAACGAAAGCCTGTACTTAGTGTTGTGGAATGTTATGTATTATCTTTGTTTTGATCGAGCGGAACAGAAATTCGGAGAACACACGAAATGTTGAGTTTTAACTTTTGACCGCTCGTATTTTTAGTGGCCGCCCCGATGGCGGAGTGGTCTAAATGCTGGTTTCTGACTTTTCCTCCAAGCTGGGTCTAGGTTTGGATCCTATCGAAGCAAAAGTGTAGTGTATTTGTCTTGTGGCACTGGCTTCTTTCCTTGCATGACACCAGTAGCCATAATTAAAGATAGGCGACAGCTTACACACTATTAAGTCGCCCACGGTGGTCGTTAAATGCCCTCCATATCCACCCTTCCCCTCCAAAATTCTGTAGCTACGTGAATCAGAATTTCAATGGATAAGGTAAAAGAATCAGCATTCACTGTTTAAATGTTCTTTCCTTTGTTATTCCATTCAGTAGGAGTGCAAAGGGGCATCAGCATAATTAACTGCCGCAATGCAATCTTGATGGTATCAACAGATACCAATCGCGGATCCCATATGTACCAAAGAGGCATTGACATATTTCGCAATATCATCGGTTTCCAATCATCTTCCAGTCTTTCGACAACTCTACAAATCTTTATTCTTCCTTTTCACAAATCTCCACACACTGTATATTAATCATGGTCATTTTGTGCTATTCTGCCTAACTGTCAGATTTCCCGAAACGCAAAAGCTGTTCGCGGATGTAGGTAATAGGTCGTTCAGCTAGAAAATGTTTAACCAAAGGATAACCAAATTTATTTAGGAAAACAAACTCAAAGGAAAGATTAGAGGAATATGTAGCACGCAGAAATTCCCGCAATGACGTTCTAGAATCGGGTTAAAAAAATCGACCTGTTTCTCCATGAAAATTGTGAATTCCAGTTAACTCTTGTTAAAACTCTACATGTTTTTTGAAAAAAGAACACAAAGTTTCCTCGATGTTAAAATTGTGCTTGCTGTGGCATATATGAGAGTACATCTTAATTAAAATAAGAACTGCATGCTGAGTAGAAAGAAATAGTTCAGCTCTGAATAAAGTCTCAGTACACCACTGTCTTCGCATAGGGCACAGCTCTAACAGGTAATATCACGGGAATCGTTCACAAGGTGTAAGACACAATTAAATGAAACCCACTGCCTTTTGCCAAAGTATTCCTAACGTTTTCTAGAAACAGGTTCACCGAATTCACATACTTTATCCAACTTATTAACTAGCATACAAATCGCTTAGTCAACTGATTCGTTTTTCTTCCATAGCAATTCAGTATTTGAAATCATGTCTTCGTGTGTGCATTTAAAAATTTCCAGAAACTTAGTTACTTTCAATTTGAAAACGCAAGATTAAAAACACGTTTTTCTGGTTTGAAGTTGATGATTGGTTGCGCATTGTAGCACAGTTGAATTAATACAGAAAAATGGCCCCTCAATTGAGGTCAGCAACGAGAAAAATAAAAAAAAAGCTAGGTGAATTTGCTTTAAACTTTAAAATTGTCACTGACATTGAGCAGACAAGCAAGCCTCTGCCGCTGTAGAAGTCTCGTAGATTACAGAACACATAAAACAATAAAAGCATACGTACCTTTACTCCGTCAAGCTGACCCGACATAGAGCCACAACCTTTTCCCTTAGAAAAACTATTGTGGATTTTTCGAAGGAAGAACTCAGTGTTCTTTGATGTGAAAAAAGAAATTCAATGCAGTTGGATTTGTTGTTCGTATTGGAACTCCAGTCCTTAGAAATGACTGTGTGATTCACAGAAACGTTGGTAATCCGAGGGAGAGATGTCTAAGAAATATGTGTTGTTACACAACGATTTCTAGCGTAGAAGATTTGTGGATTACAATGTGCTATTCCTTACGTGATATCGGGTGTTGTCATGCAGGAACTGCACTCCTTTCCTCTTAATAAATACATGATCCTTGCAAATCATGTAGTCCTGAATCAATTTTAGCTGGGAGGAGTGCAAATTCGCTGTGGTGGTTTTACGAAGTGGTGGAACATTATAATGCTTTATGCTGTTGACAGTATACCAACACATAACAAAATTTAACATCAGTGCAGAAGTGGCTTACTGTTGTAGGGTATCGTTTCACTTCGCGACATACAGTGTAGGGCACGTTTAGGAGTATGATATGGATGCTAATTCTCATCGCAGGTGAGCATAAGGTTGAGAACGTATTCCTTGTGCTAACATGAGGGCAACTACGTACATACAAATGATGTGGAGCCCAGGAGTTAAGGGTGTATGCATTTTCTATGGTAGATTTCGCCCTGACTCACTCAACGATCATTTGTAAGATTTACACCCACAGAGGAGATTTAGAATCAACAGCTACCCTTTCGAGCCAAGTAGGAAAAACAAAATGACATTAGGTCGAACCTAGAGGCTCACGATAACAAAGACCACAGTCAGAGAAAAGGGACAATGTAAGTTGCTAGTGCTCGCCCCTGATGCTGCTGCGTCCCACAATATCAAAATACACACTAACAGTAAGGAAGACGGATGAGGAAAAAATAGACACTTTTTTCATCAACGTAGGTACTATACCCCGGAAACGATGGATCAGCGGGCCCATCAGACGCAAGGTGGACATTTTGACGTTCAACACATGTGATCTTTAGACCTTTCCTTCGGCAGACAGACGTGCTGACTACATCCGTGGTCTTCTTGTGGTAGAAGACCGTATACCCATTATTTCAGCTCTTATACCGAACCTGTGGAAAGCCGTGACACGTTTGTGGGGTGCCTTCGTCACTGGCGGTGGGAAGCCCCTCGCCCAATGTGTGAGGCATCATCCAAGGATTCGTAACCAGGACAAGATTTTTTACAGCCAATTTTTGGAAGTTCTTTCACTTGCGACGTCGAGAACAAGCAATGTTTACATCCGTTTACTTGCCTGTGCCATGTTTGGATCTAGTTTTTAGTAGTGGACCATTCGTCTCCAAAACCTTCAGGGAAGACTCCACTTTGAATACTGTTTCCACGAAATATTCACCCACACCAAAGAACAATATTCTAGCCTTGCATGATAACCGAACAGCGGCACTTCCAGCATCAGTTCTGAATACACAATACCTTCCATTTAGACCGCTCGTCTCCAACACTTTCGCTTTAGGCCATTTTGTCCACAATGCAACAACTGTCGGCGGAATCTACATACTCAAACGAACATTTTTCTACCAATATAAGTGTAATAAATTAATTAGTTCCTCAAATCCTGCCGGGGGAAACTACCCATCGAATTTAAAACATGAAACGGGCAAAGCGTCTGTGGAAGGTGGAATTATGCATATTTTACACTACTCATAAAAATTGCTACACCAGGAGATACTTGTTGGAGCGCAACACATATTGCTGATAACGTGTTGACTTTTGGGTCATGCAGACGTTTCAGATTCGAATGATTTGCATCAGATTTGATGGTGTTTAAAGTACAAAGCAACTCTGCGTAACTAAGCCCAGTCCGCCACACCTGGACGTTTTGACCACTGCGTGGAAGTGATATGAGCAGTGAAATCACTCGTAAGGAGTGAGATTGCCTGGGCGACGTCAGCGGGAATCATGCAATCACACGAAAACCTTAATAACAGCCTTCATTATAGGATTACGTCCCGCTGGTTCGTCCCCGAGTTGCATCGTGGCGGAAATGAATCCGAATGCACCGATTGACAGCCTAATGTGGCATTAGTGGTAACAGGAAAGAATCGGGCTCCGTCGAGTAGGATATGAAATTAATAAAAACCTACATTATAGGGTTCCGCAGGGTCTGGTTGGTCCCTGCGTCGCATCGCGGCATAAATGCATGGCAATGCAACAACTATCGGCCGAATGTGGCAAAATTGGTTTAAGGAAATTATCGCGCGTCCTCGTGGCAGGCCTGTTACCTTAATAAGAGTCATCATACGGTTACGTAAGGCTGGTTGTTCGAGGCCGAAATGCAACGAAATGCAACAACTGCAAAAGTGGTTGGAAGAAATTATCGTGCGTCCTCGTCGTAGGCTTGTCACCTAAATCGCGGCAAAATGCCCTGTTTACCTCATTCATTTGTAGGATGTAGAAGACCCATAAGTCAAAGCAGACGGAAATGTATCGGAATAAAACACCTGCTAGCCAAATGTAACAGAACTAGTTGGAGAGAGGTATCGTGCGTTCTCGGCGTAGGCTACGCACCTAAATGAACAGCCAAATACCTTGAACGTCGCATTGGACGGCAAAATGTAGCTGCCCCATAATACACAGCAGAAAACATTCGACGAAGTGCATATCTAAGTATCGACACGGATTGTGAATCGCATGTTGGAGCAATCAAGGTTGCGCTCCTTGAAGCTATTGCGACGACTACCACTCAACGATGCACATATACCTCCCCCTCTGGTGGGATAGTGGTCTAAGCGCTGGCTCTTGAGGTACGGGTACAAATCCCGGCGAGGAGAGTCTTACGGCACGGGCTTTCTTCCCTACCTGGAACCACTGGCTTTAAATTAGGGGCGGGCGAATGCTTATAACTCACGGTGTTACCCACTGTGGTCGTTAAATCTCCAACCAAAAAATAAAAGAAATATAGTAGTACATCGTCGAGCAAGGTACTGTAGAATTTGTGCAGAAACAAACATGCACAGCGAGACGAATGGAACCATGTATTCAGCGAAGCATTTGAGTTCTGTCTCAGGGCTCTCGATCGCCTACTGCCTATCTGGATACGAAGTGTTCACCGGAATCATATTTCTACCATCCGTGAGGGAATGCGGTTTCTCCCCCAGGTGTTATGCTTCAGGGCACTAACAGTTTTTACATCAGTTCAATGTTCGTGCACATAAATGTTACAATGACAGTATGTCAATATTTCAGTGAGGCACTGCAACTCGATTTCGTACAGAACCAGGTGAAAAATAAGTTGACAAATTGAAAAACCCGTTTGCATTTTTCATAATTTTATAAATCAAAGGTTTTTGTATTTATTTCTGATCCACGGAATAACGCGAATTACTACTATAATACAAGACACACCGCGTGATCACTGAATTATGACGACCCCTACATAAAAAGTGGATGCGGTACCTACTGCTGCGCTCTAACCTATATAAGGTTAGAGCGCAGCAGTAGGTACTAAAATTCTGAACGTGATGGGTAAACGGGAGGATTGCAGGAACTCGAAGGGTGGGTACTTCGAATTCCAAAACGGCTGAACTGGTGACTTGTTCGGGAGGCGACGTAATCAAAGTGTATCAGGATTGGCGTGAAAATGGCAAAACAACAAACCTGGAGACAAAACTGCACGGGAGCGCTGGGTCTGACGACTCGTTCTGGTCAACAGACGAAGCACTATTCAACAGTTGACAACCCAATACAACAGAGCTCAACCTGGAATGTTACCTCTCATGACCATTTGTCTCATCCTCACATTTATGGGCTATAACAGAAGACGACCCCGACGATATCCTCTCCTAACAGCGGCTCATCGGCGCAAAATACTCGCCTGGTGGAAAGGTCATGCAAGTGGGACGTCGGTTAAATGGAAAAGGTTTGCTGGTCTAACGGATCGTGCTTTCTGCTTCATTCCGTGGATGGTCGTGTTCATATTTGACGTAAACAGCATGAAATACTCGATTCATCATTTATGGTCTCCACATTGCAAGTGGGACGTCGGTTAAATGGAAAAAGGTATGGTAGTCTAACGAGTCGTGTTTTCTGCTTCATTCCGTGGATGGTCGGGTTCGTATTTGACGCAAACAACATGAGGCACTCGATCCATCATGTATGGTCTCCATAGTGCAAGTGGGACGTCGGTTAAATGGAAAAAGGTAGGCTGGTCTAACGAGTCGTGTTTTCTGCTTCAATCCGTGGATGGTCGTATACATATTTGACGCAAACAACAGGAGGCACTCGATCCATCATGTATGGTCTCCATAGTGCAAGTGGGACGTCGGTAAATGAAAATCGGTATGCTGGTCTAACGAGTCGTGTTTTCTGCTTCATTCCGTGGATGGTCGTGTACATATTTGATGAAAACAACATGAGGCACTCGATCCATCATGTATAGTGGCCATAGTGCAAGACGGTAGAGACGGGTGTATGGTCTCCATAGTGCAAGCCGGTAGAGGCGAGTGTATTGTCTCCATAGTGCAAGCCGGTAGAGGCGGGTGTGTGGTGTGGGGTACGTTAACCTGAGAAGTATTTGGACCCGGGTGCATGCGGGAAATCTTATTACTGGTGCCCACTATCTTTAATTGCTTGCCTACTCTGTACACCCATAAATGTTGTAATTTTTCAAGAATGGCGACGGTGTCTTCCAAGATAACAATACGCGGAACTACAGGTCCAGTTTGTGCAGGAATGGTTTGAGGAACACAATACAGACTTCCAGCATATCAATTTACCTCCAAACTCCCCTAATATCAATCACATAGAGTGCTTGTGGGATACTATGGAGCCACAAATCTGGCGTCTGGGTACACAAATCACCTCCATACCTGCATTAAACATTACGTATAGCTTGGCTGGCTATACTTCGTAATTGATTGCAGCATCTTATTGAATCGATGCCACGTCGAATAGCTGCTGCACTGTGGACGAAAGGATCTCCTGTGAGGTATTAGAAAGGTGGTCATACTTCAGTGATCACTCAGTGCATTATAAGTGCTAGTAGTGCAAACCCGTCAATAATGACGGGGGAGGGGGAAGATATGTAGAGTAATTTTTTTAATAACTCGGTATTCTTTTTATTTCTGATGCCCAAATGCGAAAGTCCGTTTCACCAGATGCAGCAATTCAACATTTAAAACACGCGCTCTTCCACAGCGCCACCAATGTACGGCAAACGTTCAGACGTACATACAAAGGAAACTACATTGTTTGTGATATTTATTAAGAATGTTTGGTTTCAGATAAACTTTGGCGGTTCACCGAAGTGGATAATGGTGACTGGACTTCCAAATATTCCTTATCTTTCTGTATTCGCCACCTGGGTGGCTGAGGCGGGAAGGGAATACAACTGCGTATAGTGGTGATTCAGTGTACATATAATCTGAGATCTGTGTTTTGTTCACCGTTTTTTTCCTGAAGCTATTTTTGGAATGCTTCAGTATATAACAAGCAAACCGGCAAAACATATTCTTTCTTTCCTAAGAAAACTAAACCTCTAGAAATTGCAATTTGTGAAACCCACATGAGTAGTCTATTGACTCACTGAAGCCTCCATTCACATTATAAAAAGTGTTCGGGATGAAGGGGTTAACAACAACCATGAGCAAATCGATAAGCTATAAGCAGTCACTTGTAACTAATATAGAGCCACTAATTCCAGCAAAAGGAACATTTATAACTTGTAGTGTTTTATTGGAATAAAGATATATATCTAAAAATGATGTGTGGCTTTCGTTAGGTGTTGTGGACATTTATTCAAATTATACCGCGTCCAAAGCAAGCACTATGAGCATATTGGAATACACTAGTTTTCATACAGAGTAAAGGAAAGGTCACTACACATTTCTTTGGAAACAAAGTACAACACAGCAGTAAGTTGTGACGACTTCCCGCTTCTTCTTAAAGTCATGAGGAAATCCATAATACCCAAATTTCAATTATTGGCACCACCCAGTGTTGAATGTTTACTCGGAGGGGTAGGGATGCTATTAGCGATGCGCAGTTGAAATTGCCGTTTTCGGGATTTGGGAGGGGGTCACACAGGAACACTCCGTCTACACAGAATCTTGGCATGACACAACGAAAATGCACATGTGTTCACGTACTTTTCAAGTTCAAAGCTTTTTCATTTCGTGGAATAGGCTAGTGTGAGTGTAGATATTTATTTCATGGTTACTAATTCTTCAAAATTTGTAGACGAAGATCATAGCTAGTTACTTTTCTGCATCATTTGCAAACATACTTCGTAACTAGTTGTTAATACTTCATAATTAGTAAACGCACTCCACAATTAGTTACTGTTATTTCATAATATTGTAATCATACTTCCAAACTAGTTGTCGTTCCTTCATAAATTTTAAACCCAGATGACTATTTACTGTTTCTTCTTAATCTATAAACGTATCTCATGACTTTCACTTTTTCTTCATTATTTGTAAACACACTTCCAAAGTAGTTCATGTTTCTTCTTACTCTCACCAGTAACTCTGGATATTTTCTGTCTTACTCGTATGGCATATGACTGTATGTGCAGTAGGAGACTGTGTTCTTACAAGAGAAAGACTAAATGTTGGGATAATGTTTTCAATTATTTTTCTGAAGATCCTGACATACAAAAACTTTGGGTTCTGAAATTAATACGAGTAGAGCATGTCAAAGAAAGTGGAAATATTTGGGTAAGAGGAGCTAATTTCTTTGAAACTTAACCCAGGATGTCAGCAGTCTGTAAGTAATCAAGCAGAAGCGATACACGTGAGTTTGGGTCGAGATTAGGAAATCCATTCCAAGAATCGATTCTACGCAGCTATGCCATATAAAAAGGTTTGTTAATGAAATAAAATTATGTAATATTTATTATCTTCAATGTACGTCCGGAATGATTGCTTATGTGGCATTCTGTCATCAGTCGGCGCAGAATACCAATTTGCCTCATCGATAGACCCATTTTGAATACACAGTTCTGCTTTTCTCTCATCGCTCAAGAGAAGTGAAAACGGCAACTATGTCTCCTAGATTTACCACCTAAGGAAGGTTTTGACGCCGATACCTTGTCCTTATGGGATATATGCATCATATTAGAAGCCCGAAGGAGAGAGGGTGGGTGAATAGGTCCCAATGGGAAAGTGGTAGAACAGGTAGAAATGGTAAAGAGTACCAACGTACTGTTATTGTGGCAGAATTCCCAACGACACCAAAGCAGAGAATGAACTTCCAGAGTGAAGGAAGAGATGATCTTGTCTTTACCAAAGGACCGCAATCCGAACCGTCTTCTAACAGGTGCTCTCCTAAGCACGGCGAGTCTTCAGTGTTTGTAGCAGTTTGGCTGGGATCGAACCGTCGACCAACCTAATATCAGCTGGTAGCTTTGCATGTGTGCTATTACTGCACTCTGCTGTCTCATTATAGCCCTACGAGCAAATTTATATGTATTTGAGTCTGTGACGTGTTTGCAAATGATATAATTTATTATGGTGTCCGAATATTTTTGGTAGGGCATGTATTTGCATAACAACGTTATGTGTTTGTTTTTTGAATAAGAGGTTCTGGGCAACGGTTGTAAATATTTTTAGGAGACTTCTATTTTTGATTACTGCAATGCGTTTTGATCAGCAAATTCGACCTATATATCTCTTTTATTCAAAGCTTTGATACAAAATTTGGGGTCTAAGTTAATGAAAGGGTGACGAGATCGATAAGCGTGATGAAATTATGATAATGTTTTAATTAAGTATTAGGCTAACTGCAAATTAACTAGCAAAATTAGTGCGCTTAATAGGGGAGGTCTGGTAATGCGCTTTAGCTGGGTGGAAACAAAGGAAGTGTAAGGTTGCCTGTGAAAGCCCACCCAGAAGAAAAGGGGGACCTCCCAGCTCGGCGAGAGAGCTGCATCCGGGACCTCATAAATATGCCTTCAATTAGGCGATTAATGTCAAAAAGCTGTTAAACGACGGTCACATTTTGGATGTCGTGGGTCGGAGATCAATAACGATCGCAGTCTAGGTCCGGCGATAAGAGCTCTGTACGAAATGGGGAGAGAAATTCTAAGACGTTGACAGAAAAAGAACAAGGCATACGCCTGGCAACAGAAGGGAGCAATTTTTATTTGCCGCCGAGAAGGGGAAGACGAGAAATACCTCAGTTGGTTTTGCGGTCCGCGGTGGTAAAACGGGCAAGAGGCTGTGGTCCCGGGCAAAAGTAGCTGGTGGTACATACTTTGCAGTAATCAGACGATTCGGGTACGGGTACTAAAGAAAAGCCTAGCCGTAAATATGTGGCCATTGTAAGACCAGCAAAATTTTTAATTGAGGTCGTCCTCGGAATCAGGAGGAGGCCGCTCGGAATAGCGATTAGCTCGCCGGTATGGAAGAGCGGCGCGATTATTTGTAGGGACCATACGCCGCTGTCAGGACGCTTAACTCGTCAGAAGTTTCACCCATCGTATGCACTGCTCCAAGCAACCTCTCGGCCGTGAAGTGAATCCAAAGCAAGGTGCCAGCTAGAAATTAGGCATGGAGGTATAACGCACTAAGTAAAGAGATACGTTCTTCGGCCAGTCTCAGAGTCCTGCAACAGAAGAGTTTTTCCTCAGTCGAAGAGGCGTGGAAGTCGTGGACCCCCGTGACACAGCCAGCAGCTACACGCGCCAACCGTAGAACAGATCCCTGTGCAGGGTCAAAGAGTGCCGACCCCGTCCATTCTACCCCTCCAACTCTGCCAGGTCTTGGCGGGAGGAAAGAACGTTGGTTTGCTCCTCAAGGAAAGTGAAAGAAAGGGAGTGCCCACCCTCCCGTATGTCATGCAGGTGAAGGGCTCCCGGTTGCCTTAAAGCTCTTCTCCATATCTACCGCATCCTTGTGGGTGGTGAAAGTGTCAAGTGAACGATGGAGTGCCCACCCTCCCGTATGTCATGCAGGTGAAGGGCTCCCGGTTGCCTTAAAGCTCTTCTCCATATCTACCGCATCCTTGTGGGTGGTGAAAGTGTCAAGTGAACGATGATTTATCCAATTATGTATGCAATTCTTTAAGCCGGCCACGCGTCGTGAATGTGAAATAAGCCATCCTCCATCTTCCCAGGATATTACACAGAATTTGTAAGCTATACGTGAGTACTTTTTTTATTATTATTATTTCGTAGAGTTTTCGGGGCTGGACAGGGGATCCCCACCCATTAGAAATAGACTGTACTCATTAGCCATACGACTGGAATCCAAAACTTTAATTGTTCCCGGGATGGTGAACTGTGGAGAGCTTACTGTCAATAATTAAAGAAAGAATAAAGACTGAATAAGGGAGATCCATCCCTCTATTGTATGCCTACACAATGTACGAAATTTGCATATTAGCAGACAGGGTGTTCTGCCGATTAAATAGATGAGTGTTTAACTCTTGTTCCCTGTTTTCTCTAAGCTTTAGTATTAAAATTCCTCTCTATCGGCTAACTAACATTCTTTCTCGCCTAACATGCCAGCTCCCGGATTGAACGAAAGCCACAATCTCTGAATCAAAATCAAACAGCTTTGACCCGTATCAATTGGTGGGATCACGACCGTATCAATTGGTGGCGAGAGGGGGAATTCATAACCTCTCTCGGCACGGTACCGCAACAGTTTAATTTGTTTTCAAGATGGTTTAAGTATTAGTAAGAAAGTATTTAAACAACCTTAGTATTTAAAGTTTGGTAACTGTTTTCGACAAATAAAATATATGGAAAGCCCATTAGTAATTTTTGGAAAGGTGTTAAGATTTTGGTTTTAGACGTTACTGACATAAAAAAAATCTGAGAAGGATTCAGAATGTCTTATAAAATCAAAAGGTTTGACTTTCTGCTGTCTTTTCGTATGCAAACACTGAAGATATGAAAACTTTGCAGCTAACAGATGATTTCTGATATCATTTTTAATTGAAATACCGTACCTTCTTTTGCATAAGGGTGTATTTTTGGCTTCGGGTATTCTGAGTATTTTCTTGTAAGGAATTATCAGGCCTTCTTCTGGAAAAAGTCAAATGATTCAGGAAGAGAGGTGCTAGAATATGCATTGTTGCCATTTTGATGAAGGTAGAAGTATTTAACATCTGTGGACTCATAAGATTTCTTACTTTTTTTGCAATTCTACATAATTTATTTTGTTCATAGATTTTTCATATTTTCTGTAAACTTGTGTTGGTCGTTTTTTGTTTTTGTTTCTCTCAGATTGTTTGGGAAATCTTTTACTTTCTTGTAAATTAAGTTTGTTTCTCCTTGCCTACTAAAACACTTGTTGAGTTAATCCACTTCGAATTAAGCCCAGCATTTCGAAATCCGTTTGTCAGACCACTGTATTCATGATGTATCAATCTGGGTGCATGTTTGTACGCGTTACCATTTTTTATTTCTCTTTTATAGTTAACAATACAGAGTTTTTTTATTCAGATTACCATGTACTATTGGGTTCATGCATAATAAGTTCATGCCGTTTTATTTCACGAGTGTTTCCCAAGTCAGTAGTGACGGCGCAGATGGCCAGTTGAATATTAAAACGTAGTCAGTAATATCGTGTATCTAAATCATATTGCGTTGCGTGATTGTGGCTAATGGTTTTTTGGTTTTCATGTCCGGAAGTATGGAGTGTCAAGGAGAGAGGAATAAACATTTCGGACATCTATCCCTCTACGAGTTTACCAAGGGATCCACAGGAATCGTGGCCACTCGAAAAATTTGTGCTGTGTATGGGTAGGATGCTGCTGCTCCGAGGAGAGCCCACAAAAAGTTTTAAGGTTTCCGAGGTGACAATTTTGACCTCAACGACTCTCCACATTCAGGTCGTACATCTCACTTTGATGAAAATCCTTTGAACCTTCTCATCCACTTAAACCGCGTCCAAACACACACGTATTGGCTACTGAGATAGGCTGTGATAAGACCATCTTGGTGCAACACCTGGAACGTATGGGAAAGGTCCAGAAATTTTGATCTTGGGTACCTCACACTCTCACTCTCGACAACAAGAATCAGCGTGTTGTCATATGTGGTTCTTTGTCGTCCGGTATTGCGAATGTTATCAGCAACACAAACCCGTTCCTTAACGTATTGTTACTGGAGATGAAAAGTGGTGCCTGTACGTGGATTTCAGGCACCGGAAAGAATGGTTAAGCCCAAACAAGACGCCCACACCACCTTAAAAACATGACCTTCCTCCTGCGAAGATAATGTTCTGTGTCTCGTGGGACATGGAAGGCATTATTCACTGGCAAATGCTGCCGAGGAATCGGATCATCAACGCTGCACTCTACTGTGAGTAACTCCGCCGTGTGGAGGGAGTAGTTCAGCAGGAACAGCCTCTCCGGCACCATGGTGTCTTTCTCCAACATCATAACGCACGCCCTCACAATGCAAACATGGCCAAAATGGCCGTTCAGGACATGAAATGGGAGATCTTACCATATCTGGCCTATTCTCAAATGGCGCCTCTTCAGACTATCTCCTATTCCGATCTTTTGATCTTCAGGTGCAGGTTAAAGTAATACATTTACTGTGCGTAAAAAGGGGGAAACGTAAAAACAAAATTCAGAATTTTTGAGGTGTTACATGATTCATTCGGCGGCAGTAACCGTCAATTTTATTCGGGGTTTAGATAGCATCTCTCCCTGTGTAACTGCGCGATACTGTTCTGACCTGTCAGTAATGTCTTCAGCACAGGTAACAAAGTGAAATAGGGAAACAACGATGGATAATAACTGACATTTGTGATTAATTTTCATTTAAAACATCGTATAGAAATACCACACTTACCGCCAGATAATGGAATACACTTGCCGTAGAAGAATATATTGATTTCACAGCAAAGTAATATATATATATATATATATATATATATATATTACATGGATATACGGAGCCGGATCCAAAAGTTTCCGGTCTGCGCCTGTACGGCAAAGTACGCGTATCGTATACCTACGGTGAGTTTTGGATTACGTTACGATATCGTCTCCCTCACAGGGAAATTGGCTTCGTCAAATACGTCACGCGCTCGGTGCGGTAGATGGGGCATTGTGAGCAACTGGCGCAGTGTTCGGCGATTCGTGAAAAATGGCGTTTTCTTGAGCAGCTTGTTATCATTATGGTTTGCGTTTGTTTGTGCAAAAGTCTACCTGAAACTTACGAGATGTTGAAGAAAGTTCACGTCGAAAACACCCTGTCGAGGTCACATATATTCGATTGGCATCGATACTTCAGAAAAGGAACACAAGAGGTCGAGGACGACGAACGAAGCGGACATCCAGTGGCAGCTCAGCTCTCACGTGTGAAACCATTTCGAAGGTTGCAGCCATCGTACGGTCTAACAGACGATCGAGCAAATAGCTGAGGCTGCTGGGATAACAAGGACTACGTGCCAACGGATAGCAACAAGTGATCTAAAGATGCAGTCGGTGTGCCACATTTCCATATTTTCATGAGTTATTAAGATTTATCGAGCAAATAGCTGAGGCTGCTATGATAACAAGGACTACGTGCCAACGGATAGCAACAAGTGATCTAAAGATGCAGTCGGTGTGTCACATTTCCATATTTTCATGAGTTATTAAGATTTATCGAGCAAATAGCTGAGGCTGCTGGGATAACAAGGACTACGTGCCAACGGATAGCAACAAGTGATCTAAAGATGCAGTCGGTGTGTCACATTTCCATATTTTCATGAGTTATTAAGATTTATCGAAAAATAGTTGAGGCTGCTGGGATAACAAAGACTACGTGTCAACGGATAGCAACAAGTGATCTAAAGATGCAGTCGGTGTGTCACATTTCCATATTTTCATGAGTTATTAAGATTTATCGAAAAATAGTTGAGGCTGCTGGGATAACAAAGACTATGTGTCAACGGATAGCAACAAGTGATCTAAAGATGTAGTCGGCGTGTCACATTTCCATATTTTCATGATATATTAAGATGTATCGAGCAAATAGTTGAGGCTGCTGGGATAACAAAGACTACGTGTCAACGGATAGCAACAAGTGATCTATAGATGCAGTCGGTGTGTCACATTTCCATATTTTCATGAGTTATTAAGATTTATCGAAAAATAGTTGAGGCTGCTGGGATAACAAAGACTATGTGTCAACGGATAGCAACAAGTGATCTAAAGATGTAGTCGGCGTGTCACATTTCCATATTTTCATGATATATTAAGATGTATCGAGCAAATAGTTGAGGCTGCTGGGATAACAAAAACTACGTGTCAACGGATAGCAACAAGTGATCTAAAGATGCAGTCGGTGTGTCACATTTCCATATTTTCATGAGTTATTAAGATTTATCGAAAAATAGTTGAGGCTGCTGGGATAACAAAGACTATGTGTCAACGGATAGCAACAAGTGATCTAAAGATGTAGTCGGCGTGTCACATTTCCATATTTTCATGATATATTAAGATGTATCGAGCAAATAGCTGAGGCTGCTGGGATAACAAAGACTACGTGTCAACGGATAGCAACAAGTGATCTAAAGATGCAGTCGGTGTGTCACATTTCCATATTTTCATGATATATTAAGATGTATCGAGCAAACAGTTGAGGCTGCTGGGATAACAAAGACTACGTGTCAACGGATAGCAACAAGTGATCTAAAGATGCAGTCGGTGTGTCACATTTCCATATTTTCATGATATATTAAGATGTATCGAGCAAATAGTTGAGGCTGCTGGGATAACAAAGACTACGTGTCAACGGATAGCAACAAGTGATCTAAAGATGCAGTCGGTGTGTCACATTTCCATATTTTTATGAGTTATTAAGATTTATCGAAAAATAGTTGAGGCTGCTGGGATAACAAAGACTATGTGTCAACGGATAGCAACAAGTGATCTAAAGATGTAGTCGGCGTGTCACATTTCCATATTTTCATGATATATTAAGATGTATCGAGCAAATAGTTGAGGCTGCTGGGATAACAAAAACTACGTGTCAACGGATAGCAACAAGTGATCTAAAGATGCAGTCGGTGTGTCACATTTCCATATTTTCATGAGTTATTAAGATTTATCGAAAAATAGTTGAGGCTGCTGGGATAACAAAGACTATGTGTCAACGGATAGCAACAAGTGATCTAAAGATGTAGTCGGCGTGTCACATTTCCATATTTTCATGATATATTAAGATGTATCGAGCAAATAGCTGAGGCTGCTGGGATAACAAAGACTACGTGTCAACGGATAGCAACAAGTGATCTAAAGATGCAGTCGGTGTGTCACATTTCCATATTTTCATGATATATTAAGATGTATCGAGCAAACAGTTGAGGCTGCTGGGATAACAAAGACTACGTGTCAACGGATAGCAACAAGTGATCTAAAGATGCAGTCGGTGTGTCACATTTCCATATTTTCATGAGTTATTAAGATTTATCGAAAAATAGTTTAGGCTGCTGGGATAACAAAGACTATGTGTCAACGGATAGCAACAAGTGATCTAAAGATGTAGTCGGCGTGTCACATTTCCATATTTTCAAGATATATTAAGATGTATCGAGCAAATCGGCGTACAAAACTTGCCTGGAGAGCTTTTGGAAGAAGCAGCATAATTTTCAAGAGCATTATGTCTTAAAAGAAAAGTTTTTGATCAATGCACCCTTCCAGTGCTTACGTATGGTGAAGAGACGTGGACCTTAACTAAAAGAGACATTCAAAGGCTGCGGACAACTCAAAGTAGCATGGAGAGGTACATGCTTGGTAGAACCAGGAGAGATAAGAAGAGGAACTCGTGGATCCGAAAAATGACGAGAGTGGAAGACATCATGATCAGAGTTAAATCCCTGAAATGGCAACAGGCTGGACATACTGCCAGAAGGACAGACCATCGATGGACAGCCGAAATTTTAGATTGGATTCCAAGGGACAGGAAAAGACCCTGAAGAAGACCACATGGGAGATGAGTAGATGAAATTCGAAAATATGCGGGAGTGACATGGAGGAGACTGGCACAAGACAGACCGTTGTGGAGGAAACTTGGGGAGACCTTCGTCCAGCAGTGGGTTGATAATGGTTGACAATGATGATGATCGAGCAAATAGCTGAGGCTGCTGGGATAATAAAAACTACGTGTCAACGGATAGCAACAAGTGATCTAAAGATGTAGTCGGCGTGTCACATTTCCATATTTTCATGATATATTAAGATTTATCGAGCAAATAGCTGAGATTGCTGTGATAACATAGTCTACGTGTCAACGGATAGCAACAAGTGATCTAAAGATGCAGTCGGTGTGTCACATTTCCATGAGATATTAAGATTTATCGAGCAAATAGCTCAGGCTGCTGGGATAACAAAGACTACATGTCAACGGATAGCAACAAGTGATCTAAAGATGCAGTCGGTGTGTCACATTTCCATATTTTCATGAGATACTAAGATTTGTAACTTTCATTTCTAACGCGCGTTGTGTATTTACTAGTGGACGGGAATTTGAATTTCCATCGAATTTACTATTCGGACACTGCACTACACTCCGGGTGGGAGGAGATTTTTAATTTTTTGTTTTTTGAAAATGAAAATCTAGTTATGACTATGTCTGTTGCTGCACAAAAATCAACACGTTCTGGTGTATGATATGTTGATAAGAAAAAAGCAAGTAGCATTTGTTGATGAGTAAGAGCGAATAGAATGGAATATCTGTTCCCGCTGATTTGGGAATTATTCTGTGAAAGATGGAACTCTTCACAATGATTTACGTGGATATACATAACGGCGATAGAATTATAACAGAGATAATTCTGCGTACATGGATTCTAGGAACAGCTAAGCATCCATTGGTTAGTCCTGTTTCTAACGGCTAAGCATCCATTGGTTAGTCCTGTTTCTAACGGCTAAGCATCCATTGGTTAGTCCTGTTCCTAACGGCCTAAAGACGTGCTGCATGTAGTCCTGCGGGAGGCATAGGGTGTCTAGAGTTGTGACATCGTGGTAGGCAATAGAAGTGGAAAACATATCCCCTTACTTGTCACCCTGCACGATATGGCAGTTCGTCCTATTTTCTTCTTGAACTTGAATTTCATTAGTCACCTTGCAGGGTGTGAGCCATGTCTGTTTCCAAGTAGAAGGTCGCGTACGCTTTGTGTGTATTACGTGTACTTTGCGGAATATTTCGCTCGTTGAGAAATTTTTTCAGGTCAGAGCATTTTCTTTTGTTCACGTCACCACCTTCTAAAGTTCCGCTAGTAATTCAAAAATACCTCTTTTGCCCATCAGAGTCTTGCATTCTTGACGCGCTTGTCAGGGAAACAGACGCGCAAACAAATGCCATGTAAGCCATGCTTTGCTCGTGAGTGGTCGTCGGTAAAGCTCTTTTATCACCAGCTATTTTGCGAGGTTCGCTTATAATTTCATTTCTGTGCAAACTAATAGAAATCCGTAATGAAAATCAAATCATCCGTAAACAAGTTTGTAAAATCATGCAATGCATTGGTTATTATACGCTTTCCAACACACCAGAAATCATCAATGAAATCATTATGAGGATAAAGGCCATGGAATAAATCTCGCTCCTGTGTCCTGACCTTTGACCCCATTTCGATGATATTGAACAGAACCGGTTCAATATACCTCCGGAACAACATACTAAAGGTTTGTCGCAATCGAAGCATTTTTATCCAAGTAATGAGGATAATGACTGTGGAATGAATCTCGCTCCTGTCCCTTGACCTTTGATCCCATTTCGATTATATTAAACAGAATTGGTTCAGTATACCCCCGAAACAATACACTAAAGTTTTGTCGCAATAGAAACATTTTTAGTCAAGTTATGAGGATAATGGCTGTGGTATAAATTTTGCTCCTGTGCCATGACAGTTGACCCCATTTCGATGATATTAAACAGAACCGGATCAGTACATCTCCGGAACAACATGATAACGTTTTGCCGCAATCGAAGCATTTTTACGTACGTTATGACGCATAAGGCCGATTGAATGGATACCGCTCCTATGTATGTCCTGATTTTTAACCCCATTTCGTCCATTTTCAACAGGATACCTTGCCAGGTTGTTCCTTATCACATACTAAAATTTGATCGAAATCGAACCATTTTTACGCAAGTTATCATGCGGACAGACGGCCAGACAGACAAATAGAAAAAGCTGGAGCATATACGCTTCTACAAACTACGGTTGGAAAGTGTAAAAAAGATTTAAAAAATCTGAAAGTCATTTGTATTAGATTACTCTGTCGTGAAAGGCACGGTCACATTCTTTCTACATTCGTGATTGAAATAAAATTTGCCCAGAAAGCATTCTTTTTTATCGCATACCAAAGGATTTTATCATACAAAGATCAGGGATCAACGCAAGATACGAATTAAGAATCAAATTTGAATAGCATCACGTTGAGTGAATGAAACTGAGACACACTAGCTTTAACACACTAAGGTTTGTACACATCGTCTTTGGAAGAGAACAGCGATATTGCACAATACAAATTTGGCATTGTGCAAAACAACTTCTAAAGCATAATGATCATTTTAGTTAATATATGAGACAGTAGCTATGTCCACAGCTATGCTACCATCAACAGAAGGACACAGCTGAGGTGTAACTAATAACTGAGAACATTATATCAATAACTCACATAATAAGTCACTCTAGAAAAATAATAACATATGTTCCAGTTGTGCCGTCCTCTACCGGGAGAGGGAGGAAGATGTTAGATATAACTGACACATCAACAAATTACGTGCGTGGTTCATGCAGGAAGTCAAAGATTTAATAAAAGCTTTCCGGAGGAACGCTTGTAAGACTCTGGATTCCAGTAGAGGGCGACACAAAAATCTGCCACATTCACCCAGTTGCAGAAGAACTGCTAAACTTTTTATCGCAGGAAGAGTGAAATGAAAACAAAAATGGAAATATGTATTTAAGAGAGTGCGAAGTTTATTCCTGTAACAAAGTGCGTATACCGCTCTTTCTGGGAACGTCTAGCATGCGTGCCACTTCTGTATTTCCAAGAGACAACGCACAGTAATTGAATGTTTGCTTAGCTCAGCTTTTGTTTAGAAACCAGTTTATTCATTTCATACAACAACTACGTTAAATAAAAGGGTTCATATAATATTTTTGTTTCAAAGAAAGCTAGCGCAAATTGATTTACTTCGTCGTCGTATGACTGAATTTAAGTTCTGTTTCACTTACAAACGAAATAGCGTTTGACACAGGAGTTTCTGAACAACTTTATCATTTTAACAGTGGCAGACATGGGAGTTTTTCTAATTCTGAATGAATTACCAGGAACGACACGAAGATCCCAAATACGATATTTTCTGTGAAAGCTAAATGTGTAGAATTCTCTCACCGTTTCTAGTCAGAGAAAGAAAATTTTCGAAGCATAGACTATAATATCGATACCAGAAACTTCATAAAAAAAAACATTTTGCTTTAATTAAAAGCAACATCTTTCAATTTGTTCTCACACATCTCGATATTATCCAGCCAAGAAATGGAAATTCAACAACACACATGAGTGTGGTGTCAAAATGCACATAAAAATGCAACGAAGGGAACCAGAATAGCTACAATTTCCTTAAAATTTTTGAAATTTAATATTTTTAGTAAAAAATTGAAAAATTAAAATTTATATATTTAATATGCAATTTTCGTGCATTGAATAAGACTTAACACTGCGGCGTCAAAAACAGCTCAAAGGGCTAGTTTGTTACATTAGTTTAAGAGACATGTATCTGAAGAGGACTTTTAATTTCAAATATACTAATTGTTTCGTGTTAGTAATATGTTACGTTTTGTTGATTTGGTAATTACTCCTTTTGGTTGGCAAAATGACATTGCACAGAAAACAAAGCGGCAAATGCGTGAACCGTCGCTCATAAGAATTACACATTATCTAGAAACGTAATAAAAAATGCAATGAACAGTATTTCAATTACTTCGAATTTCAAACATTAACTATTGGCATAATTATTAGCGACATCTTGTTTTCGGTTTCCTGAGTTAAGTATTGATCTGAAAAAATAAACGAAAAGAGTTGGAATGAAGAACTGCTGTAAACAAATTTACAGTTTGACTTGGTAGTTCATAGGAAATTGTAATTGTAAGAGGAACTTAGCGAAAGCAGCACTTTTGTGTCTTGGTTCTTGGTTGTTAAGCAGATTTTGTTCAGATGGTCAACCCTTGTGGAAATTATAAAATAGAACGTATAGACAGACCAAAAAACAAGTGTGAATTGTTGACGGCTGCTCTGTTCATTCCATGTTGATGTGTGATGGATAATAGCTCATGATTTTCCAAGTTCCAGAGAATCCAGCGATCTTACTCTTTCTCGGGTTGGATTTGTGGATTTCACGAGATATATCGGTCCATTTTCTATAGTTTGGGGATTTGTCGCGTTTCTATAGCCACCGATACCAGCAATTTTTGAAGGGAATGGTCCTCTAAAATGTTCCATTATTTTCCTAGATTAAATTTACGTTCTCAGATCTATTGCTTTACCGAGTGCACTTCCATCTGCGACCCCTATCGTCTGCTACAAGAAAGTAACGTGGCATTACGGGAGCTCATACGTTTTCAAAAAAGTGGCGCTTCCGCCCTCTCCTCACAGCGCTGCTGCCTCCGGTACGTCATCGCTCCTTGCTCTTTGGCCCGGACGTATTACTTGTGTTTGCCCTGTTTTTGTAGTCGCTGCCTTCTGCTTTTTTCAGCTCCTGTTGTGACTCTGAACCTTGACATGTTATATTGGAAGCATTTTTTTCGAAGAAGTTTCGAAGGATGAGGATACATTTATTGCTTGGTGTGAGCGGAAGAGATTGCTTCCAACCGTACGAAGAGGTTTAACAGGACATCCAATGACTATGAAAGGTCTTCACTCTAAAAAAACACACATTTTCTGTCCCAGTAAATATTTCAGAATGGGTACACAATTAACATTCAATAAAGGCCTTTTAAAAGACAAGCCAGAATACTGCACAAACACATTCTTTATAGAAATAACCCACGCTGCGTATTTCATGTCACCTGAAAAATGGCAACACGTTACTTGAACCACGTCTGCTGTAGAAGACGACGGGCCGTTGATAGAAGTGCATCGCTTTCCATTTTCTAAATGTCAGTTTTAAACCTAGAGCCAGACACTCCCTTAATGATCTGCCTGATACATTACACAAATAAAACACACTGTTTACAATGTCATACCAACTTGACCCAACATTTGTAATGGCATTTCAAATGAAATAAGTGAATATGAATAAAAACATAAACATTTACGCGACAGATACATCGAATAACCAAACGATTATCTCCATCTGCATGATATGATGTTGCTCGTCCACTTGCTGCCAAAACACTCTTCCTATGTGATGGATGGATGCCACAAGTTTGATTAAACTTTCTGCGTTCGGCCCTGAAATAATTTTTCAAAGGGACGATAGATAGCGCCACGTTGTCCCTGCATCGTTAAGCGTTTCGTTACGTCGTGAAAGTGCCAATGAAAGTCAATAATATGGATTTAGGTGCCCTTAAAAAGACCTTTTTGAACATTGATTGTGGCATATCTGTGAAACATTTATTTTTGCGGAACAATTGTCTTTCCTCATGAATATGGAGCTGTCTAGCTAGCAGAATAAAAGCAAAAAAGGTTTTATCTGCCAGGAAAGAACTGTCTGATCGCACGAATGAAGACTTCAAAGCAGTGTTCAGAGGAAAGACGGCAATTCCGCCGGAATAAATATTCCAGAATATGGTGTACCAAGTACATTTTGGGATTACCCTGTGTTAATTTTTGTTTTAGGCGACGCCAATTGCTCTCCACTCTTTGAGTCTGCGCCCCTGTCATGAGATCAACGAAGTTGAGATATTGGTTCACAGGGAAATGGTCTTAGCCACGGCTTGGAAGGTTCCCATAAGCAGCCCACTGATCCGTCATGATCTTGGTTCCTGTCTCCACGTGTTTCAGAATGAGGGGGCAGCAATGTATCTGCAGATCGGTTGTTATCAGGTCAGATCTCCACCCTGAATCGCTTGGTATCTTTTTTAAAGATACCAAGAATCCAGGTGACCTCAACGAGACGACCGCAGTTGTACTTCCGCTTGCCCACTTTCGCTTCATCTACTTCCACGATGATTCCATCACCGCAAATCCTTCCTTCCTCACACAGAGTTCATGTAGCCTCACATCGCGAGGCTACCATGAAATCTGAGACTAGTTGTCTGCTATACGAATAACAGTCGCATACTGTCTCCGTGGATGTGGTAACATTGTCAAATGAGGTTTCGTCAATCGTTTCATCGTAGGACAATCCTTTGGCGAAACAATACGTCAGAATCATCACTCTGTCAATAGGAATCTGAGCATAAAAAAATCACGTATCAAATGCACGGGAAGAGTACTCATCGTTCCCTGAAGTGTGCTTCTTTCGACACCTGAATTGTCCAAAACGATGAGACACATCGATACGTAAAATCATGGGGTGGCCCTGTGAACATCTTTTAAAGGTGGAAAATAAACTCTGTCGTTCACACCAGGAAATACACATTTCCTCATCCTTCGCAACTTCATTAAAAAACCTCTTCCGATTTCACATATTAAGAAAAAAGCTTAAACAACAGGCAGAAATAATTTAAGAGATCACAGATCGAGAAATAACTTACGTAACTAGTTATAACGTATTGTATGTGAAAGTGCGAGAAGGGCTGATGAGAGCTGAAGTGGTACCGTGGCGCCATCTATCATTGTTTTCGAAAATTACCTGCAGGCCGAACGGGCTAACGCAGAAGTTTAGCCCTTTGGTATACCACACCTTGCCGGCAGTCCCTAGTTCTTCACTGCTAGGACTACTTTTTGGTGATACCAACCACAGCTGACAATTACAATTTGGAACTTCTTACCTGAAGGACCAGAATAACATTCATTAACGAAGCTCAGCATTAAGTGTTATTTTTATCATTCACGACCTTCATTCAAACCCACTGACGTTTACCTGTATCTGCTTTGATTTGCAGAAAGACGCAATGGTCGTAATGTTTTGGCTCTTCGATGTTCAGTATATGTTATTAGATGATAAGGTTAAACCATTTTTTAGACGATTTTCTATAGACTCACGAAATGGCGTCACGGTAGAGGGAAGAGCCCCCATTGCGTTTGTGAGTTGTATGTTGAAACAATGATGTGAACAAGAAATGCGGTGGAGAGTTCTCAAACCTTTCGAATTTAAAAATCCGCCTATTCATTAGCCACCTAGTGAATTAATATTTCACTTTAAAATTAACAAATGAGTCAGCGGAACGTGAATGAGGAAATCTATGCTTATTGTTTTTGCTGGAATTCAGAGGATATTACAGTTGCGAATAAGTCTTTTTAAAATCTGTTTTTCTTCTTCTCGAAAACACGCACGCATTGCTTTGTGTTTCGGTGTGTTGCTATTCATATCGCGAAGTGGCATATGTAGTGTCAGGGCGGGAAATGTGAAAAAGACCAACAACACGTCGCACTTCAGAGCAGAACTGTAAATAAAATCAAGTGTCGAGAACCAAAAATATCCTGTAGGTGAACAAGGTTACGTCATCTTGTTTTGGGTTGCCACATCGAAGGGAAGAATAATAAATTTGTTCTGGTGGTGCATTTGCATCATCTCTTCTAGGTGCCAAATAAATCGACTTTTTCTTCACAACCGGTCACTTCCAGTTACACTTTTTTTGAGTATTGAAAACGCACAACAAACATCAATATTAAGAGTGATTTGCTATTTTCGGTTGCATGCTTTGTTCAGGACAATGAGATAGGGTTTGTCCTAGAGAACAGAGTTCGATTTTTTTGTGTGAATTTTGTTGTGTATATATTCCCGCTGTAATTTTTAAGTTGACAAAATGGTTTGGTAAAATGAGGATTTGTTTTAACATGATTTTGATACACTGGTAAACTTATTCTGAACTGATGGTAAGAAATTTCACTGTAGCATCGATGATTATGGGGAAACGGTATTTGCATGCGGCTTTGTAAAATACTGGGTTAAATACCATATTTTGATACATTTATAGTTACATTAGTCAAAAGTGACGAATCTGATGTAATTTCGAAATAGATGTAAAATTACACATGAAAGGCAGAGGTATATTAAATTTTTGTATGTTACTACAATTTAACAGATCCATAGACCAAGCGTCAGGGCACACATGGAGGGGACATTCCACAAAACTATGTCAAGTAGAAATGCGTGTGCCGGAGTCGCATATACAAGAGGAAGATATAATGAAGTCTTTATGAAGTTGAAAGAGGATAAACCAGTGTTTTATAAACATACACAAAGTTATACCCACATATCATATGTAATAGTATGATCCAGGAACTTGCTGACAAGAGTAAAGAAGTGGGATTAAAAATGAACTTTCAGAAGACAAAAAGGATGTTCAATACTTTCACAAGAAATGAAGATTTATCGATTGATGGAGAAATGCTGGAGATAACAGACACGTACGTTTATCTTGGACAGCAGATATCAAGTGAGGGTCACATTGATGAAGAAATTAATCGGCTTACAAAACTTGCCTGGAGAGCTTTTGGAAGAAACAGCATAATTTTCAAGAGCAATATGCCATTGTGTCTTAAAAGAAAAGTGTTTGATCAATGCATCCTTCCAGTGCTTACGTATGGTGCAGAGACGTGGACCCTAACTAAAAGAGACATACAAAGGCTGCAGACAACTCAAAGTAGCATGGAGAGGTGCATGCTTGGTGTAACCAGGAGAGATAAGAAGAGGAACTCGTGGATCCGAAAAATTTACAAGAGTGGAAGACATCATGATCAGAGTTAAATTCGTGAAATGGCAATGGGCTGGACATACTGCCAGAAGGACAGACCATCGATGGACAGCCGAAGTTTTAGATTGGATTCCAAGGGACAGGAAAAGACCCAGAAGAAGACCACACGGGAGATGGGTTAATGAAATTCGAAAGTATGCAGGAGTGACATGAAGGAGACTGTCACAAGACAGACCGTTGTGGAGGGAACTTAGGGAGATCTTCGTCCAGCAGTGGATTGATAATGGTTGACAATGATGATGATGATTATCATATGTAATACTGCATTTGGCTGCGTATCGTTTTCCTAAGGAAGTAAAACTACGGAAAAATGCTTTCGATGTAGAGAACTCATTATATAAAAATATTTACGTATCAGTAAAAAGATGGGCGATTTTTAACGAAATTCGCAAGAAAGGAGAGCACCTTTTTTTTTCTTTCTTTTTTTTTCAGAAAACTTAGTATCTTGTCAAAAAAAGTTGAGCTGTTGTTCATCATTCATGATCGACAGTGTTTGAAGAGTAATGAGTAACAAAACTTTTTTGTTATGCTATTGAAGATATAATTTTTGTGACGATTAATGAGAAAGTGCTTCCAGTTAACGCATACGCATTAAACCTAAAGGAAAGCAGTGGCCAATCGAAGCTAAAGGAAAACATCGGTATATAATTTTTGTGCTCCCCATCTTTCCATATCGCTACGCCTATGAAGTGACCAATGAATTTAATATGCAATTTAATATACCACTCTCAGTCATGCTGCAATGACGAGAATCCGAACCAACGACGAATACTATTGGTCCAAGATGATAAGACATTCCTCAAATCAGGTACGCTGTTGGCTGTTGGAAGGACGAGGGTTTCAACAACATGATTACCGCGGAAGTGCTTCTCTGCTGCGATACCGCACATTTCTAATTTCCCAAATCGAAGAACAATTTCCCGTAAAAAATATGATGAGGTTGATAACGTGAGATGATTCTTATTATCCATAGATTGGCTCCTTTCACTTCGGGGAAACACAAGTGGGAATATAACGAACAGGACAGAAAACTATCACGAGCCAAGGATATCGAACGAACAATAGCGGCATCTCTCCCAAGACATCGGATGTCAACAGATGAAACAAGAAAACCAAAAGGGAGATATCGTCTAAACAATTAACACCCTGCCTAATTTTTGCGTTGTACACTGATGTTGTGGATGTCACAGAAAAGCTATTTATTCGATCAGCCTGCTCGAGAAGAATCCCGTGAAATCACACCTGCATGTAACCAATGACGTTTGTCCAAGGAAATAATGGTCAACCTAGCGTCATTCTCTGGCATTTAAAGAATTGAAGCGACGTGGCGCTGTATGTAGTTAACTCGTCGCTTTATCCACAATTACGAATTTTGTTCTGGTTATTTCCTATGTGGTGAGAAGAGAGGTGGGTAGAATAAAACATATAGGATGATAACATTTTTTCTGGAATGATTTCGGGATATAGCATTGAAAAGACGCAAAACAAAAGGGTACCCTTTCTTACTCGGCCCCTAGTAGTTTCGAAACGAACAATTGGTGGCAGCATGTCAGCGATCATCCCTCCCTTCGATTTCGCGTTTCCTCCTCCTTTCCTTTCGCGCAATACGTATTAGCTCCGGTGTGTTTTGTAGCGGGAACCCGTAAGTTCCTTCGGTGTGCTTATTGTTTTAATTTTCCTGTAACTTTTGAGGTTGAGAAGGCGAAATAGCGTTAGCCAATATCGTTTATCTTGGAATTCGGCGGCTTTTCTTTGGAACGTCATGAACGATTTTACTGAGCAAGTTTTTATATTACCGGCGCCATATTTGTATCCTCACCAGTTTCGGCCACCCCCTCTCGGTGGGACACAGCTGAGAATATGACTCATCTCAATATTAACAATCTGTGATTCACATAGATAAAACTACGATCCGAAGCTTAAACAAACGCGTTGGGAAATACCGGAAAGGAATTAACACCACACTTCGAAAGTCATTGAACTATTTCGGGCCGTATACAGAAGATTAATAAAAAATACCCATTTTCATAATCCTCTTGAGAAAATAAGAAACATTTACCAACAACTGGGAGAAAAACTGAAGCTCCTGCAACTTGTGAAGGAGACCGTCGTGCCATATCGGGCGAAGTTCTTGCTAACAGCTAGGAGGACAGCATTGAAAAACCCATTCCTCTCATGTCTTTTAGAACTATCTCCGTATATGCGATGAACTGATGGATCATGGAAGGGCTGGCCTGGAAACATTCGTCTTCGTCAGGAATAACTGTTTAGAAAGGCACAACTCCTTAAAAGTGGTAAGCATGACTTTCTCAAGGAGCTTACCCAGGATGGGAGGCAGCAAAATTGGACGGCAGTTCTGCAGTATGATTTGAATCGTTTCTGGCTTCGTTAGCACAGTTGCCACCGCTTTTTCCTGTCTATGAGGAACCATCTTAAGCGAAGGGCTATGTTGAATATCTTAACTAGTACATAGATCCAGCACTCGAGCAGAACTCGAACATCCGTAACCGTAATTCCATCTCTTCCCAGAGCTTTCTTCGTCTCCAGAATTTTGATGTACGTAGCAATCTTTCATGCGTAGCTGACGAAAGAGATTTGCTTTTTTGTCATGTCAAGATCATACGCAGCGAAACCATATCTGGGTGATAAGAGTAAGTGAGAGCGATCCTTGAGAGCTCATACACTATGTTGACAAAAGTCACCGGGCACCTAGAAGAGAAACACAACACAGCATTTATTGACATGCATTAGTACGGTGTCGGCCCACCTTTGGCCTATACGTGTCTTCACGAGCTCCGTGTTTGAGTGCTTTACGTACATGTTTTGTGTGTCCCATCATTGTTCTTCTGTGCGTGTGCCGAAGTTAAAGGTCTGTGCTTTCGTTTAAGATCCCTCACGAGTGGGTGAGTGCTGATTTTTTTTCATTATCACTGCTTTAATTTAGACACCGAGCTGGTCGCTTTCTTCGTTAACCCTTGCCATTGATTATGGCATCTGCCGATGAGGGCGCTGTTCCCGCCCGCATCGCTTCAGCTCCTCGCGTCGCCTCTTCAACGACAGACGCAGTCCACCAATCATCTTCGCTTGCTAGTGAAGAGCCTCTTAATTTTGCTTCTGTCATTTGCATGTCTTTTCCTGCTCAGGTCTATGACTCTGCCATTAAGAAGGTGGATGTGACGTCCCTGGTCTCTGCTGACGATGATAAATTCATGGACGTCTCTGATGGCGTCGCTAATCTTCCCTCTACAGTTTCTACTGCCTTTGCATCCAGTACATTGTCTCATGCTGCGTTAATGCCTTCCAGAGGAGGCGCTTCTGTACGCACGTATTTAACGGCTGACTCTGGTATTCCACCGGCTTCCTCCTCGTCTCGTCCGCCTGCTATGGATTCTTACGTTACATTGAACGGTAGCACCATCTTATTATATATTCCCGAGAATTTTCCTGCTGGTCAACGTCTTCATTCGACTCTCGAGTTGGGGGTTTGTTTTAATGCGCTAACCAACACTCCTTTGAAGCAGTACATCTCCACTCTCAAGAAGTTGCTTCCTTCTGGTACCATCACCCACCTTACCCGAAAGCCACGAACTGTGATTGTTTATTTTTCGAAGAAAGTATACGCCGAGCTTGTCTTGTCTCGGGGCCTATCAATTGGCGATCGTCACCTCTTAGCCGAATCCATCGCCCAGCGTCCTGTTCTAGTCTCTCTGCAGCCGGTACCTCAGGAGATCTCTGATTATATGCTGTGTGCTGCACTTAGTCGATGTGGCAGAGTAGTCGGCCCAGTGACGACTCTCTCCTCTTCCCCCTCTGACCCTGATGATAAACATATCTGTGGCTTCCGTAGAATTGCTCGCATCATCTTCCCTTCGGAAGAGCATCTCATAAAGTTTCCACGGTTCCTCGATGTTCGTTGCGGTAACGAGCGCCGGCGGATTCAGCTCCTCACCTCTGCTCATTGCTCACGCTGCAAGGCTTACGGCCATCAGCAGGCTCATTGCCCCCATACAGAGCAACTGACCCCTTGAGCTCCAAGGCAGCATTGCCTCCTCCTGCGTCTGCACCTCCCGGACCCAGTTCTGCCGAAAATCTGATTAAAGCCTTCGATCAACACGCGTCTTCAGATGTTGCTTTCTCCACTCTGTCGGATTTTCCTCCGCCTGACTCCTCCTTGCCTTCCCGTGTTCTCCCTCCATCAGAGGACATCACGGCTGAACTTCAAACTTCTTTCACCGTTGGCACTTTTTCTCCCGGCGATGAGGTGAACCTTTCCTCTGATTTTACATCTAGTGTGTCATCGATCCACGGCAAACGTCGCTCTACTACCAGTACCGAGGCCCGGAGGAAAACGAAGAAGTCTCCTTCTCCGACTGGCCGCCCATATCGTTCCACCCGTCTAGAAGGCTCCAAGTCACCACTGTTATGTTCTAGCTCTTCCTTTTCAAAGTCCAAGCGTCCTTTGCCGACATTTGAAGATTTCTCGACTCTGCTTACCAATGCTTCTCTTCCTTCAGAACCGGTCTCCTTTGAAGATCCTTACGAGTTTCTCACTCATAAAACAAATCGGGAGGCTTTTATTATCTTTTTACAGCAGTTTGAAGCAGTTCTTCCTGAGGTCTTCGATCAAGCAACCTCCATCCTCAAATTTCTCCGGCATAATAGCAAACAACCCGAATACGTCTTGTGGTGTCGTGATATCATCAATCGCCTCGACATATTCCAGAAAGCTGCCATAGCAGCCCTTCATCCGACGTCGGACTTACCCATTCAAGTTCGCCACTCTGAATTGTAGGGATTTTGCTAACTCCCTCGCTAACGCTCTCGTTCTGGAAGATCTCTCGCCTCTTGGGCCGACTTACTTATTCTGCAAGAGACGAACGACCACTTCTCGACACTTTTTCATAGATGGCGCTCTTGAGACTTCACCTTTCACCATGCTTTCCGTTACTCTGTGCACGGTGGTACAGCAAGTGTATCAGTCTGCCATCTCCGCATGCCGTGAAAGCTCCTTCTATGCTACGTGGTCACCAGTGACCCTGTGGTTCTCTGTTACACCAAGTTCGTAACATCTCACGGTGAGTTAAGGCTCTGCATTAACTTTTTGATGTTCTTTCTCACTGCGGTGCCGCACCTGTGATCATTTTGTTCTTCCTCAAGCATTGTTCTGTTTGCATTACGTTGTAAATTTGTCATTACTCATTCAATGTACATATCATCGCTTTCATCAGTTTGTATCATTCCTGTTCATTTTTTCCTCTGAGACGATTCCATGTTGTTCGTCTCCTCTGTTTTGTTACATTAAAGCAATTCTGAAACCACCTTAGGTCTTAATGCATACACTAACCCTTAGAGACATACTTTCGACAAGGTTTTGGAACACAGCGATAGGCATACGCTTCCATTCAGTACATAATGCTGCCGCTAACTGTTGCTTAGTAGTAGGCCTTGGTTCCAAACTTCGTATGCGGCGCTCTAATTTATCTCATAGGTGCTCTATGGGATTAAGATGCTCTATGGATTAAGATCAGGGATCTGTGCTGGCCAGTCCACACACGATACGGAATTATCATCACACCGCTCCGTAACAGTCCTTGCTTTATGATTCCGTGTATTATCCTGCTAGTACTAACAAGGCTCGGTTCCACAGTGTTGCCACAAAGTTGGTAGAGCATAATTGTCTAAAGTATCGAGGTAGACGTCCTGGTTAACAGGTTTCTTCACGGAAATCATAGGCCGGGGCCATAACACGAAAAACATGCTCGCACAAGTACACTTCCAGCTCCAAAAATGACCGTAGGAAGAGTACACTGCGGTAAACAGCGTCGCCCCGGCGGTCGCCATACTCACAAACGGCCATCAGACTGATGGATCGTGTGTCCGGATTCATCTGTCCATAGGACCACTTTCCATTGGTCTATGGTCCACGATAAATGTTCTATACACCATAAACGACAAGTAGCATTCGCAGTGGAGATGTAAAGCTTATGAGCAGCCGCACGACCACGGTAGCCCATGGAATGAAGTTCTCTGCGAATGGTACGCGTACATACTGAGTTGCAAGCACTTGTACTCATCTGTACACTAAGATCTTGTGCAGTACTCAGTCGATTAGCTGTAACGACTCTCCTTAGGCTTAGACGTCTTCTCTGACTGATTTTCTTTGGTCTGCCAGTACGTTTTTCTGCTTCAGGCACGCCATGTGTCTTCCACGTATTCAGTACTTCCAAAACATTTGACCTCGGTATGTTTAAACACCTCTCGGTTTCTGTTATGGACAGCCCACTAATATATCACCCGACAATCATTACTTTCTCAAAGTCAGTTCTCTCCCGCCGCGACATTTTCACTCAACCCCACAGTGCGATATGATCGCGGTCAGCGGCAGTCTTGTTTTCGTACCGTCGGCAGCTGTATCGCGCATCTTAACAGCACAGCGGATCCGTTCATTTGGTTTTGAAGGAGTGTCCGGTGACCTTTGTCAATACAGTGCATTTGGAGCATCTTGGCTTTCTCTCCGTTACAAAACAGATGGGCAGTATGATCGTCTTACTACATTTAAATATTCTAACGGTAGCCCACGTTTTGAATTAATGAGGCGTACTAGCGTTATCAAGGTAATTATTGCATTGCAGCTCCCTGAACCAACACACTTCAGCCCTACAGAGCTCTGTTATGAGGAGACCTCGACGGCTGCCATACCTTCCCACACTTGTTCTGCACACGGATTATCTGAATGATAAGAAAATGAAGTGCATACGGGTACCGTCAGGAGCACAAGGATTCCTGAATGTGGTTTATGAGGACCTCCACCTCCGTGTCAACGGCTGAAATAGTTCCGGTCTTTACGTCCGGAACGTTCGTATGAGCAATAATTTCCTGGAGAAACTTCTCCTCAGTGTAGTATTTTGTCCTCCTGCTGGCTCAGATGTCATTTAATCCGAGTAGATTAGTTTGAAATCGATATCCTATGCCGAAGCATCTGAGATACGACGGAAGTGCCTGAATAAAAGGAAGAAAGAAAAATCAATAACATTTGCCCTATTATATGAAGGGTAGCAAGTCTGGACGAAAGGTTTTGCTGTTTAAGTCCAAGATTAAAGATTTATTGCAACAGTAATACACCAGCAATGGTAGTTTTCCAATTATTTCTATCAGGATATTTGACATTCCATTCACCAGCGAAAACTATGGGGATGCGATCTGCAATGGAGATATCAAGATCATTAAAAAAGCATTTATCTGAACTGTTATAAAAGGAGGCTAATTTGCATGATCTTGAATATGCGTTCAGTTTCAGTCAGAGCCTCCATGTCGACGAACTGTAGGAACTGTGCAATGTTTTCGGTCAAAAAATTTCTGACATAAATTACTTTATTCTCCGCTGCATGTCTTTGAGCGGAGTATCTCTGTCCTGCCAACGCAACTCACTGATCGCAATATTGACTTCCTTAAATTGAAAAGCCTGCTTGTACTCACAGATGAAACCAATATGACTGTCATGATTTTTAAGGAGCCTTGAAAGCTCAGTAAGTTTATTTCTGATGTCCTAACGATTACAAAATTCTTTCTTTAAGCGGTCCATAATGCATCAGTAGTCGGCATATCATCCAGCTATTAAGGCAGCGAAAACATGTTTGAGGACAGCGAGATCAAAGCGCTGTGCAAGCTCTGAGAGATAACTTTGATTCCTGATCTATAGAGTAGTGGCCCAATGAGAATCCACTTTGGTTTCAAAAGCCTGTTGGGGCAAGTGTAATTTCTTCGGAAAGGCCAGCTGTTTTGTGTTTAAATTCATTTTTCTTCTTTGCATGTTCTTTTTGTACCATTCAGATGAGTAGGCGGAACGTAAGCTGTTGAAGCAGTATCCAACGCCAGAAAGACGACTCAAAAATTTCATACCTAAAAACAAAGTGATGAACAAATATGCTTAATGGGAATACTTCGAACCTATGTTTATTCGTTAAATTCTAATGCTGTCATACTCGTTACGTACAATATTTTTGTGCTACGAAGTTTTCTGTTTTAATCCTATATATTTAAATTTCACGTTTGGAAGCAAATGTTCAATTCGGTTTGCCTTTAAAACTTTTTTGTGTGCAACAAAATTCTTCTTTACTCATATAAAATCAAAAATTCCTTTTTTTCAATTAATGAAACCTCAATAGCTTTATATGGCATACGATGAAATTCATATCATATGAACAGATCAGTGTCGGTAGTAACAGTGTTTTTGTGCGATATGTCGGCTAAGTATTATAATTTTCTCATATCACTAACTCATTTATATTTATTTTCTGGTTTGTGAAACATTTCTTAAAGCTTCTTTCCGTGATCCGGGGTTAGAAATATTTAGTTCCATTCACTAACACATCCCCCCTCCCTCTCTCTCTCTCTATATATATATTACCCCCCCCCCCCCGAGCAAAATAGGAAAATGCGACTGTTTCGATCAGCAAATTGTCCGGCCACTTCTGAATTTTCTAGAGATCTGAAAATTGACATGCCGACAGGCCTTAAAGTCCATAAATCTAGAAATGTCTGAAAACCAAAAATTCAAAAGGGAGACTTAGCTTTACTGTTCAAAATTCTGATAGGTTTAAAGGTTATTATGCGAGAAACGTTAAAATTCAGTAAAAAGTCCATGCAATTATGATTTAAAATTTAGAACAAATCTTAAATTACTATTCTTTCCCTTTCTTAATTTTTATGTTCAACAACACATAGATTCACCGCTCGGAGAACGGGCATAAATGCTGGTATACATAAACAGCAGTCGTTTTGCGTCAGCATTTATTAGTTAACCATCTGCTGTAGGTATATAATTTCAGATCTGTTTCACATTTATGTTTGTGTGTCGAAAGTTTCACCTCCCATCTTGTGGAAGAGTTGTTCTTTTTACCATTTGCAAATTTTTAATTTCTGTCGGGCAGTGGACTATGTGTTTATTGTTTTTATGTATTCATGCTTACTTTAACAAATGTTGATATGCTTCTTTATTTACACTTAAGCTAAGAACCTTTAGATAGCAATCATCATCATCATCATTGTCAACCATTATCAATCCACTGCTGGACGAAGGTCTCCCCAAGTTTCCTCCACAACGGTCTGTCTTGTGCCAGTCTCCTCCATGTCACTCCCGCATATTTGCGAATTTCATCCACCCATCTCCCATGTGGTCTTTTTCTGGGTCTTTTCCTGTCCCTTGGAATCCAATCTAAAATTTCGGCTGTCCATCTATGGTCTGTCCTTCTGGCAGTATGTCCAGCCCATTGCCATTTCAGGGATTTAACTCTGATCATGATGTCTTCCACTCTCGTCATTTTTCGGATCCACGAGTTCCTCTTCTTATCTCTCCTGGTTATACCAAGCATGCATCTCTCCATGCTACTTTGAGTTGTCTGCAGCCTTTGTATGTCTCTTTTAGTTAAGGTCCACGTCTCTGCACCATACGTAAGCACTGGAAGGATGCATTGATCAAACACTTTTCTTTTAAGACATAATGGCATATTGCTCTTGAAAATTATGCTGTTTCTTCCAAAAGCTCTCCAGGCAAGTTTTGTACGCCGATTAATTTCTTCATCAATGTGACCCTCACTTGATATCTGCTGTCCAAGATAAACATACGTATCTGTTATCTCCAGTTTTTCTCCATCAATCGATAAATCTTCATTTCTTGTAAAAGCATTGAACATCACTTTTGTCTTCTGAAAGTTCATTTTTAATCCCACTTCTTTACTCTTGTCAGCAAGTTCCTGGATCATACTCTGCAGCTCTGATGGGGTAGTTGCAAAAATGACTACATCATCAGCAAAACGAAGGTGGGTTAGATAATCTCCATTAATCTTTATCCCTTTGTTTTCCCAGTTCAGTGATTGAAAGACATTTTCCAATGTGGCATTAAAGAGCTTCGGAGATATGGTGTCACCTTGTCTCACTCCCTTTCCAATTTTTATGTGTGTTGTATTTTCAAACAGCCGAATCTTTGCACTTGCATTTTCATAGATGTTATTAATAATATTAATGTATGCATCTTCAATACCGCAGGATTTCAGAGCCGTGGTAACTGCTGATGGTTTCACCGAATCAAAGGCTTTTTCATAATCGATAAAAGCCATGCACAATGGAAGTTCATATTCCCTCGCTCTTTCAATTAGTTCTCTCAGTACGTGGATATGATCTATTGTGCTGTAGCCACTCCTGAATCCAGCTTGTTCTCTCGGTTGAGCCATGTCCAGTGTTACCTTCAAGCGGTGTGAAAGAACTTTAGTGAAGATTTTATAAACCACTGATAGGAGGCTGATAGGTCTGTAGTTCCTGAGATCCTCAATGTCACCTTTTTTATGTAGCAGGATCATTGTAGCATTGTTCCAATCCTCAGGAATCTTCCCTTCATTAAGGCATCGAGTGAAAATTTGGGCGAGTACTGTTTCAATTTCTCCACTTGCTTCTTGTATGATGTCTATAGTAATTCCATCTTCTCCTGGAGCTTTCCCCCGCTTCATGTTCTTGATTGCATGAGCAACTTCTGCTGGAAGGACTGGAAGAACTCTGGTACCTTTCATGATGTCTGGAGTACATGTATCATCCCTTTCATATAATTTGGAGTAGAAATCTTTCACTCTTGTCAAAATTTCGCCTCTATTTCTTGTTATAGAACCATCTTCTTTTCTCAGAGCCATAATCTGTTTTCTTCCCTTACTGAGATGTCCCTTTGCTATCTTTAGGCTTTGGTTGTTTTCAATTGCTTTCCTCACTAGTTCACAGTTGAATTTTCTTACGTCTTCAGTGATACTTTTTCTTACTGTCTTGCATAGCTCTATATATTCCACTTTGGAAGTCACATCTTCTTTAGTTGTCCTCATCTCTCTTCTTTTTTGCATCAACATTTTGGTTTTTCCTGATAATTTGTTCACATGCAACTTGTTCTTAGACCCAGCTAATTTTGTTGCTGTTTCCATTAGAGCTTTGGTTACTTTTCTGTTAACTTCCGAAATATCCACTTCTTCCGATGTTAGGCCTTCTAAAGCAGAGAATCTGTTCTTCAGTTCCAACTTGAAAGTATTATGGTGTTTTTTAAGGTTGGTTATGTCAATACATTTTGTTTGTCTTATGAGCTTGCCACGTTCCAGTTTAGTGTTGAGGTGCATCTTACATCTCACCAATCTATGGTCACTACCTGTGTTGAACTTGTTCAGCACACTGCAGTCTTCGATGACGAATTTTTTGTTACACATAATAAAATCAATTTCACTTGTCGTCCCAATTGGATGTCTCCATGTCCATTTCCTGTGTGGCTTTTTCTTGAAAAAGGAGTTCAAGATGAAAAATCCTTCTGCCTCTGCAAACTCAACGAGAGTATTTCCACGCTGGTTTCTGTTGCCGTGACCGAATTTACCTACTGAAGTTTCATTCTGTTGCCGTTGCCCTATTTTTGCATTGAAATCTTCCATAATTATCTTCAAGTGCTGCTTACCTTTCTTATTTAGATGACGAATTTCCTCATAAAATTCTTCAATTTCTTCTTCAGGATGACTTGTGGTGGGTGCATAAGTTTGAATAATCTGAGCCTGGTATCTTCTCGATAGTTGGATAACGAGTCGTGCAACTCTGTCAGAGGAACTTTCAACTTCTACCACTTTATCCTTCAGTTTCTTGTTTATTATAAATCCAACACCACTAGTTCTGCCAGTATCTGTCCCACGATAATAGAAGAGATGTCCACTTTTCAGTTCAATGAGATCTTCTCCTTTTCTCCTTACCTCACTTAGCCCAACGATGTCCCACTTGATCCTTTGTAGTTCCTCTTCCAATTCAAGAAGCCTTGAATCAGAATATAGGGAGCGTCCGTTATAGGTAGCCAAGGTCAGCATCAAATGGCAGTCTAGTCCGGTCCTCCGGGGATTCTTAGCACCCTCTGCCTTCATGTCGCACTGGCCGCTGCCTTGGCCAGGTACATTCCAGCTGCCGGAGACTGAGGGCCAAGATTTAAGTTGTAGAGTCATTTTGGAGGTGTTTGGCCATAACTCACCACGCTGGCCAAGCGGGTTGGTGAGTGTGGGATAGCATTTCCTCTGATCCCGATGGTATAGTTATACCGCTATTGGCGGTCGTCAGAGCCCCTTTAGTGGGAACAGGATGCACCACGAGAAGGCGGGGTTGACATTTGTCAAGGAGAGGCTGTGATGTTACGCATCACCTGACCTTACATCCCTTAGATAGCAATACATTCTCATAAATAAGCGGAGTTCATCTTTTACTGTCAATTTTATATTAATTTTCATAGTCTATTCATTTGCATGGATGATTCTTATTTACAATGAAAGCAAAATAAAATATTCATAGATGCATTCATGTAATGTTTAACGCAAAAATGGATTGAAGTCATTACTCACTCAAAGCTGTCACTTTTGCGTTGCAAGCAAATGCGCACCGTTCACAGGTTGGCTTTGAAAGCATTCAGGCAACACGATCGTACCACTAGTGTCTCGAGACATGATTAAGATCTCTATTTTTCACGCTTTCAAACCGCATAGATTGAAGAAGCTATAACGAAATAAATTTCTCCGCCATTTTTTGTCCACGCCAGGATTCGAACCCGGATCCCCTCATTCCGGAATAAGTCACTCTACCAATTGAGCTACGCGGACGTTTTATTCTTATTCCTATCTGTCTTTATGTCGTGTGCGTCCTGCTGGCAGGTACGTCACAAAGCGTATATTATCCAGCTTTGTTAGTCGGTCTGTCTGTCTGCACGATAACTCGCGTAAAAATAGTTCGATTTCGATAAAATTTAGTATCTGCTAGGGGACAACCAGTCAATGAACCCTATTTAAAATGGGCGAAATGGGTTCAAAGGTCAAAACATAGGTGATGTTTCTATTCCATCGCCCTTATGCGTCATAACTTTCGTAAGAATGCTTCGATTTCGGCAAAACTTTATCATATTGTTCTATAGGTATACTGACCTGGTTTGGTTCAATATCATCGAAATGGGGCCAAAGGTCGGGGCACAGGAGCGAAATTTATTCCACAGCCATTATGCTCATAACTTAAATAAAAATGATTCTGTTGCGACCAAAGTTTCGTATATTCTTCCGGAGGTGTACTAAACCAATTCTGCCTAATATCATCGAAATAGGGTCGAAGGTCAGGGCACAGGAGCGAGATTTTTTCCATCGCACTTATGCGTCATAACCTATGCAAAAATGCTTCGATTGCGACAAAACTTTATCATGGTTTTCCGGAGATACACTGAACTGGTTCTGTTTAATACCATCGAAATAGGATCAAAGGTCAGGGCACAGGATCGAGATTTATTCCACAGCCATTGTCCTCATAACTTGAGTAATAACTTGAGTAATGATTTCTAGTATGTTAAAAAGCGTGTCATCATCAGTGCATTGCATGATTTTACTTATCTCATTCGGTAGCTTTAGAGCCGCGCAGACCATTTAGATAAGGATTTGGCATATTTATTTGAAATGCTTGTCAAAAGTGTAATGTGGAGGTGTGATGATGAAAGAGTGATAGCAGTTTTAACAGATATTAATTCCAAGATGTACCAATTTAGCGGCTTTTCAAATTATTTTTTTTCTTTTGTAGGAACAACAAAAAAATATGACTATCTCTTCTAGATAGCTCATGGGATATGCATTAATAATACAATTAGTTTGTATTCAAACACATTCTTCGTCCTAGAAATTTTTTAAATTAAAGATTTTTAAAATTAAAAATGTTAGCTGTACACCATCCCAACGATGGTGTTTTCTTTCCCGTAGCGCTGACGCTAAAAAGCAATTGCTGGCAAACATTATCTTTATGTTCATTTTTATAACATTATCTTTATGTTCAAACATATTCACTTTATGTTCATTCTGCCTACGCGTAAATGTTAGCTGCACACAATCCAAACGACGGTGTGTTCTTTCCCGTAACTCAGACGTTAAAACACAATAGTTGGCTAACTTCAACAACGCTCGGAGTGTTCAGCGTTTATAATCGAAATACTTGACCTTAAGATTAGTTTTAGATGCAAATAAGTTTCACAAATTATGTCAGTACTCCTTACGATGCAGGAATGTGTGCTGACATGCTTCCGGGCAAAATGATAACACATGGCCTATGTATCGATCTTTAACGTATTTTCAGTGATGTTAAGTCCTTCTCAGAAAAATGTATTCAATAGAAAAAGTTTCCAGTCCTCATGAATGATAACCTGTTTAACTGGCATAATAAATCAAGTACACCCATTAGTTCCCAGCATATGCCAATCTGTTATTTGATTCGTACGCGACGCTTGAGGGCAGACAAAATCTTCTAAATGTTTTATTCCGCTCAACATAGCTATGTTAATCAGGTCATGAAATTGTGGTTAAATCCACCAGCGGTTCTTTTAAGCTGTGCTGTTAAAATATATAATTGTTTTTTTCGATTATATTACTGTAAATAATTTTGCAATAACACATGTATTTTCCCATTTAGAATATAATTATCTTACGGAACATATGAATTTTCGATAATGGAAGAACAGAAGCACATATGTAGAAAAAAACTTAGAAGAATCTTGCTCATTTTCATTTGATAGATGAAGTTCCCCAATGAATTTCAACTGCAATTTTACGTAACAATATTTTTTTGTGAAGGGCATTTTCATTTGTTCATCGATCAAGCCGAACATAAATACATTCCAAGTTCCTATATACGTGCCTCTTCTCTGCTTTTCACATTTCTTACGATTCAGAGTAAGGTATTGTGATATGGCTTTAATAGTAAGAATTCAATTTTAAGAATGTTCATCGATCAAGCCGAACATGAAAACATTACAAGTTCCTATATACGTGCCTCTTCTCTGCTTTTCACATTTCTTACGATTCAGAGTAAGGTATTGTGATATGGCTTTAATAGTAAGAATTCAATTTTAAGAATGTTCATCGATCAAGCCGAACATGAAAACATTACAAGTTCCTATATACGTGCCTCTTCTCTGCTTTTCACATTTCTTACGATTCAGAGTAAGGTATTGTGATATGGCTTTAATAGTAAGAATTCAATTTTAAGAATGTTCATCGATCAAGCCGAACATGAAAACATTACAAGTTCCTATATACGTGCCTATTCTCTGCTTTTCACATTTCTTACGATTCAGAGTAAGGTATTGTGATATGGCTTTAATAGTAAGAATTCAATTTTAAGAATGTTCATCGATCAAGCCGAACATGAAAACATTACAAGTTCCTATATACGTGCCTCTTCTCTGCTTTTCACATTTCTTACGATTCAGAGTAAGGTATTGTGATATGGCTTTAATAGTAAGAATTCAATTTTAAGAATGTTCATCGATCAAGCCGAACATGAAAACATTACAAGTTCCTATATACGTGCCTATTCTCTGCTTTTCACATTTCTTACGATTCAGAGTAAGGTATTGTGATATGGCTTTAATAGTAAGAATTCAATTTTAAGAATGTTCATCGATCAAGCCGAACATGAAAACATTACAAGTTCCTATATACGTGCCTATTCTCTGCTTTTCACATTTCTTACGATTCAGAGTAAGGTATTGTGATATGGCTTTAATAGTAAGAATTCAATTTTAAGAATGTTCATCGATCAAGCCGAACATGAAAACATTACAAGTTCCTATATACGTGCCTCTTCTCTGCTTTTCACATTTCTTACGATTCAGAGTAAGGTATTGTGATATGGCTTTAATAGTAAGAATTCAATTTTAAGAATGTTCATCGATCAAGCCGAACATGAAAACATTACAAGTTCCTATATACGTGCCTATTCTCTGCTTTTCACATTTCTTACGATTCAGAGTAAGGTATTGTGATATGGCTTTAATAGTAAGAATTCAATTTTAAGAATGTTCATCGATCAAGCCGAACATGAAAACATTACAAGTTCCTATATACGTGCCTCTTCTCTGCTTTTCACATTTCTTACGATTCAGAGTAAGGTATTGTGATATGGCTTTAATAGTAAGAATTCAATTTTAAGAATGTTCATCGATCAAGCCGAACATGAAAACATTACAAGTTCCTATATACGTGCCTATTCTCTGCTTTTCACATTTCTTACGATTCAGAGTAAGGTATTGTGATATGGCTTTAATAGTAAGAATTCAATTTTAAGAATGTTCATCGATCAAGCCGAACATGAAAACATTACAAGTTCCTATATACGTGCCTATTCTCTGCTTTTCACATTTCTTAGGATTCAGAGTAAGGTATTGTGATATGGCTTTAATAGTAAGAATTCAATTTTAAGAATGTTCATCGATCAAGCCGAACATGAAAACATTACAAGTTCCTATATACGTGCCTATTCTCTGCTTTTCACATTTCTTAGGATTCAGAGTAAGGTATTGTGATATGGCTTTAATAGTAAGAATTCAATTTTAAGAATGTTCATCGATCAAGCCGAACATGAAAACATTACAAGTTCCTATATACGTGCCTATTCTCTGCTTTTCACATTTCTTAGGATTCAGAGTAAGGTATTGTGATATGGCTTTAATAGTAAGAATTCAATTTTAAGAATGTTCATCGATCAAGCCGAACATGAAAACATTACAAGTTCCTATATACGTGCCTATTCTCTGCTTTTCACATTTCTTACGATTCAGAGTAAGGTATTGTGATATGGCTTTAATAGTAAGAATTCAATTTTAAGAATGTTCATCGATCAAGCCGAACATGAAAACATTACAAGTTCCTATATACGTGCCTATTCTCTGCTTTTCACATTTCTTACGATTCAGAGTAAGGTATTGTGATATGGCTTTAATAGTAAGAATTCAATTTTAAGAATGTTCATCGATCAAGCCGAACATGAAAACATTACAAGTTCCTATATACGTGCCTATTCTCTGCTTTTCACATTTCTTACGATTCAGAGTAAGGTATTGTGATATGGCTTTAATAGTAAGAATTCAATTTTAAGAATGTTCATCGATCAAGCCGAACATGAAAACATTACAAGTTCCTATATACGTGCCTATTCTCTGCTTTTCACATTTCTTACGATTCAGAGTAAGGTATTGTGATATGGCTTTAATAGTAAGAATTCAATTTTAAGAATGTTCATCGATCAAGCCGAACATGAAAACATTACAAGTTCCTATATACGTGCCTATTCTCTGCTTTTCACATTTCTTACGATTCAGAGTAAGGTATTGTGATATGGCTTTAATAGTAAGAATTCAATTTTAAGAATGTTCATCGATCAAGCCGAACATGAAAACATTACAAGTTCCTATATACGTGCCTATTCTCTGCTTTTCACATTTCTTACGATTCAGAGTAAGGTATTGTGATATGGCTTTAATAGTAAGAATTCAATTTTAAGAATGTTCATCGATCAAGCCGAACATGAAAACATTACAAGTTCCTATATACGTGCCTATTCTCTGCTTTTCACATTTCTTACGATTCAGAGTAAGGTATTGTGATATGGCTTTAATAGTAAGAATTCAATTTTAAGAATGTTCATCGATCAAGCCGAACATGAAAACATTACAAGTTCCTATATACGTGCCTATTCTCTGCTTTTCACATTTCTTACGATTCAGAGTAAGGTATTGTGATATGGCTTTAATAGTAAGAATTCAATTTTAAGAATGTTCATCGATCAAGCCGAACATGAAAACATTACAAGTTCCTATATACGTGCCTATTCTCTGCTTTTCACATTTCTTACGATTCAGAGTAAGGTATTGTGATATGGCTTTAATAGTAAGAATTCAATTTTAAGAATGTTCATCGATCAAGCCGAACATGAAAACATTACAAGTTCCTATATACGTGCCTATTCTCTGCTTTTCACATTTCTTACGATTCAGAGTAAGGTATTGTGATATGGCTTTAATAGTAAGAATTCAATTTTAAGAATGTTCATCGATCAAGCCGAACATGAAAACATTACAAGTTCCTATATACGTGCCTATTCTCTGCTTTTCACATTTCTTACGATTCAGAGTAAGGTATTGTGATATGGCTTTAATAGTAAGAATTCAATTTTAAGAATGTTCATCGATCAAGCCGAACATGAAAACATTACAAGTTCCTATATACGTGCCTATTCTCTGCTTTTCACATTTCTTACGATTCAGAGTAAGGTATTGTGATATGGCTTTAATAGTAAGAATTCAATTTTAAGAATGTTCATCGATCAAGCCGAACATGAAAACATTACAAGTTCCTATATACGTGCCTATTCTCTGCTTTTCACATTTCTTACGATTCAGAGTAAGGTATTGTGATATGGCTTTAATAGTAAGAATTCAATTTTAAGAATGTTCATCGATCAAGCCGAACATGAAAACATTACAAGTTCCTATATACGTGCCTATTCTCTGCTTTTCACATTTCTTACGATTCAGAGTAAGGTATTGTGATATGGCTTTAATAGTAAGAATTCAATTTTAAGAATGTTCATCGATCAAGCCGAACATGAAAACATTACAAGTTCCTATATACGTGCCTATTCTCTGCTTTTCACATTTCTTACGATTCAGAGTAAGGTATTGTGATATGGCTTTAATAGTAAGAATTCAATTTTAAGAATGTTCATCGATCAAGCCGAACATGAAAACATTACAAGTTCCTATATACGTGCCTATTCTCTGCTTTTCACATTTCTTAGGATTCAGAGTAAGGTATTGTGATATGGCTTTAATAGTAAGAATTCAATTTTAAGAATGTTCATCGATCAAGCCGAACATGAAAACATTACAAGTTCCTATATACGTGCCTATTCTCTGCTTTTCACATTTCTTAGGATTCAGAGTAAGGTATTGTGATATGGCTTTAATAGTAAGAATTCAATTTTAAGAATGTTCATCGATCAAGCCGAACATGAAAACATTACAAGTTCCTATATACGTGCCTATTCTCTGCTTTTCACATTTCTTACGATTCAGAGTAAGGTATTGTGATATGGCTTTAATAGTAAGAATTCAATTTTAAGAATGTTCATCGATCAAGCCGAACATGAAAACATTACAAGTTCCTATATACGTGCCTATTCTCTGCTTTTCACATTTCTTACGATTCAGAGTAAGGTATTGTGATATGGCTTTAATAGTAAGAATTCAATTTTAAGAATGTTCATCGATCAAGCCGAACATGAAAACATTACAAGTTCCTATATACGTGCCTATTCTCTGCTTTTCACATTTCTTACGATTCAGAGTAAGGTATTGTGATATGGCTTTAATAGTAAGAATTCAATTTTAAGAATGTTCATCGATCAAGCCGAACATGAAAACATTACAAGTTCCTATATACGTGCCTATTCTCTGCTTTTCACATTTCTTACGATTCAGAGTAAGGTATTGTGATATGGCTTTAATAGTAAGAATTCAATTTTAAGAATGTTCATCGATCAAGCCGAACATGAAAACATTACAAGTTCCTATATACGTGCCTATTCTCTGCTTTTCACATTTCTTACGATTCAGAGTAAGGTATTGTGATATGGCTTTAATAGTAAGAATTCAATTTTAAGAATGTTCATCGATCAAGCCGAACATGAAAACATTACAAGTTCCTATATACGTGCCTATTCTCTGCTTTTCACATTTCTTACGATTCAGAGTAAGGTATTGTGATATGGCTTTAATAGTAAGAATTCAATTTTAAGAATGTTCATCGATCAAGCCGAACATGAAAACATTACAAGTTCCTATATACGTGCCTATTCTCTGCTTTTCACATTTCTTACGATTCAGAGTAAGGTATTGTGATATGGCTTTAATAGTAAGAATTCAATTTTAAGAATGTTCATCGATCAAGCCGAACATGAAAACATTACAAGTTCCTATATACGTGCCTATTCTCTGCTTTTCACATTTCTTACGATTCAGAGTAAGGTATTGTGATATGGCTTTAATAGTAAGAATTCAATTTTAAGAATGTTCATCGATCAAGCCGAACATGAAAACATTACAAGTTCCTATATACGTGCCTATTCTCTGCTTTTCACATTTCTTACGATTCAGAGTAAGGTATTGTGATATGGCTTTAATAGTAAGAATTCAATTTTAAGAATGTTCATCGATCAAGCCGAACATGAAAACATTACAAGTTCCTATATACGTGCCTATTCTCTGCTTTTCACATTTCTTACGATTCAGAGTAAGGTATTGTGATATGGCTTTAATAGTAAGAATTCAATTTTAAGAATGTTCATCGATCAAGCCGAACATGAAAACATTACAAGTTCCTATATACGTGCCTATTCTCTGCTTTTCACATTTCTTACGATTCAGAGTAAGGTATTGTGATATGGCTTTAATAGTAAGAATTCAATTTTAAGAATGTTCATCGATCAAGCCGAACATGAAAACATTACAAGTTCCTATATACGTGCCTATTCTCTGCTTTTCACATTTCTTACGATTCAGAGTAAGGTATTGTGATATGGCTTTAATAGTAAGAATTCAATTTTAAGAATGTTCATCGATCAAGCCGAACATGAAAACATTACAAGTTCCTATATACGTGCCTATTCTCTGCTTTTCACATTTCTTACGATTCAGAGTAAGGTATTGTGATATGGCTTTAATAGTAAGAATTCAATTTTAAGAATGTTCATCGATCAAGCCGAACATGAAAACATTACAAGTTCCTATATACGTGCCTATTCTCTGCTTTTCACATTTCTTACGATTCAGAGTAAGGTATTGTGATATGGCTTTAATAGTAAGAATTCAATTTTAAGAATGTTCATCGATCAAGCCGAACATGAAAACATTACAAGTTCCTATATACGTGCCTATTCTCTGCTTTTCACATTTCTTACGATTCAGAGTAAGGTATTGTGATATGGCTTTAATAGTAAGAATTCAATTTTAAGAATGTTCATCGATCAAGCCGAACATGAAAACATTACAAGTTCCTATATACGTGCCTATTCTCTGCTTTTCACATTTCTTACGATTCAGAGTAAGGTATTGTGATATGGCTTTAATAGTAAGAATTCAATTTTAAGAATGTTCATCGATCAAGCCGAACATGAAAACATTACAAGTTCCTATATACGTGCCTATTCTCTGCTTTTCACATTTCTTACGATTCAGAGTAAGGTATTGTGATATGGCTTTAATAGTAAGAATTCAATTTTAAGAATGTTCATCGATCAAGCCGAACATGAAAACATTACAAGTTCCTATATACGTGCCTATTCTCTGCTTTTCACATTTCTTACGATTCAGAGTAAGGTATTGTGATATGGCTTTAATAGTAAGAATTCAATTTTAAGAATGTTCATCGATCAAGCCGAACATGAAAACATTACAAGTTCCTATATACGTGCCTATTCTCTGCTTTTCACATTTCTTACGATTCAGAGTAAGGTATTGTGATATGGCTTTAATAGTAAGAATTCAATTTTAAGAATGTTCATCGATCAAGCCGAACATGAAAACATTACAAGTTCCTATATACGTGCCTATTCTCTGCTTTTCACATTTCTTACGATTCAGAGTAAGGTATTGTGATATGGCTTTAATAGTAAGAATTCAATTTTAAGAATGTTCATCGATCAAGCCGAACATGAAAACATTACAAGTTCCTATATACGTGCCTATTCTCTGCTTTTCACATTTCTTACGATTCAGAGTAAGGTATTGTGATATGGCTTTAATAGTAAGAATTCAATTTTAAGAATGTTCATCGATCAAGCCGAACATGAAAACATTACAAGTTCCTATATACGTGCCTATTCTCTGCTTTTCACATTTCTTACGATTCAGAGTAAGGTATTGTGATATGGCTTTAATAGTAAGAATTCAATTTTAAGAATGTTCATCGATCAAGCCGAACATGAAAACATTACAAGTTCCTATATACGTGCCTATTCTCTGCTTTTCACATTTCTTACGATTCAGAGTAAGGTATTGTGATATGGCTTTAATAGTAAGAATTCAATTTTAAGAATGTTCATCGATCAAGCCGAACATGAAAACATTACAAGTTCCTATATACGTGCCTATTCTCTGCTTTTCACATTTCTTAGGATTCAGAGTAAGGTATTGTGATATGGCTTTAATAGTAAGAATTCAATTTTAAGAATGTTCATCGATCAAGCCGAACATGAAAACATTACAAGTTCCTATATACGTGCCTATTCTCTGCTTTTCACATTTCTTACGATTCAGAGTAAGGTATTGTGATATGGCTTTAATAGTAAGAATTCAATTTTAAGAATGTTCATCGATCAAGCCGAACATGAAAACATTACAAGTTCCTATATACGTGCCTATTCTCTGCTTTTCACATTTCTTACGATTCAGAGTAAGGTATTGTGATATGGCTTTAATAGTAAGAATTCAATTTTAAGAATGTTCATCGATCAAGCCGAACATGAAAACATTACAAGTTCCTATATACGTGCCTATTCTCTGCTTTTCACATTTCTTACGATTCAGAGTAAGGTATTGTGATATGGCTTTAATAGTAAGAATTCAATTTTAAGAATGTTCATCGATCAAGCCGAACATGAAAACATTACAAGTTCCTATATACGTGCCTATTCTCTGCTTTTCACATTTCTTACGATTCAGAGTAAGGTATTGTGATATGGCTTTAATAGTAAGAATTCAATTTTAAGAATGTTCATCGATCAAGCCGAACATGAAAACATTACAAGTTCCTATATACGTGCCTATTCTCTGCTTTTCACATTTCTTACGATTCAGAGTAAGGTATTGTGATATGGCTTTAATAGTAAGAATTCAATTTTAAGAATGTTCATCGATCAAGCCGAACATGAAAACATTACAAGTTCCTATATACGTGCCTATTCTCTGCTTTTCACATTTCTTAGGATTCAGAGTAAGGTATTGTAATATGGCTTTAATAGTAAGAATTCAATTTTAAGAATGTTCATCGATCAAGCCGAACATGAAAACATTACAAGTTCCTATATACGTGCCTATTCTCTGCTTTTCACATTTCTTAGGATTCAGAGTAAGGTATTGTGATATGGCTTTAATAGTAAGAATTCAATTTTAAGAATGTTCATCGATCAAGCCGAACATGAAAACATTACAAGTTCCTATATACGTGCCTATTCTCTGCTTTTCACATTTCTTAGGATTCAGAGTAAGGTATTGTGATATGGCTTTAATAGTAAGAATTCAATTTTAAGAATGTTCATCGATCAAGCCGAACATGAAAACATTACAAGTTCCTATATACGTGCCTATTCTCTGCTTTTCACATTTCTTACGATTCAGAGTAAGGTATTGTGATATGGCTTTAATAGTAAGAATTCAATTTTAAGAATGTTCATCGATCAAGCCGAACATGAAAACATTACAAGTTCCTATATACGTGCCTATTCTCTGCTTTTCACATTTCTTACGATTCAGAGTAAGGTATTGTGATATGGCTTTAATAGTAAGAATTCAATTTTAAGAATGTTCATCGATCAAGCCGAACATGAAAACATTACAAGTTCCTATATACGTGCCTATTCTCTGCTTTTCACATTTCTTACGATTCAGAGTAAGGTATTGTGATATGGCTTTAATAGTAAGAATTCAATTTTAAGAATGTTCATCGATCAAGCCGAACATGAAAACATTACAAGTTCCTATATACGTGCCTATTCTCTGCTTTTCACATTTCTTACGATTCAGAGTAAGGTATTGTGATATGGCTTTAATAGTAAGAATTCAATTTTAAGAATGTTCATCGATCAAGCCGAACATGAAAACATTACAAGTTCCTATATACGTGCCTATTCTCTGCTTTTCACATTTCTTACGATTCAGAGTAAGGTATTGTGATATGGCTTTAATAGTAAGAATTCAATTTTAAGAATGTTCATCGATCAAGCCGAACATGAAAACATTACAAGTTCCTATATACGTGCCTATTCTCTGCTTTTCACATTTCTTAGGATTCAGAGTAAGGTATTGTAATATGGCTTTAATAGTAAGAATTCAATTTTAAGAATGTTCATCGATCAAGCCGAACATGAAAACATTACAAGTTCCTATATACGTGCCTATTCTCTGCTTTTCACATTTCTTAGGATTCAGAGTAAGGTATTGTGATATGGCTTTAATAGTAAGAATTCAATTTTAAGAATGTTCATCGATCAAGCCGAACATGAAAACATTACAAGTTCCTATATACGTGCCTATTCTCTGCTTTTCACATTTCTTACGATTCAGAGTAAGGTATTGTGATATGGCTTTAATAGTAAGAATTCAATTTTAAGAATGTTCATCGATCAAGCCGAACATGAAAACATTACAAGTTCCTATATACGTGCCTATTCTCTGCTTTTCACATTTCTTACGATTCAGAGTAAGGTATTGTGATATGGCTTTAATAGTAAGAATTCAATTTTAAGAATGTTCATCGATCAAGCCGAACATGAAAACATTACAAGTTCCTATATACGTGCCTATTCTCTGCTTTTCACATTTCTTAGGATTCAGAGTAAGGTATTGTGATATGGCTTTAATAGTAAGAATTCAATTTTAAGAATGTTCATCGATCAAGCCGAACATGAAAACATTACAAGTTCCTATATACGTGCCTATTCTCTGCTTTTCACATTTCTTACGATTCAGAGTAAGGTATTGTGATATGGCTTTAATAGTAAGAATTCAATTTTAAGAATGTTCATCGATCAAGCCGAACATGAAAACATTACAAGTTCCTATATACGTGCCTATTCTCTGCTTTTCACATTTCTTACGATTCAGAGTAAGGTATTGTGATATGGCTTTAATAGTAAGAATTCAATTTTAAGAATGTTCATCGATCAAGCCGAACATGAAAACATTACAAGTTCCTATATACGTGCCTATTCTCTGCTTTTCACATTTCTTACGATTCAGAGTAAGGTATTGTGATATGGCTTTAATAGTAAGAATTCAATTTTAAGAATGTTCATCGATCAAGCCGAACATGAAAACATTACAAGTTCCTATATACGTGCCTATTCTCTGCTTTTCACATTTCTTACGATTCAGAGTAAGGTATTGTGATATGGCTTTAATAGTAAGAATTCAATTTTAAGAATGTTCATCGATCAAGCCGAACATGAAAACATTACAAGTTCCTATATACGTGCCTATTCTCTGCTTTTCACATTTCTTAGGATTCAGAGTAAGGTATTGTGATATGGCTTTAATAGTAAGAATTCAATTTTAAGAATGTTCATCGATCAAGCCGAACATGAAAACATTACAAGTTCCTATATACGTGCCTATTCTCTGCTTTTCACATTTCTTAGGATTCAGAGTAAGGTATTGTGATATGGCTTTAATAGTAAGAATTCAATTTTAAGAATGTTCATCGATCAAGCCGAACATGAAAACATTACAAGTTCCTATATACGTGCCTATTCTCTGCTTTTCACATTTCTTACGATTCAGAGTAAGGTATTGTGATATGGCTTTAATAGTAAGAATTCAATTTTAAGAATGTTCATCGATCAAGCCGAACATGAAAACATTACAAGTTCCTATATACGTGCCTATTCTCTGCTTTTCACATTTCTTACGATTCAGAGTAAGGTATTGTGATATGGCTTTAATAGTAAGAATTCAATTTTAAGAATGTTCATCGATCAAGCCGAACATGAAAACATTACAAGTTCCTATATACGTGCCTATTCTCTGCTTTTCACATTTCTTACGATTCAGAGTAAGGTATTGTGATATGGCTTTAATAGTAAGAATTCAATTTTAAGAATGTTCATCGATCAAGCCGAACATGAAAACATTACAAGTTCCTATATACGTGCCTATTCTCTGCTTTTCACATTTCTTACGATTCAGAGTAAGGTATTGTGATATGGCTTTAATAGTAAGAATTCAATTTTAAGAATGTTCATCGATCAAGCCGAACATGAAAACATTACAAGTTCCTATATACGTGCCTATTCTCTGCTTTTCACATTTCTTACGATTCAGAGTAAGGTATTGTGATATGGCTTTAATAGTAAGAATTCAATTTTAAGAATGTTCATCGATCAAGCCGAACATGAAAACATTACAAGTTCCTATATACGTGCCTATTCTCTGCTTTTCACATTTCTTAGGATTCAGAGTAAGGTATTGTGATATGGCTTTAATAGTAAGAATTCAATTTTAAGAATGTTCATCGATCAAGCCGAACATGAAAACATTACAAGTTCCTATATACGTGCCTATTCTCTGCTTTTCACATTTCTTACGATTCAGAGTAAGGTATTGTGATATGGCTTTAATAGTAAGAATTCAATTTTAAGAATGTTCATCGATCAAGCCGAACATGAAAACATTACAAGTTCCTATATACGTGCCTCTTCTCTGCTTTTCACATTTCTTACGATTCAGAGTAAGGTATTGTGATATGGCTTTAATAGTAAGAATTCAATTTTAAGAATGTTCATCGATCAAGCCGAACATGAAAACATTACAAGTTCCTATATACGTGCCTATTCTCTGCTTTTCACATTTCTTACGATTCAGAGTAAGGTATTGTGATATGGCTTTAATAGTAAGAATTCAATTTTAAGAATGTTCATCGATCAAGCCGAACATGAAAACATTACAAGTTCCTATATACGTGCCTATTCTCTGCTTTTCACATTTCTTAGGATTCAGAGTAAGGTATTGTGATATGGCTTTAATAGTAAGAATTCAATTTTAAGAATGTTCATCGATCAAGCCGAACATGAAAACATTACAAGTTCCTATATACGTGCCTATTCTCTGCTTTTCACATTTCTTACGATTCAGAGTAAGGTATTGTGATATGGCTTTAATAGTAAGAATTCAATTTTAAGAATGTTCATCGATCAAGCCGAACATGAAAACATTACAAGTTCCTATATACGTGCCTATTCTCTGCTTTTCACATTTCTTACGATTCAGAGTAAGGTATTGTGATATGGCTTTAATAGTAAGAATTCAATTTTAAGAATGTTCATCGATCAAGCCGAACATGAAAACATTACAAGTTCCTATATACGTGCCTATTCTCTGCTTTTCACATTTCTTAGGATTCAGAGTAAGGTATTGTAATATGGCTTTAATAGTAAGAATTCAATTTTAAGAATGTTCATCGATCAAGCCGAACATGAAAACATTACAAGTTCCTATATACGTGCCTATTCTCTGCTTTTCACATTTCTTACGATTCAGAGTAAGGTATTGTGATATGGCTTTAATAGTAAGAATTCAATTTTAAGAATGTTCATCGATCAAGCCGAACATGAAAACATTACAAGTTCCTATATACGTGCCTATTCTCTGCTTTTCACATTTCTTACGATTCAGAGTAAGGTATTGTGATATGGCTTTAATAGTAAGAATTCAATTTTAAGAATGTTCATCGATCAAGCCGAACATGAAAACATTACAAGTTCCTATATACGTGCCTCTTCTCTGCTTTTCACATTTCTTACGATTCAGAGTAAGGTATTGTGATATGGCTTTAATAGTAAGAATTCAATTTTAAGAATGTTCATCGATCAAGCCGAACATGAAAACATTACAAGTTCCTATATACGTGCCTATTCTCTGCTTTTCACATTTCTTACGATTCAGAGTAAGGTATTGTGATATGGCTTTAATAGTAAGAATTCAATTTTAAGAATGTTCATCGATCAAGCCGAACATGAAAACATTACAAGTTCCTATATACGTGCCTATTCTCTGCTTTTCACATTTCTTAGGATTCAGAGTAAGGTATTGTGATATGGCTTTAATAGTAAGAATTCAATTTTAAGAATGTTCATCGATCAAGCCGAACATGAAAACATTACAAGTTCCTATATACGTGCCTATTCTCTGCTTTTCACATTTCTTACGATTCAGAGTAAGGTATTGTGATATGGCTTTAATAGTAAGAATTCAATTTTAAGAATGTTCATCGATCAAGCCGAACATGAAAACATTACAAGTTCCTATATACGTGCCTATTCTCTGCTTTTCACATTTCTTACGATTCAGAGTAAGGTATTGTGATATGGCTTTAATAGTAAGAATTCAATTTTAAGAATGTTCATCGATCAAGCCGAACATGAAAACATTACAAGTTCCTATATACGTGCCTATTCTCTGCTTTTCACATTTCTTACGATTCAGAGTAAGGTATTGTGATATGGCTTTAATAGTAAGAATTCAATTTTAAGAATGTTCATCGATCAAGCCGAACATGAAAACATTACAAGTTCCTATATACGTGCCTATTCTCTGCTTTTCACATTTCTTACGATTCAGAGTAAGGTATTGTGATATGGCTTTAATAGTAAGAATTCAATTTTAAGAATGTTCATCGATCAAGCCGAACATGAAAACATTACAAGTTCCTATATACGTGCCTATTCTCTGCTTTTCACATTTCTTAGGATTCAGAGTAAGGTATTGTGATATGGCTTTAATAGTAAGAATTCAATTTTAAGAATGTTCATCGATCAAGCCGAACATGAAAACATTACAAGTTCCTATATACGTGCCTATTCTCTGCTTTTCACATTTCTTAGGATTCAGAGTAAGGTATTGTGATATGGCTTTAATAGTAAGAATTCAATTTTAAGAATGTTCATCGATCAAGCCGAACATGAAAACATTACAAGTTCCTATATACGTGCCTATTCTCTGCTTTTCACATTTCTTACGATTCAGAGTAAGGTATTGTGATATGGCTTTAATAGTAAGAATTCAATTTTAAGAATGTTCATCGATCAAGCCGAACATGAAAACATTACAAGTTCCTATATACGTGCCTATTCTCTGCTTTTCACATTTCTTACGATTCAGAGTAAGGTATTGTGATATGGCTTTAATAGTAAGAATTCAATTTTAAGAATGTTCATCGATCAAGCCGAACATGAAAACATTACAAGTTCCTATATACGTGCCTATTCTCTGCTTTTCACATTTCTTACGATTCAGAGTAAGGTATTGTGATATGGCTTTAATAGTAAGAATTCAATTTTAAGAATGTTCATCGATCAAGCCGAACATGAAAACATTACAAGTTCCTATATACGTGCCTATTCTCTGCTTTTCACATTTCTTACGATTCAGAGTAAGGTATTGTGATATGGCTTTAATAGTAAGAATTCAATTTTAAGAATGTTCATCGATCAAGCCGAACATGAAAACATTACAAGTTCCTATATACGTGCCTATTCTCTGCTTTTCACATTTCTTAGGATTCAGAGTAAGGTATTGTGATATGGCTTTAATAGTAAGAATTCAATTTTAAGAATGTTCATCGATCAAGCCGAACATGAAAACATTACAAGTTCCTATATACGTGCCTATTCTCTGCTTTTCACATTTCTTACGATTCAGAGTAAGGTATTGTGATATGGCTTTAATAGTAAGAATTCAATTTTAAGAATGTTCATCGATCAAGCCGAACATGAAAACATTACAAGTTCCTATATACGTGCCTATTCTCTGCTTTTCACATTTCTTACGATTCAGAGTAAGGTATTGTGATATGGCTTTAATAGTAAGAATTCAATTTTAAGAATGTTCATCGATCAAGCCGAACATGAAAACATTACAAGTTCCTATATACGTGCCTATTCTCTGCTTTTCACATTTCTTACGATTCAGAGTAAGGTATTGTGATATGGCTTTAATAGTAAGAATTCAATTTTAAGAATGTTCATCGATCAAGCCGAACATGAAAACATTACAAGTTCCTATATACGTGCCTATTCTCTGCTTTTCACATTTCTTAGGATTCAGAGTAAGGTATTGTGATATGGCTTTAATAGTAAGAATTCAATTTTAAGAATGTTCATCGATCAAGCCGAACATGAAAACATTACAAGTTCCTATATACGTGCCTATTCTCTGCTTTTCACATTTCTTACGATTCAGAGTAAGGTATTGTGATATGGCTTTAATAGTAAGAATTCAATTTTAAGAATGTTCATCGATCAAGCCGAACATGAAAACATTACAAGTTCCTATATACGTGCCTATTCTCTGCTTTTCACATTTCTTACGATTCAGAGTAAGGTATTGTGATATGGCTTTAATAGTAAGAATTCAATTTTAAGAATGTTCATCGATCAAGCCGAACATGAAAACATTACAAGTTCCTATATACGTGCCTATTCTCTGCTTTTCACATTTCTTACGATTCAGAGTAAGGTATTGTGATATGGCTTTAATAGTAAGAATTCAATTTTAAGAATGTTCATCGATCAAGCCGAACATGAAAACATTACAAGTTCCTATATACGTGCCTATTCTCTGCTTTTCACATTTCTTACGATTCAGAGTAAGGTATTGTGATATGGCTTTAATAGTAAGAATTCAATTTTAAGAATGTTCATCGATCAAGCCGAACATGAAAACATTACAAGTTCCTATATACGTGCCTATTCTCTGCTTTTCACATTTCTTACGATTCAGAGTAAGGTATTGTGATATGGCTTTAATAGTAAGAATTCAATTTTAAGAATGTTCATCGATCAAGCCGAACATGAAAACATTACAAGTTCCTATATACGTGCCTATTCTCTGCTTTTCACATTTCTTACGATTCAGAGTAAGGTATTGTAATATGGCTTTAATAGTAAGAATTCAATTTTAAGAATGTTCATCGATCAAGCCGAACATGAAAACATTACAAGTTCCTATATACGTGCCTATTCTCTGCTTTTCACATTTCTTACGATTCAGAGTAAGGTATTGTGATATGGCTTTAATAGTAAGAATTCAATTTTAAGAATGTTCATCGATCAAGCCGAACATGAAAACATTACAAGTTCCTATATACGTGCCTATTCTCTGCTTTTCACATTTCTTAGGATTCAGAGTAAGGTATTGTGATATGGCTTTAATAGTAAGAATTCAATTTTAAGAATGTTCATCGATCAAGCCGAACATGAAAACATTACAAGTTCCTATATACGTGCCTATTCTCTGCTTTTCACATTTCTTAGGATTCAGAGTAAGGTATTGTGATATGGCTTTAATAGTAAGAATTCAATTTTAAGAATGTTCATCGATCAAGCCGAACATGAAAACATTACAAGTTCCTATATACGTGCCTATTCTCTGCTTTTCACATTTCTTACGATTCAGAGTAAGGTATTGTGATATGGCTTTAATAGTAAGAATTCAATTTTAAGAATGTTCATCGATCAAGCCGAACATGAAAACATTACAAGTTCCTATATACGTGCCTATTCTCTGCTTTTCACATTTCTTACGATTCAGAGTAAGGTATTGTGATATGGCTTTAATAGTAAGAATTCAATTTTAAGAATGTTCATCGATCAAGCCGAACATGAAAACATTACAAGTTCCTATATACGTGCCTATTCTCTGCTTTTCACATTTCTTACGATTCAGAGTAAGGTATTGTGATATGGCTTTAATAGTAAGAATTCAATTTTAAGAATGTTCATCGATCAAGCCGAACATGAAAACATTACAAGTTCCTATATACGTGCCTATTCTCTGCTTTTCACATTTCTTAGGATTCAGAGTAAGGTATTGTAATATGGCTTTAATAGTAAGAATTCAATTTTAAGAATGTTCATCGATCAAGCCGAACATGAAAACATTACAAGTTCCTATATACGTGCCTATTCTCTGCTTTTCACATTTCTTACGATTCAGAGTAAGGTATTGTGATATGGCTTTAATAGTAAGAATTCAATTTTAAGAATGTTCATCGATCAAGCCGAACATGAAAACATTACAAGTTCCTATATACGTGCCTATTCTCTGCTTTTCACATTTCTTACGATTCAGAGTAAGGTATTGTGATATGGCTTTAATAGTAAGAATTCAATTTTAAGAATGTTCATCGATCAAGCCGAACATGAAAACATTACAAGTTCCTATATACGTGCCTATTCTCTGCTTTTCACATTTCTTACGATTCAGAGTAAGGTATTGTGATATGGCTTTAATAGTAAGAATTCAATTTTAAGAATGTTCATCGATCAAGCCGAACATGAAAACATTACAAGTTCCTATATACGTGCCTATTCTCTGCTTTTCACATTTCTTAGGATTCAGAGTAAGGTATTGTAATATGGCTTTAATAGTAAGAATTCAATTTTAAGAATGTTCATCGATCAAGCCGAACATGAAAACATTACAAGTTCCTATATACGTGCCTATTCTCTGCTTTTCACATTTCTTACGATTCAGAGTAAGGTATTGTGATATGGCTTTAATAGTAAGAATTCAATTTTAAGAATGTTCATCGATCAAGCCGAACATGAAAACATTACAAGTTCCTATATACGTGCCTATTCTCTGCTTTTCACATTTCTTACGATTCAGAGTAAGGTATTGTGATATGGCTTTAATAGTAAGAATTCAATTTTAAGAATGTTCATCGATCAAGCCGAACATGAAAACATTACAAGTTCCTATATACGTGCCTATTCTCTGCTTTTCACATTTCTTACGATTCAGAGTAAGGTATTGTGATATGGCTTTAATAGTAAGAATTCAATTTTAAGAATGTTCATCGATCAAGCCGAACATGAAAACATTACAAGTTCCTATATACGTGCCTATTCTCTGCTTTTCACATTTCTTACGATTCAGAGTAAGGTATTGTGATATGGCTTTAATAGTAAGAATTCAATTTTAAGAATGTTCATCGATCAAGCCGAACATGAAAACATTACAAGTTCCTATATACGTGCCTATTCTCTGCTTTTCACATTTCTTACGATTCAGAGTAAGGTATTGTGATATGGCTTTAATAGTAAGAATTCAATTTTAAGAATGTTCATCGATCAAGCCGAACATGAAAACATTACAAGTTCCTATATACGTGCCTATTCTCTGCTTTTCACATTTCTTACGATTCAGAGTAAGGTATTGTGATATGGCTTTAATAGTAAGAATTCAATTTTAAGAATGTTCATCGATCAAGCCGAACATGAAAACATTACAAGTTCCTATATACGTGCCTATTCTCTGCTTTTCACATTTCTTACGATTCAGAGTAAGGTATTGTGATATGGCTTTAATAGTAAGAATTCAATTTTAAGAATGTTCATCGATCAAGCCGAACATGAAAACATTACAAGTTCCTATATACGTGCCTCTTCTCTGCTTTTCACATTTCTTACGATTCAGAGTAAGGTATTGTGATATGGCTTTAATAGTAAGAATTCAATTTTAAGAATGTTCATCGATCAAGCCGAACATGAAAACATTACAAGTTCCTATATACGTGCCTATTCTCTGCTTTTCACATTTCTTACGATTCAGAGTAAGGTATTGTGATATGGCTTTAATAGTAAGAATTCAATTTTAAGAATGTTCATCGATCAAGCCGAACATGAAAACATTACAAGTTCCTATATACGTGCCTATTCTCTGCTTTTCACATTTCTTAGGATTCAGAGTAAGGTATTGTAATATGGCTTTAATAGTAAGAATTCAATTTTAAGAATGTTCATCGATCAAGCCGAACATGAAAACATTACAAGTTCCTATATACGTGCCTATTCTCTGCTTTTCACATTTCTTACGATTCAGAGTAAGGTATTGTGATATGGCTTTAATAGTAAGAATTCAATTTTAAGAATGTTCATCGATCAAGCCGAACATGAAAACATTACAAGTTCCTATATACGTGCCTATTCTCTGCTTTTCACATTTCTTAGGATTCAGAGTAAGGTATTGTGATATGGCTTTAATAGTAAGAATTCAATTTTAAGAATGTTCATCGATCAAGCCGAACATGAAAACATTACAAGTTCCTATATACGTGCCTATTCTCTGCTTTTCACATTTCTTACGATTCAGAGTAAGGTATTGTGATATGGCTTTAATAGTAAGAATTCAATTTTAAGAATGTTCATCGATCAAGCCGAACATGAAAACATTACAAGTTCCTATATACGTGCCTATTCTCTGCTTTTCACATTTCTTAGGATTCAGAGTAAGGTATTGTAATATGGCTTTAATAGTAAGAATTCAATTTTAAGAATGTTCATCGATCAAGCCGAACATGAAAACATTACAAGTTCCTATATACGTGCCTATTCTCTGCTTTTCACATTTCTTACGATTCAGAGTAAGGTATTGTGATATGGCTTTAATAGTAAGAATTCAATTTTAAGAATGTTCATCGATCAAGCCGAACATGAAAACATTACAAGTTCCTATATACGTGCCTATTCTCTGCTTTTCACATTTCTTACGATTCAGAGTAAGGTATTGTGATATGGCTTTAATAGTAAGAATTCAATTTTAAGAATGTTCATCGATCAAGCCGAACATGAAAACATTACAAGTTCCTATATACGTGCCTATTCTCTGCTTTTCACATTTCTTACGATTCAGAGTAAGGTATTGTGATATGGCTTTAATAGTAAGAATTCAATTTTAAGAATGTTCATCGATCAAGCCGAACATGAAAACATTACAAGTTCCTATATACGTGCCTATTCTCTGCTTTTCACATTTCTTACGATTCAGAGTAAGGTATTGTGATATGGCTTTAATAGTAAGAATTCAATTTTAAGAATGTTCATCGATCAAGCCGAACATGAAAACATTACAAGTTCCTATATACGTGCCTATTCTCTGCTTTTCACATTTCTTACGATTCAGAGTAAGGTATTGTGATATGGCTTTAATAGTAAGAATTCAATTTTAAGAATGTTCATCGATCAAGCCGAACATGAAAACATTACAAGTTCCTATATACGTGCCTATTCTCTGCTTTTCACATTTCTTACGATTCAGAGTAAGGTATTGTGATATGGCTTTAATAGTAAGAATTCAATTTTAAGAATGTTCATCGATCAAGCCGAACATGAAAACATTACAAGTTCCTATATACGTGCCTATTCTCTGCTTTTCACATTTCTTACGATTCAGAGTAAGGTATTGTGATATGGCTTTAATAGTAAGAATTCAATTTTAAGAATGTTCATCGATCAAGCCGAACATGAAAACATTACAAGTTCCTATATACGTGCCTATTCTCTGCTTTTCACATTTCTTACGATTCAGAGTAAGGTATTGTGATATGGCTTTAATAGTAAGAATTCAATTTTAAGAATGTTCATCGATCAAGCCGAACATGAAAACATTACAAGTTCCTATATACGTGCCTATTCTCTGCTTTTCACATTTCTTAGGATTCAGAGTAAGGTATTGTAATATGGCTTTAATAGTAAGAATTCAATTTTAAGAATGTTCATCGATCAAGCCGAACATGAAAACATTACAAGTTCCTATATACGTGCCTATTCTCTGCTTTTCACATTTCTTACGATTCAGAGTAAGGTATTGTGATATGGCTTTAATAGTAAGAATTCAATTTTAAGAATGTTCATCGATCAAGCCGAACATGAAAACATTACAAGTTCCTATATACGTGCCTATTCTCTGCTTTTCACATTTCTTACGATTCAGAGTAAGGTATTGTGATATGGCTTTAATAGTAAGAATTCAATTTTAAGAATGTTCATCGATCAAGCCGAACATGAAAACATTACAAGTTCCTATATACGTGCCTATTCTCTGCTTTTCACATTTCTTACGATTCAGAGTAAGGTATTGTGATATGGCTTTAATAGTAAGAATTCAATTTTAAGAATGTTCATCGATCAAGCCGAACATGAAAACATTACAAGTTCCTATATACGTGCCTATTCTCTGCTTTTCACATTTCTTACGATTCAGAGTAAGGTATTGTGATATGGCTTTAATAGTAAGAATTCAATTTTAAGAATGTTCATCGATCAAGCCGAACATGAAAACATTACAAGTTCCTATATACGTGCCTATTCTCTGCTTTTCACATTTCTTAGGATTCAGAGTAAGGTATTGTAATATGGCTTTAATAGTAAGAATTCAATTTTAAGAATGTTCATCGATCAAGCCGAACATGAAAACATTACAAGTTCCTATATACGTGCCTATTCTCTGCTTTTCACATTTCTTACGATTCAGAGTAAGGTATTGTGATATGGCTTTAATAGTAAGAATTCAATTTTAAGAATGTTCATCGATCAAGCCGAACATGAAAACATTACAAGTTCCTATATACGTGCCTATTCTCTGCTTTTCACATTTCTTAGGATTCAGAGTAAGGTATTGTGATATGGCTTTAATAGTAAGAATTCAATTTTAAGAATGTTCATCGATCAAGCCGAACATGAAAACATTACAAGTTCCTATATACGTGCCTATTCTCTGCTTTTCACATTTCTTACGATTCAGAGTAAGGTATTGTGATATGGCTTTAATAGTAAGAATTCAATTTTAAGAATGTTCATCGATCAAGCCGAACATGAAAACATTACAAGTTCCTATATACGTGCCTATTCTCTGCTTTTCACATTTCTTACGATTCAGAGTAAGGTATTGTGATATGGCTTTAATAGTAAGAATTCAATTTTAAGAATGTTCATCGATCAAGCCGAACATGAAAACATTACAAGTTCCTATATACGTGCCTATTCTCTGCTTTTCACATTTCTTACGATTCAGAGTAAGGTATTGTGATATGGCTTTAATAGTAAGAATTCAATTTTAAGAATGTTCATCGATCAAGCCGAACATGAAAACATTACAAGTTCCTATATACGTGCCTATTCTCTGCTTTTCACATTTCTTACGATTCAGAGTAAGGTATTGTGATATGGCTTTAATAGTAAGAATTCAATTTTAAGAATGTTCATCGATCAAGCCGAACATGAAAACATTACAAGTTCCTATATACGTGCCTATTCTCTGCTTTTCACATTTCTTACGATTCAGAGTAAGGTATTGTGATATGGCTTTAATAGTAAGAATTCAATTTTAAGAATGTTCATCGATCAAGCCGAACATGAAAACATTACAAGTTCCTATATACGTGCCTATTCTCTGCTTTTCACATTTCTTAGGATTCAGAGTAAGGTATTGTGATATGGCTTTAATAGTAAGAATTCAATTTTAAGAATGTTCATCGATCAAGCCGAACATGAAAACATTACAAGTTCCTATATACGTGCCTATTCTCTGCTTTTCACATTTCTTACGATTCAGAGTAAGGTATTGTGATATGGCTTTAATAGTAAGAATTCAATTTTAAGAATGTTCATCGATCAAGCCGAACATGAAAACATTACAAGTTCCTATATACGTGCCTATTCTCTGCTTTTCACATTTCTTACGATTCAGAGTAAGGTATTGTGATATGGCTTTAATAGTAAGAATTCAATTTTAAGAATGTTCATCGATCAAGCCGAACATGAAAACATTACAAGTTCCTATATACGTGCCTCTTCTCTGCTTTTCACATTTCTTACGATTCAGAGTAAGGTATTGTGATATGGCTTTAATAGTAAGAATTCAATTTTAAGAATGTTCATCGATCAAGCCGAACATGAAAACATTACAAGTTCCTATATACGTGCCTATTCTCTGCTTTTCACATTTCTTACGATTCAGAGTAAGGTATTGTGATATGGCTTTAATAGTAAGAATTCAATTTTAAGAATGTTCATCGATCAAGCCGAACATGAAAACATTACAAGTTCCTATATACGTGCCTATTCTCTGCTTTTCACATTTCTTACGATTCAGAGTAAGGTATTGTGATATGGCTTTAATAGTAAGAATTCAATTTTAAGAATGTTCATCGATCAAGCCGAACATGAAAACATTACAAGTTCCTATATACGTGCCTATTCTCTGCTTTTCACATTTCTTAGGATTCAGAGTAAGGTATTGTAATATGGCTTTAATAGTAAGAATTCAATTTTAAGAATGTTCATCGATCAAGCCGAACATGAAAACATTACAAGTTCCTATATACGTGCCTATTCTCTGCTTTTCACATTTCTTACGATTCAGAGTAAGGTATTGTGATATGGCTTTAATAGTAAGAATTCAATTTTAAGAATGTTCATCGATCAAGCCGAACATGAAAACATTACAAGTTCCTATATACGTGCCTATTCTCTGCTTTTCACATTTCTTAGGATTCAGAGTAAGGTATTGTAATATGGCTTTAATAGTAAGAATTCAATTTTAAGAATGTTCATCGATCAAGCCGAACATGAAAACATTACAAGTTCCTATATACGTGCCTATTCTCTGCTTTTCACATTTCTTACGATTCAGAGTAAGGTATTGTGATATGGCTTTAATAGTAAGAATTCAATTTTAAGAATGTTCATCGATCAAGCCGAACATGAAAACATTACAAGTTCCTATATACGTGCCTATTCTCTGCTTTTCACATTTCTTACGATTCAGAGTAAGGTATTGTGATATGGCTTTAATAGTAAGAATTCAATTTTAAGAATGTTCATCGATCAAGCCGAACATGAAAACATTACAAGTTCCTATATACGTGCCTATTCTCTGCTTTTCACATTTCTTACGATTCAGAGTAAGGTATTGTGATATGGCTTTAATAGTAAGAATTCAATTTTAAGAATGTTCATCGATCAAGCCGAACATGAAAACATTACAAGTTCCTATATACGTGCCTATTCTCTGCTTTTCACATTTCTTAGGATTCAGAGTAAGGTATTGTAATATGGCTTTAATAGTAAGAATTCAATTTTAAGAATGTTCATCGATCAAGCCGAACATGAAAACATTACAAGTTCCTATATACGTGCCTATTCTCTGCTTTTCACATTTCTTAGGATTCAGAGTAAGGTATTGTAATATGGCTTTAATAGTAAGAATTCAATTTTAAGAATGTTCATCGATCAAGCCGAACATGAAAACATTACAAGTTCCTATATACGTGCCTATTCTCTGCTTTTCACATTTCTTACGATTCAGAGTAAGGTATTGTGATATGGCTTTAATAGTAAGAATTCAATTTTAAGAATGTTCATCGATCAAGCCGAACATGAAAACATTACAAGTTCCTATATACGTGCCTATTCTCTGCTTTTCACATTTCTTACGATTCAGAGTAAGGTATTGTGATATGGCTTTAATAGTAAGAATTCAATTTTAAGAATGTTCATCGATCAAGCCGAACATGAAAACATTACAAGTTCCTATATACGTGCCTATTCTCTGCTTTTCACATTTCTTAGGATTCAGAGTAAGGTATTGTGATATGGCTTTAATAGTAAGAATTCAATTTTAAGAATGTTCATCGATCAAGCCGAACATGAAAACATTACAAGTTCCTATATACGTGCCTCTTCTCTGCTTTTCACATTTCTTACGATTCAGAGTAAGGTATTGTGATATGGCTTTAATAGTAAGAATTCAATTTTAAGAATGTTCATCGATCAAGCCGAACATGAAAACATTACAAGTTCCTATATACGTGCCTATTCTCTGCTTTTCACATTTCTTACGATTCAGAGTAAGGTATTGTGATATGGCTTTAATAGTAAGAATTCAATTTTAAGAATGTTCATCGATCAAGCCGAACATGAAAACATTACAAGTTCCTATATACGTGCCTATTCTCTGCTTTTCACATTTCTTAGGATTCAGAGTAAGGTATTGTGATATGGCTTTAATAGTAAGAATTCAATTTTAAGAATGTTCATCGATCAAGCCGAACATGAAAACATTACAAGTTCCTATATACGTGCCTATTCTCTGCTTTTCACATTTCTTACGATTCAGAGTAAGGTATTGTGATATGGCTTTAATAGTAAGAATTCAATTTTAAGAATGTTCATCGATCAAGCCGAACATGAAAACATTACAAGTTCCTATATACGTGCCTATTCTCTGCTTTTCACATTTCTTAGGATTCAGAGTAAGGTATTGTGATATGGCTTTAATAGTAAGAATTCAATTTTAAGAATGTTCATCGATCAAGCCGAACATGAAAACATTACAAGTTCCTATATACGTGCCTATTCTCTGCTTTTCACATTTCTTACGATTCAGAGTAAGGTATTGTGATATGGCTTTAATAGTAAGAATTCAATTTTAAGAATGTTCATCGATCAAGCCGAACATGAAAACATTACAAGTTCCTATATACGTGCCTATTCTCTGCTTTTCACATTTCTTACGATTCAGAGTAAGGTATTGTGATATGGCTTTAATAGTAAGAATTCAATTTTAAGAATGTTCATCGATCAAGCCGAACATGAAAACATTACAAGTTCCTATATACGTGCCTATTCTCTGCTTTTCACATTTCTTAGGATTCAGAGTAAGGTATTGTAATATGGCTTTAATAGTAAGAATTCAATTTTAAGAATGTTCATCGATCAAGCCGAACATGAAAACATTACAAGTTCCTATATACGTGCCTATTCTCTGCTTTTCACATTTCTTAGGATTCAGAGTAAGGTATTGTGATATGGCTTTAATAGTAAGAATTCAATTTTAAGAATGTTCATCGATCAAGCCGAACATGAAAACATTACAAGTTCCTATATACGTGCCTATTCTCTGCTTTTCACATTTCTTACGATTCAGAGTAAGGTATTGTGATATGGCTTTAATAGTAAGAATTCAATTTTAAGAATGTTCATCGATCAAGCCGAACATGAAAACATTACAAGTTCCTATATACGTGCCTATTCTCTGCTTTTCACATTTCTTACGATTCAGAGTAAGGTATTGTGATATGGCTTTAATAGTAAGAATTCAATTTTAAGAATGTTCATCGATCAAGCCGAACATGAAAACATTACAAGTTCCTATATACGTGCCTATTCTCTGCTTTTCACATTTCTTACGATTCAGAGTAAGGTATTGTGATATGGCTTTAATAGTAAGAATTCAATTTTAAGAATGTTCATCGATCAAGCCGAACATGAAAACATTACAAGTTCCTATATACGTGCCTATTCTCTGCTTTTCACATTTCTTAGGATTCAGAGTAAGGTATTGTGATATGGCTTTAATAGTAAGAATTCAATTTTAAGAATGTTCATCGATCAAGCCGAACATGAAAACATTACAAGTTCCTATATACGTGCCTATTCTCTGCTTTTCACATTTCTTACGATTCAGAGTAAGGTATTGTGATATGGCTTTAATAGTAAGAATTCAATTTTAAGAATGTTCATCGATCAAGCCGAACATGAAAACATTACAAGTTCCTATATACGTGCCTATTCTCTGCTTTTCACATTTCTTACGATTCAGAGTAAGGTATTGTGATATGGCTTTAATAGTAAGAATTCAATTTTAAGAATGTTCATCGATCAAGCCGAACATGAAAACATTACAAGTTCCTATATACGTGCCTATTCTCTGCTTTTCACATTTCTTACGATTCAGAGTAAGGTATTGTGATATGGCTTTAATAGTAAGAATTCAATTTTAAGAATGTTCATCGATCAAGCCGAACATGAAAACATTACAAGTTCCTATATACGTGCCTATTCTCTGCTTTTCACATTTCTTAGGATTCAGAGTAAGGTATTGTAATATGGCTTTAATAGTAAGAATTCAATTTTAAGAATGTTCATCGATCAAGCCGAACATGAAAACATTACAAGTTCCTATATACGTGCCTATTCTCTGCTTTTCACATTTCTTACGATTCAGAGTAAGGTATTGTGATATGGCTTTAATAGTAAGAATTCAATTTTAAGAATGTTCATCGATCAAGCCGAACATGAAAACATTACAAGTTCCTATATACGTGCCTCTTCTCTGCTTTTCACATTTCTTACGATTCAGAGTAAGGTATTGTGATATGGCTTTAATAGTAAGAATTCAATTTTAAGAATGTTCATCGATCAAGCCGAACATGAAAACATTACAAGTTCCTATATACGTGCCTATTCTCTGCTTTTCACATTTCTTACGATTCAGAGTAAGGTATTGTGATATGGCTTTAATAGTAAGAATTCAATTTTAAGAATGTTCATCGATCAAGCCGAACATGAAAACATTACAAGTTCCTATATACGTGCCTATTCTCTGCTTTTCACATTTCTTAGGATTCAGAGTAAGGTATTGTAATATGGCTTTAATAGTAAGAATTCAATTTTAAGAATGTTCATCGATCAAGCCGAACATGAAAACATTACAAGTTCCTATATACGTGCCTATTCTCTGCTTTTCACATTTCTTAGGATTCAGAGTAAGGTATTGTGATATGGCTTTAATAGTAAGAATTCAATTTTAAGAATGTTCATCGATCAAGCCGAACATGAAAACATTACAAGTTCCTATATACGTGCCTATTCTCTGCTTTTCACATTTCTTAGGATTCAGAGTAAGGTATTGTAATATGGCTTTAATAGTAAGAATTCAATTTTAAGAATGTTCATCGATCAAGCCGAACATGAAAACATTACAAGTTCCTATATACGTGCCTATTCTCTGCTTTTCACATTTCTTACGATTCAGAGTAAGGTATTGTGATATGGCTTTAATAGTAAGAATTCAATTTTAAGAATGTTCATCGATCAAGCCGAACATGAAAACATTACAAGTTCCTATATACGTGCCTATTCTCTGCTTTTCACATTTCTTAGGATTCAGAGTAAGGTATTGTAATATGGCTTTAATAGTAAGAATTCAATTTTAAGAATGTTCATCGATCAAGCCGAACATGAAAACATTACAAGTTCCTATATACGTGCCTATTCTCTGCTTTTCACATTTCTTAGGATTCAGAGTAAGGTATTGTGATATGGCTTTAATAGTAAGAATTCAATTTTAAGAATGTTCATCGATCAAGCCGAACATGAAAACATTACAAGTTCCTATATACGTGCCTATTCTCTGCTTTTCACATTTCTTAGGATTCAGAGTAAGGTATTGTAATATGGCTTTAATAGTAAGAATTCAATTTTAAGAATGTTCATCGATCAAGCCGAACATGAAAACATTACAAGTTCCTATATACGTGCCTATTCTCTGCTTTTCACATTTCTTACGATTCAGAGTAAGGTATTGTGATATGGCTTTAATAGTAAGAATTCAATTTTAAGAATGTTCATCGATCAAGCCGAACATGAAAACATTACAAGTTCCTATATACGTGCCTCTATTCTCTGCTTTTCACATTTCTTACGATTCAGAGTAAGGTATTGTAATATGGCTTTAATAGTAAGAATTCAATTTTAAGAATGTTCATCGATCAAGCCGAACATGAAAACATTACAAGTTCCTATATACGTGCCTATTCTCTGCTTTTCACATTTCTTACGATTCAGAGTAAGGTATTGTGATATGGCTTTAATAGTAAGAATTCAATTTTAAGAATGTTCATCGATCAAGCCGAACATGAAAACATTACAAGTTCCTATATACGTGCCTATTCTCTGCTTTTCACATTTCTTACGATTCAGAGTAAGGTATTGTGATATGGCTTTAATAGTAAGAATTCAATTTTAAGAATGTTCATCGATCAAGCCGAACATGAAAACATTACAAGTTCCTATATACGTGCCTATTCTCTGCTTTTCACATTTCTTACGATTCAGAGTAAGGTATTGTGATATGGCTTTAATAGTAAGAATTCAATTTTAAGAATGTTCATCGATCAAGCCGAACATGAAAACATTACAAGTTCCTATATACGTGCCTATTCTCTGCTTTTCACATTTCTTACGATTCAGAGTAAGGTATTGTGATATGGCTTTAATAGTAAGAATTCAATTTTAAGAATGTTCATCGATCAAGCCGAACATGAAAACATTACAAGTTCCTATATACGTGCCTATTCTCTGCTTTTCACATTTCTTAGGATTCAGAGTAAGGTATTGTGATATGGCTTTAATAGTAAGAATTCAATTTTAAGAATGTTCATCGATCAAGCCGAACATGAAAACATTACAAGTTCCTATATACGTGCCTATTCTCTGCTTTTCACATTTCTTAGGATTCAGAGTAAGGTATTGTGATATGGCTTTAATAGTAAGAATTCAATTTTAAGAATGTTCATCGATCAAGCCGAACATGAAAACATTACAAGTTCCTATATACGTGCCTATTCTCTGCTTTTCACATTTCTTAGGATTCAGAGTAAGGTATTGTAATATGGCTTTAATAGTAAGAATTCAATTTTAAGAATGTTCATCGATCAAGCCGAACATGAAAACATTACAAGTTCCTATATACGTGCCTATTCTCTGCTTTTCACATTTCTTACGATTCAGAGTAAGGTATTGTGATATGGCTTTAATAGTAAGAATTCAATTTTAAGAATGTTCATCGATCAAGCCGAACATGAAAACATTACAAGTTCCTATATACGTGCCTATTCTCTGCTTTTCACATTTCTTACGATTCAGAGTAAGGTATTGTGATATGGCTTTAATAGTAAGAATTCAATTTTAAGAATGTTCATCGATCAAGCCGAACATGAAAACATTACAAGTTCCTATATACGTGCCTATTCTCTGCTTTTCACATTTCTTACGATTCAGAGTAAGGTATTGTGATATGGCTTTAATAGTAAGAATTCAATTTTAAGAATGTTCATCGATCAAGCCGAACATGAAAACATTACAAGTTCCTATATACGTGCCTATTCTCTGCTTTTCACATTTCTTACGATTCAGAGTAAGGTATTGTGATATGGCTTTAATAGTAAGAATTCAATTTTAAGAATGTTCATCGATCAAGCCGAACATGAAAACATTACAAGTTCCTATATACGTGCCTATTCTCTGCTTTTCACATTTCTTACGATTCAGAGTAAGGTATTGTGATATGGCTTTAATAGTAAGAATTCAATTTTAAGAATGTTCATCGATCAAGCCGAACATGAAAACATTACAAGTTCCTATATACGTGCCTATTCTCTGCTTTTCACATTTCTTAGGATTCAGAGTAAGGTATTGTAATATGGCTTTAATAGTAAGAATTCAATTTTAAGAATGTTCATCGATCAAGCCGAACATGAAAACATTACAAGTTCCTATATACGTGCCTATTCTCTGCTTTTCACATTTCTTACGATTCAGAGTAAGGTATTGTGATATGGCTTTAATAGTAAGAATTCAATTTTAAGAATGTTCATCGATCAAGCCGAACATGAAAACATTACAAGTTCCTATATACGTGCCTCTTCTCTGCTTTTCACATTTCTTACGATTCAGAGTAAGGTATTGTGATATGGCTTTAATAGTAAGAATTCAATTTTAAGAATGTTCATCGATCAAGCCGAACATGAAAACATTACAAGTTCCTATATACGTGCCTATTCTCTGCTTTTCACATTTCTTACGATTCAGAGTAAGGTATTGTGATATGGCTTTAATAGTAAGAATTCAATTTTAAGAATGTTCATCGATCAAGCCGAACATGAAAACATTACAAGTTCCTATATACGTGCCTATTCTCTGCTTTTCACATTTCTTAGGATTCAGAGTAAGGTATTGTGATATGGCTTTAATAGTAAGAATTCAATTTTAAGAATGTTCATCGATCAAGCCGAACATGAAAACATTACAAGTTCCTATATACGTGCCTATTCTCTGCTTTTCACATTTCTTAGGATTCAGAGTAAGGTATTGTAATATGGCTTTAATAGTAAGAATTCAATTTTAAGAATGTTCATCGATCAAGCCGAACATGAAAACATTACAAGTTCCTATATACGTGCCTATTCTCTGCTTTTCACATTTCTTAGGATTCAGAGTAAGGTATTGTGATATGGCTTTAATAGTAAGAATTCAATTTTAAGAATGTTCATCGATCAAGCCGAACATGAAAACATTACAAGTTCCTATATACGTGCCTATTCTCTGCTTTTCACATTTCTTAGGATTCAGAGTAAGGTATTGTAATATGGCTTTAATAGTAAGAATTCAATTTTAAGAATGTTCATCGATCAAGCCGAACATGAAAACATTACAAGTTCCTATATACGTGCCTATTCTCTGCTTTTCACATTTCTTACGATTCAGAGTAAGGTATTGTGATATGGCTTTAATAGTAAGAATTCAATTTTAAGAATGTTCATCGATCAAGCCGAACATGAAAACATTACAAGTTCCTATATACGTGCCTCTTCTCTGCTTTTCACATTTCTTACGATTCAGAGTAAGGTATTGTGATATGGCTTTAATAGTAAGAATTCAATTTTAAGAATGTTCATCGATCAAGCCGAACATGAAAACATTACAAGTTCCTATATACGTGCCTCTTCTCTGCTTTTCACATTTCTTACGATTCAGAGTAAGGTATTGTGATATGGCTTTAATAGTAAGAATTCAATTTTAAGAATGTTCATCGATCAAGCCGAACATGAAAACATTACAAGTTCCTATATACGTGCCTATTCTCTGCTTTTCACATTTCTTAGGATTCAGAGTAAGGTATTGTAATATGGCTTTAATAGTAAGAATTCAATTTTAAGAATGTTCATCGATCAAGCCGAACATGAAAACATTACAAGTTCCTATATACGTGCCTATTCTCTGCTTTTCACATTTCTTACGATTCAGAGTAAGGTATTGTGATATGGCTTTAATAGTAAGAATTCAATTTTAAGAATGTTCATCGATCAAGCCGAACATGAAAACATTACAAGTTCCTATATACGTGCCTATTCTCTGCTTTTCACATTTCTTAGGATTCAGAGTAAGGTATTGTGATATGGCTTTAATAGTAAGAATTCAATTTTAAGAATGTTCATCGATCAAGCCGAACATGAAAACATTACAAGTTCCTATATACGTGCCTATTCTCTGCTTTTCACATTTCTTACGATTCAGAGTAAGGTATTGTGATATGGCTTTAATAGTAAGAATTCAATTTTAAGAATGTTCATCGATCAAGCCGAACATGAAAACATTACAAGTTCCTATATACGTGCCTATTCTCTGCTTTTCACATTTCTTAGGATTCAGAGTAAGGTATTGTAATATGGCTTTAATAGTAAGAATTCAATTTTAAGAATGTTCATCGATCAAGCCGAACATGAAAACATTACAAGTTCCTATATACGTGCCTATTCTCTGCTTTTCACATTTCTTACGATTCAGAGTAAGGTATTGTGATATGGCTTTAATAGTAAGAATTCAATTTTAAGAATGTTCATCGATCAAGCCGAACATGAAAACATTACAAGTTCCTATATACGTGCCTATTCTCTGCTTTTCACATTTCTTACGATTCAGAGTAAGGTATTGTAATATGGCTTTAATAGTAAGAATTCAATTTTAAGAATGTTCATCGATCAAGCCGAACATGAAAACATTACAAGTTCCTATATACGTGCCTATTCTCTGCTTTTCACATTTCTTACGATTCAGAGTAAGGTATTGTGATATGGCTTTAATAGTAAGAATTCAATTTTAAGAATGTTCATCGATCAAGCCGAACATGAAAACATTACAAGTTCCTATATACGTGCCTATTCTCTGCTTTTCACATTTCTTAGGATTCAGAGTAAGGTATTGTGATATGGCTTTAATAGTAAGAATTCAATTTTAAGAATGTTCATCGATCAAGCCGAACATGAAAACATTACAAGTTCCTATATACGTGCCTATTCTCTGCTTTTCACATTTCTTACGATTCAGAGTAAGGTATTGTGATATGGCTTTAATAGTAAGAATTCAATTTTAAGAATGTTCATCGATCAAGCCGAACATGAAAACATTACAAGTTCCTATATACGTGCCTCTTCTCTGCTTTTCACATTTCTTACGATTCAGAGTAAGGTATTGTGATATGGCTTTAATAGTAAGAATTCAATTTTAAGAATGTTCATCGATCAAGCCGAACATGAAAACATTACAAGTTCCTATATACGTGCCTATTCTCTGCTTTTCACATTTCTTACGATTCAGAGTAAGGTATTGTGATATGGCTTTAATAGTAAGAATTCAATTTTAAGAATGTTCATCGATCAAGCCGAACATGAAAACATTACAAGTTCCTATATACGTGCCTCTTCTCTGCTTTTCACATTTCTTACGATTCAGAGTAAGGTATTGTGATATGGCTTTAATAGTAAGAATTCAATTTTAAGAATGTTCATCGATCAAGCCGAACATGAAAACATTACAAGTTCCTATATACGTGCCTATTCTCTGCTTTTCACATTTCTTAGGATTCAGAGTAAGGTATTGTAATATGGCTTTAATAGTAAGAATTCAATTTTAAGAATGTTCATCGATCAAGCCGAACATGAAAACATTACAAGTTCCTATATACGTGCCTATTCTCTGCTTTTCACATTTCTTACGATTCAGAGTAAGGTATTGTGATATGGCTTTAATAGTAAGAATTCAATTTTAAGAATGTTCATCGATCAAGCCGAACATGAAAACATTACAAGTTCCTATATACGTGCCTATTCTCTGCTTTTCACATTTCTTAGGATTCAGAGTAAGGTATTGTGATATGGCTTTAATAGTAAGAATTCAATTTTAAGAATGTTCATCGATCAAGCCGAACATGAAAACATTACAAGTTCCTATATACGTGCCTATTCTCTGCTTTTCACATTTCTTACGATTCAGAGTAAGGTATTGTGATATGGCTTTAATAGTAAGAATTCAATTTTAAGAATGTTCATCGATCAAGCCGAACATGAAAACATTACAAGTTCCTATATACGTGCCTATTCTCTGCTTTTCACATTTCTTAGGATTCAGAGTAAGGTATTGTAATATGGCTTTAATAGTAAGAATTCAATTTTAAGAATGTTCATCGATCAAGCCGAACATGAAAACATTACAAGTTCCTATATACGTGCCTATTCTCTGCTTTTCACATTTCTTACGATTCAGAGTAAGGTATTGTGATATGGCTTTAATAGTAAGAATTCAATTTTAAGAATGTTCATCGATCAAGCCGAACATGAAAACATTACAAGTTCCTATATACGTGCCTATTCTCTGCTTTTCACATTTCTTACGATTCAGAGTAAGGTATTGTGATATGGCTTTAATAGTAAGAATTCAATTTTAAGAATGTTCATCGATCAAGCCGAACATGAAAACATTACAAGTTCCTATATACGTGCCTCTTCTCTGCTTTTCACATTTCTTACGATTCAGAGTAAGGTATTGTGATATGGCTTTAATAGTAAGAATTCAATTTTAAGAATGTTCATCGATCAAGCCGAACATGAAAACATTACAAGTTCCTATATACGTGCCTATTCTCTGCTTTTCACATTTCTTAGGATTCAGAGTAAGGTATTGTAATATGGCTTTAATAGTAAGAATTCAATTTTAAGAATGTTCATCGATCAAGCCGAACATGAAAACATTACAAGTTCCTATATACGTGCCTATTCTCTGCTTTTCACATTTCTTACGATTCAGAGTAAGGTATTGTGATATGGCTTTAATAGTAAGAATTCAATTTTAAGAATGTTCATCGATCAAGCCGAACATGAAAACATTACAAGTTCCTATATACGTGCCTATTCTCTGCTTTTCACATTTCTTACGATTCAGAGTAAGGTATTGTGATATGGCTTTAATAGTAAGAATTCAATTTTAAGAATGTTCATCGATCAAGCCGAACATGAAAACATTACAAGTTCCTATATACGTGCCTATTCTCTGCTTTTCACATTTCTTACGATTCAGAGTAAGGTATTGTGATATGGCTTTAATAGTAAGAATTCAATTTTAAGAATGTTCATCGATCAAGCCGAACATGAAAACATTACAAGTTCCTATATACGTGCCTATTCTCTGCTTTTCACATTTCTTAGGATTCAGAGTAAGGTATTGTAATATGGCTTTAATAGTAAGAATTCAATTTTAAGAATGTTCATCGATCAAGCCGAACATGAAAACATTACAAGTTCCTATATACGTGCCTATTCTCTGCTTTTCACATTTCTTAGGATTCAGAGTAAGGTATTGTGATATGGCTTTAATAGTAAGAATTCAATTTTAAGAATGTTCATCGATCAAGCCGAACATGAAAACATTACAAGTTCCTATATACGTGCCTATTCTCTGCTTTTCACATTTCTTAGGATTCAGAGTAAGGTATTGTAATATGGCTTTAATAGTAAGAATTCAATTTTAAGAATGTTCATCGATCAAGCCGAACATGAAAACATTACAAGTTCCTATATACGTGCCTATTCTCTGCTTTTCACATTTCTTACGATTCAGAGTAAGGTATTGTGATATGGCTTTAATAGTAAGAATTCAATTTTAAGAATGTTCATCGATCAAGCCGAACATGAAAACATTACAAGTTCCTATATACGTGCCTATTCTCTGCTTTTCACATTTCTTAGGATTCAGAGTAAGGTATTGTGATATGGCTTTAATAGTAAGAATTCAATTTTAAGAATGTTCATCGATCAAGCCGAACATGAAAACATTACAAGTTCCTATATACGTGCCTATTCTCTGCTTTTCACATTTCTTAGGATTCAGAGTAAGGTATTGTGATATGGCTTTAATAGTAAGAATTCAATTTTAAGAATGTTCATCGATCAAGCCGAACATGAAAACATTACAAGTTCCTATATACGTGCCTCTTCTCTGCTTTTCACATTTCTTACGATTCAGAGTAAGGTATTGTGATATGGCTTTAATAGTAAGAATTCAATTTTAAGAATGTTCATCGATCAAGCCGAACATGAAAACATTACAAGTTCCTATATACGTGCCTATTCTCTGCTTTTCACATTTCTTACGATTCAGAGTAAGGTATTGTGATATGGCTTTAATAGTAAGAATTCAATTTTAAGAATGTTCATCGATCAAGCCGAACATGAAAACATTACAAGTTCCTATATACGTGCCTATTCTCTGCTTTTCACATTTCTTACGATTCAGAGTAAGGTATTGTGATATGGCTTTAATAGTAAGAATTCAATTTTAAGAATGTTCATCGATCAAGCCGAACATGAAAACATTACAAGTTCCTATATACGTGCCTATTCTCTGCTTTTCACATTTCTTAGGATTCAGAGTAAGGTATTGTAATATGGCTTTAATAGTAAGAATTCAATTTTAAGAATGTTCATCGATCAAGCCGAACATGAAAACATTACAAGTTCCTATATACGTGCCTATTCTCTGCTTTTCACATTTCTTACGATTCAGAGTAAGGTATTGTGATATGGCTTTAATAGTAAGAATTCAATTTTAAGAATGTTCATCGATCAAGCCGAACATGAAAACATTACAAGTTCCTATATACGTGCCTCTTCTCTGCTTTTCACATTTCTTACGATTCAGAGTAAGGTATTGTGATATGGCTTTAATAGTAAGAATTCAATTTTAAGAATGTTCATCGATCAAGCCGAACATGAAAACATTACAAGTTCCTATATACGTGCCTATTCTCTGCTTTTCACATTTCTTACGATTCAGAGTAAGGTATTGTGATATGGCTTTAATAGTAAGAATTCAATTTTAAGAATGTTCATCGATCAAGCCGAACATGAAAACATTACAAGTTCCTATATACGTGCCTATTCTCTGCTTTTCACATTTCTTAGGATTCAGAGTAAGGTATTGTAATATGGCTTTAATAGTAAGAATTCAATTTTAAGAATGTTCATCGATCAAGCCGAACATGAAAACATTACAAGTTCCTATATACGTGCCTATTCTCTGCTTTTCACATTTCTTAGGATTCAGAGTAAGGTATTGTGATATGGCTTTAATAGTAAGAATTCAATTTTAAGAATGTTCATCGATCAAGCCGAACATGAAAACATTACAAGTTCCTATATACGTGCCTATTCTCTGCTTTTCACATTTCTTAGGATTCAGAGTAAGGTATTGTAATATGGCTTTAATAGTAAGAATTCAATTTTAAGAATGTTCATCGATCAAGCCGAACATGAAAACATTACAAGTTCCTATATACGTGCCTATTCTCTGCTTTTCACATTTCTTAGGATTCAGAGTAAGGTATTGTGATATGGCTTTAATAGTAAGAATTCAATTTTAAGAATGTTCATCGATCAAGCCGAACATGAAAACATTACAAGTTCCTATATACGTGCCTATTCTCTGCTTTTCACATTTCTTAGGATTCAGAGTAAGGTATTGTAATATGGCTTTAATAGTAAGAATTCAATTTTAAGAATGTTCATCGATCAAGCCGAACATGAAAACATTACAAGTTCCTATATACGTGCCTATTCTCTGCTTTTCACATTTCTTAGGATTCAGAGTAAGGTATTGTGATATGGCTTTAATAGTAAGAATTCAATTTTAAGAATGTTCATCGATCAAGCCGAACATGAAAACATTACAAGTTCCTATATACGTGCCTATTCTCTGCTTTTCACATTTCTTAGGATTCAGAGTAAGGTATTGTAATATGGCTTTAATAGTAAGAATTCAATTTTAAGAATGTTCATCGATCAAGCCGAACATGAAAACATTACAAGTTCCTATATACGTGCCTATTCTCTGCTTTTCACATTTCTTACGATTCAGAGTAAGGTATTGTGATATGGCTTTAATAGTAAGAATTCAATTTTAAGAATGTTCATCGATCAAGCCGAACATGAAAACATTACAAGTTCCTATATACGTGCCTCTTCTCTGCTTTTCACATTTCTTACGATTCAGAGTAAGGTATTGTGATATGGCTTTAATAGTAAGAATTCAATTTTAAGAATGTTCATCGATCAAGCCGAACATGAAAACATTACAAGTTCCTATATACGTGCCTATTCTCTGCTTTTCACATTTCTTACGATTCAGAGTAAGGTATTGTGATATGGCTTTAATAGTAAGAATTCAATTTTAAGAATGTTCATCGATCAAGCCGAACATGAAAACATTACAAGTTCCTATATACGTGCCTATTCTCTGCTTTTCACATTTCTTACGATTCAGAGTAAGGTATTGTGATATGGCTTTAATAGTAAGAATTCAATTTTAAGAATGTTCATCGATCAAGCCGAACATGAAAACATTACAAGTTCCTATATACGTGCCTCTTCTCTGCTTTTCACATTTCTTACGATTCAGAGTAAGGTATTGTGATATGGCTTTAATAGTAAGAATTCAATTTTAAGAATGTTCATCGATCAAGCCGAACATGAAAACATTACAAGTTCCTATATACGTGCCTATTCTCTGCTTTTCACATTTCTTACGATTCAGAGTAAGGTATTGTGATATGGCTTTAATAGTAAGAATTCAATTTTAAGAATGTTCATCGATCAAGCCGAACATGAAAACATTACAAGTTCCTATATACGTGCCTATTCTCTGCTTTTCACATTTCTTAGGATTCAGAGTAAGGTATTGTGATATGGCTTTAATAGTAAGAATTCAATTTTAAGAATGTTCATCGATCAAGCCGAACATGAAAACATTACAAGTTCCTATATACGTGCCTATTCTCTGCTTTTCACATTTCTTAGGATTCAGAGTAAGGTATTGTAATATGGCTTTAATAGTAAGAATTCAATTTTAAGAATGTTCATCGATCAAGCCGAACATGAAAACATTACAAGTTCCTATATACGTGCCTATTCTCTGCTTTTCACATTTCTTAGGATTCAGAGTAAGGTATTGTGATATGGCTTTAATAGTAAGAATTCAATTTTAAGAATGTTCATCGATCAAGCCGAACATGAAAACATTACAAGTTCCTATATACGTGCCTATTCTCTGCTTTCCACATTTCTTAGGATTCAGAGTAAGGTATTGTAATATGGCTTTAATAGTAAGAATTCAATTTTAAGAATGTTCATCGATCAAGCCGAACATGAAAACATTACAAGTTCCTATATACGTGCCTATTCTCTGCTTTTCACATTTCTTACGATTCAGAGTAAGGTATTGTGATATGGCTTTAATAGTAAGAATTCAATTTTAAGAATGTTCATCGATCAAGCCGAACATGAAAACATTACAAGTTCCTATATACGTGCCTCTTCTCTGCTTTTCACATTTCTTACGATTCAGAGTAAGGTATTGTGATATGGCTTTAATAGTAAGAATTCAATTTTAAGAATGTTCATCGATCAAGCCGAACATGAAAACATTACAAGTTCCTATATACGTGCCTATTCTCTGCTTTTCACATTTCTTAGGATTCAGAGTAAGGTATTGTGATATGGCTTTAATAGTAAGAATTCAATTTTAAGAATGTTCATCGATCAAGCCGAACATGAAAACATTACAAGTTCCTATATACGTGCCTATTCTCTGCTTTTCACATTTCTTACGATTCAGAGTAAGGTATTGTGATATGGCTTTAATAGTAAGAATTCAATTTTAAGAATGTTCATCGATCAAGCCGAACATGAAAACATTACAAGTTCCTATATACGTGCCTATTCTCTGCTTTTCACATTTCTTACGATTCAGAGTAAGGTATTGTGATATGGCTTTAATAGTAAGAATTCAATTTTAAGAATGTTCATCGATCAAGCCGAACATGAAAACATTACAAGTTCCTATATACGTGCCTATTCTCTGCTTTTCACATTTCTTAGGATTCAGAGTAAGGTATTGTGATATGGCTTTAATAGTAAGAATTCAATTTTAAGAATGTTCATCGATCAAGCCGAACATGAAAACATTACAAGTTCCTATATACGTGCCTATTCTCTGCTTTTCACATTTCTTACGATTCAGAGTAAGGTATTGTGATATGGCTTTAATAGTAAGAATTCAATTTTAAGAATGTTCATCGATCAAGCCGAACATGAAAACATTACAAGTTCCTATATACGTGCCTATTCTCTGCTTTTCACATTTCTTACGATTCAGAGTAAGGTATTGTGATATGGCTTTAATAGTAAGAATTCAATTTTAAGAATGTTCATCGATCAAGCCGAACATGAAAACATTACAAGTTCCTATATACGTGCCTCTTCTCTGCTTTTCACATTTCTTACGATTCAGAGTAAGGTATTGTGATATGGCTTTAATAGTAAGAATTCAATTTTAAGAATGTTCATCGATCAAGCCGAACATGAAAACATTACAAGTTCCTATATACGTGCCTATTCTCTGCTTTTCACATTTCTTAGGATTCAGAGTAAGGTATTGTAATATGGCTTTAATAGTAAGAATTCAATTTTAAGAATGTTCATCGATCAAGCCGAACATGAAAACATTACAAGTTCCTATATACGTGCCTATTCTCTGCTTTTCACATTTCTTACGATTCAGAGTAAGGTATTGTGATATGGCTTTAATAGTAAGAATTCAATTTTAAGAATGTTCATCGATCAAGCCGAACATGAAAACATTACAAGTTCCTATATACGTGCCTCTTCTCTGCTTTTCACATTTCTTACGATTCAGAGTAAGGTATTGTGATATGGCTTTAATAGTAAGAATTCAATTTTAAGAATGTTCATCGATCAAGCCGAACATGAAAACATTACAAGTTCCTATATACGTGCCTATTCTCTGCTTTTCACATTTCTTACGATTCAGAGTAAGGTATTGTGATATGGCTTTAATAGTAAGAATTCAATTTTAAGAATGTTCATCGATCAAGCCGAACATGAAAACATTACAAGTTCCTATATACGTGCCTATTCTCTGCTTTTCACATTTCTTAGGATTCAGAGTAAGGTATTGTAATATGGCTTTAATAGTAAGAATTCAATTTTAAGAATGTTCATCGATCAAGCCGAACATGAAAACATTACAAGTTCCTATATACGTGCCTATTCTCTGCTTTTCACATTTCTTAGGATTCAGAGTAAGGTATTGTGATATGGCTTTAATAGTAAGAATTCAATTTTAAGAATGTTCATCGATCAAGCCGAACATGAAAACATTACAAGTTCCTATATACGTGCCTATTCTCTGCTTTTCACATTTCTTAGGATTCAGAGTAAGGTATTGTAATATGGCTTTAATAGTAAGAATTCAATTTTAAGAATGTTCATCGATCAAGCCGAACATGAAAACATTACAAGTTCCTATATACGTGCCTATTCTCTGCTTTTCACATTTCTTAGGATTCAGAGTAAGGTATTGTGATATGGCTTTAATAGTAAGAATTCAATTTTAAGAATGTTCATCGATCAAGCCGAACATGAAAACATTACAAGTTCCTATATACGTGCCTATTCTCTGCTTTTCACATTTCTTAGGATTCAGAGTAAGGTATTGTAATATGGCTTTAATAGTAAGAATTCAATTTTAAGAATGTTCATCGATCAAGCCGAACATGAAAACATTACAAGTTCCTATATACGTGCCTATTCTCTGCTTTTCACATTTCTTAGGATTCAGAGTAAGGTATTGTGATATGGCTTTAATAGTAAGAATTCAATTTTAAGAATGTTCATCGATCAAGCCGAACATGAAAACATTACAAGTTCCTATATACGTGCCTATTCTCTGCTTTTCACATTTCTTAGGATTCAGAGTAAGGTATTGTAATATGGCTTTAATAGTAAGAATTCAATTTTAAGAATGTTCATCGATCAAGCCGAACATGAAAACATTACAAGTTCCTATATACGTGCCTATTCTCTGCTTTTCACATTTCTTACGATTCAGAGTAAGGTATTGTGATATGGCTTTAATAGTAAGAATTCAATTTTAAGAATGTTCATCGATCAAGCCGAACATGAAAACATTACAAGTTCCTATATACGTGCCTCTTCTCTGCTTTTCACATTTCTTACGATTCAGAGTAAGGTATTGTGATATGGCTTTAATAGTAAGAATTCAATTTTAAGAATGTTCATCGATCAAGCCGAACATGAAAACATTACAAGTTCCTATATACGTGCCTATTCTCTGCTTTTCACATTTCTTACGATTCAGAGTAAGGTATTGTGATATGGCTTTAATAGTAAGAATTCAATTTTAAGAATGTTCATCGATCAAGCCGAACATGAAAACATTACAAGTTCCTATATACGTGCCTATTCTCTGCTTTTCACATTTCTTACGATTCAGAGTAAGGTATTGTGATATGGCTTTATTAGTAAGAATTCAATTTTAAGAATGTTCATCGATCAAGCCGAACATGAAAACATTACAAGTTCCTATATACGTGCCTATTCTCTGCTTTTCACATTTCTTACGATTCAGAGTAAGGTATTGTGATATGGCTTTAATAGTAAGAATTCAATTTTAAGAATGTTCATCGATCAAGCCGAACATGAAAACATTACAAGTTCCTATATACGTGCCTATTCTCTGCTTTTCACATTTCTTACGATTCAGAGTAAGGTATTGTGATATGGCTTTAATAGTAAGAATTCAATTTTAAGAATGTTCATCGATCAAGCCGAACATGAAAACATTACAAGTTCCTATATACGTGCCTATTCTCTGCTTTTCACATTTCTTAGGATTCAGAGTAAGGTATTGTAATATGGCTTTAATAGTAAGAATTCAATTTTAAGAATGTTCATCGATCAAGCCGAACATGAAAACATTACAAGTTCCTATATACGTGCCTATTCTCTGCTTTTCACATTTCTTAGGATTCAGAGTAAGGTATTGTAATATGGCTTTAATAGTAAGAATTCAATTTTAAGAATGTTCATCGATCAAGCCGAACATGAAAACATTACAAGTTCCTATATACGTGCCTATTCTCTGCTTTTCACATTTCTTAGGATTCAGAGTAAGGTATTGTGATATGGCTTTAATAGTAAGAATTCAATTTTAAGAATAATCATCGATCAAGCCGAACATGAAAACATTACAAGTTCCTATATACGTGCCTATTCTCTGCTTTTCACATTTCTTAGGATTCAGAGTAAGGTATTGTAATATGGCTTTAATAGTAAGAATTCAATTTTAAGAATGTTCATCGATCAAGCCGAACATGAAAACATTACAAGTTCCTATATACGTGCCTATTCTCTGCTTTTCACATTTCTTACGATTCAGAGTAAGGTATTGTGATATGGCTTTAATAGTAAGAATTCAATTTTAAGAATGTTCATCGATCAAGCCGAACATGAAAACATTACAAGTTCCTATATACGTGCCTCTTCTCTGCTTTTCACATTTCTTACGATTCAGAGTAAGGTATTGTGATATGGCTTTAATAGTAAGAATTCAATTTTAAGAATGTTCATCGATCAAGCCGAACATGAAAACATTACAAGTTCCTATATACGTGCCTATTCTCTGCTTTTCACATTTCTTAGGATTCAGAGTAAGGTATTGTAATATGGCTTTAATAGTAAGAATTCAATTTTAAGAATGTTCATCGATCAAGCCGAACATGAAAACATTACAAGTTCCTATATACGTGCCTCTTCTCTGCTTTTCACATTTCTTACGATTCAGAGTAAGGTATTGTGATATGGCTTTAATAGTAAGAATTCAATTTTAAGAATGTTCATCGATCAAGCCGAACATGAAAACATTACAAGTTCCTATATACGTGCCTATTCTCTGCTTTTCACATTTCTTACGATTCAGAGTAAGGTATTGTGATATGGCTTTAATAGTAAGAATTCAATTTTAAGAATGTTCATCGATCAAGCCGAACATGAAAACATTACAAGTTCCTATATACGTGCCTCTTCTCTGCTTTTCACATTTCTTACGATTCAGAGTAAGGTATTGTGATATGGCTTTAATAGTAAGAATTCAATTTTAAGAATGTTCATCGATCAAGCCGAACATGAAAACATTACAAGTTCCTATATACGTGCCTATTCTCTGCTTTTCACATTTCTTAGGATTCAGAGTAAGGTATTGTAATATGGCTTTAATAGTAAGAATTCAATTTTAAGAATGTTCATCGATCAAGCCGAACATGAAAACATTACAAGTTCCTATATACGTGCCTATTCTCTGCTTTTCACATTTCTTACGATTCAGAGTAAGGTATTGTGATATGGCTTTAATAGTAAGAATTCAATTTTAAGAATGTTCATCGATCAAGCCGAACATGAAAACATTACAAGTTCCTATATACGTGCCTCTTCTCTGCTTTTCACATTTCTTACGATTCAGAGTAAGGTATTGTGATATGGCTTTAATAGTAAGAATTCAATTTTAAGAATGTTCATCGATCAAGCCGAACATGAAAACATTACAAGTTCCTATATACGTGCCTATTCTCTGCTTTTCACATTTCTTACGATTCAGAGTAAGGTATTGTGATATGGCTTTAATAGTAAGAATTCAATTTTAAGAATGTTCATCGATCAAGCCGAACATGAAAACATTACAAGTTCCTATATACGTGCCTATTCTCTGCTTTTCACATTTCTTAGGATTCAGAGTAAGGTATTGTAATATGGCTTTAATAGTAAGAATTCAATTTTAAGAATGTTCATCGATCAAGCCGAACATGAAAACATTACAAGTTCCTATATACGTGCCTATTCTCTGCTTTTCACATTTCTTACGATTCAGAGTAAGGTATTGTGATATGGCTTTAATAGTAAGAATTCAATTTTAAGAATGTTCATCGATCAAGCCGAACATGAAAACATTACAAGTTCCTATATACGTGCCTATTCTCTGCTTTTCACATTTCTTAGGATTCAGAGTAAGGTATTGTAATATGGCTTTAATAGTAAGAATTCAATTTTAAGAATGTTCATCGATCAAGCCGAACATGAAAACATTACAAGTTCCTATATACGTGCCTATTCTCTGCTTTTCACATTTCTTAGGATTCAGAGTAAGGTATTGTGATATGGCTTTAATAGTAAGAATTCAATTTTAAGAATGTTCATCGATCAAGCCGAACATGAAAACATTACAAGTTCCTATATACGTGCCTATTCTCTGCTTTTCACATTTCTTAGGATTCAGAGTAAGGTATTGTAATATGGCTTTAATAGTAAGAATTCAATTTTAAGAATGTTCATCGATCAAGCCGAACATGAAAACATTACAAGTTCCTATATACGTGCCTATTCTCTGCTTTTCACATTTCTTAGGATTCAGAGTAAGGTATTGTGATATGGCTTTAATAGTAAGAATTCAATTTTAAGAATGTTCATCGATCAAGCCGAACATGAAAACATTACAAGTTCCTATATACGTGCCTATTCTCTGCTTTCCACATTTCTTAGGATTCAGAGTAAGGTATTGTAATATGGCTTTAATAGTAAGAATTCAATTTTAAGAATGTTCATCGATCAAGCCGAACATGAAAACATTACAAGTTCCTATATACGTGCCTATTCTCTGCTTTTCACATTTCTTACGATTCAGAGTAAGGTATTGTGATATGGCTTTAATAGTAAGAATTCAATTTTAAGAATGTTCATCGATCAAGCCGAACATGAAAACATTACAAGTTCCTATATACGTGCCTCTTCTCTGCTTTTCACATTTCTTACGATTCAGAGTAAGGTATTGTGATATGGCTTTAATAGTAAGAATTCAATTTTAAGAATGTTCATCGATCAAGCCGAACATGAAAACATTACAAGTTCCTATATACGTGCCTCTTCTCTGCTTTTCACATTTCTTACGATTCAGAGTAAGGTATTGTGATATGGCTTTAATAGTAAGAATTCAATTTTAAGAATGTTCATCGATCAAGCCGAACATGAAAACATTACAAGTTCCTATATACGTGCCTATTCTCTGCTTTTCACATTTCTTAGGATTCAGAGTAAGGTATTGTGATATGGCTTTAATAGTAAGAATTCAATTTTAAGAATGTTCATCGATCAAGCCGAACATGAAAACATTACAAGTTCCTATATACGTGCCTATTCTCTGCTTTTCACATTTCTTACGATTCAGAGTAAGGTATTGTGATATGGCTTTAATAGTAAGAATTCAATTTTAAGAATGTTCATCGATCAAGCCGAACATGAAAACATTACAAGTTCCTATATACGTGCCTATTCTCTGCTTTTCACATTTCTTACGATTCAGAGTAAGGTATTGTGATATGGCTTTAATAGTAAGAATTCAATTTTAAGAATGTTCATCGATCAAGCCGAACATGAAAACATTACAAGTTCCTATATACGTGCCTATTCTCTGCTTTTCACATTTCTTAGGATTCAGAGTAAGGTATTGTAATATGGCTTTAATAGTAAGAATTCAATTTTAAGAATGTTCATCGATCAAGCCGAACATGAAAACATTACAAGTTCCTATATACGTGCCTATTCTCTGCTTTTCACATTTCTTAGGATTCAGAGTAAGGTATTGTGATATGGCTTTAATAGTAAGAATTCAATTTTAAGAATGTTCATCGATCAAGCCGAACATGAAAACATTACAAGTTCCTATATACGTGCCTATTCTCTGCTTTTCACATTTCTTAGGATTCAGAGTAAGGTATTGTAATATGGCTTTAATAGTAAGAATTCAATTTTAAGAATGTTCATCGATCAAGCCGAACATGAAAACATTACAAGTTCCTATATACGTGCCTATTCTCTGCTTTTCACATTTCTTACGATTCAGAGTAAGGTATTGTGATATGGCTTTAATAGTAAGAATTCAATTTTAAGAATGTTCATCGATCAAGCCGAACATGAAAACATTACAAGTTCCTATATACGTGCCTCTTCTCTGCTTTTCACATTTCTTACGATTCAGAGTAAGGTATTGTGATATGGCTTTAATAGTAAGAATTCAATTTTAAGAATGTTCATCGATCAAGCCGAACATGAAAACATTACAAGTTCCTATATACGTGCCTATTCTCTGCTTTTCACATTTCTTACGATTCAGAGTAAGGTATTGTGATATGGCTTTAATAGTAAGAATTCAATTTTAAGAATGTTCATCGATCAAGCCGAACATGAAAACATTACAAGTTCCTATATACGTGCCTATTCTCTGCTTTTCACATTTCTTACGATTCAGAGTAAGGTATTGTGATATGGCTTTAATAGTAAGAATTCAATTTTAAGAATGTTCATCGATCAAGCCGAACATGAAAACATTACAAGTTCCTATATACGTGCCTCTTCTCTGCTTTTCACATTTCTTACGATTCAGAGTAAGGTATTGTGATATGGCTTTAATAGTAAGAATTCAATTTTAAGAATGTTCATCGATCAAGCCGAACATGAAAACATTACAAGTTCCTATATACGTGCCTATTCTCTGCTTTTCACATTTCTTACGATTCAGAGTAAGGTATTGTGATATGGCTTTAATAGTAAGAATTCAATTTTAAGAATGTTCATCGATCAAGCCGAACATGAAAACATTACAAGTTCCTATATACGTGCCTCTTCTCTGCTTTTCACATTTCTTACGATTCAGAGTAAGGTATTGTGATATGGCTTTAATAGTAAGAATTCAATTTTAAGAATGTTCATCGATCAAGCCGAACATGAAAACATTACAAGTTCCTATATACGTGCCTATTCTCTGCTTTTCACATTTCTTACGATTCAGAGTAAGGTATTGTGATATGGCTTTAATAGTAAGAATTCAATTTTAAGAATGTTCATCGATCAAGCCGAACATGAAAACATTACAAGTTCCTATATACGTGCCTCTTCTCTGCTTTTCACATTTCTTACGATTCAGAGTAAGGTATTGTGATATGGCTTTAATAGTAAGAATTCAATTTTAAGAATGTTCATCGATCAAGCCGAACATGAAAACATTACAAGTTCCTATATACGTGCCTATTCTCTGCTTTTCACATTTCTTAGGATTCAGAGTAAGGTATTGTAATATGGCTTTAATAGTAAGAATTCAATTTTAAGAATGTTCATCGATCAAGCCGAACATGAAAACATTACAAGTTCCTATATACGTGCCTATTCTCTGCTTTTCACATTTCTTAGGATTCAGAGTAAGGTATTGTAATATGGCTTTAATAGTAAGAATTCAATTTTAAGAATGTTCATCGATCAAGCCGAACATGAAAACATTACAAGTTCCTATATACGTGCCTATTCTCTGCTTTTCACATTTCTTAGGATTCAGAGTAAGGTATTGTGATATGGCTTTAATAGTAAGAATTCAATTTTAAGAATGTTCATCGATCAAGCCGAACATGAAAACATTACAAGTTCCTATATACGTGCCTATTCTCTGCTTTTCACATTTCTTAGGATTCAGAGTAAGGTATTGTAATATGGCTTTAATAGTAAGAATTCAATTTTAAGAATGTTCATCGATCAAGCCGAACATGAAAACATTACAAGTTCCTATATACGTGCCTATTCTCTGCTTTTCACATTTCTTACGATTCAGAGTAAGGTATTGTGATATGGCTTTAATAGTAAGAATTCAATTTTAAGAATGTTCATCGATCAAGCCGAACATGAAAACATTACAAGTTCCTATATACGTGCCTCTTCTCTGCTTTTCACATTTCTTACGATTCAGAGTAAGGTATTGTGATATGGCTTTAATAGTAAGAATTCAATTTTAAGAATGTTCATCGATCAAGCCGAACATGAAAACATTACAAGTTCCTATATACGTGCCTATTCTCTGCTTTTCACATTTCTTAGGATTCAGAGTAAGGTATTGTAATATGGCTTTAATAGTAAGAATTCAATTTTAAGAATGTTCATCGATCAAGCCGAACATGAAAACATTACAAGTTCCTATATACGTGCCTCTTCTCTGCTTTTCACATTTCTTACGATTCAGAGTAAGGTATTGTGATATGGCTTTAATAGTAAGAATTCAATTTTAAGAATGTTCATCGATCAAGCCGAACATGAAAACATTACAAGTTCCTATATACGTGCCTATTCTCTGCTTTTCACATTTCTTACGATTCAGAGTAAGGTATTGTGATATGGCTTTAATAGTAAGAATTCAATTTTAAGAATGTTCATCGATCAAGCCGAACATGAAAACATTACAAGTTCCTATATACGTGCCTCTTCTCTGCTTTTCACATTTCTTACGATTCAGAGTAAGGTATTGTGATATGGCTTTAATAGTAAGAATTCAATTTTAAGAATGTTCATCGATCAAGCCGAACATGAAAACATTACAAGTTCCTATATACGTGCCTATTCTCTGCTTTTCACATTTCTTAGGATTCAGAGTAAGGTATTGTAATATGGCTTTAATAGTAAGAATTCAATTTTAAGAATGTTCATCGATCAAGCCGAACATGAAAACATTACAAGTTCCTATATACGTGCCTATTCTCTGCTTTTCACATTTCTTACGATTCAGAGTAAGGTATTGTGATATGGCTTTATTAGTAAGAATTCAATTTTAAGAATGTTCATCGATCAAGCCGAACATGAAAACATTACAAGTTCCTATATACGTGCCTCTTCTCTGCTTTTCACATTTCTTAGGATTCAGAGTAAGGTATTGTGATATGGCTTTAATAGTAAGAATTCAATTTTAAGAATGTTCATCGATCAAGCCGAACATGAAAACATTACAAGTTCCTATATACGTGCCTATTCTCTGCTTTTCACATTTCTTACGATTCAGAGTAAGGTATTGTGATATGGCTTTAATAGTAAGAATTCAATTTTAAGAATGTTCATCGATCAAGCCGAACATGAAAACATTACAAGTTCCTATATACGTGCCTATTCTCTGCTTTTCACATTTCTTAGGATTCAGAGTAAGGTATTGTAATATGGCTTTAATAGTAAGAATTCAATTTTAAGAATGTTCATCGATCAAGCCGAACATGAAAACATTACAAGTTCCTATATACGTGCCTATTCTCTGCTTTTCACATTTCTTAGGATTCAGAGTAAGGTATTGTGATATGGCTTTATTAGTAAGAATTCAATTTTAAGAATGTTCATCGATCAAGCCGAACATGAAAACATTACAAGTTCCTATATACGTGCCTATTCTCTGCTTTTCACATTTCTTAGGATTCAGAGTAAGGTATTGTAATATGGCTTTAATAGTAAGAATTCAATTTTAAGAATGTTCATCGATCAAGCCGAACATGAAAACATTACAAGTTCCTATATACGTGCCTATTCTCTGCTTTTCACATTTCTTAGGATTCAGAGTAAGGTATTGTGATATGGCTTTAATAGTAAGAATTCAATTTTAAGAATAATCATCGATCAAGCCGAACATGAAAACATTACAAGTTCCTATATACGTGCCTATTCTCTGCTTTCCACATTTCTTAGGATTCAGAGTAAGGTATTGTAATATGGCTTTAATAGTAAGAATTCAATTTTAAGAATGTTCATCGATCAAGCCGAACATGAAAACATTACAAGTTCCTATATACGTGCCTATTCTCTGCTTTTCACATTTCTTACGATTCAGAGTAAGGTATTGTGATATGGCTTTAATAGTAAGAATTCAATTTTAAGAATAATCATCGATCAAGCCGAACATGAAAACATTACAAGTTCCTATATACGTGCCTATTCTCTGCTTTCCACATTTCTTAGGATTCAGAGTAAGGTATTGTAATATGGCTTTAATAGTAAGAATTCAATTTTAAGAATGTTCATCGATCAAGCCGAACATGAAAACATTACAAGTTCCTATATACGTGCCTATTCTCTGCTTTTCACATTTCTTACGATTCAGAGTAAGGTATTGTGATATGGCTTTAATAGTAAGAATTCAATTTTAAGAATGTTCATCGATCAAGCCGAACATGAAAACATTACAAGTTCCTATATACGTGCCTCTTCTCTGCTTTTCACATTTCTTACGATTCAGAGTAAGGTATTGTAATATGGCTTTAATAGTAAGAATTCAATTTTAAGAATGTTCATCGATCAAGCCGAACATGAAAACATTACAAGTTCCTATATACGTGCCTCTTCTCTGCTTTTCACATTTCTTACGATTCAGAGTAAGGTATTGTGATATGGCTTTAATAGTAAGAATTCAATTTTAAGAATGTTCATCGATCAAGCCGAACATGAAAACATTACAAGTTCCTATATACGTGCCTATTCTCTGCTTTTCACATTTCTTAGGATTCAGAGTAAGGTATTGTGATATGGCTTTAATAGTAAGAATTCAATTTTAAGAATGTTCATCGATCAAGCCGAACATGAAAACATTACAAGTTCCTATATACGTGCCTCTTCTCTGCTTTTCACATTTCTTACGATTCAGAGTAAGGTATTGTGATATGGCTTTAATAGTAAGAATTCAATTTTAAGAATGTTCATCGATCAAGCCGAACATGAAAACATTACAAGTTCCTATATACGTGCCTATTCTCTGCTTTTCACATTTCTTACGATTCAGAGTAAGGTATTGTGATATGGCTTTAATAGTAAGAATTCAATTTTAAGAATGTTCATCGATCAAGCCGAACATGAAAACATTACAAGTTCCTATATACGTGCCTATTCTCTGCTTTTCACATTTCTTAGGATTCAGAGTAAGGTATTGTAATATGGCTTTAATAGTAAGAATTCAATTTTAAGAATGTTCATCGATCAAGCCGAACATGAAAACATTACAAGTTCCTATATACGTGCCTATTCTCTGCTTTTCACATTTCTTACGATTCAGAGTAAGGTATTGTGATATGGCTTTAATAGTAAGAATTCAATTTTAAGAATGTTCATCGATCAAGCCGAACATGAAAACATTACAAGTTCCTATATACGTGCCTATTCTCTGCTTTTCACATTTCTTAGGATTCAGAGTAAGGTATTGTAATATGGCTTTAATAGTAAGAATTCAATTTTAAGAATGTTCATCGATCAAGCCGAACATGAAAACATTACAAGTTCCTATATACGTGCCTATTCTCTGCTTTTCACATTTCTTACGATTCAGAGTAAGGTATTGTGATATGGCTTTAATAGTAAGAATTCAATTTTAAGAATGTTCATCGATCAAGCCGAACATGAAAACATTACAAGTTCCTATATACGTGCCTCTTCTCTGCTTTTCACATTTCTTACGATTCAGAGTAAGGTATTGTGATATGGCTTTAATAGTAAGAATTCAATTTTAAGAATGTTCATCGATCAAGCCGAACATGAAAACATTACAAGTTCCTATATACGTGCCTATTCTCTGCTTTTCACATTTCTTAGGATTCAGAGTAAGGTATTGTAATATGGCTTTAATAGTAAGAATTCAATTTTAAGAATGTTCATCGATCAAGCCGAACATGAAAACATTACAAGTTCCTATATACGTGCCTATTCTCTGCTTTTCACATTTCTTAGGATTCAGAGTAAGGTATTGTGATATGGCTTTATTAGTAAGAATTCAATTTTAAGAATGTTCATCGATCAAGCCGAACATGAAAACATTACAAGTTCCTATATACGTGCCTCTTCTCTGCTTTTCACATTTCTTACGATTCAGAGTAAGGTATTGTGATATGGCTTTAATAGTAAGAATTCAATTTTAAGAATGTTCATCGATCAAGCCGAACATGAAAACATTACAAGTTCCTATATACGTGCCTATTCTCTGCTTTTCACATTTCTTACGATTCAGAGTAAGGTATTGTGATATGGCTTTAATAGTAAGAATTCAATTTTAAGAATGTTCATCGATCAAGCCGAACATGAAAACATTACAAGTTCCTATATACGTGCCTCTTCTCTGCTTTTCACATTTCTTACGATTCAGAGTAAGGTATTGTGATATGGCTTTAATAGTAAGAATTCAATTTTAAGAATGTTCATCGATCAAGCCGAACATGAAAACATTACAAGTTCCTATATACGTGCCTATTCTCTGCTTTTCACATTTCTTACGATTCAGAGTAAGGTATTGTGATATGGCTTTAATAGTAAGAATTCAATTTTAAGAATGTTCATCGATCAAGCCGAACATGAAAACATTACAAGTTCCTATATACGTGCCTCTTCTCTGCTTTTCACATTTCTTACGATTCAGAGTAAGGTATTGTGATATGGCTTTAATAGTAAGAATTCAATTTTAAGAATGTTCATCGATCAAGCCGAACATGAAAACATTACAAGTTCCTATATACGTGCCTATTCTCTGCTTTTCACATTTCTTAGGATTCAGAGTAAGGTATTGTAATATGGCTTTAATAGTAAGAATTCAATTTTAAGAATGTTCATCGATCAAGCCGAACATGAAAACATTACAAGTTCCTATATACGTGCCTATTCTCTGCTTTTCACATTTCTTACGATTCAGAGTAAGGTATTGTGATATGGCTTTAATAGTAAGAATTCAATTTTAAGAATGTTCATCGATCAAGCCGAACATGAAAACATTACAAGTTCCTATATACGTGCCTCTTCTCTGCTTTTCACATTTCTTACGATTCAGAGTAAGGTATTGTGATATGGCTTTAATAGTAAGAATTCAATTTTAAGAATGTTCATCGATCAAGCCGAACATGAAAACATTACAAGTTCCTATATACGTGCCTATTCTCTGCTTTTCACATTTCTTACGATTCAGAGTAAGGTATTGTAATATGGCTTTAATAGTAAGAATTCAATTTTAAGAATGGAGAATTGCATAATGGTGTTGTACTCCAAAATCAGTGTCTATGAAAATACCATAGTATTTCGGAACCCAAATCATGCATACTATTTGTTATCTTTAGCTGTGCCATCCCCCATACCCAATGCGTGGGACATAGCTGAAGATACAACTGAGAGCTCGGCACAAAATTACCACAAAACACACCGAAACTGTGTGATATGTAAACGCACCCATCAGCAGGGGCGGTGTGATTCACGTAACGTTTCGTAAAACCACTCCATCTTTCACCTTGAAGAATTAGTTTTTACTATAATTGAAATTTGGTTTAATAAGAGTTTTATTTAATTTAATTTCTTTCACGCTTTGTTATCCTTTCCTACGGAGATCAGTTAGTAAATCTCTAAACATCTAATTTTGTTAAGGCAGTTATAGACCTCCATTTCAATTAAATAAGGATAACTTACACCCCGCTGTTATGGACCGATAGGCTATACATCGCCTATTTGAAGTAAAAAGCAGAGTATAGACTCTGGTAGGAAAGCGGGTAGACATGTAGAAATATTTGAGAAAGACAAGAAAGAACTCGCTGATATCGTGGCAAAATCTTAGACCATACCAGAGCACAGTATGTACATCAAGAGGGAAGTAAGAGATTACCTTATTTTTACCAAAGGGGCGAAAGTCCCAAGAATGCAGGCTGAGTCTTCGTTCACATGTGAAGGCGTTGATATTCGACTTTTTATCTGTATGTCGGCGTAGCAAATAATGATGGACCATTCGAAAAAAATGATTTATTCAAAACGAATTACTTCCCCATTATTTATGAATAATTCGCTCCCAGCCCTGTTAATGATCATTCAATCTACCGTTATTATGGTACACCGAAGACGTAGACAATGTAATGTCTTCCGCCCGCGTGAATTCGGAAATGAATTCCCATTAAGAAAAGTTACGTACAGAATTAGTAGGTGCCAACCCCTATGCAAATGAAACATCAGCAAACAGCTACGAAGAAATGGCGAAATTGAAGATTGAGAAATATTCATGAATGCCGTTCATTTGAAAAATATGGTCGAATCATTCGCCGTGAATAACGAAGACATTGCGTTCTTTCGAGCAGTGGGTCGACGTTCGTGACTGCCATTGAGATAACCTCAGGTTCGACCCTGGGCAGGTACGATCGTTCGAACCACTAAATACCCGCCGTGCTTTGGATGGGCACGTTAAGCCGTCGAACCGCGGGTACTGGTCCCCGGTAATAAATAATGTTTCTACCTCGCTTCCGTGCCCCTTTCCTATCTGGCACTGTAGTCCAAATCTCACAGCTTCCTATTTCTAAGGGTTGTTTAAGACCTGGGATACGACACTCCCTTCCTAAAATCTTCTACGAATGATCTGATCTGATCTGAAACGCGTAGGGCTTCACTTTTATGGTGGTACGATCTGCCACCATTTTTACCGACGCCGTCTCCTCAAGCCCTTTTTCTTCCCACTCTGATCTATGAGAGGATAGAAAAAGAGATTGAGGAGAGGGCGTCGGTAAAAATGGTTGGGGATCGGCGATTGACATCTCTCCTTCAAAACTGCAAGGTTGAGTTTTTCACTTTCCCCTTCCGACAGGAAAACCGCTCCGCTCCGTGGTGTCATTAAAGGACTTGGATTGGGTGTCCCAGTGGATAACTTCAGGGAACAGTTGCGGTATTCCTTTGCCGTCGCAAACAGGATCTTCCACCTGTCATAATTCAGATCGCTACACTGAATAAAGCAGGAACATCTTCCGGTTGGTATCTCTCCTTGGGATTGCAGTTTTAGTTGAACCCTACCGAACTAAGGGCAGGATACAGCAGTGCTTCAACTGCCAAAGCTTCGGTCATGCCATGTCCAACTGCAGACAAAAGCAAATATGTGTACACTGCTGCAAGGATCATTGCAGCAGCGAGTGCACGGCTGACAAGAAGACACAGCGTTCCTGTGTCAATTGCAGTGGTGAAGATGGGGCAAACTGACGTGGTTGCCCCATTTGCAGGCCGCTTGCCAACAAGCTGCCAAAAAACAACAGGCAGAAACCACAGCCGAAGCAGAAGAATATGTCAACAAAACGTTGGGCCCCAACTAAACCTGAAGCTGTTGACCCCAAACCGATAATAGATAATACCCCAGCTGCTTCCGAGTCTTCCACCTCTGCTACAAGCTCCAAGAGGAGGAAAAAGAAAGGCAAAAAGAACAAAAACAAGACTGCTGGTATACCAGCAAAAGTTACGCCTGCCCCTCAGGCGATAACAAAAGTGACTCCCCATCCTGCCACTACCGAGGTCACGGATCAAAAGCTGTTCTCAAAGCTTGTAGAGCGCATTGATTCCACTGTCCTCAAACGGGTTTTGGTTGCCTATCTGGCGGCTTAAGCCTGAGCTCCCGTGTCTAAGTGCGCATTATGAACAGTCTCAACATAATGTTTTGGAATGCGAACGGCATCAGGAATAAACTTGCTGAACTTGCAAGCTTCTGAAAGATCATGACATTAACGTTGCTCTTATCTGTGAGTCCAAACTCACACCTAGGATCAAGCGAGTCAGTGTAACGAACTACCAGGTGTTCCGGCAGGACAGAGATCCGGCCCTCTACAGGCAAGCAGCAGGAGGTAATGTCATTTTAGTCAGAAAGGTTTTAAGTGCATCCATCGCACCCTTCAAGGATCTCCAGGATGTTGAGGCACTGGCTGTTAAGCTAAAAACAAGCTCAGGTTTGCTTACATTAGTTTCCGTTTATAACAGTCCAGGGAAAGTACCTTCTGACGATGATCTTGACATCCTCTTTGGGGACGCCATTCCCACTGCAGTGGCTGGTGACTGGAATGCTAAACATCCTGACTGGTTATGTTGTTCAACTAATAGTGCTGGGGTGGCACTATTGCAATACATCAACAAGCTGGATCTTACAGTTGCAAGTCCGGCCCATCCAACTTGCACCCCGTAACACGGGGTTAGCGATGTCCTTGATTTTGCTGTCCTCCAGTTTGTGAGGCACTTTCATCAGGTCTCTGTGGTTTCTGGGCTTGACTCTGATCATGACCCAGTCTACAGAGATTAAACGGAGTCGCATCCACCCGGCGGACGATGATGATACCGATTTGAAGTTGTTCTAGGAAATTATTGCTCAGGTTGATCCACCTGCGGTGGGCACTAGTTCTCGCTCGAACGTCGACAGTGCGGTGGAGGAACTCACTCGTTGCATACAGGCAATGTTGGAACGATGCAGGAAGTCCTCAGCTCCTGCTCGACACACTTATGCACTTCCTCCACGCATTGTCCGGATGATCCGGGAGAAGAACAAGTTCCGGAGGATCTGGCAGCGGTCGAGATCTGTCGACGACAGGGTTAGCTATAACTCGTGTCGCGATCTCGTCATGGCAGAAATCCGTGCGTTCAGGGAACTTCAATGGAGCAAGTACCTTTTCAACGCTGGTCAACCTCGTTAGGATGATGTGTGGACCATCCTTTGGAAACTCCGGTGTACAAGACTGTCATACCGTCCATTCTCGGTCTACAGGGTTTGGTGTACGGTGATGACGAAAAGTCTGGTGTCCTTGCTGGTGCCCTGGAGGAGCAGTTGTCACTTCATGACATCCAAAATATAAGTCACACGGATAGGGTCATGGAGGCTTTAGTTATATACGGTCTTGATGATACAGACGAGGTCATCTCGCCTGTTAGTTACCTCGAGGTAACTCGTCTCATCAAAAAGCTAAAGGTGAAGAAAGCTCCCGGAAGAGATGGAGTTTCGGCAAGAGCTGCTCAACTGATCCCTGATAGCTGGATTCTGGTACTGGTGGAGATTTTCCACGGGTCTCTCTGGCTGAAGTATTTCCCCAGGGACTAGAAAAAAGCAGTGGTATTAGTGTTGTCCAAACCTGGAACCCATTGTATCTTACCTGTGAACTACCGTCCAATATCTCTCTTGCCCGTCCTGGGTAAGCTCCTTGTGAGAGTCATCCTCTCTCGGCTTCTTGAGTTCTGTGAAGCAAATGGTGTGATTCCTGACGAACAGGGTGGTTTCCGGTCGAAGCACGCTACGTCCCACCAGTTGATCAGACTTACAGAATTCCTTTCTGAAGAACGAGCAAAGAGCGAGTATTCCACGGCTGTCTTCCTGGACATCAGCAAGCCTTTTGACCGCGTTTGGCATAATGGTCACCTGCACAAGTTGCAGAAGCTTCGATTCCCTCGCCCACTTGTTGAACTGATTGGCTCGTACCTCAACAGCCGCAGGTTCACTGTTAAGATTAACAGTGAGCTTTCTTCGGAAAAGAAGATTCGGTCTGGTGTTCCTCAGAGTTCGGTTCTTGGACCAACGCTGTTCTCCATTTATCTGCACGACTTACCTAAACCCAAACAAGGGCAGGTCATGATGTACACAGATAATACATCAGTTGTCATCAGGTCCCTCAACAAAGGCAGAACAGTGAAGCTCCTCCAGGACTTTCTCTCTCAGCTGGTAACCAACTACATTGACTGGAGGATCAAGATCAATCCGTCTAAGAGCAGTGCTCTGATGTTTTTGGATCTCTCCAAGGAGTACCGAAACTCGTTATGTTTCAAGAGACAATTCCCAGGGCTACCTCCACTAAGTACCTGGGGCTCCAACTAGATTGTCGACTTTCGTGGGTGGCGAACACCAGCTACCGCACGAATAAAGCTAAACTATTTCTTTGACAGCTAGCTCCACTACTCCGCCAGAGAAGCTTCCTTACAACGCTGTACAAAACGGTTTTCAGGCTGGTGCTTACATACGCCTTCTCCATCTGGATCGGTATTAGTAGAAAATAGCAAGAGAGAATCGAGAAGGTGCAGAGCCAAGCACTTCGAATGATCGCTGGGGCTCTTTCTTTGACCTCACTTCGGAACCTGAGGAACAGACTTGGAATCGAGAAGGTACACGAGTTTTCCATCCGACTCGCCAGAAAGTTCTTCAAGAAAACGGAAACCCACCCAAATGAACTGGTTGGGGCGCGGTTGATTACAATCTCAGGGAAATCCTTAGGTATCCCAGACAGAACTAAGGCGATGATCGTTAACCACCCTTGACAGAGAGAGTAAGTATTTGAACACTGGTGGTTGTTAGAGAGACCACCACACCCTTCTTTTTAACACGTCGTTTGTAAAAAAAACGTGCTTCTGTTATCGGTTTGTCCATCCGTCCGTCCGTCTGTACCCACGATATCTCAGCAACTATTAGTCCGATTTGAAAAATTATTTTTGCATTGGGAAGCTTGAAATATGCAAAGGACGATCCTTTATTTCGTTTTTTTACGATGTACAATTTCGCCGGTAGAGAGCGTAAATGCAGATGATGTCGAATTCAAAAACACGTTTTATTCCACATATTTGCTTCTAAACATCCGATTGAAAAAAAAACTAAATCTCTCGATTCCATTTATGACGAAGAGTATTTTAGATATAGTTACTTTTTCAAAGTACGCATCGATTTTCAGCTAGGGAAGGAGGGGGGGGGAGTAAATTACATTTTCACCGATAACTCTTCTTCTAAAACTCCGATTTGAAAAATGTTTTCTTCAGCGGATACATCTCCTGATGGAAAATCTTTTGCATATAATTTCAAATGTTTGGTAAATAATACTTTAGCCACCAGGGGGCGTAAGTGTTAATTTTTGCGTCTGATGTATTTGCCATAAAATCAAAGCTCCTAAAATATCGATTAAAAAATTCTTTCGTGGACTGATGCCACTAACATTGGTAAACCTTTTCGGAATACTTTCTTCTTAAAATATTCTACAGTTTCTCCGCCAGGAGGCGTAGATATACATCTTATTTTTGTCAATATCTCTACTTCTAGGAGTCCGATTTGAACAATTCCTTCTTTTTGGATAGTGTTTTCCGTCTGACATGTTTTTCATATAATTTCAAAATTTTCAAGTAATTCATAGACTTTCCGCTAGGGGCGAAGCGATAAATTGCGTTTCCCTCTATATCTCTGCGTCTAAATCTCCGATTTGAAAAATTCTTTCTGCACCGGATACAGCTCCTGATGGGAAATCGTTTGCATATCATTTAGAATTTTTGTAAAAAAATAGTTTGGCCACGAGGGGACGAAAATCTTAATTTCCGCTTCTGTTGTATTTGCACCAAAATATGAGCTTCTAAATTCTCGGTTAAAAAAAACGTTGTTTTTTGACCGATACTACTCATGTCGACAAACCTTTTAGGAAAATTTCTTCTTGAAAAAATGCATGATTTCTGCGCCAGGAGGCGTAGATGTATATCTTATTTTTGTCAATATCTCTACTTCTAAGAGTACGATTTGAAAAATTCCTTCTTTGTTGGATAGTGTTTCCGATGCGAAATGCTTTTCCTATAAATTAAAAATTTTCAAATAAATCATACACTCTCCGCTAGGGGGCACAGAGGTAAATCGTGTTTTTTTTGGGTTATTTCTGCTCCTAAAGCTCTGATTTGAAAAATTCTTCCTGTATCGCATACAAGACCTGATGGAGAATATTTTTCACCTAATTTCTAATGTTTGGTAAAGAATGGTTTAGCCACCAGGGGTCATATGTGTTCATTTCTGCTTCTGAAGTATTTGTTGCTAAATCTGGGCTCCTGAAAATTCTACTAATTTTTTATTCTTCGACCGATACCGCTTACGCGGATAAACATTTTGAAAATACTTTCTTCCTAAAATAGTTCATGGTTTTCCCACCAGGGGATGTAAAGTCACATCTTATTTTTGTCGATATCTCTGTTTCGAAGAGTTCGTAAGCTCACGATTCCGTTTACAGCAATATCTGAGGGATTAAAAACCCGATTGAAAATCTTCTTTCTTTGGTCAGATCTATTGTTTTCCATACCGGTTCCATTGACTTTGAATAGCTTTGATAAATTTAATTTGCGTCAGAACGGATTCAAAAGTCTTGCTTATTACACCCAAAAATTCGGCGTTAACTTTCTTGTTCAGATTGGAATCGAGATGGGGAAAATGGATTCTGCTTGGACATTTGAAATTGGTATCATTGAGTTTCAGTCACACCTTGGTGCGACGGGCGGCTGGTTGGGGTTGTGGTTCTCTGTGATGTTGTGCTGTACTTCGTTCCCTTTTCCCCTCTCCTTGACTACATTTTTCTGTTTGTCTTTCCTATTGAGTTCACTTACTCATATCTCCTAGCTACTCATTTCTAAGGGCAGTTTTAGACCTGGGGTAAGAAACTCCTTTCCTAAAACTTCTTCAAATATCATGTTACCTGTTGTAGCATAGCGTTCTCTCACTCAGTTGTTACCTGTTGTGGCATAGAGTTCTCTCATTCCGTTGTAACCTGTTGTAGCATAGCGTTCTCGCGCTCAGTTGATAGCGTAGCGTGTTAAATCCATGTTGCAGTTATTTTAAATATCAAGTTGGAAGTAGTGATTCTAGATTCTGCCATCCCCAACATTACCGATAACTTTCGAGTTGTACTTCTTCATTTGCATCAGAAGATATTTATCATAAAGTAAGTAACATTTGGTTAGCGTGTATTTGTTTAATAACAGTTATACGTATTTGCAATGGTTTCGTATAATGAAAAATAGCACAAATTCCCTTGGCAAAATTTAAAGAAAACAAAAGAAGGAGAGGGGGCTACAAGATACCATGCTTCAATATTGTGTAAATAGGCTCCATAGAACTAAGAAAATGTGTAGTCTGATAGAAATTATTAGATATGGACGCAAGAGTAGGAGTTTTCCTCATATCCTTGATTTTTCTTTTTCATATTTTGAAACTCCTTGGTTTTTGTTATGTTGTCCAGAAACTATAGACACTTTTAAAGAATACTATTATATAATTTTCAAATTTGAACTGTATTTAAATCGAACGTAGCTACAATCGGTAATAGTGAAAATTCGCGCGAAACGAAATTTTCAGCGCTTCTAATATAGAACCACATCTTTCAAATGATTTTTTTAGAAATGTCCGAATCATAATTGTATTTCTCTTCATTATTTTTATAATTAGTAGTGGTATTGCAATATTTCATGCAGGTTTTGTTGTTTTCCTTTATCAGTAAATCTTTAATGATTTCATTAATGGAGGAATTTCAATTTCCTCAAAACCCTTTGTTGGTCCTCCCTGAAATTGCTGCCCTCACTTCAAAATAACAATCAATATTTTTTTAACAAACAATTACTAATTTTAAGATTACTATAAATTCCAAGTGTGTGAATCAAATTCTGTAGTTTTTAAGTTATTATGACCCAGTCAGTGTTTGATACCTTTGGCCGGCAGCACACAAAACTATTTTCAAATGAAACAATAATTTTTTACAAAAATACTTTGAAATGTTTTTTCGGTCTTCACTAAATATCTTAGGTAAATTTTTACTTAATCCAAAATATTTTAGCCTAAAAGGAATTTTGGATAATGTAGTGCTTAACTCGTATGTTTTTTTTATGATAGAGGGGCTGGTGGGACAGACTGTTTACTTTGCTCTGAATGCAAATTAAAGCATCTGGTGTTTTTTGTCTGTTTTTTCTTCTATCCAGCCTGGCAACCGGATTTCTTATTTATAATCCCAAACCTGTCATTCTGGTGACCCTTGAATTTCAGCATATGGACCTGATACTGATGATTCTAATTATAAATCCACACCCTTTGAAACTTCGTGTACTTTTGAAAGGTACTTTTAAAAAAAAAATTAATTAAGTTTGCTGTAAATGTAAAAAATCAGTAAATTTTGAAAAATTTCGGAAAATTCTCAAAAACAGGTATAATTTTCCAAAGATAGGTATCAAATTTTAAAACCTGGATTGTTATCAGATACAAACAAAATGGCCGTACAGGAGGAGTGGGAAGAAGCTTTTTTAATTCCGCAATGTTAAATAAAATAAATGCGCTTATTTATATAGATATAGTGTGGTTTTTATAAATTGGCGTGTTCATCCCTATGCATTGGTGGAATATTTTGTTTTGGTGGGAGCCTGACCATTTTCCTGGTACTGCGCTGACGTTTGCCTTAGTCAAGCTATGATTGGTCTTCCACAAGTGCATTAACATGCTGATAGCGTAAAACAATGAGAAACTGAAAATTCCAGATATTAAAAAAAATTAAATCCACAATAAAATGGGTCCTTATAATCGCAGTTTACCTTGTCTCCTTAGAATAAACTTATCCACATTACTCTGATATCTACGTCTCATTCTGTATAAATGGAAAGTTTATTTCAAGAAAAAATTATAATTATTTTGCATAGATTATCTGCATATCCACGGGAGGAAAAGATATGATCTGATAAAATGATTTTTTGTGTTCAAAATTTCTGGTATCTAGATAATGCCAATGTGTGACCTATACTATGATTTGATCTTAAAAGAAAAAAGTCTTGACTTGATTTTTTTAGACGTTTCTAATCCTGAAGATGTCAGTCAGTTATCAAGGCATTGAGGAAATTATGAAATCAAATGCAATATTAAATAAAATGCAATATTGTAACATATGAAGAACACTCCTGTTCTAGTATTTTGGATATAGAAATATTTTAGAACAGTTTTCAGGATCCTAATAAATAATACACAAAATTAGCTTCATGTTATATACGTAAAATACCACTACATTTGAAAGGTTGTTTGCCCAATTCTACAGATTGATATTCTGAAATATTTGGGCCCGTTTCTTCGAGGAAGATGTTTAACCTCGATTTTGAGTAATTTTGAAAAAAGAAATCTGTTAATCCAAGGTCTCACCTGAATTCAATCCTATTTCATAAAGTCGCGATTGCTTTACTCCATTTTAATCAAACTACGGAGCCGCTTCCTGCGTCCAGCCATCAGTTGACAGGTCCCAATCCCAATATAAGCACATCAGCCCACCCTCACACATCTTTCTTGAAATGTCAATTTACTCCGACTGCAAGGAAAATTATTTTGTATAATCAAAAAAGAGCAAAGAATTGTGTAATGACGGTTTCTGTTCACCGTGGTTTTTTGCATTAGCGTAAAATGCAAATAAAATTATTTAAATATGTTATGCACAGTTTCAGATGGATAAAAATGAATCTGGACACCAGTGTAGGAGTGGCAAGCGGTTTTTATGGAAATATCATTTTGGTTGGGTGCTCAAAACGGTTACATGGTGTTGAAGAAATATTGAAGGGAGGGAGAGGCTTGAACAAAATAAAGAGGAACTGACAAAATCTGGTCTGCCTTTGATTGAAATATAAACATATGAAATGTGATGACTCTCACTGGATCGCAAATATATTCATAAGATGTACAGTTAGCCAGGTTCGTTGCAATCGCTCAAGACGTACGGTAATCCGTGAGGACCATTACGTGGTTTTAACCGCACCGTGTATAATGTTATTTGTAGCCTGGCGATTGCTTTCGGAGCTTCCCTCTACTTTTGGGATTGTGGTATCAAAGAAAACGATATATCGAAGGCTTAATGCAATTCTTCTTTATTCCAGGAGACAAATGGTTCATGTTCCGCTAATCGTATTTAGCAGGAGAGCTCGCTTAAACTCGTTCAAGTAATATGTCCCTGAAGCCTAAACTAATGATCCGGTGTTCCTTTTAAAAAGAAGGAGAGTTTTAATCTCCAAACAGATTTTCGTCAGCATTTGATCTGGAGCGAACCCGAAACTCGTAATGAAGCTGTAAACGTCCAGGATTGAGACTCCTTCGGAAGCGGAAATCTGCTTGTGTGGGATGGCATTATGTGCTAAGTCTGCATATCACTCCACGTGTTCGCAAGCGAAAATGCGAATACTGAGATCTACATGGCCGAGATCCTAGGGCCCTATATCAAAAGTTTTCGGGGAGTAGTTTGTTTCAGCTCCTTTTAATGGATGATAACGCTCGCACGTACAGGGCTCAGTTTGTCGACGATTTTCACCAGATAGAAGATATTCCGCATATGGGTTCGTGGTTCTCCAGATTTGATTCATAGCAACTCGTAGGCTTACTCTCAGAATCCGACACGTAGCAACTCGAACTCGTAGGCTTCCTGTCAGAGCGTTTTCTGGGCAGCGGCATCGTCCTCATTGGGATGGCTCCATAATTCATCAGCAACCCAGTAATGAGTATGTATTATCGTTCAGAGAGCCTGTACGAGGTGGTCTTTCTTATTCAAACATTTTCAGATTACATCCTTGCATTTCACCTTAACGACATTTTCGGATGTAGCACATCTATACGCAAAATATGTGCATATTCGTGTATTGTTATAAAACGCTTATTACCCTCATGATTGTGTCTCTATACATGTCTGTTCCGATCACTACGGGTTTTCCTTTGTATCCTTGAGAATGTGTTCATCGTTTTAATCTTGGACACCAATCAATCTATGCATGAAATTTAGAGGTGTGCACGGGCCTTATTTGGTGATCGTGGCCCGTCACTAGCCTGTGCGTTTAAGCCCGGCCCATCAATTGCAGCTGTTATTTAGGCCCATGATATGCCATTTTGTATTATTTTGTCTTCCTATTGTGTTTTACTAAATTGTGGAAAATTTGGAAATTATATTATTATTATTCATGTTAGGTTCTGTCTCAGGTAATTTTCGGTCGTATTTAAAAATAAATACTAATCTGTTTTTTAGTGTGTGGGGGTGGAAGGGGGTGTTGTAGCGGGGGTGATTCAGACTGTTTACTTTCCTGTTAAAGCAAATTACAGCATCCGTTTTCAACCCATGGATGAGTACATTATATCCACACAGCGTTGCTTTTTTTTCAAAAAATTGCTAAATTTTATACGCATAATTTTTTTTTTCAACAAACGTTTTTTTAATGTTTTTTCAGGACTGCTGTTTCAAGTGGTATATTATAAGTTAAAACGAACGATTGCACAGAAATAATTTCTTGTTATTTATGGGAATGGAGTGGGTGTATTTCATGACTGTTATCTAGTATTTCATGGAATAATCTGATATCTTCGTTGACGTGGCATTTCATTAGAAAATTAATTCGCCTCTCCATAAACGGCTTTTTTCTTAACATCCACTAAAATGACACGATGGCGATAGCGTCGTCTTCAACTAACTGGTACTACGAGAGACACAGCACGTGTTGCTTCTGCGCATGCGCAGTCCCGTTGCTTCCAGCTTGTGTTTGGGGTTGCAATGGCTGCCACCAACGGACAGCTACCGGGCCGTGAGCGGCAGAATTCAGCCAGCAGTGACCCATCACTGCCAGCTGGTGGCCAGCAGTTTTCCAAAACTTGTGTTTTTGCTGCGCAGTGATTCTCTTGCAAATAGAAATGCACTCCGGCATCATTATTAGAAATCAGTGCCTCGTAACATCTGGAAATGTCATGGATGAACATTCTGGTATTGCAACTGTGCACCATAAGAAAAACAAAGGAAAGTGAATGTTGTTCCTGATGCAGTAGTAAGGAATACTGTGCCCAAACAGACAGGCATAAAAGTGATATTTCTGTGTTTTCCCACATCTGTCATATAAAGACGAGGGTGTCCTGTAACAACAGTTACAGAATCAAGAATTTACTCCCACTAGTCTAAAGATAATTTCTGGCACACAGCAAAACTTCGGCAACTTTATGTTCGGAATGATGTTTTGCTTTTAAATCTTTAAACGAATTAAAAAAAAACCAACTCAGTTTTATGATCTTATGTGTAACCTAAGCTCACGCAGTCCGATTTCATAATTAAAAACATAAATGTATTATTCATTTTTACCGTGCAGACTACACTTCATACATTTTTTCTGAATATTTGTATTCTACGAAAGTATCTGAAACCTGGCAAACGAAACTTAAGTATGCATTACTTAAGTTTCGTTTGCGAGGTTTTAGATATTTTCGTAGAAATTACTGTATACGGTCACACACAAAAATGAGAGTAGGGCCTAATTACCCTACTAGTCCGAAGGCCACAGAACCTGAGCCTCCTGTTTAACAGGAACCCCTTTTGTGGTATTATTCGTAGTAATAGCGTAATCATTATTAAACTTTTCATTCATTTTGTGAAATCAATATTTGATGAATTCTTTTTCACTCTCTTATTAGTAAATGCCCAGTGCTGAATTTCAAAGGTGCAATTTCAATTTTCACAAAATCCTTTGTTACTGTCCTCCGAAACTGCTGCCTCACGCTAAAATCAAAATTGATTTTATTTTGGAATTTCTTACTAATTTTGAGATTACTAAATATTATAATAAATTAAGGTCATTATAATGAAAATTTGTGATTTCCCAACTATCATACAATTGTTTTTGCTCCGTAGATTTAAGACAAGACTGTTTACTTATACTTTTTTTAGATCAGAAGGGTGACCAGTTGTGCAATTGATCTCGCAAGTTTTAATACAACATCCAGCACTTTGGAAGTTCCCCCACTTCGACGACTGAGAGATCTCAAAGAAATCATAGAAATGATTTCCATCTTCACTCTTCTAGGTAGCCGTCACATAATTTATTGTTTCGTTCCCAAAAGAATTACTGCTTGAAAAGAAAAATGTAAAATACGAAACATTTGTAACAATAACAAAAAGCAGACGGTTTATTTCGTTAAAACTCTGTGACTTGGAACTCCTCGAAGTACTGGCGAAATTGGCTTGGTCTCCATCCGCTTGTGTATGCACCGTGCACCGACACCGCTGCGACGCCAAACCAACGACCCGACCTCTCTCTCGAAACCAGGGTCCCGTAATTTGTTTTTCCACTTCCGAAATCATTCTTGTTTCTTAAGAACTTTCAGAAAATATCCACTGCCGACTTAATCGGATTTACGAGTTGATATCACCTACGTGGAGCTACCTGTAAACATACTTAAGCTTGCGACTTTTTTTTCATTAACGTATTCATGAGATAATCCCATTACTGCACTAGACAGGTACAATATACTACAAATACTTTTACACTAAGCCGACTGTAATATAGGTAATCGCGAGTATCTGACCGGAACAACCTTAAAACATGCTGAATCTGTCGCTCTGCCCAAAAATGGCGCGAACAAAGAAATGCCACGTGGAAATGAACACATAATACATAATTACAATTATTTTTCATAACCTGGAGGTTAGTAGTCTTAAGGAAATCTTATTGAAGCATAGTAAAACAGTACTTATTTTTTCCGTCAGGGCTTTTGTTATGACGAAACACACTTGTACGCAATTTTGAAAAAGGGCACTTACAAATTAATTGTAAATACCGTAAATGACATTGAACAACAAAAATAAACTTTTCCTTCAGTACCTGTAGCATATGCGACAGGTACTGAAGGATACACGTTTCCGTTATGAAGAACAACAGCTTTTCGGCTTATTTTTGAGGAATCTGTTAAAAGCCTCCATTCTTCAGGTTTGTGTTGCTGTCCTAAGGCTTTCAGACAATAAGTCTATATCAATGGGAGAAACTGATTTCTCATAGAGACTTGCGACCCTTCTGTTCCTTATTCTACTGAGGCGCGCTGAAGTGACGTGAAAGAATCATATAACAGATTGGAGTGTGCTGATGACTGATCAATTTATTTGATTTACTCAAGTAGATGGACAGATGTTTTTATCTAACAAGATAGACAGATTTTATTCCACTAGATATTATTACTATTTCATTGATGAAACCTGAAAACTTATCTTTCGCTCTACATAATTCGGCGTAGGGACTCAGTTTACATACCGTAATATCATTTAAAGGGATCGTCAAAATAGTAACAACGTTTTTTGAGATAGATACAGAGCCACGTGTTGTCATCTCGCACATTGGCCGATAGATGGCAGCACGTCAGTGGACATTCCAGCATTGTGCGGTGCCCTCGCATATTCTGTGAAACTTATTTCCATCTAAAACTAATCTTAAGATCAGGTATTTTGTGCAAAAGCCGAACACACGGAGAGTTGTTCAGCTTTTAATGTGGTTATATTACGATTATTTTTCAATTTGGATTAAAATGATACACTTCACGTGCTGTGTTGTACACACAATATGCGCAGGAAACTACAAACTAATGTGTTGGAAGATTTTCAAAGGACTGCAGGTATACGAAGAAGTATTTTTGTGTTAGGAAAAGCATATAATTCTTGTATGTTATTTCGTGTCTAGCATTAAACTTATAGTTCACCAAAAAATGTAGTCCGAAAGAAAAGTTTGAGTTCTCATGAATCATAACTTGTATAGCTAGCAGAATAAATCAAGCGAATTTACTTTGACTACTTGCCAGGTAAGGACTATTTGATGATGCGAATCAACACGTCAAAGTAATGTTCTAACGAAAGAGGACATTTCGTCACAATAAATATCCCAGAATGTGGTGTGACAAATGAAAATTTCCAGTCACCTCTGATAAGTCACGTTTCACTGTAGAAACGTAACTAGGCGTATCTGCTCCAGGGGCAAACCACAAATTATTGCGTCCCATCTGTCTTTCGATCTTATACATATTGCTAATTAAATAGTGTATATTAGCATATATATACCCAAAAAATGTACTTTACTCGACAAAACAACATTGCGGTGTGATGTTAATTAACAACATTGCGGTGTGATGTTAATTAACAACATTGCGGTGTGATGTTAATTTTATCTCTATGGGAGAAGCGCTGTGGGACTGGCTGTGCTTCTTTTCCAATAGTTTCGGACAATTGACACGACAATAAAGGTCCCGAATGCAGCTGGAAACCGTAGCCCCTAATCGCAGAAACGATGAAATAGCCCCCAGAGAGTCTTCAACATTGTGAACAACTTTCTCCTCTTGAAACTGATGTCCATTGTCCAACCGTGCCTTCATTTTCCAATACGAACAACTGATATTTCCTGAAACTTTTGAAGAAAAAAATGCGAATTTTACTTTGCCAAATTCGCGGAAACTAGCGAAGCATATTATAAGCTAATTCTGTAAATGGAGGAATGACAAAGTATGGCGCGAAAAAAACTGTACCAGAAATTGGTGTAAAAGTTTAAATTCCAATTTTAATCAAATTATAAACACAGACTCCTGCGCCCTGTCCTCAGCTGTGCCCGGAGCAGTCGCCCCGCCTCCTCCTCCCTAGTTACGCCTCTGTTCACTGGACGCCAATTGCTGTCTACATGATGACTATATCCAACGAATACGATTAGTATGGAGCCACGTGCCAAGTGCACGGGAAAGCAAATCTGAAAAATGTTTTCCCGCCCACTTTGGTTACACGTTGAACATGACGTCGGGAGCAACCCTTCTATTCACACCATAAAATTCGCATGTTCGTGTTCCTAACAATAATATTAAAAAATCTCAAAAAATTCCACGCCCAACACCAAAAGAACAATTGCAAACTCAGTAAAAATGGCATGAAAGAACTTGCTGACTTCAGTTACAAAACACAAGAGCAAACAGGAAGTAAGCGAGCACCGAAGTGGTGCCATCTACCGACCAATACGTAATAATTGTAATCTTTGTATCTGTCGAACGGGCCAGTGTTCCAAGTATAGCCAGTTTTGGCTATTCGTACATATCAGGTGGTTAACTGTAATATTTCATTTCATTTCATTTATTTGTCGTTATGAGATTACATTTGAATATATTATATTTCAATATTAATTGTATAACATATTAAGAAGAAGGAGCATATCATATATATATTCAGGGTAACTACAGAACTGAAATTCGAGTAAAAGGCTACATGTATGCATATAGGCTGAGTGAATCCCAATTCCCCTAAAGTTCGTAGTCAAGACAAACCCCAGGTCCTGCACATACACTGACGGAAAAAAATCCCAACACCAAGAAGGGGTTGTGCTAGATAAACGACAGTTAGTAGGCGGTGAGAGTACATCTGTAAGATGACGTCTATGCAAATTTCGTGCTCGGCGTATACGTGTGACGCTAGTAGCGCCCCTCGAAACATGCAAAGCAGGTTTGCTGTAAATACGCGCTGTAACGTTCGTGAGCGTTAGTTATCGTTTAGATTCGACGTAGTGTGTTGATGTTAGTCAAGAATGCCTTTAAGAAGACGAAGAAGCCATTATCAACAGCTCACGGAGTTTGAACGAGGTCGTGTAATAGGGCTACGAGAAGGTGGATTTTCGTTCCGCAATATTGCAGAACGATTTGGCAGGAATGTAGCCACTGTGCATGGTTGTTGGCAGCGGTGGTCAAGGTAAAGTACTGCCTCAAGAAGACCTTGTTCCGGCTGTCCACGTGGCACTACTGAGAGGGAAGACCGCCGTGTACGGCGTATGTTCGTGGCGCATCGTACCGCGTCTGCGGCAGCAATTCGAGCTGCAGTTGCCACCACAGTGACACGACGAACTATTACAAATCGGTTACTTGAAGGATAGCTCCGAGCCAGACGCCCTGTAGCGTGAATTCCACTTACTCCAAACCACTGCCGTTTGCGACGTCAGTGGTGTCAAGCTAGAGCTCATTGGAGGACGGAGTGGAGATCTGTTGTGTTTTCTGATGAAAGCCGGTTCTGCCTGGGTGCCAGTGGTGGCCGTGTGTTGGTTAGAAGGAGGCCAGGTGAGCGCCTGCAACCAACTTGTCTGCGGCTGAGACACACTGGACCTACACCTGGAGTTATGTTCTGGGGAGCAATTTCCTATAACAGCAGGAGCACTCTCGTGGTTATCCCACGCACCCTTACGGCACAGTTGTACGTCGGTCTGGTAATTCAACCTGTTGTGCTGCCATTCATGAACAGCATTCCAGGGGGTGTTTTTCAACAGGATAACGCTCGCCCGAATACCGCTGTTGTAACCCAACATACTCTAAAGAGTGTAGACATGTTCCCGTGGCCTGCTAGATCACCAGATCTTTCACCAATCGAGCACGTATGAGACATCATTGGACGACAACTCCAGCGTTACCCCCAATCAGCATTAACCGTCCCTGTATTGACCGACCAAATGCAACAGGCATGGAACTCCATCCCACAAACTGACATCCAGCACCTGTACGACGCAATGCATGAACGTTTGCGTGCTTGCATTCAACATTCTGGCAGTTACACCGGTTATTAATGTACCAGCATTTCACATTTAAAATTCTCACTCTTACATTAAGCTGTGATCTTGAAACCTTACTCGATTAGATATGTTACCTATACAAATGTATTGCCGCCATTTCATTCCTCTACAACTATTTTTTCGTGGTGTTGGGATTTTTTTCCCGTCAGTGAATAAAATTAACGCATTTATGGTCTGAATAATAATTTTCTACTATTAAATTTCATATTTTAGTTTGTTAGCAAACATTTTCTTAGTTGTTTTCTAAAATATTTATGACTATTGATATGTGTTAGTTGACAAGGTAGAGTATTCCATAACACCAATCCCTGGTAACCAATAAATCTTTGCGGGATTACAGAGATAGGCATTGTTAACAAAAAATATATTTCTGTTTCTAGTCCAATAGCCATGACCCACAGTGTTTAACTATATTAAATGTGATACCTATTCTCCTTTATTCTTTTATTTATAAATCCTAATTATCTATATTGCCATAATTTCTCAATATCTAAAAACCAATAGGTATTAATCTGTTCCCCCATAATAAAATTAATTCCCCTAATTTTTTTTGAAATTTTGACCATCTTATTTTGACACGATTTTAATTTATATATAATTAATATTAGTGGTTTGACATTATACTAATAAATAATATGTCATACATGGATAAATTAGACTGTAGTACAGTATTTTCAATTTTTTAATAGTTAAGTTATTTGAAATCCTCGTAATTAAACCCAGTACCCCTGAACTTTTATTCACAGTATTTTGTATAATAATATTCTATTTTAAATTACCTCAATTATTATTACCCAATATTTGGGGCCGCGGGTGGCGTAGTTGGCAACGTTCGTTATTGGCACGGAAAATGGCTCAGGTTCGATCCACTAAATATCCGCCGTGCGTCGGATGGGCACTGGCCCCCCGGTAATAAATAAGGGCATCTTACTTCCCATTTTTACCTCGCTTCCCTGTCACTTTCCTATCGAGCACTCTAGCCCAAATCTCCTAGCTTCATATTTCTAAGGGTTGTTTACTGGGATCAGACACTCCCTTCCTAAAATCTTCTACATATGATCATCTTCTCCAACATTTAAGATTATTGACTATTTCAAGGTTACGCGGTGTCTCAATACTCAATTTTAGTTTTTTCAATATTTAAACAAACAAAATTTGTAACTAGCCATTCCTTCAATTTTTCAGTAAATGTATTACATTTTATTTTTTGCCTCACGTATATTTGTACCTGAGATCACAACTGTGGCATCATCCGCAAATAGAATGAAATCCTCATTAGGGGAAACGTTAAAAATGTCATTAATATATGTCATACACTATCCGTCATGATCTGAATGTCGTTGTTTATTTAGTCTTATTCGTTTTTGTGTATATTTTCTATTTCTTACCATCAGCTGCACTTATTTGTTTTTTCTTGCTGCCACCAGTCTAGATTGGGGTAAGGTCTAGACGCCTTATGGAGATCACTTTGTTTGAGAGAGAGGCGTGTTTGAAGATTTCCAAGCTATTGTAGAAATGAGCCGAAGATAAATAACTAACAAATTTATTATCCACCACTTAGGGTAGGATTAAGGTTGGCTTGAAACCTCGCATACAGAATAATTTTAGATGACAATGGAACTTGAGCTGAGTACAACAGAATTATGGTGCTTCCTTGTTAGCACCGTTCAGTTCCTCTTGGGTACTTGATTGATACATTCATAAGTTACACAGCAGCACTATGCTTTTATGCACTTTTGATACAAGACATGAGATTACCCGATCTCAGATATAATGGATCTAGACCTCGGCCTGATCACTTGGAACAAATATAGATTGTACTTAACCGCAGTTAGTTGAGATCTATACCTAGCTAACTCGACCGCAGCCGAGCGCTGTTCTTACGGCAAAATCATCCCACGCGATGACCTGACTTCCTGCTCTGGAGAAAACTAGACGAGAAGAGAGCGCCAAAAAACTAACTTCCTGAGTTCTCCCCAAACTTTTCTGAGCCCCAGCGAGCGCTTAGCCAATCACAAGAACGCATTCGAACCCCACCCCCCCCCCCTAGCTGGGCATCCTTCACTCTCCGCGTCCTGCTTCCCACGGTTTACATCCGCTGGATGGCTGCTCTTCGAAGAATTCCATGCTCCCAGTTCTGAGAATTCATGGGCTCGTTGTGACCTTGTGAACTGGACACCAAGATGGATGTCATTCTCCCTTCCTCGCTTTTCACTTCAAAAATGGCGTTCCCTTGCCCATTTCTGATTTTCCCCACGTTTACTTTTTTTTTTTACATTCAGCAGTTCCTATATTTCTGTGCGACGCTGGCATTTTTTCAGTTCTTTCTTTCCTAACGGTTTTCACATCATCACAGTCCTTCCCTTCCAAGTTTTTACGACTGTTTCTTTTCAAGTGCCACCTGACAAGAAACCAGTCACTTGAGCTGTCTTGCTGTATCCTGCACTAACTGTTCTGGACTACCTTTCATGTAACTACGTTAACTGCTACCTTCTGTTACTGACTCTGAGCTACACGTTTACACCATTAATTCTATTATGGTTCAGCCAAGCTCTCAAGTATGTACAAATGATGATATTCGACACCACTCACTAACACTAATTCACACTGATACTAATACTTACAATTACTACTCACTAAGACATTGTACTAACACTACCACTGATTATATATTATGTACATTACCTACACTAATGATTACATACTACGTACTAGTACATTACACTAACACTAATACCAATGTTTACATGATTACAGACACTAACCACTACACGCTATTACTACGGCTATCCACTATTTACACTCGTCTTGATAACCCGTCAGCATTCCCATGCTTCGCTCCTGATTTGTATTGTACCTTGAAATTGTATTCTTGTAAATACAAAGACCATCTCATCAGTTTCATATTCCTATCTTTTACGTGATCTAGCCAAACCAATGGGTTGTGATCACTCACTACTACAAAAGATCGAGAGTCCAAATATGGCTTTAACTTCTGAATTGCCCAAACTACAGCTAAAGTTTCCTTTTCTATAGTTGAGTATCTTTTTTCTGTTTCTGTAAGCTTTCTGCTTAAGTTCGCCACTGGATGTTCTTCTCCATTTTGGTCTCTTTGACTCAATACTGCTCCTAATCCAATTCCACTGGCATCAGTTTGCACAAATGTATCCTTGGAAGGATCAAAACATTTGAGCACACCGCCCTCTGTTAATATAAACTTCAGAGTTGAGAACGCCTTCTCACTTTCCTCATTCCACTCAATTTTGTCTGGATTTCTTTTTTCAGCGTCTCTGCCAAAGCACTGGAAATGTCTGCATATTGCTGAATGAATTGCCGGTAATATCCAGTAATGCCTAAAAATGCTCTGACATCTCTTTTGGTGATTGGGCGAGGCCACGTACAAATTTTGTGAACTCGTGCCTCTTCCGGTGTTATCCCGTCAGGTCCTACGTGAAATCCCAAGTAATTTATACTTGCGTTACCAAATTCACTTTTCCTCGGGTTCACTGTTAGTCCTGCGTCTTTTATTTTACCCAACACTGAATCTATATGGTGTAAGTGTTGGTCCCAAGTTCTGCTGTAGATAACTATGTCGTCGACATAACACTTGGCATAGTCTTCTGTCCCTTTCAACACCTTTGACATTAATCTGAGATAGGTCGGAGGGCTGTTCTTTAGACCAAAAGGCATCACAACAAACTGGTACAGTTTATCCGTTGTGGTAAAAGCACTTCGTTCTTTCGCTCGTTCTGTCAAGCTAACCTGCCAGTAACCTTTGGTCATATCCAACTTAGTCAAGTAGTTGCACGTGTGCAAACCACTCACCAACTCATCTATGTTCGGTGTTGGAAAAGCATCCCCCTTTGTAATCGAGTTGAGCTTTTTGTAATTCACACAAAATCTCATGCTCCCGTCTTTCTTGGGTACTAGCACTACCGGTGCAGCATAAGGGCTCTTACTCTCTTGAATGATTCCCATCTCCAACATTGTGTCAATTTCTCTGTCATTGATCTCTTTCTTCTCTTTGCTCACCCTATATGGCTTACACTTTACAGGGATCTTATCCATCAATTCGATGTCGTGTGTAACCACATTTGTTCTCCCTGGTAACTCCGTCAAGATACTTTGATACTTTTGTAGCATCGCTACTAAATCTACTTGCTGAGCTTGAGAGAGATTCTCTTCAATGTTAAGCTCATCCATTTTCTCACCTTCGTCTCTGTTGGGTAGGGCTGGCAAATCTGATCCACTCTCCTCCTCTACACTTTCGTCTCCACAGCATACTGTGCTGATACCTTCACTCCTCCGATTGTACTTCTTTAACATATTAATGTGATATGTCCGAGGGCACAGCTCGTCTTCATCTACATCGAGACATACGTATTCTCAGCCTTTCGGCGAAGTACCTTGAATGGTCCTTCCCATTCCACTTCCATAGCCCTCTTTCTATTCGGAGTGAGCACTAAAACTTCATCTCCCTCACACAACACTCTCACTCGTGCCTTCTTATTATACCACTTTGCTTGCTTGATTTGAGCATTTTCTAAATTTTTCTGTGTCAATGTCAGCCCTCTTTCCAAATTTTGATTCACTCTGTTTACATATTCTAATAGGTCTAATTTCTCTTCTTCTGATCTTTCAATCTGTCCCCTTAACAAATCAAGTGGTCCTCTGACATTATGTCCAAAAATTAACTCAAACGGCGTGAGTCCTGTGCTTGCCTGGGGTACCTCTCTACATCCAAATAAGATGAATGGCAACATCTTATCCCAATCATCGGGACTATCCTGACTCACTCTTTTGAGTAAAGATTTCAGGGTTCCTATATATTTCTCCTCTAGACCGTTGCACTGAGGGTGCTACACGCTAGAAAATAAGGGTTTAACACCTAATTTTGCCCATAATTCCTGGGTCAGCTTACAAGTAAATTGCTTTCCTTGGTCTGAAAGAATTTCCTTTGGAAAACCGACACGGGAAAACATGTCGATTAATGCAGTTACCACTTCCTCAGCCTCAATTGTTTCCAAAGCTCTTGCGTCAGAGTATCTGCTGGCATGATCAACCATGACCACTGCATATTTCATGCCTGAATTACTAACATTCAGAGGTCCAACTAGATCCACTGACACTCGAGTAAAAGGCTCCTCAATAATAGGCAAAGGGTGGAGTTTGCTTGGTGCATGATCTCCCCATTTCTTTACCAACTGGCACTGCGGACAAGAATTCACATACTCGGCTATGTCTTTGTACATTCCTGGCCAATAGAAATTCTTTAGTACTCTGTCGGTAGTTTTTTTTATTCCCAAATGACCAGATATTGGTAGGTCATGTGCTATCTCTAAAATTCTTTTCCTACATGCTTTTGGGGCTACCAAATGAACTATAGCATCTTGTTTGCCTTTTCCCTGGAACACCCTTTTAATATCTCTTCCTCCAAAATGAAATGTGATGTAGCACTTTCATCAGGAATAGCGACCTCCAATTTTTTCCAAACATTTTCCAAACTTACATCAGTTTTCTGCGCTTTATTGAATTATTCAGATGTAAACATCTGAGATAAATTCTCGTCACTCTCCACTACCCTATCCCTGTCACTATCTCCAACCTCTTGCTCGCTTTCACTATCTTCACCCATTTGTTGACATGAACTTGCACTACCTACTTCTTAAACCTGATGTTTCTCGACTTTACTCTTTTTAAGTTTTTCTTCCTCTTGAGCTCTTAACATTCCCCTAGTTAATACCCCACACTCTTTCTTATAAGTGCTATCTGTACTTTGTTCACTCTGTGGGTTACTATTTCCTTCTATACTTCCTAAATATTGTTCAGTAACTCGATTTATGTTTCTCTCTACTTCCAATGGTTCCTGACTTTTCTTTTCCTCCTCTTTATCCCTATTCATTTCACTACTTGGGTTTTCTGAGGGTACCACCCAGTCGTTTCCGAGGATTATATCCCACGGGGTATCTGACACTACTGCAAACTCGTGTGTCTTCATCGTATCATTAACTTCTACAGTTACCTCGGCTATGTCCAACTCTTGTTTGTTACCAGTCACGGGGTAAACAGTGACTTTCTTACCTGTTTGTGTTCCTGGAGGGACGTTACTGCTTTTAAGCTTTTTATAAGAGAAATGCACGACCCTGTGTCACGCAAAGTGCAAAGTGTCTCTCCGTTCAACTTCGCTTCTCCTAAATAAGGGCCAAAGCTAGATTCTGGTGTTGCCCAAACGGATTTTGTGGTTGAACACAACATGGATGGAGATTTTTCTCTTAATGACTGGAAATTCTGTTTACTAGTTCTCGCTTTATCCTTTACACTACTGTCAACCTGCGGTTTACTTGTTGCTACCTTATCTCTACTTCCTCTACATGCAAATGACTTGTGACCAGCTTTTCCACATATGTAGCATCTAATTTTTGAACCCATTCCTGATGCATCAGTTGAATTTTGAACTTGCTTTCCCTCTTTAACCTGGTATCTTTTTTCCTGACTAAAATATCCTTTACCTGGTTGAGATTTTTGACTACCCTTACATACTGCCTTTCTCTAGCCTCAACATACCTGTCAGCTAATTTAATTGCTTCCTCAAACGTTTCAGGTTCATTATCTTTAATGTAAACTTTTACAGATTCGTTTACCATAGAATATAACTGTTCTAGTAATAGTACACTCTTTAATTTTTCAAAACTATTCTGAACTTGAGCTCCAATTAACCATTTATCTAATAACGCTGTCAATCGTACACCATATTGATGATATGTTTGATTTTTTCCTTTGTTGAAATTTCTAAACATGACTCTATATTTCTCTGGAGTGATCCTATACTCTTTTAATAGATTTTCTTGTAGCCTATCAAAATTCTGGACTTCATCTTCTGCCATGGAATGAATGACACTGGCACCTCGTGCAGATAACCTAGGGATTAAAAGTGCTGCCCACTTGGAACGTGGAATTTCTAGAGATGTACTGATTTTAATAAATTCCGTTAAATAGCTATCCATCTCATCTGATGTTTCTGAGAATTTTCTGATAATATCCCCATAGCTATGTAAAGGTCGCTGAGATTTATTATCATACCCACTGGCTTCTGTTACTCCTTCCTTAGTGTTATTTGCAATCTTAATCTTTTGACATCTTGTTTCTTAGATTCCAGCTCTAATCGTTTTAATTCCAGCTGATAATTCCTCTGGGCCCCATTAATCCCACTATCAGTACTACTATCGGCTACCTCTTCTCTATTTCCCTCTCTTACCCTTTCTCTCGAGTTCAGTTCTACCTGCCTATCTGCTTCTCTTAAATCCATTATTAATTCTTGTCTAGTTTTTCTCTTAGCATTTATCACTCTTAATTGGCACTCTTGCCTAAGATCTTTAACTGAAAAACTCGCGTAACTATCTCCCATTTTGCTTAAACTTCTTAGAATTTTAAGAGGTTGATTTTATATTTCACATTAAGTTTCCATTCCAAAAACTATTCTTATATACATTCTTGATAATCTTCCACTCCAAAAACTACCATTGCATACACTTTTGATAAGCTTCCACTCCAAAAACTATCATTACATGCACTTTTGAAAACCTTCCACTCCAAAAACTATCATTACATACACTTTAAGCTTTTTTTTCTAGCCAATACTATCACTTGCTTCACACCTTAACATAATACAATACACTGAATTCTCTTACTTAAAGCTTGTTTTCTGTTTTTGTTTTGTTAAGTGTTGCAATAATGTTTTTTTCATGCAGTGTACATGTCTCTGGGCGTATTTTGTGCTCAGTCTTAAGAGTTAATAATATTTTCCAAAATTACGGTACCTGCAGTCCTTGTATGGCGCTGCCAGATTTTTTTAGGAGGTAATTTCCTCCTTAGGTGTAATTTACTATGCACCACGCTTTATTGTTTTTCACTTCTCACCTGCTTAAGTAATTAACACCTTGCGATGCTTACTTTTTCCACTTGATGATAGCACTGCACTATCCCCTATGTACACTCGCTCACTTATTTCGGCGATGGGAACTCTCTCTGGCTTCAAGGGTGTTATTTGAATATTGTGCTTTGTGTGTTGTGTTATTGGTACGGGGTGTTAGTTTCTAGTTGTTGTTTTTTTCTCTGTGTTGCTGTCGGTCTTAGTGACCGAGATACGCTTTAAATGTAAATTTTTGTTGTTCGTCGGCTTACAGCCATTTGTCAACGCATTTCTCCGAACTACCAGGTGTTGTTTTTTTCCGGCTGCAGCTTGTTGTCGGACCGTGTGTTTTTTTTTTTTTTTCCCTTGACAGTTTTGACAAACTCGGCTGACTTTTCTTTACCGCCTTGCTTCATTAGTGGTCTGTCCTGTATGTATTGTTTGTTGTGCAACTGTTTTCTTTTTATCTTGCCGTGTGTTATTCTTCAACTTGCTCTGATGTCGTCTGCTTCTTCCTGTAGAGTACTCTCTGTTTATTGCGATATTGATTGTGTGTTGTTATTGTCGTTGCCGGTGAGTTATTGTGCAATTTTTTTCCCGGTGAAAATTTGTGTTTGTATGTTGTCTTTTTTGTAAATAAATGCTCTTTTGAAGTTCAAGGGGTTTCAGTACGGAGGGAACGTCACCTCTCCACACTTGAGGCTCGCGGCCCGTTGCTGTTTCCTTGGTAACGGACGACCTCTGACCTGTGGCGATGTTCCACTCGGCGTGTTCGTTGCTTACGCGACTTCCGGTTTTCGCTCCGCAGTTGTCCGTGAATCGTACGAAAGCCTTCTCCGCGGCGTTTTCTGTAATGGGAACTTTTCTGTTTTCGATCTCTAACGCTGCGCTATGCTTCAAGCAAAAGTTCTTTTCTTTCTGTAATTCAGCTCCTTTTTTTATTCTATTTCCGCTCTTTCGATGCTTGTAAATCTTCTGAACGACCCCAACCGCTGCCACCATCTGTCATGCACTATCCGTCATGATCTGAATGTCGTTGTTTATTTAGTCTTATTCGTTTTTGTGTATATTTTCTATTTCTTACCATCAGCTGCACTTACTTGTTTTTTCTTGCTGCCACCAGTCTAGATTGGGGTAAGGTCTAGACGCCTTATGGAGATCACTTTGTTTGAGACAGAGGCGTGTTTGAAGATTTCCAAGCTGGTGTAGAAATGAGCCGAAGATAAATAACTAACAAATTTATTATCCACCACTTAGGGTAGGATTAAGGTTGGTTTGACACCTTGCATACAGAATAATTTTAGATGACAATGGAACTTGAGCTGAGTACAACAGAATTATGGTACTTCCTTGTTAGCACCGTTCAGTTCCTCTTGGGTACTTGATTGATACATTCATAAGTTACACAGCAGCACTATGCTTTTATGCACTTTTGATACAAGACATGAGATTACCCGATCTCAGATATAATGGATCTAGACCTCGGCCTGATCACTTGGAACAAATATAGATTGTACTTAACCGCAGTTAGTTGAGATCTATACCTAGCTAACTCGACCCCAGCCGAGCGCTGTTCTTACGGCAAAATCATCCCACGCGATGACCTGACTTCCTGCTCTGGTGAAAACTAGACAAGAAGAGAGCGCCAAAAAACTAACTTCCTGAGTTCTCCCCAAACTTTTCTGAGCCCCAGCGAGCGCTTAGCCAATCACAAGAACGCATTCGACCCCCCCCCCCAGCTTGGCATCCTTCACTCTCCGCGTCCTGCTTCCCACGGTTTACATCCGCTGGATGGCTGCTCTTCGAAGAATTCCATGCTCCCAGTTCTGAAAATTCATGGGCTCGTTGTGACCTTGTGAACTGGACACCAAGATGGATGTCATTCTCCCTTCCTCGCTTTTCACTTCAAAAATGGCGTTCCCTTGCCCATTTCTGATTTTTCCCACGTTTACCTTTTTTTTTTTTACATTCAGCAGTTCCTATATTTCTGTGCGACGCTGGCATTTTTTCAATTCTTTCTTTCCTAACGGTTTTCACATCATCACAATATATTGGTAGGATTTCAGGAATAAATAGTTCATAAAAAAGCAGCTTCTTTATTTTTCATGTACCCAATAGTTTATTTAATGATTTGTTTTGCAATACTTTTGCTTGAAGAACCTTTTATAAAGTCTAGGTACATTAGTAAACTAATATAGTTCTTGCAGCGGATCGTTAAAGTAATCAGTTACATCCTTCTGTTTTAAGATTTTCTATCCGCATTCTGACTACATGTTTCGAAACACAGACTCAATTTTTGTTATTAATATATCTTGCTACTGGATCAAATCAAAAGGATTTCCTCAGAAAGTGCAGCTAAAGGATACTAATGACGTTTTACAGTTGTCCACTGCTGCACAGAAATTATTCTGCCTCCTAAGAATATTGAGCATGGCAGACTCACATTTCGCTCTCTCCGGCATTTACCACGTCTACCCCCTATAGGTACTGAGATGTAAGCAGCACAGCGCAAGGAAATTACGACAGTCTTATCCTACCAGCACCATGGCGGCATCGGAAAAATCTCTTGAATTAAAGATACTTTTAAAATCAGAATCACTTTTGTGTTGTTGTGAGACCAAGGTACACCATTTTTGCAATACAAAAACAAAGGTAAAAAGACAGGACTTATCTGTTTGGTAGTGGGAAACAGCAGGTTTCCCTGAAAAAAAAATGTGTCATATGTATCCATCAATACCTTCCAATGATAAGTTTATCCATACACAGAGCAATTTAAATCTGTTGATTTCCATGTAAAAAATTCATGTTTAATTAATCATCAACTACCTACTACTCATTGACAAATAATGGGCCTAAATTATAGATTATCGGTAACTGCTGGCTTATGATAACTGCTGATGTGCACCATGGCTGCAGAAACTTCTTACAGCATGCGAAGCTTGATCACACCCACCAGTATCAGGTCCACCTCCTTCGTCTCCAGTCATCCCCAGTGCGTGTATGATAAATTATATATTAATTTTTATAACTAAAACACAGAACAAAAGCTTATGCAAAAGCACATTTACATTAAATACAGAAGAAATTCACTGTAATGCGAATATTTTAGCAACGGAGTTTTCGAAAATTCCTCCCGCACATTTTTGTCACGCAAAGGGCGAGAAAACGGTTGTACTTTTAAATGTTAATTTAGTTACAAGGGAGAATTTTTGCAGTTTTTATATAAATTTAGAAGGGAAAACGTACAGTAAGACATAGTATTTTCATATAATAAAAAAGTTCGCTATGAGGAATAGCAAAACATATCTGTAACATTCCCCACATTTTTTATATTAAAAATTGAAAACGTTATGCATTGAAACATCTGGTAGAATTTGTGAAAATTATTGCAGCTGCTTTACGAATACTAATTCCGAACCGCTACCGTTGTGTAGATACAAAGAAACGTTGCGATTAGGTAGTCTTACGATAATGATTTTGACAGTGACGTCACAAAGCAATCACCTAAAGCCCACTGGAAAGAAGAGGCCATGAAAATAACAGTCATCTGACCAACTTAGTTTGAATTTTCAGCTTATTATTTGTAATTATTTATTATTTTTAGCACGTCTTTTGTAAAAAAAGAGCGTGCTTATGTGACCGGGTTGTCCGTCAGTCGGTACCCACGATATCTCTGCAACTATTAGTCCGACTTGAAAAATTCTTTTTGCATTGGGAAGCTTGAAATATGCGAATGATCATACTTTATTTTGTTTCTGTTTTTTACGATGTACAATTTCGCTGCTAGAGTGCGTAAACGCAGATGATGTCGAATTAAAAAATAAGTTTCATTCCACATATTTGCTTTTAAACATCCGACTGAAAAAAATTCTTTAGTCTTTTAATTCCGTTTATGTCGAAGAGTATTTTAGATATAGTGACTTTTTCAAATAACAAACAGATTTTCCGCTAGAGGGCGTAAAATAAATTACTTTTTTCCTGATAACTCTTCTTCTAAAACTACGATTTAATTTTTTTTCTTCAGCGGATGCAACTCCTGATGGAAAATCTTTTGCATATAATTTCAAATTTTTGGTAAAGAATACTTTGGCCATCAGGGGGCGTAAGAGTTAATTTTTGCTTCTCATGTATTTGCCATAAAATTTGAGCTTCTAAAATATCGATTGAAAAAATTATTTTGTGGACCGATACCACTCCCATAGATAAACATTTACGGAATATTTTCTTCTTCAAATATTCCAGTTTCTCAGCCAGGGGGTGTAGATGTATATCTTCTTTTTGTCAATATCTCTACTTCTAGAAGTCCGATTTGAAAACTTCCTTCTTTGTTGGATAGTGTTTACAGTGTGACATATTTTTCATATAATATCAAAATTTTCCAGTAAATCATAGACTTTCCGCTAGGGGGTACAGAGGTTAATTACGTTTTCTGCGATTTTTCTGCTTCTAAAACTCCGATTTGAAAAATTATCCCTGTATTGCATACAAGACCTGATGGAAAATATGTTTCACATAATTTCTAATGTTTGGTAAAGAATGGTTTGGCCACCAGGGGTCATAAGTGTTAATTTCTGCTTCTGATGTATTTGTAACAAAATCTGGGCTTCTGAAAACTCGACTAATTTTTTTTTTTCTTGGACCGATACCACTCATATGGAAAATCCTTTTGAGAATACTTTCTTCCTAAAATATTGCATGGTTTTCCCACCATTGGACGTAAAGTCACATGTTCTTTTGGTCGATATCTCTGTTTCTAAGAGTCCGATTTGAAAAACTATTTCGGTGTTGGAGAGCGTTTTCGGGGTGAAATGTTTCTCATATAAATTCATGTTCTTCTTAACGCACAAGTCTGCAACCAGAGGGCGTAAGCTCACGATTTCGTTTACAGCAATATCTGAGGGATTAAAAACCCGATTGAAGAACTTCTTTCTTCCATCAGATACAATTGTTTTCCATACCGGTTCCATTGACTTCGAATAGCTTTGGTAAATTTAATTTCCGTCAGAACGGATTCAAAAGACGTGCTTATAACACCCAAAAATTCGGTGTCATCTTTCTTGTTTACCTGCAAGCAAATGATATTTATAAGTGCCACAGATGTAGTAATCTAAACCCAACACAAAAATTAATATTACACCCTCATACATTTTTTTCATAAAACTGTAACAAGATTAAAGCAGTTTTTATTGTAAAACATATTGCAATAAGGGTTTTTAAAAGACTTTAATCACAAGAGTAATAACTATTAGCTTGCGGTAAAAACTTGGTGAAATCTCACAAAATTGAGACCATTCTGGTCACATGACAACGCTTCGTTTCAGGGCCTCATCTTTCCAGTGGGCGATGGCAATCACCGGAAGTGCAGAATGAGCGTAACCTTGCCGTCTACTAATTTTGGGTAATTTTTACCTCAGATATTTATAAGGTATGAATCTAGATAAATGTAGTGTTACTACTTTTATCCTAATTCTTTTTAGCTACAACTTAACCTAAATCACTTGAGAACAGTGATAAACACTGTCATTCAGTCATTGTTGTAAATGACGTCTTTTTTGGTTCATACGTATAATAAATTAATCGATAACGGAATTTAAAGTCAGATATAGGTATGAGATTTTTGTTCTACTCAATCTAATTGTCGGCACTAAGGGATGAAATGGCATTGTGTCAACTAATTTGAATAAAACTAAAAAAAAAATTGCGTTGAAACAAATTTTTGTTTTGAATTTTTATCAGGGTCTAAATTTATTTTATCTTTTTTTATTGGATGTTTAACGACCACCGTAAGCAACTCAATAGGCTATAAGCAGTCCCCCGTCCCTAATTTATGGCCACTGACTCCAGGAAGGGGAGAAAGTCAGGGCCGGAAGACAAACACAACATCCATGTCTCACCGGGATTCGAACCCGGACCCATCTCGGTCGAATGGTCAGTAGCCATTACTTAGACAACTATTTTATCTTGTAAGAACTTGAACAAGAAAGACGAACTTTCAAACAGTTTGTATGTTAGTATATTCATGAAAAAATGATATTCAATTGTTTAAGGATAAACAATTTTAGTAAGAAGCAGTTGAATAATTCTGCTTTTCATCTGCGCGAATCCGATTATATTGGCACAAGCTCAGGGAGGGTTTGAAAGTTAATTCATGGGGTCTATATCTTTTTGGGAATCGAGCTTCTTAGTTGAGGGAAAAGAGGTACGCAGCGCAGCTGTGTGTGAAGTCGCCCTAAATCGTAATGATTTCGCAAAGAAAACTGGAACTGAAAACAGCTGCTTAAGTGCCACGAAGCATGTTAGAAGACGATTCATTTGGGTATAAAAAAATTAAACGTACTTCCTTTCGCTGCTTAGACCTTAACCATATTTAATCCCTTAATATTCATTTGTTTACTTCTTGAAGAACGGCGGTTCTTCTTAATTATCCTGTTTTATATCAAGGTTTCGTTATTGAACATGGAACATGCAGTGGCATCGTCGTACAATACGTTGACCATTGGTTGAGAATTGTTTACCGCATGTTTCCTGAAAAATCTGAGTTACTAAAATTCTGGATGCTGAAAAGTCGAAATGATTTTTTAGAAAAGGTGTATTAATTTGTTTTAAAAATTGTTTTGGTGATATTTACGTTCATTTCATATTCACAAGACTGTTTCAGCATTGTGCTCAGTTTTCTCCTCTGGTTCCAAACCTTATTATTTTTTATTCTATTTTTCGTACAAAGAGATTTTGTGGCACCAATAAAAATAAATTTAAAAACAAAAACGTGCGCAAACAACAAATATGTTGTATACAGCAATTTTTCCAAATTTAAATACTAAATCATACGTTTTAAGAAACGCTGCTTTTACATGCCATTAGTAATCCGTTATGTCCAATAACTCTTAAGCTGATTTTTGAAGATTGTAGGAATAGTTTTAGAACTATTGTAATGCTATTGTATTGTATTCTAATTTTAACGTATCGGAAGTTGGCAGCAGTACTCATTGTTTACATCCGCTGTGAGCATACTAATTGTATGATCTCTGTTCGATTTAGCTCGGAAATGAAACATGTATCGTTAAACGACAGCCATACTTCTTTGTTAATAAAGCTTAATTATAATGAAGGTGAATTTTAGTGTTATTAAATTTTTCATCAATTTAATTAACAAAGATAGGAGAAAGATATAAATAATCATGGACAAGTATTTGAGAACGGAGAGATTTGACGTCGAGCCATCTGCCACTTCTGCTGACAGGCAGTGGTTACATTGGAATCACACGTGCGAAAACTTCTTGGGCTATATTGATGTAGTATCTAAAAATAGTAAATTGCAACTATTAACTAATTATGTCGCACCTAATGTATTTTAGTATATCAGTGAATATAAAACATATTGATGCTATAACTATTTTGGAATATTTATATGTTAGGCCTAAGAACGAGATCTACGCTCGACATAGTTTGGCTACATGACTTGAATTGGCTGAGGAGTCTACAGATCAATATCTTCAGGTCTTAAAACAAATGAGCAAAGATTGCTAATTTAAAAGTGTTTCGGCTGAGCAAAATAAGAATGAATACATCAGAGAAGCCCTCATTAGCGGATTGAAGTACGCTCGCGTACGTCAGCGACTTTTAGAAAACACGTTTCTCTCTCTAGAAGCCGCTTTTGATCTAGCTATGGCTTTGGAAATGGCAGAACAACACCCTGTTTTGTACTCGGGGCTGATGGATGCTGATGCTGCTACTCACATAAATGATTGTGTTGAGATACATACTGGTACAGTTAGTACAACAACAGCTGTTTTGACTGGAACAGAAAGGTGCTATTTTTGTGGAAGAAATCGCCACCCTAGAACTTCTTGCCCTCTCAGAAATGTTGCATGTCGAACATGTGGAAAGAAAGGACACTTTCAGAGAGTTTGTAAATCAAAAACTACTAGACCTAATACAGTAACCTCTGCTTCATCTGCCTTGGTTTTGGATGCTGCTCCTTCCTGCCTTTCGAAGTCTACAGTAGCTATTAAAATAAACAAAGTAAATGTGAGTGCTCTAATGGACACAGGAAGTTCACTAAGTTTTATTGATCAGACCCTTGTTAATAAATGTCATATACAAGTACTACCTTATAGTGTCAAAGTCGCTATGTCAGCTAATCACTAATCGCCGAAGTTATAGGACGTTACAGTGTCAATATTGAAATGGAGGAACACACTCATAAAAACATAATGATGTTAATTATGAGAGATCTTTGCTCTGATGACATAATCGGGCTAGACGTACTACAGTGTCATATCTCTGTGGAAATTATCCTAGAAGGTTTACAGCCTCCACTCAGAATTTGAGGCTTGAGCGTTGCAAATGTGGCTCCAGTCTCTTTGTTTGCTAACCTTACTTCGGATTGTGGGCCTAAAGCTACAAAATCTGGAACACACTCAAAAGGTGATTGTCAGTTTTTAGCTACAGAAATTGAAATGCTAATACATTAAGGTGTGATTGAGCCTAGTAGTTCTCCGTGGCGTGCTCAGTCTTTTGTGGTTAGAGGAGAAAATCACATGGTTGTACATTATTCACAAACCATAAATAAATTTACTATGGTGAATGCTTACCCTCCACCTAGAATAGAATAGATAATTGCTAAAGTTTCGGCAAATAAGTTGTACAGTGTCATAGATCTGAAACGTGCATATCACCAAGTAACCCATCCTGGAGTTTGAGAAGCTATATACTGCTTTCGAAGCCTGTAGAAAGCTCTATCAATTCCTACGCGTTCCCTTCGGAGTTACAAATGGAGTGGCTTGTTTTCAAAGAGGGATTGATGAATTATCCAGGATGGGAACCTAGAAATGTTTTTCCATACCTGGAGGACGTTAATGTTTGTAAGAAAAATCAAAATGATCACGACAGGAGTCTGGCAAAGTTCCTGGCTGCTGTTGAGAAAAATAATCTCACGTTGAACAAGGAAAAGTTTCAACTTTCTGTTAGGATTGTGAACTTACTCGGTTACATTATCTCTAACAAAACTATGAAGCCAGACCCGAATCGACTTGGGCCTCTTCTTGATCTACCTATACCTAAAGATGAAGTTTGCTTAAGACGTGTTCTAGGTATGTTTTCACACTACAGTAAATGGATACCTAGATTCTCCGAAAAGTTTCGACCTTTAATGCAAAAAAAAATGCTTTCCTCTGTCTGAAAATACTACTTCAGTATTTTGTTTTTTAAAAAATGATGTGGCTAAAGCGGCACTAGTTGCAATAGATGACGGAGTATCTTTTCGGGTAGAAACTGATGCGTCTAAGTTTGCTATAGCCGCTTCTCTGAGCCAAGCAGGAAGACCAGTTGCTTTCTTTTCTAGAAACCTCAGCAGATCTGAACAGCGACAATCTTCAATAGAAGAGGAAGCTTATGCCATTGTTGAATCGTCACGTTGTTGGTGGCATTACTTGATTGGTAGGGATTTTGAAGTAATTACCGATCAACGTTCTGTCTCTTTTATGTTCAATCAGCGTCATTCAAGTAAAATAAATAATGAAAAGATCTTGAGATGGCGTCTAGAATTAGCTTGTTCCAAGTTTGATATAATCTTCAGACCTTGGAATGAGAATGTGCCCGCTGATACCCTCTAGAGAATAACTGCTGCGATAAACCAGACCACGAATCTTAGTGACTTACACGAGGCTCTTTGCCACCCGGGAAGGACACGAATGAGTCTTTGGGTTCGCATTAGAAACCTACCTTATTCTGTTGAAGATGTAAAAAAGGTCACTAACTCATGCTTTTTTTGCGCAGAACAAAAACCACGTTTTAACCAACATCAAGGGAAACTGATAAGAGCTACCTCTTCTTTTGAGAGACTAAATCTAGATTTTAAAGGTCCTTTACGAGGGAAGTCTCGAAATCAGTATCTCTTCACTCGTGTAGACGAATACTCTAAGTTTCCTTTCGCTCTACCATGCAATGATGTTTCTACTGCCACTTTGAAAACACTTTTAAAAGACATGTTCTCTGTATTTGGGCTACTTACTTGCGTACATACATTCTGACAGAGGAGCGTCATTTATGTCTCAAGAACTGAAGTCATTTCTAAATTCACATGGCATTGCTACTAGTCGAACCCCCCCCCCGCCTTTTAGTCTTAGAGGGAACGGACAAGTTGAAAGATACAATGGGATAATATGGAAGACTATAACACTTGCCCTCAGGTCTAATAACATGAAAACTGAGCACTGGGGGGAGGTACTGTACAATGCTCTGCGCTCTATTCGCTCTCTTTTGTGCACGTCAACAAATGCAACCTCGCACGAGAGGATGCTTAACCAGCCAAGAGATCTTCTAATGGTAGTTCAATTCCAATTCAGTTAAAAAAATCTGGTCCTGTTCTTTTAGAAAAGAACGTACGCTCTAGTAAATATGGCCTGTTGTAGAAGAGGTAGAGCCAATAGAATATAACCCTGATTATGCCTTAGTCAGATTCCCTGATGGGCGAGAAACTACTGATTCAACTCGGAATCTAGCTCATACAGGAGAACACTGTAGAGAGGTGAATGATTGTCAGAGACAAGAAATCCTTCAAACTACTGACTCTGCCCCCGCTAGTAATCTTGAATATGGGACTAATGTAGTTGAGGCTAATGAACTATCACTGACTGCTACTGAGGACTCTGATGAAGACCTGCATACCTGTCTGACTATGTAACTAACTTTTAGAGAGGTGTGAATGAGATACTGTATTATTGTATTGTATTCTAATTTTAAAGTATCAGAAGTTGGCAGCATTACTCATTGTTTACATCAGCCGTGAGTATATTAATGTTATAATCTCTGTTCGATTTAGCTAGGAAATCAAATATGTATGGTTAAGCGACAGCCATATTTCTTTGTTAATTAAAGCCTAATTATAATGAAGGTGAGTTTTACTGTTATTACGTATTTCATCAACTACATTCCATCAAATCTAAATATTTTGGTTTTAATGTGCTCATCCCGCTACATTCGTATTCTTCATACTTCGGGTTGGGTTGTATTTCCGCAAATATTATTTCCTATGAACTGCAACACAATTTTCTTCATTCAGTTAAAACCAATTATTAATTCGTGAAAAGGAAAATCTTTGATTGCTAGAACATATTGTATATTTTAAAGTTTAAAATAAAGAGTAGTTGAAACATTTTCTGTTTTATTAGTTGCAATTCTTTCATGGCAGAAAAGAGGGAGGAGCAATGTCTATAGCCGTCGTTTTGCCATAAAAAGCAAATCGTATCGGAAATGGTTTAAACGCATGTATTTTGAATATTGGATATTCAAAACACATACGTTTAAATGTTTTTAAACGCATGTATTTTGAAAATTTATCGGTTCTAGTACGTTTTTATCTTTGTGTTAGAAACAAGTTGAATGGGAAAATAACTCGAAATCATATAAAAGGGTTATCATGGTAAATGCGAAAAACGTATGTGTATAATAAAGCATGAATATACATTATTTGGAACAAAATCTTGTACAATAGTTGATGCACAATATATACATCGTAGTTATTCACTGAACTCACCGTCGGCGTCGATCACGGTCTTGATCCTTGAGCTGAATCCATAGCACGCCTTGGCAACCTGGGCCGTGTTCATTGCGATGGCACGATTGACGGGGTCAAGGGTGTTATGTTGTTGATCTCTCTTTCAATTACGCACTACAGAAGGTAATCCAAGAGATTGAAGTCGAAAGAGCTGAGTGTTCAAACGTCTGGTGACCAGCGGTGCTGCACCTTGTCTTTAACCCAGATTTCTGTACCGCTTTTCCCTTGTGGTAGAGTCCTGTTGGAAGGTAAGGCCTCGCGTGAGCAATGGCGTCCATTCAGAACTTCTCCACATCTCTCATCACCTGCTGTGTAGATGTGCACGTCTGTGTTGACTCTTAAACCTTTCTCAAAGAAGTGAGGAGGCTTGACATCTCCCTTCCTCGAGATGACCCCGAAGACCATGACGGTGGCAGGAAATTTTGTTTTCATGACTTGGCACGTCGTTAGGGTTTTTGCACAGACGCCTTTCTTTCATGACTTGGTCCAGGAAGTGACCCTCCTCTTAAAAGCGTAGAAGCTGTAGCGGAAGTCCTCATAGATGATACGGTAGATGTACCACCGTATCATCATGGTTCTTCAATAAATATGTCATTGATTTGCTGAGGTCGTTGTCCGGAATGCTTTGCACCTTGGTGACAGACTCGGGCGTCCTGATGGTGTCAGAGTGAAGGTCATGCGTCTGCGCTTGGTAGGGATGTCCTTGTAGTTCTCTGCGTTGTCTACCAAGCTTTCGGTCTTGCAGACAAGAAAAAACAGAAGAAAAAAAATACAGAATTTGTGGAACTTGGCAATCTCCTTCTTGATTCTCCTGGCGCTGAGAGCTAACACACGGATGCTCTTTTCGTTTCGTCCGTGACAGTGATATACATGACGATATTACCGGGTTTTACTTGGAAAGATGGCAAATAGAGCTTTCAAATGACGTTTTTTGTATTTTCCCAGGTTGAATTGACTTTAAGACATAAGTATCGAAAGTCATTCTACATTTGCCATGACAACGATGTATTCCAAAACCGTTAGCATTTTTACTGCTTTCTTCTTAACGTCATTATATATCAGATTTATTCGAATGTCTGTTCTTACATAAATTATATTGCGTCTTCGTCATACACTCCTGTTTGTCGAAATCACAACACTAAGAAATGTCTGAGATACTGAAGTGAGATTATGTAGGGTATGATACTTGAGAAAGCAGAAGTACTGACTTGGGAGAGATGTTAAACACACAAAACCGAGTTCCTAGTGTTCCGAACAGAAGCCGCAATGACGGGTCGTTCACGGCCTGGCATTGACTAGAAAAAGGTTCCGGGTGTCCTACTGGAAAAGATCATTTTATGCTGTCCCTATACATAGCCGAATTTCATCTTGTCTAATTGTCGGTAGAGACTGATGGGTCAAGCTTCGTACGACTATATCCCACGCTTGTTCAAAGGGCTGCAAATCAGACAAACGTGCTGAACAAGAAAGACGTTGCACATATCAGGTATCCATTAATTTCGCTCCACATGCGGTAGTGAAGAGGGCACCTAGAGACTCTCTGCAGATATGGCTGCACTTCAGACTATACAACTTTCGCGATGGATCACTGGCTGGTTATGAATTTTGCAATGTGTTCGACGCAAGACCGTGAATAAAATTCAACTGTACCCCACACCAGAATACCCGGTATTGGGTCTTGTGCATAACATATTCCTTCAATAGCCATTATGCACGGTGGTGCCGTACAAGGATATGCCCATCGTGGGTATTTTGGTTGAACCGCAACTCGTCAAAACGAATATGCACTGCCATTCAGCACGCAAGTGTCCGTGTTTTTTGCACCATTGCAGTCGCGGACATCTGTGGTTTAAAGTCAAGGAAGTGGAAGCAATGGACATCAATCGGCGAGCCCTATCTAGCTTTCGAATGAACTTGCAGGTAATCCTTGATGTGATACAGAGCTCCACTTTTGTGTTCATCCGTGGGACGGGAGAGTTCAGTCCTCCAATGCCATAAGATGCAGATGACAGTCTTTCCGTGCGTTCGTCTGTCATTGGAACCAGACTTCTCGCATGCCGGTGCGTTAGACATTTCTCTTCCTTCTGATTCCATATTCTCATGACTGTTCTCAATTATCGTGCACCATAAGCGGCAATGTCGCTGATGGAAGGTCCGTTTTTCCTCATTATAACACATCAGCTTCAGTTCAAGTCCGTCATGCTAGCTATACGTAAGTGTGTCGTCAGCTGCGGCGGGGCAAACTTAGTTTCCAGCACTGCCTTTTCGACACACACTACTCAAGCTAATCCACTAGGGAAACTTGCCCTGTGCACCTTCCTTTCACATTAACAACGGGATAGCTACGTGGGCGTATCTGGTAGAAATAATTTTCTTCTGAGCAATGGTTGTCATCAATTGCACTTCTTCACGTGACCCACCCATCCTACTTTAAAACGATGCTTACGTTACGTAAAAGTTTTAAAATGAGGAAACTTTCAACAGATGTTTGTGCTGTTACCTTGTAGTACTTCCAATTAACATACCATTAAATTCCTTTACATGGTGAAAACGTATCAGAAGTAAAACAAAAATGTAAAAACCTTCATACTTTCCCCGTTTTGTTTCTCTTGTTGTCTTTCCTGAGAACATTTCTTCCAGGTCCTGGTTCGCTTCATTAAACTGTTCTGTCCTGGCAACGAAACAAGTTACTTTATGTATCGTTTTGTGTCGATAGAGAGCTTCACACTCATGTAAAAATGTTTCATTCTGAATAAATATTTAAGAACATAATTTACATTCATAGAGATCCCTTTTAGGTCCAGTGCAAATTCTTAAAATTCCCATTTTTTGGCATTTCCAGAACATAAAGAAAGCCACCAAAGAAGCGCTGACATGCAACCATGTAGCAACCGTCTTAGAACTATTTGGAGGCAGATTTTTATTTTTATTGGAAGTTTTACCACCACTATGAGCAACTCAATGGGCTATAAGCATTTACCCGTCTCTAATTTAGAGCCACTGACTCCAAGGAAGGCAGAGAGCCAGTGCCGCAAGATGAACACAACTTCCATGCTTCACCGGGATTGGAACCCGGACCCATCTCGAACGAATGGTCATAAGCCAGCTCTTAGACCACTGCGTCACCGAGGCGGATATCGAAATTCAAGCTTACTAGCATGTGTTCATTGAGATTCTATTTTATTAGGTGCACCCGCCTTTTTCGCTTTAAGTGTGCACAGTAGCACGCAAGTCCGGATGTGAAAATTATGTGCGCTGCAGTTCAGTCCGTCGAGTATCTGTCAGCGTTCGATGGAGTTTTGAAATTGACAGATTGGGTGCTCTGACGGACTTTGAAGATAAACTGACACTTGGTTTTAGGTGGGCCAGTTCGAGCACTTGCGAAAGGTACGCCCTGCTTGCTTTGGAATCTCCTACAATTTTGGTATCCTTACAGAAGCACTTTGAACCAAGATAAATTATTTTCCTAAGTAAATTTAACATTAAATGAAACGCATCTTATTACGATTGGCATACATTGGGAGGAAACATAAATCCGATGGGGCTGATTAACACACAAGTACGTTAAGAGTGGCAGAAACTTCACAAGCAAAACAGGCCTTCAAGCGTGTAACGAATGGACCAACACCCCTTACTAGCGTCTGGGGACAGCAATGGAAATCTCGTAGGAAGATCCTCATTGGTAGGAATAAAACACAATCAACCAATTGGCGTGCGTGATGTGTATCACTAGTGCCAGGTTAGCATGAAATAATTAGCAAACTTTCTGTATTTAATATAATTTTTCGAATTTTTTACTGAAAGCCATTGATCAAATTACTGGGTAAATGTGTAGATTATCGTTCTAAATTATATCGCGAGAAAAATGTTAGTACCTGGAAAAAGTGCGACGTACGGATTCAGAGTATGGATATTAAAGGCAAATGGTACAGAAATTTCATATTTTAAATGTGTTTTGAAAATTTTAATCGGAATATTGACCTGTAAGTTCGATGCTGTGAAGAGACGCTGCTGTTGGCCGAATGCATCTCTACTGCGATGATGTCAACTGTGCTCCATTTAAAGGAAGGTTCGTTGCTGAACCGAAGTGACGGGTGGAAGAATACGAGAGAAAGCGGTTACTTTTTGGCAGGAGAGCAATAAATTTTGTAGTGTACGCTACAAAAAATAGGTCCAAATTATGCACTCTTTATTGGTATCCCATACGTTGTTGGCAGGAAAACCCGGAAAATAAGATCTTTGATTAGCAAACGATACGTATCAGTGAGAGAGAAATTGACCTGCGAACAAAGTATCAACACGAGAACCAAAAGTACAGTGGTACAGCAAATCAGCTACGAATGGAAGCCGTTCAAAGTAGAACCGAAGTTATGCTTCCCCAGTTTTCTGCACAACATAGAAAGGAATTGTAGATTAGCTTCCTAAATTATTTCGTCGGAAAAATACCTCGAAAAAGGGCGCCGTATAGATTTTAAAATATGAAAATTAATGGCAAATGGTGTAGCCATTTCATGTTTTAAATGCCTTTTAACGATTTTTATCGTAATATTTACCTGTAGGTGTGATTTTTTGAAGAGACGCAGCAGTAGGCTGAACGCACCGTTACCACGACGATGTGAAGCTTTAATCCGTTGAAAGAAAGATCCCCTGCAGCGAGTAATTCACGCGCGGATGACTACAAGTGCAGCTGCATATGCTCTTGCCAGGAGAGCGAAGCACCATGTACTCATACGTTACAGAATATAGTTCGCTTATGTTTTGTCATTGTTTTTGAAGCACATGTTCAGAAATGTTTCGTTCTTTCACACATCATTCCCTAATTCCAAATAGAAAGTGCAAATATTCCTTTCTATGTTGTGCAGAAAACTGGGGAAACATAACTTCGGTTCTACTTTGAACGGCTTCCATTCGTAGCTGATTTGCTGTACCACTGTACTTTGGTTCTCGTGTTGATACTTCGTTCGCAGGTCAATTTCTCTCTCACTGATACGTATCGTTTGCTAATCAAAGATCGCATAACTTCGGTTCTACTTTGAACGGCTTCCATTCGTAGCTGATTTGCTGTACCACTGTACTTTTGGTTCTCGTGTTGATACTTTGTTCGCAGGTCAATTTCTCTCTCACTGACACGTATCGTTTGCTAATCAAAGATCTTATTTTCCGGGTTTTCCTGCCAACAACGTATGGGATACCAATAAAGTGTGCATAATTTGGACCTATTTTTTGTAGCGTACACTACAAAATTTATTGCTCTCCTGCCAAAAAGTAACCGCTTTCTCTCGTATTCTTCCACCCGTCACTTCGGTTCAGCAACGAACCTTCCTTTAAATGGAGCACAGTTGACATCATCGCAGTAGAGATGCATTCGGCCAACAGCAGCGTCTCTTCACAGCATCGAACTTACAGGTCAATATTCCGATTAAAATTTTCAAAACACATTTAAAATATGAAATTTCTGTACCATTTGCCTTTAATATCCATACTCTGAATCCGTACGTCGCACTTTTTCCAGGTACTAACATTTTTCTCGCGATATAATTTAGAACGATAATCTACACATTTACCCAGTAATTTGATCAATGGCTATCAGTAAAAAATTCGAAAAATTATATTAAATACAGAAAGTTTGCTAATTATTTCATGCTTACCTGGCACTAGTGATACACATCACGCACGCCAATTGGTTGATTGTGTTTTATTCCTACCAATGAGGATCTTCCTACGAGATTTCCATTGCTGTCCCCAGACGCTAGTACACCCCTTAAGCCAGATGATTTGAAGAAAAAAAAGGAAAACTATTGAAGTTATTTCATATAAATATTTTTTTTCTGAAATTATAATGCGGTGATCATTTTTTTCAAATTTCCTAGAATCACACTAGAAAATTAATTTATCCCTTTAATTCTACGGCTTTCAATACATATTAAACTAAACCTTTCGTTTCCCAATTTTGTCTAAGTTTATATTTTTAACTCGAAAATTTTTGAAAAGGGAGATAAAAAACATTTTGCCGCGTCACGGTAAAGAGAAATTTACTTTCACGTTACGGCACCTATGTTTTGTACATTTCAAGTAGGTCGTACAAACGTTCGGTTTTGTTCAGTTTTTAAATATTTTGGAGTGCATAGTGTGATACGAAAAAATTCCACAAAAATGATAAAGGACAAAGAGTAATTGGAGAATGTATTTAGCAATTTAATGTAATCAGAAAGACACAAACTCGAATCGCTAACTTTCCTGGTGGAAATAGTAGACTGGAAGATAAATTAACAGTGCAAATGTCTACTAATAAAATGCATATAGGTTGAAGACCTTCGTATCCTACCATTTCCATTTTTCACAAATGTGTTTCACCAAAAAAGACGACTCCAAAGTTAAAATAATTAGTCTGAGCAGCAGATGCTACATCGACTTAAAAGATAAAAATAAAATTAAAAGAAAGAAATCACGCTTTTCACTCCCGAGAGCAGAACTATCAAGAGCACCGTGCATCTGCTTTTTATTTTTCTAACAATTATTATTTTTTTAACGGATTGAAATATATTATTATTATATGTTTTTTTTTGGAGGGAGTGATGGATATTTCGTATTGTACTTAGTAACAGGACATTATTTTTTTCTTACTTTTTTTGGGGGGAAGTGACTTTGCTTTTGTAATACATAACGTTAATATTATTGTTTATTTTTTGAAATGTAATCATAAACAACTCTTCGTATCGTTATTATTGTAATTTTTATTTTAGAAAGTGTTTTCCGTACCTCTTCTTAAGGTTATTATCATTATGGTTCATTTTTCAGTCTCATTTTTCAGTTCATATCTCTGAGTAGTTTTCTACAAACATGGCTGAAGTAGTCCCAAATCAGTCGATAGATAGCAGCACGTCAGGACTTCATCGGTCTTATTTTGTTCACTTACGTAAGGGCCTTAAGTGGAATCGTAAATTTATGGCGTGCTCTTAAAAGACATTTATCAATGTTAATTGTCTTCCACTTTGGAGTATTTGTTATGACGGTAAAGTAATGTATCCTCATGAATGGGAAGCTGTTTTTTTAGCAGAATAAATCAAGTTCATTGATTATTATTTGCTAAGTAAAAACTGTGTGACGATGCGAATCAACACCGCACATCTGTGTTTTAAGGAAATGTGACAATTCCGTCGGATAAAATATTCCAGATTGTGGCCATCCAAATAAAGTTTTATTCCTGTGTGTAAGTCTACGTTTGAGTAGAAATTATTGCTCTCCACACCTTAAATTGGGAATTCATTGCTCTCTACACCTTAAATTGGAAATTATTGCTCCCCACCCTTGTGATTGAATCAACAAAACTGAACGAATGGTTTAATAGAAGATGTTGAAATCCACATTTCAGAAGTTTGAGGTAAATGAACCATTCATCAGTCATTAATGCACTTCCAGTGGAAACGTGTATCTGAATCAGAAGCAGGGATATATCGGCACATCATTTGATAACGAGAACCATTTCCACCATAAATCGCTTGATATCTCATCCGAAGGTGCCCTCAACGAGGCGACCTCAGTTATACTTCAGCTTTCCCATCTAGATACCCGTTCAAACTTCGACCTCTTCAATGATGACTTCTCCGCCGTCAAGCATTCCTGTGTTACAATGGGAGACTACCAAGGGCGTATATAAAATATATTTTTCTAGGGGTGGGTAATCTGAGAAGAAACGGAAATTTTTATATTCCATCAGGAAAAAATAAAAGTTAATGGAAAATAAAAGAAATAAGTACAGCATTATTTTCAATATAAGCTTATGGATTTTATTAAATTAAAGCTGTTTTTAATGTAAGTTGAATTTTAACAAAAATTAAACACTTTCCGCGATAAAAGGTCTCTTGGGCCCCTCCCAACTCTAAATACTCGTTTGAAGATTACCATGAACTATGAGATTAGTTCCTTGCAATACTGGCACCAGTCACTAACTGGCAAAGAGGACATGGTAACATCTTTGGCAAAACAATTTACTATTATTGGGAGATCGAGGAGTAATGCAATACCGGCAAGAACGCGCATTGAGCCTTAGATTATTCGTTGAATATGCTTCACATCCGGAGCCTGCTTTGCCTCTCAGGTATCGTTTGCTTTCGATGTATGTATGCAATATATAACTTATAGCACATCCCACTTATAAGATTTCAGCTTTTAGGACACAGTCCAACATACTACACCTGTGGTTTAATGCGCTATAGTGGCGACACGTTTCTGCCATAGATGTAAGGCGATCTCTGATGCCTCACAGGTGACTCATTTGAAAGTCATAGTTTAGCCGACCATTCCAGAAAGCACCTCTCTGACTAACAGGTGCATACATGTTGCCTTATTAGTCAACATGAAATCTGAAGTGCTGCCCGGTGATGGAAGAAATACTCTAATGTTTATTCTATACTTCAAGTCAAACTGGCACAACAGCAGTGTCACATTGTTCGTCATCATCATGATCATTATGCGGATGATCCTTTGTCACCGGCCATAGGCCGTAGTGATTTATATTAATTGTAAATAACGGTCACTTATTAATGATGCAATTCTGTAAATAAACATATTTAAGTATTTCTCTGTTTCACAGTTTCTTTAGTTTTACACCGAATACTAAAATGGCATTAGTGGACTTGAGGCAAAAAAGTTTGTGTCTAGAATGCTTTCTAGCGCGTACATAAAATTCTGTAATTCACTTCCCTACTCTCCAAAAAGGACATTTTGCATATGTTTTATTTCGCTGGAAAAGGAATGAAAAATATTAAGACTTCAAATCATTACATAACACATTTTTGCTTTTAATTTTAGAGCTGCTAGTAAATGATTCATTCAGTTGTGTGAAATAATGGTATCTCTTAAATATCATGTAATTCCCTAAGAGCTGTTTCGAAAGAAACAGTCTATTATTTCTTGTTCACTGGAAAAGGTTCGAAATAGGAAACTATTATTCTCTTTTACTGTGAAAGTAAATTTTGTTCTTCTCAAAGCAGATATACTTTTGCAATAAAACCTGTCTAACTAAACTATCCCCGTTGGCTGAAAATAAAGCATTTGGTTACGTAGCCTTCAAACACAGTGGTTCAGTTTGCGAAGGTAGCTTCTGTCCCCACTTGAAAATAAAATGAAAAGAAAGAGCTTACTTTTTAATGGAATTTGCTCTTAAGTGTGTGTTCCCTTTATGTTTCTTCCTTCCCCTTGATATTTTCATTTAGAAATGCTATTCACTTAATCTCTCACTAACAGTTAGAAATAAGAAATGAAAATGAAGTAGCGCTATTTTGACATGTTAGCTCGCACGAAATGGTGCGAAAACGATAGTTATGTTTGAACATACCTAGTTTATTAAGAACTAAGAAAGCGGAAAAACGCTTAATAACGTATGAATTGTAACACACTGTTTCGCGTAGTAACGTGTGTGGTAAACTTGGACGCGTTTCTTTGCATTTCATTGGGTGTTATTTATATCTCATGGTGGCACACTGAGAGTCCCGTTGTAAAAGTAAAGAAGTCCCACCGCACCTCGCATTTCGGAAGTAGAACTAAAACAATACACAAGTACAAAAAAATCAACTAAGGGATTTTCGAATCATGTAAACACTTAACTATACTTCCCATGCGTTGGCAGAAATAAGTACAAATGTGGAACTACATGATTTGATATTACCCCTGTCACGTGCTACGGCACCGATGGTTATAGAAACTACGTCACGCAGAGAGTTTTAACACTTAAACGAAAAGAAAATGCTCCCACGATTACGCGCATTCGTTCTACGGAAATTATTATTTGCAGAGTACGCATTCTGTGGTGCTTTCCGAGTAATAAATAACTTCGTAAACACCAACATTTTGATCTACCTTATTGCTAGCAACCTCACAAGCTGAGATCGCTGTGTATGTAAAAGAAAATCATCATTCTACTGTCGAAACCCCTGGTAAATGAATGTTGAATTATATTACATTTTTCAAACACTATACTAAAAGTGTATCACTGCAGTGGTTTTTGGTTAGTTGGATAGGAAAATCCAAAGTTGTATCTTTAAAACTGATCTGTAATATTGAACTTAAATCTTGAATCTACAAAGACCTATGTTGCTGCTCTAGTCCTCTGAATTTTTTAAATCACTTTTCCTCTTGGCTTAGCTATCCTTTAAGATACCTTTCTTAATCAAAGCTTCGAGATGTCTTCATTAGTTATTATTTAGGTTCCGCTTCACGGATGAAACTTTTACTACCGATTCCAAATCAGTATTGCAATTCATTTAGCAACACATAAATTCCTTACCACCTGTGCCTAACTTCTGCTGTTGCAAGTCAATCTTAGCTCATGAAATTATTAATTCGTGTTTACTTCCTTTCACATTTCCATTAGTAAATCATTCAGAATAAAATAAGTAAATTACGAAATCCATTCATTGGTCCATTCATCCAATCGTCCAAAAAATCAGTGTTTTCTACCGTGTTAAAAGGGACGTTGCAAAAGTTATCAGCGTTACTGTGAATGAACGAATGAGGTTCGCGACTTCCTTCTGCGAAATAAAACGTTTCTTTACGAAGCTGAATAAAAAATCATTGCAGTTTTCCGTCAGTTGATGGAAACGTGTACCAGTTCTAGATTCTAGATTTAAAAAAACGTCGTTTGTAAACCGAAGCAACTCATGTCGACTAACTTTTTAGAAACCTTTTCTTCTTTAAATAATGCATGGTTTCTACGCCTGCGGGCGTAGATGTAATTCTTCTTTTTTGTCAATATCTCTACTTCTAGGAGTCCGATTTGAAAAATTCCTTCTTTGTTTAATAGTGTTTCCAGTGTGACATGTTTTTCATATGATTTCAGAATTTTCAAGTAATTCGTAGACTTTTCGCTATGGGGCGTAAAGGTGAATTGCCTTTTTCCCTATATTTAAATCTCGGATTTGAAAAATTCTGTCTGCACCGGATACAGTGGCTGATAAGAAATCCTTTGCACGTAATATCTAATTTTTGTAAAAAATGGTTTGGCCACCAGATGGTGTAAGTCTTAATTTCCGCTTCTGGTGTATTTGCAGCACAATATGAGCTTCTAAAATCTCGATTGCAAAAAAAAGTCGTTTGTTGACCGATACTGCTCATGTCGACAAACCTTTTAGGAACATTTTCTTCTTGAAATAGTGCATGGTTTCTACGCTAGAGGGCATATTATTTCTACGCCATGGTTTCTACGCCAGAGGGCATATCTTATTTTTGTCAATATCTCTACTTCTAGGTGTCCGATTTGAAAAAATTCCTTCTTTGTTGGATAGTGTTTCCAGTGTGACATGTTTTTCGTATATTTTCAATATTTTCAAGTAATTCGTAGACTTTACGCTAGGGGGCGTACAGGTAAACTGCGTTTCCCTTCATATCTCTGCTTCTAAATCTCCGATTTAAAAAATTCTTTCTGCACCGGATACAGCTCCAGATGAGAAATCCTTTGTTCGCAATTTCTAATTTTTGTAAAAATTGATTTGGCCACCAGGTGGCACACATATTTATTTTGCTCCTGATGTATTTGCAGCAAAATATGAGATTCTAAAATATCGGTTGCTGAAAAAGTCGTTTGTTGACCGATACTACTCATGTCGACAAACCTTTTAGGAACATTTTCTTGAAATAAAGCATGGTTTCAACGCCAGGAGGCGTAGATGTAATCTTATTTTTGTCAATATCTCTACTTCAAGGAGTCCGATTTGAAAAATTCCTTCTTTGTGGGATAGTGTTTCCGACGCGTAATATTTTTCATATAATATCAAAATTTTCAAGTAAATCATAGACTTTCCGCTAGGGGGTACAAAGGTTAATTACGTTTTCTGCGTTGTTACTGCTTCTAAAACTCCGATTTGAAAAATTCCCCCTGTATCGCATACAAGACCTGATGGAAAATATGTTCCACATAATTTCTAATGTTTGGTAAAGAATGGTTTGACCACCAGGGGTCATAAGGGTTAATTTCTGATTCTGATGTATTTGTAACAAAATCTGAGCTTCTGAAAACTCGACTAAATTTTTTCTTGGAGCTATACCGCTCATATGGAAAAACCTTTTGAGAATACTTTCTTCCTAAAATAATGCATGGTTTTCCCACCATTGGACGTAAAGTCACATGTTATTTTGGTCGATATCTCTGTTTCTAAGAGTCCGATTTGGAAAACTACTTCGGTGTTTGGAGATCTCTTCCGGTGTGATATGTTTCTCATATAAATTCATGTTTTTCTTAACGCTCAAGTCTGCAACCAGAGGGCGTAAGCTCACGATTCTGTTTACAGCAATATCTGAGGGATTAAAAACCCGATTGATGAACTTCTTTCTTCTGTCAGATACTATTGTGTTCCATACCGGTTCCATTGAGTTTGAATAGCTTTGATAAATTTAATTTGCCTCAGAACGGATTCAAAAGACGTGCTTATGACACCCAAAAATTCGGTGTCATCTTTCTTGTTTACCTGCAAGCAAATTACATTTATAAGTGCCACAGATGTAGTAATCTAAACCCTACACAAAAATTAATATTACGCCCTCATACATTTTTTTCATAAAACTGTAACAAGATTAAAGCAGTTTTTACTGTAAAACATATTGCAATAAGGGTTTTAAGAGACTTTAATCACAAGAGTAATAACTATTAACTTGCGGTAAAAACTTGGAGAAATCTCCCAAAATTGAGACCATTCTAGTCACATGACAACGCTTCGTTTCAGGGCCTCCTCTTTCCAGTGGGCGATGGCAATCACCGGAAATGCAGAATGAGCGTAACCTTGCCGTCTAATAATTTTGGGTAATTTTCACCTCAGATATTTATAAGGTATGAAACTAGACAAATATAGTGTTACTTCTTTTATCCTAATTCTCTTTGGCTACAACTTAACCTAAATCCCTTGAGAAAAGTGATAAACACTGTCATTCAGTCATTGTTGTAAATGACATTCTTTGTTTGGTTCATACGTATAAGAAATTAATCGATAAAGGAACTTAAAGTCAGATACAGGTATGAGATTTTTGTTCTACTCAATCTAATTGTCGGCACTAAGGGATGAAATGTCACTGTGTCAACGAAATCGAATATAACTAAAAAAAATTGTGTTGAAACAAATTTTTGTTTTGAATTTTTATCAGGGATTAAATTTATTCGTATCTTTTTTTTTTATTGGATGTTTAACGATCACCGTACGCAACTCAATAGGCTGTAAGCAGTTCCCCATCCCCAATTTAAAGCCACTGACTCCAGGACGGGGAGAAAGTCAATGCCGTAAGAAAAACACAACATCCATGTCTCACCGGGATTCGAACCCAGACCCATCTCGGTCGAATGGTCAGAAGCCATCACTTAGACCACTATTTTATATTTTATATTGTAAGAACTTGAACAAGAAAGACGAACTTTCAAACAGTTTGTATATTAGTATATTCATGAAAAAATAATATTCAATTGTTTCAGGATAAACAACTTTAGTAAGAATCAGTTGTTTATTTCCGCTTTTCATCTGCGCGAATCCGATTACATTGGCGTAAGCTCAGGGATTCCATATCTTTTAGGGAATCAGGCTTCTTAGTTGAGGGAAAAGAGGTACGCAGCGCAGCTATGTGTGAAGTCGCCCTAAATCGTAATGATTTCGCAAAGAAAACTGGAACTGAAAACAGCTGCTTAAGTGGCACGAAGCGTGTTAGAAGACGATTCATTTGGGTATAAAAAAATAAGAATGTACTTCCTTTCGCTGCTTAGACCTTATCCATATTTAATCCCTTAATATTCATTTGTTTACTTCTTGAAGAACGGCGGTTCTTCTTAATTATCCTGTTTTATATCAAGGTTTCGTTATTGAACATGGAACATGCAGTGGCATCGTCGTACAATACGTTGACCATTGGTTGATAATTGTTTACTGAATGTTTTCTGAAGAATCTGAGTTACTAAAATTCTGGATGCTGAAAAGTCGAAAAGATTTTTTAGAAAAGGTCTAAAGATTTGTTTTAAAAATTGTTTTGGTGATATTTATGTTCATTTCATATTCACAAAACTGTTTCAGCATTGTGCTGCTCAGTTTTCTCCTCTGGTTCCAAACCTTACTATTTTTTATTTTATTTTTTCGTACAAAGAGATTTAGTGGCACCAATAAAAATAAATTTAAAAACAAAAACGTGCGCAAACAACAAAATATGTTGCAAACAGCAATTTTTCGAAATTTAAATACTAAATCATACGTTTTAAGAAACGCTGCTTTTACATGCCATTAGTAATCCGTTATGTCCAATAACTCTTAAGCTGATTTTTGAAGATTGTAGGAATAGTTTTAGAACTATTGTAATGCTATTGTATTGTATTCTAATTTTAACGTATCGGAAGTCGGCAGCAGTACTCATTGTTTACATCCGCTGTGAGCATACTAATTGTATGATCTCTGTTCGATTTAGCTCGGAAATGAAACATGTATCGTTAAACGACAGCCATACTTCTTTGTTAATAAAGCTTAATTATAATGAAGGTGAGTTTTAGTGTTATTAAATTTTTCATCAATTTAATTAACAAAGATAGGAGAAAGATATAAATAATCATGGACAAGTATTTGCGAACGGAGAGATTTGACGTCGAGCCATCTGCCACTTCTGCTGACAGGCAGTGTTTTACATTGGAATCACACGTGCGAAAACTTCTTGGGCTATATTGATGTAGTATCTAAAAATAGTAAATTGCAACTATTAACTAATTATGTCGCACCTAATGTATTTTAGTATATCAGTGAATATAAAACATATTGATGCTATAGCTATTTTGGAATATTTATATGTTAGGCCTAAGAACGAGATCTACGCTCGACATAGTTTGGCTACATGACTTGAACTGGCCGAGGAGTCTACAGATCAATATCTTCAGGTCTTAAAACAAATGAGCAAAGATTGCAAATTTAAAAGTGTTTCGGCTGAGCAAAATAAGAATGAATACATCAGAGAAGCCCTTATTAGCGGATTGAAGTGCGCTCGCGTACGTCAGCGACTTTTAGAAAACACGTTTCTCTCTCTAGAAGCCGCTTTTGATCTAGCTATGGCTTCGGAAATGGCAGAACAACACCCTGTTTTGTACTCGGGGCTGATGGATGCTGATGCTGCTACTCACATAAATGATTGTGTTGAGATACATACTGGTACAGTTAGTACAACAACAGCTGTTTTGACTGGAACAGAAAGGTGCTATTTTTGTGGAAGAAATCGCCACCCTAGAACTTCTTGCCCTGCCAGAAATGTTGCATGTCGAACATGTGGAAAGAAAGGACACTTTCAGAGAGTTTGTAAATCAAAAACTACTAGACCTAATACAGTACCTTCTGCTTCATCTGACTCGGTTTTGGATGCTGCTCCTTCCTGCCTTTCGAAGTCTACAGTAGCTATTAAAATAAACAAAGTAAATGTGAGTGCTCTAATGGACACAGGAAGTTCACTAAGTTTTATTGATCAGACCCTTGTTAATAAATGTCATATACAAGTACTACCTTATAGTGTCAAAGTCGCTATGGCCAACTCCTCACTAATCGCCAAAGTTATAGGACAATGTAGTGTCAATATTGAAATGGAGGAACACACTTATAAAAACATAATGATGTTAATTATGAGAGATCTTTGCTCTGATGACATAATCGGACTAGACGTACTTCAGTGCGATATCTCTGTAGAAATTGTCCTCCAAGGTTTACAACCTCCACTCAGAATTTGAGGCTTGACCGTTGCAAATGTGCCTCCAGTCTCTCTGTTTGCTAACCTTCGGATTGTGGGCCTACAGCTACAAAATCTGGAATACACTCAAAAGGTGATAGTCAGTTTTGGGCTACAGAAATTGAAATTCTCCTGCATGAAGGTGTGATTGAGCCTAGTAATTCTCCGTGGCGTGCTCAGTCTTTTGTGGTTAGAGGAGAAAATCACAAGGCTCAGCTGGTTGTACATTATTGACAAACCATAAATAAATTTCTATGTTGAATGCTTACCCTCTACCTAGAATAGAATAGATAATTGCTAAAGTGTCGGCAAATAAGCTGTACAGTGTCATAGATTTGAAACGTGCATATCACCAAGTAACCCATCCTGGAGTCTGAGAAGCTATACAATGCTTTCGAAGCCTGTAGGAAGCTCTACAAATTCCTACGCGTTCTCTTCGGAGTTACAAATGGAGTGGCTGTTTTCAAAGTGGGATCGATAGAATTATCTAGGATGAGAACCTATAAATGTTTTTCCATACCTGGAGGACGTTACTGTTTGTAAGAAAAATCAAAATGATCACGACAGAAGTCTGGCAAGGTTCCTGGCTGCTGTTGAGAAAAATAATCTCACGTTGAACATGGAAAAGTATCAACTTTCTGTTAGGATTGTGAACTTACTCGGTTACATTATCTCTAACAAAACTATGAACCCAGACCCGAATCGACTTGGACCTCTTCTTGATCTACCTATACCTAAAAATGAAGTTTGCTTACGACGTGTTCTGGGTTGGTTTTCACACTACAGTAAATGGATACCTAGATTCTTCGAAAAGATTCGACCTTTAATGCAAAAAAAGAATGCTGTCCTCTGTCTGAAAATACTACTTCAGTATTTTGTTTTTTAAAAAATGACGTGGCTAAAGCGGCAGTAGTTGCAATAGATGACGGAGTATCTTTTCGGGTAGAAACTGATGCGTCTAAGTTTGCTATAGCCGCTTCTCTTAACCAAGCAGGAAGACCAGTTGCTTTCTTTTCTAGAACCCTCAGCAGATCTGAACAGCGACAATCTTCAATAGAAGAGGAAGCTTATGCCATTGTTGAATCGTCACGTTATTGGTGGCATTACTTGATTGGTAGGGATTTTGAAGTAATTACCGATCAACGTTCTGTCTCTTTTATGTTCAATCAGCGTCATTCAAGTAAAATAAATAATGAAAAGATCTTGAGATGGCGTCTAGAATTAGCTTGTTTCAAGTTTGATATAATCTTCAGACCTTGGAATGAGAATATGCCCGCTGATACCCTCTAGAGAATAACTGCTGCGATAAACCAGACCACGAATTTTAGTGACTTACACGAGGCTCTTTGCCACCCGGGAAGGACACGAATGAGTCTTTCGGTTCGCATTAGAAACCTACCTTATTCTGTTGAAGATGTAAAAGAGGTCACTAACTCATGCTCTTTTTGCGCAGAACTAAAACCACGTTTTAACCAACATCAAGGGAAACTGACAAGAGCTACCTCTTCTTTTGAGATACTAAATCTAGATTTTAAAGGTCCTTTACCAGGGAAGTCTCAAAATCAGTATCTCCTCACTATTGTAGACGAATACTCTAAGTTTCCTTTCGCTCTACCATGCAATGATGTTTCTACTGCCACTTTGAAAACACTTTTAAAAGACATGTTCTCTGTATTTGGGCTACTTACTTGCGTATATACATTCTGACAGAGGAGCATCATTTATGTCTCAAGAACTGAAGTCATTTCTAAATTCGCATGGCATTGCTACTAGTCGAACCTCCCCTTTCAGTCTTAGAGGGAACGGACAAGTTGAAAGATACAATAGGATAATATGGAAGACCATAACACTTGCCCTTAGGTCTAATAACATGAAAACTGAGCATTGGGAGGAGGTACTGGACCATGCGGTGCGCTCTATTCGCTCTCTTCTGTGCACGTCAACAAATGCAACCTCGCACGAGAGGATGCTTAACCAGCCAAGAGATCTTCTAATGGTAGTTCAATTCCAACCTGGTTAAACAAATATGGCCTGTTGTAGAAGAGGTAGAGCCAATAGAATATAACCCTGATTATGCCTTAGTCAGATTCCCTGATGGGCGAGAAACTACTGATTCAACTCGGAATCCAGCTCATACAAGAGAACACTGTAGAGAGGTGAATGATTGTCAGAGACAAGAAATCCTTCAAACTACTGACTCTGCCCCTGCTAGTAATCTTGAATATGGGACTAATGTAGTTGCGGCTAATGAACTATCACTGACTCTTACTGAGGACTCTGATGAAGACATGCATACCTGTCTGACTATGTAACTAACTTTTAGAGATGTGTGAATGAGATACTGTATTATTGTATTGTATTCTAATTTTAAAGTATCAGAAGTTGGCAGCATTACTCATTGTTTACATCCGCCGTGAGTATATTAATGGTATAATCTCTGTTCGATTTAGCTAGGAAATCAAACATGTGTGGTTAAGCGACAGCCATATTTCTTTGTTAATTAAAGCCTAATTATAATGAAGGTGAGTTTTACTGTTATTATTTATTTCATCAACTACATTCCATCAAATCTAAATATTTTGGTTTTAATGCGCTCAACCCGCTACATTCGTATTCTTCATATTTCGGGTTGGGTTGTATTTCCGCAAATATTATTTCCTATGATTTGCAAGACATTGCTTAGTCTGAATAAACACAATTTTCTTTCAGTTAAATTTAATTATTAATTCGTGAAAAAGAAAATCTTTGATTGCTGGAACATATTGTATATTTTAAAGTTTGAAATAAAGAGTAGTTGAAACATTTTCTGTTTTATTAGTTGCAATTCTTTCATGGCCGAAAAGAGGGAGGAGCATTGTCTATAGCTGACGTCTTTGCTTCCTCTCTGCCGTCGTTTTGCCATAAAAAGCAAATCGTATCGGAAATGGTTTAAACGTATGTATTTTGAATTTTGGAAATGGTTTGAAAATTTACCGGTTCTAATACGTTTTTATCTTTGTGTTAGAAACAAGTTGAATGGGAAAATGACTCGAAATCATATAAAATTGTTATCATGGTAAATGCGAAAAACGTATGTGTATAATAAAGCATGAATATACACTATTTGAGACAAAACCTTGTACAATAGTTGATGCACAATATATACATCGTAGTTATTCACTGAACTCACCGTCGGCGTCGATCACGGTCTTGATCTTTGAGCTGAATCCATAGCACGCCTTGGCAACCTGGGCCGTGTTCATTGCGATGGCACAATTGACGGGGTCAAGGGTGTTATGTTGTTGATCTCTCTTTCAATTACGCACTACAGAAGGTAATCCAAGTGATTGAAATCGAAAGAGCTGGGTGTTCAAACGTCTGGTGACCAGCGGTACTGCACCTTGTCTTCAACAAAGATTTTTGTACCGCTTTTCCCTTGTGGTAGAGTCCTGTTGGAAGGTAAGGCCTCGCTTCAGCATCGGCGTCCATTCAGAGCTTCACCACATCTCTCATTAGCTGCTGTGTAGATGTGCACGTCTGTGTTGACTCTTAAACCTTTCTCAAAGAAGTGAGGAGGCTTGACATCTCCCTTCCTCGAGATGACCCCGAAGACCATGACGGTGGCAGGAAATTTTGTTTTCATGACCTTGGGCTCGTCGTCAAGGTTTTTGCACAGACGCCTTTCTTTCATGACTTGGTCCAGGAAGTGACCCTCCTCTTAAGAGCGTAGGAGTGGTAGAGGAAGTCCTCATAGATGATACGGTGGATGTACCACCGTATCATCATGGTTCTTCAATAAATATTTCATTGATTTCCTGAGGTCGTTGTCCAGAATCCTTTGTACATTGGTGACAGACGCGGGCATCCTTATGGTGTCAGAGTGAAGGTCATGCGTCTGCGCTTGATAGGGATGTCCTTGTGGTTCCCTGCGTTGTCGACCAAGCTTTCGGTCTTGTAGACAAGAAAAAAAGGAGAAAAAAATACAGAATTTGTGGAACTTGGCAATCTCCTTCGGTATTCTCCGGGCGCTGAGAGCTAACACACGGATGCTCTTTTCGTTTCGTCCGTGACAGTGATATACATGACGATATTACCAAGTTTTACTTGGAAAGATGGCAAATAGAGCTTTTAAATGACGTTTTTTTTTAATTTCCCAAATTGAATAGCCTTTAAGACATAAATATCGAAAGTCATTCCACATTTACTACGACAACCCGGTATTCCAAAACCGTTAGCATTTTTACTGTCTTCTTCTTAACGTCATTATATAACAGATTTAATCTGCATTTTGAATGTCTGTTCTTACATAAATTATATTGCGTCTTCGTCATACACTCCTGTTTGTCGAAATCACAACACTAAGAAATGTCTGAGATACTGAAGTGAGATTATGTAGGGTATGATACTTGAGAAAGCAGAAGTACTGACTTGGGAGAGATGTGAAACACACAAAACCCAGTTCCTGGTGTTCCGAACAGAAGCCGCAATGACGGGTCGTTCACGGCCTGGCATTGACTAGAAAAGGTTCCGGATGTCCCACTGGAGAAGGTCATTTTATGCTGTCTCCATGCATAGCCGAATTTCATCTTGTCTAATTGTCGGCAGAGACTGATGGGTCAAGCTTCGTACGACTATATCCCACGCTTGTTCAAAGGGCTGCAAATCAGACGAACGTGCTGAACAAGGAAGACGTTGCACATATCAGGTATCCATTAATTTCGCGCCACATGTGGTCGTGAAGAGAGCACCTAGAGACTCTCTGCAGATATGGCTGCACTTCAGACTATACAACTGTCGCGATGGATTACTGGCTGGTTATGAATTTCGCAATGTGTTCGACGCAAGACCGTGAAAAAATTTAACTGTACCCCACACCAGAATACCCGGTATTGGGTCCTGTGCATAACATATTCCTTCAGTAGCCATTATGCACGGTGGTGCCGTACAAGGATATGCCCATCGGGGGTATTTTGGTTGAACCGCAACTTGTCAAAACGAATATGCACTGCCATTCAGCACACAAGTGTCTGTGTTTTTTGCACCATGGCAGTCTCGGACATCTGTGGTTTAAAGTCAAGGGAAGTGGAAGCAATGGACATCAAGCGGCGAGCCCTATCTAACTTTCCAATGAACTTGCAGATAATCCTTGATGTGATTCAGAGCTCCACTTTTGTGTTCATCCGTGGGACGGGAGAGTTCAGTCCTCCAATGCCATAAGATGGAGATGATAGTCTTTTCGTGCGTTCGTCTGTCATTGGAACCAGACTTCTCTCATGCCGGTGCGTCTGACATTTCTCTTCCTTCTGATTCCATATTCGCATGACTGTTCTCGCTTATCGTGCACCATGAGCGGCAATGTCGCTGATGGAAGGTCCGCATTTCCTCATTATAACACACCAGCTTCAGTTCAAGTCCGTCATGCTAGCTATACGTAAGTGTGTCGTCAGCTGCGGTGGGGAAACTCAGTTACTAGCACTGCCTTTTCGACACACACACTACTCCAGCTAATCCACTAGGGAAAATTGCCGTGTGCACCTTCCTTTCACATTAACAACGGGATAGCTACGTGGCCGTATCTGGTAGAAATAATTTTCTTCTGAGCAATGGTTGTCATCAATTGCACTTCTTCACGTTACCCACCCATCCTACCTTAAAACGATGCTTATGTTACGTAAAAGTTTTAAAATGAGGAAACTTTCAACAGATGCTTGTGCTGTTACCTTGTAGTACTTCCAATTAACATACCATTAAATTCCTTTACATGGTGAAAAAGAATCAGAGGTAAAACAAAAATGTGAAAACTTTCATACTTTTCCCGTTTTGTTTCTCATGTTGTCTTTCCTGAGAACATTTCTTCCAGGTCCTGGTTCGCTTCATCAGACTGTTCTGTCCTGGCAAGGAAACAAGTTACTTTATTCATCGTTTTGTGTCAATAGACAGCTTCACACTCATGTAAAAATGTTTCATTCTGAATAAATATTTAGGAAGATAATTTACATTCATAGAGATCCCTTTTAGGTCCAGTGCAAATTCTTAAAATTCCCATTTTTTGGCATTTCCAGAACATAAAGAAAGATACCAAAGAAGCGCTGACATGCTACTATGTAGCAGCCGTCTTAGAACTTTTTGGAGGCAGATTTTTATTTTTATTGGAGATTTTAGCACCACTACGTGCAAGCATTCACTCGTCTCTAATTTAGGGCCACTGACTCCAAGGAAGGCAGGGAGCCAGTGCCTCAAAATGAACACAGCATCCATGCCTCACCGGGATTGGAACCCGGACCCATCTCGAACGAATGGTCATAAGCCAGCTCTTAGACCACTGCGTCACCGAGGCGGATATCGAAATTCAAGCTTACTAGCATGTGTTCATTGAGGTTCTATTTTATTAGGTGCACCCGCCTTTTTCGCTTTAAGTGTGCACAGTAGCACGCAAGTCCGGATGTGAAAATTGTGTGCGCTACAGTTCAGTCCGTCGAGTATCTGTCAGCATTCGATGGAATTTTGAAATTGACAGATTGGGTGCTCTGACGGACTTTGAAGATAAACTGACACTTGGCTCCAGGTGGGCCAGTTCGAGCACTTGCGAAAGGTATGCCCTGCTGGCTTTTTAATCTCCTACAATTTTGGTATCCTTACAGAAGCACTTTGAAACAAGATAAATTATTTCCCTAAGCAAATTTAACTTTAAGTGAAACGCATCACATTACGATTCGCATACATTGGGAGGGAACATAAATCCGATGGGGCTGATTAACACACAAGTACGTTAAGAGTGGCAGAAACTTCACAAGCAAAACAGGCCTTCAAGCGTGTAACGAATGGACCAACACCCCTTATGCCAGATGATTTGAAGTAAAAAAAATAAAACTATTGAAGTTATTTCATATAAATATTTTATTTCTGAAATTATAATGCGGTGATCACTTTTTTCAAATTTCCTAGAATCACACTAGAAAAATAATTTATCGCTTTAATTCTACGGCTTTCAATACACATTCAACTCAACCTTTCGTTTCCCAATTTTGTCTAAGTTTATATTTTTAACTCGAAAATTTTTGAAAAGGGAGATAAAAAACATTTTGCCGCGTCACGGTAAAGAGAAATTTACTTTCACGTTACGGCACCTATGTTTTTTACATATTAAGTAGGTCGTACAAACGTTCGGTTTTGCTCAGTTTTTAAATAATTTGGAGTGCATAGTGTGATACGAAAAAATTCCACAAAAATGATAAAGGACAAAGAGTAATTGCAGAATGTATTTAGCAATTTAATGTAATCAGAAAGACACAAACTCGAATCGCTAACTTTCCTGGTGGAAATAGTAGACTGGAAGATAAATTAACAGTGCAAATGTCTACTAATAAAATGCATATAGGTTGAAGACCTTCGTATCCTACCATTTCCATTTTTCACAAATGTGTTTCACCAAAAAAGACGACTCCAAAGTTAAAATAATTAGTCTGAGCAGCAGATGCTACATCGACTTAAAAGATAAAAATAAAATTAAAAGAAAGAAATCACGCTTTTCACTCGCGAGAGCAGAACTATCAAGAGCACCGTGCATCTGCTTTTTATTTTTCTAACAATTATTATTTTTTTTAACGGATTGAAATATATTATTATTATATGTTTTTTTTGGAGGGAGTGATGGATATTTCGTATTGTACTTAGTAACAGGACATTATTTTTTTCTTACTTTTTTGGGGGGAAGTGACTTTGCTTTTGTAATACATAACGTTAATATTATTGTTTATTTTTTGAAATGTAATCATAAACAACTCTTTGTATCGTTATTATTGTAATTTTTATTTTAGAAAGTGTTTTCCGTACCTCTTCTTAGGGTTATTATCATTATGGTTCATTTTTCAGTCTTATTTCTCAGTTCATATCTCTGAGTAGTTTTCTACAAACATGGCTGAAGTAGTCCCAAATCAGTCGATAGATAGCAGCACGTCAGGACTTCATCGGTCTTATTTTGTTCACTTACGTAAGGGCCTTAAGTGGAATCGTAAATTTATGGCGTGCTCTTAAAAGACATTTATCAATGTTAATTGTCTTCCACTTTGGAGTATTTGTTATGACGGTAAAGTAATGTATCCTCATGAATGGGAAGCTTTTTTTAGCAGAATAAATCAAGCTCATTGATTAATGTTTGCTAGGTAAAAACTGTGTGACGATGCGAATCAACACCGCACATCTGTGTTTTAAGGAAATGTGACAATTCCGTCGGATAAAATATTCCAGATTGTGGCCATCCAAATAAAGTTTTATTCCTGTGTGTAAGTCTACGTTTTAGGGAAAATTATTGCTCTCCACACCTTAAATAGGGAATTCATTGTTCTCCACACTTTAAATTGGGAAATCATTGCTCCCCACCCTTGTGATTGAATCAACATAACTGAACGAATGGTTTAATAGAAGATGTTGGAATCCACATTTCAGAAGTTTGACGTAAATGACCCATTAATCAGTCATTAATGCACTTCCAGTGGAAACGTGTATCTGAATCAGAAGCAGGGATATATCGGCACATCATTTGATAACGAGAACCATTTCCACCATAAATCGCTTGATATCTCATCCGAAGGTGCCCTCAACGAGGCGACCTCAGTTATACTTCAGCTTTCCCATCTAGATACCCGTTCAAACTTCGACCTCTTCAATGATGACTTCTCCGCCGTCAAGCATTCCTGTGTTACAATGGGAGACTACCAAGGGCGTATATAAAATATATTTTTCTAGGGGTGGGTAATCTGAGAAGAAACGGAAATTTTTATATTCCATCAGGAAAAAATAAAAGTTAATGGAAAATAAAAGAAATAAGTACAGCATTATTTTCAATATAAGCTTATGGATTTTATTAAATTAAAGCTGTTTTTAATGTAAGTTGAATTTTAACAAAAATTAAACACTTTCCGCGATAAAAGGTCTCTTGGGCCCCTCCCAACTCTAAATACTCGTTTGAAGATTACCATGAACTATGAGATTAGTTCCTTGCAATACTGGCACCAGTCACTAACTGGCAAAGAGGACATGGTAACATCTTTGGCAAAACAATTTACTATTATTGGGAGATCGAGGAGTAATGCAATACCGGCAAGAACGCGCATTGAGCCTTAGATTATTCGTTGAATATGCTTCACATCCGGAGCCTGCTTTGCCTCTCAGGTATCGTTTGCTTTCGATGTATGTATGCAATATATAACTTATAGCACATCCCACTTATAAGATTTCAGCTTTTAGGACACAGTCCAACATACTACACCTGTGGTTTAATGAGCTATAGTGGCGACACGTTTCTGCCATAGATGTAAGGCGATCTCTGATGCCTCACAGGTGACTCATTTGAAAGTCATAGTTTAGCCGACCATTCCAGAAAGCACCTCTCTGACTAACAGGTGCATACATGTTGCCTTATTAGTCAACATGAAATCTGAAGTGCTGCCCGGTGATGGAAGAAATACTCTAATGTTTATTCTATACTTCAAGTCAAACTGGCACAACAGCAGTGTCACATTGTTCGTCATCATCATGATCATTATGCGGATGATCCTTTGTCACCGGCCATAGGCCGTAGTGATTTATATTAATTGTAAATAACGGTCACTTATTAATGATGCAATTCTGTAAATAAACATATTTAAGTATTTCTCTGTTTCACAGTTTCTTTAGTTTTACACCGAATACTAAAATGGCATTAGTGGACTTGAGGCAAAAAAGTTTGTGTCTAGAATGCTTTCTAGCGCGTACATAAAATTCTGTAATTCACTTCCCTACTCTCCAAAAAGGACATTTTGCATATGTTTTATTTCGCTGGAAAAGGAATGAAAAATATTAAGACTTCAAATCATTACATAACACATTTTTGCTTTTAATTTTAGAGCTGCTAGTAAATGATTCATTCAGTTGTGTGAAATAATGGTATCTCTTAAATATCATGTAATTCCCTAAGAGCTGTTTCGAAAGAAACATTCTATTATTTCTTGTTCACTGGAAAAGGTTCGAAATAGGAAACTATTATTCTCTTTTACTGTGAAAGTAAATTTTGTTCCTCTCAAAGCAGATATACTTTTGCAATAAAACCTGTCTAACTAAACTATCCCCGTTGGCTGAAAATAAAGCATTTGGTTACGTAGCCTTCAAACACAGTGGTTCAGTTTGCGAAGGTAGCTTCTGTCCCCACTTGAAAATAAAATGAAAAGAAAGAGCTTACTTTTTTAATGGAATTTGCTCTTAAGTGTGTGTTCCCTTTATGTTTCTTCCTTCCCCTTGATATTTTCATTTAGAAATGCTATTCACTTAATCTCTCACTAACAGTTAGAAATAAGAAACGAAAATGAAGTAGCGCTATTTTGACATGTTAGCTCGCACGAAATGATGCGAAAACGATAGTTATGTTTGAACATACCTAGTTTATTAAGAACTAAGAAAGCGGAAAAACGCTTAATAACGTATGAATTGTAACACACTGTTTCGCGTAGTAACGTGTGTGGTAAACTTGGACGCGTTTCTTTGCATTTCATTGGGTGTTATTTATATCTCATGGTGGCACACTGAGAGTCACGTTGTAAAAGTAAAGAAGTCCCACCGCACCTCGCATTTCGGAAGTAGAACTAAAACAATACACAAGTACAAAAAAATCAACTAAGGGATTTTCGAATCATGTAAACACTTAACTATACTTCCCATGCGTTGGCAGAAATAAGTACAAATGTGGAACTACATGATTTGATATTACCCCTGTCACGTGCTACGGCACCGATGGTTATAGAAACTACGTCACGCAGAGAGTTTTAACACTTAAACGAAAAGGAAATGCTCCCACGATTACGCGCATTCGTTCTACGGAAATTATTATTTGCAGAGTACGCATTCTGTGGTGCTTTCCGAGTAATAAATAACTTCGTAAACACCAACATTTTGATCTACCTTATTCCTAGCAACCTCACAAGCTGAGATCGCTGTGTATGTAAAAGAAAATCATCATTCTACTGTCGAAACCCCTGGTAAATGAATGTTGAATTATATTACATTTTTTCAAACACTATACTAAAAGTGTATCACTGCAGTGGTTTTTGGTTAGTTGGATAGGAAAATCCAAAGTTGTATCTTTAAAACTAATCTGTAATATTGAACTTAAATCTTGAATCTACAAAGACCTATGTTGCTGCTCTAGTCCTCTGAATTTTTTAAATCACTTTTCCTCTTGGCTTAGCTATCCTTTAAGATACCTTTCTTAATCAAAGCTTCGAGATGTCTTCATTAGTTATTATTTAGGTTCCGCTTCACGGATGAAACTTTTACTACCGATTCCAAATCAGTATTGCAATTCATTTAGCAACACATAAATTCCTTACCACCTGTGCCTAACTTCTGCTGTTGCAAGTCAATCTTAGCTCATGAAATTATTAATTCGTGTTTACTTCCTTTCACATTTCCATTGGTAAATCATTCAGAATAAAATAAGTAAATTACGAAATCCATTCATTGGTCCATTCATCCAATCGTCCAAAAAATCAGTGTTTTCTACCGTGTTAAAAGGGACGTTGCAAAAGTTATCAGCGTTACTGTGAATGAACGAATGAGGTTCGCGACTTCCTTCTGCGAAATAAAACGTTTCTTTACGAAGCTGAATAAAATATCATTGCAGTATTTTCAAGTAATTCGTAGACTGATTTCAGAATTTTCAAGTAATTCGTAGACTTTTCGCTATGGGGCGTAAAGGTGAATTGCCTTTTTCCCTATATTTAAATCTCGGATTTGAAAAATTCTGTCTGCACCGGATACAGTGGCTGATAAGAAATCCTTTGCACGTAATATCTAATTTTTGTAAAAAATAGTTTGGCCACCAGATGGCGTAAGTCTTAATTTCCGCTTCTGATGTATTTGCAGCACAATATGAGCTTCTAAAATCTCGATTGCAAAAAAAAGTCGTTTGTTGACCGATACTGCTCATGTCGACAAACCTTTTAGGAATATTTTCTTCTTGAAATAGTGCATGGTTTCTACGCCAGAGGGCATATTATTTCTACGCCATGGTTTCTACGCAAGAGGGCATATCTTATTTTTGTCAATATCTCTACTTCTAGGAGTCCGATTTGAAAAATTCCTTCTTTGTTGGATAGTGTTTCCAGTGTGACATGATTTTCGTATATTTTCAGAATTTTCAAGTAATTTGTAGACTTTACGCTAGGGGCGTACAGGTAAATTGCGTTCCCCTTCATATCTCTGCTTCTAAATCTCCGATTTAAAAAATTCTTTCTGCACCGGATACAGCTCCAGATGAGAAATCCTTTGCCCGCAATTTTTAATCTTTGTAAAAATTGATTTGGCCACCAGGTGGCACACGTATTTATTTTGCTCCTGATGTATTTGCAGCAAAATATGAGATTCTAAGATATCGGTTGCTGAAAAAGGCGTTTGTTGACCGATACTACTCATGTCGACAAACCTTTTAGGAACATTTTCTTGAAATAAAGCATGGTTTCTACGCTGGGGGGCGTAGATGTATATCTTATTTTTATCAATATCTCTACTTCAAGGAGTCCAATTTGAAAAATTCCTTCTTTGTTGGATAGTGTTTCCGACGCGAAATATTTTTCATATAATATCAAAATTTTTAAGTAAATCATAGACTTTCCGCTAGGAAGCCCAAAGGTTAATTACGTTTTCTGCGTTATTACTGCTTCTAAAACTACGATTTGAAAAATTCCCCGTGTATCGCATACAAGACCTGATGGAAAATATGTTTCACATAATTTCTTATGTTTGGTAAAGAATGGTTTGGCCACCAGGGGTCATAAGTGTTAATTTCTGCTTCTGATGTATTTGTAACAAAATCTGGGCTTCTGAAAATCCGACTAATTTTTTTTTCTTGGAGCTGTACCGCTCATATGGAAAAACCTTTAGAGAATACTTTCTTCCTAAAATAATGCATGGTTTTCCCACCATTGGACGTAAAGTCACATGTTATTTTGTTCGATATCTCTGTTTCTAAGAGTCCGATTTGAAAAACTACTTCGGTGTTGGAGATCTCTTCCGGTGTAATATGTTTCTCATATAAATTCATGTTTTTCTTAACGCTCAAGTCTGCAACCAGAGGGCGTAAGCTCACGATTCCGTTTACAGCAATATCTGATGGATTAAAAACCCGATTGAAGAACTTATTTCTTCCATCAGATACTATTGTGTTCCATACCGGTTCCATTGAGTTTTAATAGCTTTGATAAATTTAATTTGCCTCAGAACGGATTCAAAAGACGTGCTTATTACACCCAAAAATTTGGTGTCATCTTTCTTGTTTACCTGCAAGCAAATGATATTTATAAGTGCCATAGATGTAGTAAACTAAACCCTACACAAAAATTAATATTACACCCTCATACATTTCTTTCATAAAACTGTAACAAGATTAAAGCAGTTTTTACTGTAAAACATATTGCAATAAGGGTTTTAAGAGACTTTAATCACAAGAGTAATAACTATTAGCTTGCGGTAAAAACTTGGAGAAATCTCCCAAAATTGAGACCATTCTAGTCACATGACAACGCTTCGTTTCAGGGAATCCTTTTTCCAGTGCAGAATGAGCGTAACCTTGCCGTCTACTAATTTTGGGTAATTTTCACCTTAGATATTTATAGTGTTACTACTTTTATCCTAATTCTCTTTGGCTAAAACTTAACCTAAATCCTTTGAGAACAGTGATATACACTGTCATTCAGTCATTGTTGTAAATGACATTTTTTTTGGTTCATACGTATAATAAATTAATCGATAAAGGAATTTAAAGTAAGATACAGGTATGAGATTTTTGTTCTATTCAATCTAATTGTCGGCACTAAGGGATGAAATGTCACTGTGCCAACTAATTCGAATAAAACTAAAAAAAAAATTGTGTTAAAACAAATTTTTGTTTTGAATTTTTTATCAGGGACTAAATTTATTCTATCTTTTTTTATTGGATGTTTAACGACCACCGTACGCAACTCAATAGGCTATAAGCAGTTCCCCGTCCCCAATTTAAAGCCACTGACTCCAGGACGGGAAGAAAGTCAGGGCCTTAAGAAAAACACAACATCCATGTCTCACCGGGATTCGAACCCGGACCCATCTCGGTTGAATGGTCAGAAGCCATCACTTAGACCACTATTTTATATTGTAAGAACTTGAACAAGAAAGATGAACTTTCAAACAGTTTGCATATCAGTATATTCATGAAAAAGTAATATTCAATTGTTTCAGGATAAACAACTTTAGTAAGAATCAGTTAGTTATTTCTGCTTTTCATCTGCGCGAATACGATAATATTGGCGTAAGCTCAGGGAGGGTTTGAAGGTTAATTCATGGGGTCTATATCTTTTTGGGAATCAGGCTTCTTAGTTGAGGGAAAAGAGGTATGTTGCGCAGCTGTGAGTGAAGTCGCCTTAAATCGTAATGATTTTGCAAAGAAACTAAAAACAGCTGCTTAAGTTGCACGAAGCGTGTTAGAAGACGATTCATTTGGTTTTCAAAAAATAAGAATGTACTTCCTTTCGCTGCTTAGACCTTATCCATATTTAATCCCTTAATATTCATTTGTTTACTTCTTGAAGAACGGCGGTTCTTCCTAATTATCCTGTTTTATATCAAGGTTTCGTTATTGAACACGGAACATGCAGTGGCATCGTCGTACAATACGTTGACCATTGGTTGAGAATTGTTTACTGCATGTTTTCTGAAGAATCTGAGTTACTAAAATTCTGGATGCTGAAAAGTCGAAAAGATGTTTTAGAAAAGGTGTAAAGATTTGTTTTAAAAATTGTTTTGATGATATTTATGTTCATTTCATATTCACAAGACTGTTTCAGCATTGTGCTCAGTTTTCTCCTCTGGTTCCAAACCTTACACTTTTTTATTTTATTTTTCGTACAAAGAGATTTAGTGGCTCCAATAGAAATAAATTTAAAAACAAAAACGTGCGCAAACAACAAAATATGTTACAAACAGCAATTTTTCGAAATTTAAATACTAAATCATACGTTTCAAGAAACGCTGCTTTTACATGCCATTAGTAATCCGTTATGTCCAATTATTCTTAAGCTGATTTTTGAAGATTGTAGGAGTAGTTTTAGAACTATTGTAATGCTATTTTATTGTATTCTAATTTTAACGTATCAGAAGTTGGCAGCAGTACTCATTGTTTACATCCGCTGTGAGCATACTAATTGTATGATCTCCGTTCGATTTAGCTCGGAAATGAAACGTGTATGGTTAAACGACAGCCATATTTCTTTGTTAATAAAGCCCAATTATAATGAAGGTGAATTTTAGTGTTATTAATTTTTTCATCAATTTAATTAACAAAGATAGGAGAAAGATATAAATAATCATGGACAAGTATTTGCGACCGGAGAGATTTGACGTCGAGCCATCTGCCACTTCTGCTGACAGGCAGTGTTTACATTGGAATCACACGTGCGAAAACTTCTTGGGCTATATTGATGGAGTATCTAAAAATAGTAAATTGCAACTATTAACTAATTATGTCGCACCTAATGTATTTTAGCATATCAGTGAATATAAAACATATTGATGCTATAGCTATTTTGGAATATTTATATGTTAGGCCTAAGAACGAGATCTACGCTCGACATAGTTTGGCTACATGACTTGAACTGGCCGAGGAGTCTACAGATCAATATCTTCAGGTTTTAAAACAAATGAGCAAAGATTGCAAATTTAAAAGTGTTTCGTCTGAGCAAAGTAAGAATGAATACATCAGAGAAGCCCTCATTAGCGGATTGAAGTACGCTCGCGTACGTCAGCGACTTTTAGAAAACACGTTTCTCTCTCTAGAAGCCGCTTTTGATCTAGCTATGGCTTTGGAAATGGCAGAACAACACCCTGTTTTGTACTCGGGGCTGATGGATGCTGATGCTGCTACTCACATAAATGATTGTGTTGAGATACATACTGGTACAGTTAGTACAACAACAGCTGTTTTGACTGGAACAGAAAGGTGCTATTTTTGTGGAAGAAATCGCCACCCTAGAACTTCTTGCCCTCTCAGAAATGTTGCATGTCGAACATGTGGAAAGAAAGGACACTTTCAGAGAGTTTGTAAATCAAAAACTACTAGACCTAATACAGTAACCTCTGCTTCATCTGCCTTGGTTTTGGATGCTGCTCCTTCCTGCCTTTCGAAGTCTACAGTAGCTATTAAAATAAACAAAGTAAATGTGAGTGCTCTAATGGACACAGGAAGTTCACTAAGTTTTATTGATCAGACCCTTGTTAATAAATGTCATATACAAGTACTACCTTACAGTGTCAAAGTCGCTATGGCCAACTCCTGACTAATCGCCAAAGTTATAGGACAATGTAGTGTCAATATTGAAATGGAGGAACACACTTATAAAAACATAATGATGTTAATTATGAGAGATCTTTGCTCTGATGACATAATCGGACTAGACGTACTACAGTGCGATATCTCTGTGGAAATTGTCCTCCAAGTTTTGCAGCTTCCACTCAGAATTTGAGGCTTGACCGTTGCAAATGTGCCTCCAGTCTCTCTGTTTGCTAACCTTACTTCGGATTGTGGGCCTACAGCTACAAAATCTGGAATACACTCAAAAGGTGATAGTCAGTTTTTGGCTACAGAAATTGAAATTCTCCTGCATGAAGGTGTGATTGAGCCTAGTAATTCTCCGTGGCGTGCTCAGTCTTTTGTGGTTAGAGGAGAAAATCACAAGGCTCAGCTGGTTGTACATTATTGACAAACCATAAATAAATTTACTATGTTGAATGCTTACCCTCTACCTAGAATAGAATAGATAATTGCTAAAGTTTCGGCAAATAAGCTGTACAGTGTCATAGATCTGAAACGTGCATATCACCAAGTAACCCATCCGGGAGTCTGAGAAGCTATACACTGCTTTCGAAGCCTGTAGGAAGCTCTACAAATTCCTACGCGTTCTCATCGGAGTTACAAATGGAGTGGCTGTTTTCAAAGAGGAATCGATAGAATTATCCAGGATGAGAACCTAGAAAATGTTTTTCCATACCTGGAGGACGTTACTGTTTGTAAGAAAAATCAAAATGATCTCGACTGGAGTCTGGCAAGGTTCCTGGCTGCTGTTGAGAAAAATAATCTCACGTTGGACATGGAAAAGTATCAACTTTCTGTTAGGATTGTGGACTTACTCGGTTACATTATCTCTAACAAAACTATGAAGCCAGACCCGAATCGACTTGGGCCTTTTCTTGATCTACCTATACCTAAAAATGAAGTTTTCTTACGACGTGTTCTGGGTTTGTTTTCACACTACAGTAAATGGATACCTAGTTTCTTCGAAAAGATTCGACCTTTAATGCAAAAAAAAAAATGCTTTCCTCTGTCTGAAAATACTACTTCAGTATTTTGTTTTTTAAAAAATGACGTGGCTAAAGCGGCACTAGCTGCAATAGATGACGGAGTACATTTCCGGGTAGAAACTGATGCGTCTAAGTTTGCTATAGCCGCTTCCCTGAGCCAAGCAGGAAGACCAGTTGCTTTCTTTTCTAGAACCCTCAGCTGATCTGAACAGCGACAATCTTCAATAGAAGAGGAAGCTTATGCCATTGTTGAATCGTCACGTTATTGGTGGCATTACTTGATTGTTAGGGATTTTGAAATAATTACCGATCAACGTTCTGTCTCTTTTATGTTCAATCAGCGCCATTCAAGTAAAATAAAAAATGAAAAGATCTTGAGATGGCGTCTAGAATTAGCTTGTTTCAAGTTTGTTACAATCTACAGACCTTGGAATGAGAATGTGCCCGCTGATACCCTCTAGAGAATAACTGCTGCGATAAACCAGACCACGAATCTTAGAGACTTACATGAGGCTCTTTGCCACCTTGGAATGACACGAATGAATCATTGGGTTCGCATAAAAAAACCAACCTTATTCTGTTGAAGATGTAAAAAAGATCACTAACTCATGCTTTTTTTGCGCAGAACTAAAACCACGTTTTAACCAACATCAAGGGAAACTGATAAGAGCTACCTGTCCTTTTGAAAGACTAAATCTAGATTTCAAAGGTCCTTTACCAGGGAAGTCTCGAAATCAGTATCTCCTTACTATTGTAGACGAATACTCTAGGTTTCCTTTCGCTCTACCATGCAATGATGTTTCTACTGCCACTTTGAAAATACTTTTAAAAGACATGTTCTCTGTATATGGGCTACTTGCGTATATACATTCTGACAGAGGAGCATCATTTATGTCTCAAGAACTGAGTCATTTCAAAATTCACATGGCATTGCTACTAGTCGAACCTCCCTTTCAGTCTTAGAGGGAACGGACAAGTTGAAAGATACAATAGGATAATATGGAAGACCATAACACTTGCCCTTAGGTCTAATAACATGAAAACTGAACATTGGGAGGAGGTACTGGACCATGCTCTGCGCTCTATTCGCTCTCTTCTGTGCACGTCAACAAATGCAACCTCGCAAGAGAGGATGCTCAACCAGCCAAGAGATCTTCTAATGGTAGTTCAATTCCAATCTGGTTAAATAAATCTGGTCCTGTTCTTTTAAAAAAGAACGTACGCTCTACTAAATATTGCCTGTTGTAGAAGAGGTAGAGCCAATAGAATATAACCCTGATTATGCCTTAGTCAGATTCCCTGATGGGCGAGAAACTACTGATTCAACTCGGAATCTAGCTCATACAAGAGAACACTGTAGAGAGGTGAATGATTGTCAGAGACAAGAAATCCTTCAAACTACTGACTCTGCCCCTGCTAGTAATCTTGAATATGGGACTAATGTAGTTGCGGCTAATGAACTATCACTGACTCTTACTGAGGACTCTGATGAAGACATGCATACCTGTCTGACTATGTAACTAACTTTTAGAGATGTGTGAATGAGATACTGTATTATTGTATTGTATTCTAATTTTAAAGTATCAGAAGTTGGCAGCATTACTCATTGTTTACATCCGCCGTGAGTATATTAATGGTATAATCTCTGTTCGATTTAGCTAGGAAATCAAACATGTGTGGTTAAGCGACAGCCATATTTCTTTGTTAATTAAAGCCTAATTATAATGAAGGTGAGTTTTACTGTTATTATTTATTTCATCAACTACATTCCATCAAATCTAAATATTTTGGTTTTAATGCGCTCAACCCGCTACATTCGTATTCTTCATTATTCGGGTTGGGTTGTATTTCCGCAAATATTATTTCCTATGATTTGCAAGACATTGCTTAGTCTGAATAAACACAATTTTCTTTCAGTTAAATTTAATTATTAATTCGTGAAAAAGAAAATCTTTGATTGCTGGAACATATTGTATATTTTAAAGTTTGAAATAAAGAGTAGTTGAAACATTTTCTGTTTTATTAGTTGCAATTCTTTCATGGCCGAAAAGAGGGAGGAGCAATGTCTATAGCTGACGTCTTTGCTTCCTCTCTGCCGTCGTTTTGCCATAAAAAGCAAATCGTATCGGAAATGGTTTAAACGTATGTATTTTGAATATTGAAAATGGTTTGAAAATTTACCGGTTCTAGTACGTTTTTATCTTTGTGTTAGAAACAAGTTGAATGGGAAAATAACTCGAAATCATATAAAAGGGTTATCATGGTAAATGCGAAAAACGTATGTGTATAATAAAGCATGAATATACACTATTTGAGACAAAATCTTGTACAATAGTTGATGCACAATATATACATCGTAGTTCATCACTGAACTCACCGTCGGCGTCGATCACGGTCTTGATCCTTGAGCTGAATCCATAGCACGCCTTGGCAACCTGGGCCGTGTTCATTGCGATGGCACGATTGACGGGGTCAAGGGTGTTATGTTGTTGATCTCTCTTTCAATTACGCACTACAGAAGGTAATCCAAGTGATTGAAATCGAAAGAGCTGGGTGTTCAAACGTCTGGTGACCAGCGGTGCTGTACCTTGTCTTCAAGCCAGATTTCTGTACCGCTTTTCCCTTGTGGTAGAGTCCTGTTGGAAGGTAAGGCCTCGCGTGAGCAGTGGCGTCCATTCAGAGCTTCACCACATCTCTCATCAGCTGCTGTGTAGATGTGCACGTCTGTGTTGACTCTTAAACCTTTCTCAAAGAAGTGAGGAGGCTTGACATCTCCCATCCTCGCGATGACCCCGAAGACCATGACGGTGGCAGGAAATTTTGCTTTCATGACCTTGGGCTCGTCGTCAGGGTTTTTGCACAGACGCCTTTCTTTCATGACTTGGTCCAGGAAGTGACCCTCCTCTTAAGAGCGTAGGAGCGGTAGCGGAAGTCCTCATAGATGATACGGTGGATGTACCACCGTATCATCATGGTTCTTTAATAAATATTTCATTGATTTCCTGAGGTCGTTGTCCAGAATCCTTTGCACCTTGGTGACAGACTCGGGCGTCCTGATGGTGTCAGAGTGAAGGTCATGCGTCTGCGCTTGGTAGGGATGTCCTTGTAGTTCTCTGCGTTGTCGACCAAGCTTTCGGTCTTGTAGACAAAAAAAAAATAAGAAAAAAAATACAGAATTTGTGGAACTTGGCAATCTCCTTCTTGATTCTCCTGGCGCTGAGAGCTAACACACGCATGCTCTTTTCGTTTCGTCCGTGACAGTGATATACATGACGATATAACCGGGTTTTACTTGGAAAGATGGCAAATAGAGCTTTCAAATGACGTTTTTTTTTACTTTCCCAGGTTAAATAGCCTTTAAGACATAAATATCGAAAGTCATTCTATATTTACCATGACAACGCGGTATTCCACAACCGTTAGCATTTTTACTGTCTTCTTCTTAACGTCATTATATATCAGATTTAATCTGCATTTTGAATGTCTGTTCTTACATAAATTATATTGCGTCTTCGTCATACACTCCTGTTTGTCGAAATTACAACACTAAGAAATGTCTGAGATACTGAAATGAGATTATGTAATGTATGATACTTGAGAAAGCAGAAGTACTGACTTGGGAGAGATGTTAAACACACAAAACCCAGTTCCTGGGGTTCCGAACAGAAGCCGCAATGACGGGTCGTTCACTGCCTGGCATTGACTAGAAAAGGTTCCAGGTTTATTATCAAAGATTACCTGCAAGTTCATTCGAACTTGCAGGTAATCTTTGATGTGATGCAGAGCTCCACTTTTGTGTTCATCCGTGAGTCGGGAGAGTTCAGTCCTCCAATGCCATAAGATGGAGATGATAGTCTTTTCGTGCGTTCGTCTGTCATTGGAACCAGACTTCTCTCATGCCGGTGCGTCAGACATTTCTCTTCCCTCTGATTCCATATTCGCATGACTGTTCTCGCTTATCGTGCACCATGCGCGGTAATGTCGCGTATTGAAGGTCCGCCTTTCCTCATTATAACACATCAGCTGCAGTTCAAGTCCGTCATGCTAGCTATACGTAAGTGTGTCGTCAGCTGCGGCGGGAAACTCAGTTACTAGCACTGCCTTTTCGACACACACACTACTCCAGCTAATCCACTAGGGAAAATTGCCGTGTGCACCTTCCTTTCACATTAACAACGGGATAGCTACGTGGCCGTATCTGGTAGAAATAATTTTCTTCTGAGCAATGGTTGTCATCAATTGCACTTTTTCACGTGACCCACCCATCCTACTTTAAAACGATGTTTATGTTACGCAAAAGTTTTAAAATGAGGAAACTTTCAACAGATGCTTGTGCTGTTGCCTTGTAGTACTTCCAATTAACATACCATTAAATTCCTTTACATGGTGAAAAAGTATCAGAAGTAAAACAAAAATGTAAAAACCTTCATACTTTCCCTGTTTTGTTTCTCTTGTTGTCTTTAATGAGAACATTTTTTACAGGTCCTGGTTCGCTTCATCAAACTGTTCTGTCCTGGCAAGGAATCAAGTTACTTTATGTATCGTTTTGTGTCGATAGAGAGCTTCACACTTACGTGAAAATGTTTCATTCTGAATAAATATTTAGGAAGATAATTTACATTCATAGAGATCCCTTTTAGGTCCAGTGCAAATTCTTAAAATTCCCATTTTTTGGCATTTCCAGAACATAAAGAAAGCCACCAAAGAAGCGCTGACATGCTACTATGTAGCAGCCGTCTTAGAACTTTTTGGAGGCAGATTTTTATTTTTATTGGAGATTTTAGCACCACTACGTGCAAGCATTCACTCGTCTCTAATTTAGGGCCACTGACTCCAAGGAAGGCAGGGAGCCAGTGCCTCAAAATGAACACAGCATCCATGCCTCACCGGGATTGGAACCCGGACCCATCTCGAACGAATGGTCATAAGCCAGCTCTTAGACCACTGCGTCACCGAGGCGGATATCGAAATTCAAGCTTACTAGCATGTGTTCATTGAGATTCTATTTTATTAGGTGCACCCGCCTTTTTCGCTTTAAGTGTGCACAGTAGCACGCAAGTCCGGATGTGAAAATTGTGTGCGCTACAGTTCAGTCCGTCGAGTATCTGTCAGCATTCGATGGAATTTTGAAATTGACAGATTGGGTGCTCTGACGGACTTTGAAGATAGACTGACGCTTGGTTCCAGGTGGGCCAGTTCCAGCCCTTGCGAAAGGTATGCCCTGCTTGCTTTGGAATCTCCTACAATTTTGGTATCCTTACAGAAGCACTTTGAACCAAGATAAATTATTTTCCTAAGCAAATTTAACATTAAGTGGAACGTATCACATTACGATTCGCATACATTGGGAGGGAACATAAATCCGATGGGGCTGATTAGCACACAAGTACGTTAAGAGTGGCAGAAACTTCGCAAGCAAAACAGGCCTTCAAGCGTGTAACGAATGGACCAACACCTTTTATGCCAGATGATTTGAAGAAAATAAAGGGGAACTATTGAAGTTATTTCACATAAATATTTTAATTCTGAAATTATAATGCGGTTATCACTTTTTTCAAATTTCCTAGAATCACACTAGAAAAATAATTTGTCCCTTTAATTCTACGACTCTCAATACATATTAAACTAAAACTTTCGTTTCCCAATTTTGTCTAAGTTTATATTTTTAACTCGAAAATTATTGAAAAGGGAGATAAGAATCATTTTGCCGCGTCACGGTAAAGAGAAATTTACTTTCACGTTACGGCGCTTATGTTTTTTTACATTTCAAGTAGGTCGTACAAACGTTCGGTTTTGCTGAGTTTTTAAATATTTTGGAGTGCATAGTGTCATACGAAAAAATTCCACAAAAATGATAAAAGACAAAGAAGAATGTATTTAGCAATTAAATGTAATCAGAAAGACACAAACTCGAATCGCTAACTTTCCTGGTGGAAATAGTAGACTGGAAGATAAATTAACAGTGCAAATGTCTACTAATAAAATGCATATAGGTTGAAGACCTTCGTATCCTACCATTTCCATTTTTCACAAATGTGTTTCACCAAAAAAGACGACTCCAAAGTTAAAATAATTAGTCTGAGCAGCAGATGCTACATCGACTTAGATAAAAATAAAATTGAAAGAAAGAAATCACGCTTTTCACTCGCGAGAACAGAACTATCAAGAGCACCGTACATCTGCTTTTTATTTTTCTAACAATTATTTTTTTTGACGGAGTGAAATATATTATTATTATATATATTTTTTTAGAGGGAGTGATGGATATTTCGTCTTGTACTTAGTGTCAGGACATTATTTTTCTTACTTTTTTGGGGGGAAGTGACTTTGCTTTTGTAATACATAACGTTAATATTATTGTTTATTTTTTGAAATGTAATCATAAACAACTCTTCGTATCGTTATTATTGTAATTTTTATTTTAGAAAGTGTTTTCCGTACCTCTTCTTAGGGTTATTATCATTATGGTTCATTTTTCAGTCTTATTTCTCAGTTCATATCTCTGAGTAGTTTCTTACAAACATGGCTGATGTAGTCCCAAATCAGTCGATAGATGGCAGCACGTCAGGACTTCAATGGTCTTAATTTGTTCACTTACGTAAGGGCCTTAAGTGGAATCGTAAATTTATGGCGTGCTCTTAAAAGACATTTATCAATGTTAATTGTCTTCCACTTCGAAGTATTTGTTATGATGGAAAAGTAATGTATCCTCATATGATTTATTCTGCTAAAAAAACAGGGAAGCTGTTTTTTTAGCAGAATAAATCAAGGTCATTGATTATTATTTGCTCGGTAAAAACTGTGTGACGATGCGAATCAACACATCACATCTGTATTTTATGGAAATGTGACAATTACGTGGGATAAAATATTCCAGATTGTGGCCATCAAAACAAATTTTTATTCCTATGTGTAAGTTTACGTTTGAGGGGAAATTATTGCTCTCCACACCTTAAATTGGGAAATCATTGCTCTCCACCCTTGTGATTGGATCAACATAACTGAACGAATGGTTTCATAGAAGATGTTGGAATCCACAGTTGGGAAGGCTGCGGTAAATGACCCATTAATCAGTCATTAATGCACTTCCAGTGGAAACGTGTATCTGAATCAGGGATATATCGGCACATCATTTGATAACGGGAACCATTTCCACAATAAATCGCTTGATATCTCATCCGAAGGTGCCCTCAACGAGGCGACCTCAGTTATACTTCAGCTTTCCTATCCAGATACCCGTTCAAACTTCGACCTCTTCAACGATGACTCCTCCGCCGTCAAGCATTCCTGTGTTACAATGGGAGACTACCAAGGGCGTATATAAAATATCTTTTTCTAGGGGTGGGTAGTCTGAGAGGAAACGGAAGTTTTTAAATTCCATCAGGAAAAAATAAAAGTTAATGGAAAATAAAAGAAATAAAAACAGCATTATTTTCAATATAAGTTTATGGATTTTATTAAATTAAAGCTCTTTTTAATGTATGTTGAATTTTAACAAAAATTAAACACTTTCCGCGATACAAGGTCTCTTGGGTTCCTCCCACCTATAAATACTCCTTTGAAGATTACCATGAACTATGAGATTAGTTCCTTGCAATACTGGCACCAGTCACTAACTGGCAAAGAGGACATGGTAACACCTTTGGCAAAACAATTTACTATTATTGAGAGATCGAGGAGTAATGCAATACCGGCAAGAACGCGCATTGAGCCAATAATTATTCGTTGAATCTGCTTCACTTCCGGAGCCTGCTTTGTCTCTCAGGTATCGTTTGCTTTCTGATGTATGTATGCAATATATAACTTATAGTACATCCCACTTCCAAGATTTTAGCTTTTAAGACACAGTCCAACATACTACACCTGCTGTTTTATGAACTATAGTGGCGACACGTTTCGGGCATAAATGTAAGGCGATCTCCGATGCCTCACAGGTGACTCATTTGAAAGTCATAGTTTAGCCGACCATTCCAGAAAGCACCTCTCTGACTAACAGGTGCATACATGTTGCCTTATTAGTCAACATGAAATCTGAAGTGCTGCCCGGTGATGGAAGAAATACTCTAATGTTTATTCTATACTTCAAGTCAAACTGGCACAACAGCAGTGTCACATTGTTCGTCATCATCATGATCATTATGCGGATGATCCTTTGTCACCGGCCATAGGCCGTAGTGATTTATATTAATTGTAAATAACGGTCACTTATTAATGATGCAATTCTGTAAATAAACATATTTAAGTATTTCTCTGTTTCACAGTTTCTTTAGTTTTACACCGAATACTAAAATGGCATTAGTGGACTTGAGGCAAAAAAGTTTGTGTCTAGAATGCTTTCTAGTGCGTACATAAAATTCTGTAATTCACTTCCCTACTCTCCAAAAAGGACATTTCGCATATGTTTTATTTCGCGGGAAAACGAATGAAAAATATTAAGCCTTCAAAACATTACATAACACATTTATCCTTTTTAATTTTAAAGCTGCTACTAAATGATTCATTCAGTTGTATGAAATAATTATATCTCTTAAATATCATGTAATTCCCTAAGAGCTGTTTCGAAAGAAACATTCTATCATTTCTTGTTCACTGGAAAAGGTTGGAAATAGGAAACTATTTTTCTCTTTTACTGTGAAAGTAAATTTTGTTCTTCTCAAAGCAGACATACTTTTGCAGTAAAACCTGACTAACTAGACTATCCCCGTTAACTGAAAAGAAAGCATTTGGATACGTAGCCTTCAAACACAGTGGTTCAGTTTGCGAAGGTAGCTTCTGTCCCCACTTGAAAATAAGATGAAAAGAAAGAGCTTACTTTTTTAATGGAATTTGCTCTTAAGTGTTTGTTCCCTTTATGTTTCTTTCTTCCCCAAGATTTTTTAATTTAGAAATGCTATTCACTTAATCTATCACTAACAGTTAGAAATAAGATACGAAAATGAAGTAGCGCTACTTTGACATGTTAGCTCGCACGAAATGGTGCGAAAACGATAGTTATGTTTGAACATACCTAGTTTATTAAAAACTAAGAAAGCGGGAAAAAGCTTAATAACGTGTGAATTGTAACACGTTATTTCGCGTAGTAACGTGTGTGGTAAACTTGGACGCGTTTGTTTGCATTTCATTGGGTGTTATTTATATCTCATAGTGACACACGGAGAGTCACGTTGTAAAAGTAAAGCAGCCCCACCGCACATCGCATTCCGGAAGTAGAACTAAAACAATACACAAGTACCAAATAATTAACTAAGGAATTTTCGAATCATGTAAACACTTAACTATACTTCCCATGCGTTGGCAGAAATAAGTAAAAATGAGAAACTACATGATTTGATATTATCCCTCCCACGTCACCCATGTTTATAGAAACTACGTCACGCAGAGAGGTTTAACACTTAAACGAAAAGAAAATGCTCCCACGATTACGCGGATTCGCTCTACAGAAATTAATATTGACAGAGCACGCATTCTACAGTGCTTTCCCAGTAATAAATAACTTCGTAAGCACCAACATTTTAACCTACCTTATTCCTAGCAACCTCAGAAGCTGAGATCGCTGTGTATGTAAAAGAAATTTGTGGTACTACTATCGAAAACCCTGTTAAATGAATTTGAATTATATCATATTTTTTCAAACACTATACTGAAAGTGTATCACTGCATGGTTTTTGGTTCGTTCCATAGGAAAATACAAAGTTGTATCTTTTAAACAGATCTGTAATATTTAACTTAAATCTTAAATCTACAAAGACCTCTGTTGCTGCCCTAGTGCTCTGAATTTTTTAAATCACCTTTCTTCTTGGCTTAGCTATCCTTTAAGATATCTTTCTTAATCAAAGCTTCGAGGTCTTCATTAATTATTTTTTAGGTTCCGCTTCACGGATGAGACTTACACTACCGATTCCAATTACTTATTGCAATTCATTTAGCAGCACATAAATTCCTTACCAACAGTGCCTAACTTCCGCTGTTGCAAGTCAATCTTAGGTCATGAAATTATTAATTCGTGTTTACTTCCTTTCACATTTCCATTGGTAAATCATTCAGAATAAAATAAGTAAATTACGAAATCCATTCATTGGTCCATTCATCCAATCGTCCAAAAAATCAGTGTTTTCTACCGTGTTAAAAAGGACGTCGCAAAAGTTATCAGCGTGACTGTGAATGAACGAATGACGTTCGCGACTTCCTTCTCCGAAATAAAACGTTTCTTTACGAAGCTGATTAATAAATCATTGCAGTTTTCTGTCAGTTGATGGAAACGTGTACCAATGCATGAATGTAAAAGTTAAATCTTCGAAATGCAGTCCATCTTGCTTAATGGCCATTGAATGCCCGTGCTGAAAAATTTCTTTGGTGTCAGGCGAAAAAGTCTTAGACACGAAGTTCGACATTGTGGATGTTTTGGAAGTGTTTGCCGCGCAGAAAATGAGAAAATATGCTATGGACCGGAAAAGGGGTAGTCCGAAGGAGCAAGATCCGTACTATAAGTAGGGTGACGCATTAACGCAACATCCTCTAATATCTGTGAGAAAATATATTATGGGCCGGAATAAGGGGAAGTCTGAAGCCACATGATCAGTACTATAAGTAGGGTGGGGCATTAACTCAACATCCTCTAATATCTGTGAGAAAATATGTTATGGACCGGAATAAGGGGAAGTCCGAAGCCACAAGATCCGTACTATAGGTAGGGTGATGCATTAACTGAACATCCCCTAATATCTGTGAGAAAATATGTTATAGACTGGAATAAGGGAAAGTCCGAAGCCACAAGATCCGTACTGTAAGTAGGGTGGGGCATTAACTCAACATCCTCTAATATCTGTGAGAAAATATGTTATAGACCGGAATAAGGGAAGTCCGAAGCAACCAGATCCGTACTATAAGTAGGGTGGGGCATTAACTCAACATCCTCTAATATCTGTGAGAAAATATGGTATTGACCGGAATAAGGGGAAGTCCGAAGCCACAAGATCCGTACTATAAGTAGGGTGGGGCATTAACTCAACATCCTCTGATATCTGTGAGAAAATATGTTACGGACCGGAATAAGGAGAAGTCCGAAGCAACAAGATTCGTACTATAAGTAGGGTGGGGTATTAACTCAACATTCTCTAATATCTGTGAGAAAATATGTTATAGACCGGAATAAGGGGAAGTCTGAAGCCACAAGATCCGTACTATAAGTAGGGTGGGGTTCTAACTCATCATCCTCTAATATCTGTGAGAAAATATGTTATGGACCGGAATAAAGGGAAGTCCGAAGCCACAAGATCCACACTATAAGTAGGGTGGGGCATTAACTCATCATCCTCTAATATCTGTGAGAAAATATGTTATGGACCGGAATAAGGGGAAGTCTGAAGCCACAAGATCCGTACTATAGGTAGGGTGGGGTATTAACTCAACATTCTCTAATATCTGTGAGAAAATATGTTATGGACCGGAATAAAGGGAAGTCCGAAGCCACAAGATCCACACTATAAGTAGGGTGGGGCATTAACTCATCATCCTCTAATATCTGTGAGAAAATATGTTATGGACCGGAATAAGGGGAAGTCTGAAGCCACAAGATCCTCACTATAAGTAGGGTGGGGCATTAACTCAACATCCTCTAATATCTGTGAGAAAATATGTTATGGATCGGAATAAGGAGATGTCCGAAGCAACAAGATCCTTAATAAAATTAGGTTGGGGCATTAACTCAACATCCTCTAATATCTGTCAGAAAATATGTTATGGACCGGAATAAGGGGAAGTCCGAAGCCACAAGATCCGTACTATAAGTAGGGTGGGTCATTTACTGAACATCCTCTAATATCTGTGAGAAAATATGTTATAGACCGGAATAAGGGGAAGTCTGAAGCCGCAAGATCCGTACTATAAGTAGGGTGGGGCATTAACTCAACATCCTCTAATATCTGTTCTTTTTTTATGAGCACGAATATTATCCTATTGGAAGACAATTCGCTTACGGTTTTTCAGAGCATTATACGTTCGGCTTAAAGCGGGATACATCAACTCTAACTGACCAGAGTACAGCTGCGTAATTATGTCTCTGCCATCTGGAGCCAATTTCCAATGAATGGGGTTCTCGAAGTTTCACCCCAAGGATTGCATACTTTTGTGCTCAAATAGTCCCGTTTTTCGAACTGGTTCTGGTATTTTATTGGGATCTAAGCAATGTTTTCTCATGTCAGGATTCCAGAAAGACATCCATTTTTCATCACGTCACAATTTTCCTAAAGAAATTATCGTCCTAGAGATTTTCTAGCAATTGGCGACCCATATGCACACTTCGGTGAGCTCGATCAGCACTCAATTTATGGGAAATTTGTGGACAGCTTTCGACAAGCATAGCTTGTGAAATTCGCGAACAATTGTAGGTTGAGGTATTCTCAGCTCGTTTGACAGTTACATAGGGTTTATGCACAGATTTCACCCTGCGGCTTGTACAGCTGCAGAATTCACCAACGAAGATTTTTCAGCACGTGCTATGCCTACAAGGCTGCTGTCCCCATTTTTAAACCCTGAAACCGAAATCCTCCCCCTTTTTCAGACACTGACTGCTCCTCAACTTTCTACAACACAAATTTTCCTTGCTGCAACAGTTATCTTATTATTATTATTATTATTATTATTATTAAGGAACCAGTAACAGCACTCGTGCCGTGTATTTTTCGTCCATAGCGTTTGACAGCATAATTTTCCAATAAATAACGATTACGTATCAAGAATCAAAAGTTCAAAATTTTGAAACACACCCTTCAATAATTTTGACAAAACTCATTCTGGTTACTGGTTCCCTGAAGATCTTTATTCGCCCTAATGCAATCCAATACAATTTTGACCGACGGCAAAGACGTGAACGCCGTAGGTCAAATCATCTTGAAAGGAGAAATTGAACAGGTGTTCAGACAGGAAAATGTTAAAGAAAAGTAATGAATTACAGTTAAAGCACATGCATCGTCTTCGGCTAAATTTCGTACTGGAAACAGAATAATTACTTTAACTTAGTGCTTTCTCTGTTTTTGTTTATCAGATGAATGTTGCTTACTGTTAATTTATTTATTATTTTATTTATTTAAGTAATAAGTGCTGTTTGTTTTTCAAGTGTCATTGCTTTTGTTTTGAGTAAATTGTGCTTTAGTGCTGCCCTTAGTTAAGTAAGCAAATACATGTAATTTGATTTTCATTGCTTTTGCCTTGAGTGACTTACACTTCTAGAAATGCGCTTTGCAAAGCAAGTAGAATAATTGGACTACAATTTCACTGTCATCGCCGTCGCCTTGTGTAACTTACGCAATTAGAGCTGCCTTTTGCAAAGCAAGTAGGATCCCGTTAGCGTCAGCTGAAAAGAAAAGATGTGTACCAGAAGAGAGCGTTAGAATTGTAAGATGTGCGGGAAAGCTTAAGCCACACAGTAAACGGAATGGAAACATCCGAATGGGAAGACAAGTGAAATTGATTTTATTATGGGCAACAAAAGATTTGTCATCAAAGACTGCAGTGTGCCAAACATGTTTAATATAGGTAGTGGCCATAGAATGGTGAGAAGTAAGATGAAACTCAACCCTAAACTCGAACGTGACAAGTTCATAAGACAAACAAAATGTATTGACATAACCAACCTTAAAACAACATCTTAAAACCTTCAAGTTGGAACTGAGGAACAGATTCTCTACTTTAAAAGGCCTAACATCGGAAGAAGTATATTTTATGAAGTTAACAGATAACTCACCAAGGCTCTTATGGAAACGGCAACACAAATAGGTAGCACTAAAGAAAAGTTACATATGAAGAAAATTTCAGGAAAAACAAAAATGTTGATGCAAAAGAAAAGGGTGATGAGGACAAATAAATAAGATGTAACTTCCAAAATGGAATATGTACAACTATCCAGGACAGTACTGAAAAGTATCACTGAAGACATAAAGAAATTCATTTGCAAACTAGTAAAAAACCCAATTGAAAGCAACTATAGCCTGAAGAGAAAAAAAGGGACTTCACGATAAGTGAAGAAAACATATTATGGCACTGAGAAAAGATGGGACTGTAACAAGAAACAGAAGCAAAATTTTGACAAGAGTGAAAGGCTTTTACTCAAAACAGTATGAAAGAGATGTTACATCAATTCGAGATATTACGACAGGTACTACTACCAAAGTCCCTCCAGTCCTCCCTGCAAAAGTTACACATGCAATTAAAAACAAAACCATAAAACGGGGAAAAGCTCCAGGAGAAGATGGAATAACCGTAGACATTATACAAGAAGCAAGTGGAGAAATTGGAACCATATTCGTCCAACTTTTCACCAGATGTCTCAATGATTAATGAAGGGAAGATTTCTGAGGATTGGAACAATGCTGCAATGATACTGCTACATAAAAAAGGTGACGTTGAGAATCTCAGGAACTACAGACCCGTCCGCCTCCTATCAGTGGTTTATAAAGTCTTCACTAAAGTTATTTCACATTGTTTGAAAATAACACTGGGCATGTCTCAACCAAGAGAACAAGGTGGATTCAGGAGTGGTTACAGCACAATAGATCATATCCATGTACTCATAGAACTAATTGAAAGAACAAGAGAATATGAACTCCCATTATGTATGGCTTTTATTGATTATGAAAAGGCCTTCGATTCCGTGAAACCATCAGCAGTTGCAATGGCTTTGAAATCCTGTGGTATTGAAGATGCATATACTAGCATTATTAATAACATCTATGAAAATGCAAGTTTGAGGCTACAGGATAATGAGAAATCGGAAAGGGAATGAGACAAGTTGGCACCATATATCCCAAACTTTTTAATGCCACTTTGCAAAATGACTTTCAATCACTGAACTGGGAAAGCCAAAAGATAAGGGTTTATGGAGATTGTATAGAAATAAAATAGCTTGACCTTCATGATTATATTTATAGCGCATTATTTCCATGTCGTCTGTGCACTAGCGCACTATTCTACTGAGTTCTGTCTCAAAATATTCCTATTAGTGACTACGGGTGATCTACCTGTGGGTCTCTTCCTCTGTCATAGCCTATTTTCTGTTTAAACTTTTCCAACGTGGCCGGGAACACAACTTCAGACCCTCCTCTGGATTTTCTCTGTCACAATTCCAAACAACGAGGACCTCAACAAATTACACGAAACTTATATCCCCCAGTAATCGTTATCAGACACAAAATCCTCTTAAAGTCATAATTCTCAGTTTCGTTCGAACAGGAGCCAGAATTCATTCAACGTCAAAGTCTTTATTGGTCATTGATTACACAGAAGATTCAGTTCCAAATTCCTGAAGTGCACGCGAAATTACTACAGCTGCTTGAACTACCCTAGAACCTGCAAATGAAGAGACAATATCCAGTTCAATAGGTTAACGTGAAGTATCCGCATAAACGTCTAAACTCTCTCGGCATGCCAATATCTGCTTCTGCTTACCCTTCGTAACTGGCTTTATGCAGTAGACACCAGCTATTGCTCTACAATCATAGGCTTATATTCATGAAGGTCAAACCCTGGAATCGACTGCTATAGCTCTGTTATACGCTACACTTCATGCTTCCCAGGCACACATGTAGGTTCTGATCTGTGCGCGAAGCTCTGCATCTCCATGTGAACGTCCTGCACGATATTCCGGTTTTGGTACACCTATGTCAGATCATCTTAACATTAGCGTTTGTAATGTAGTCTGTTACTCGTTGAGCTGCAATAACCTTTTACTCTTATTACGTTTGACATTTTCTTCTTCTGCATATGTGCTTACGAACACGAGTAACAGACTTCAGAAATGAGAATTCTCAGATAGCAAAGATCTCCGCCATTGCTGACTTCACACTACCTCCGAAGAGAGCGTAAATCAGAGTCATTCACTTCCACAGGCGCGGCTGTAACATGAAACGTTTCAGAATCGCACAGTAAGGGAAAAACACAAGTCAGGTGTCAGCGCAAAATCTTCGCAAAGTCAGCATGCACAACCTTTCAACAAATTGAACATAAACGAAAAAGAAAAAGGACAAAATGTTCCCAGTTATGGCTCTCGGCTACATACAGGATTTCATCAAAATAACGGAAACGCTACTACGTCTGAAGTACACGTAATTTTCCGTATTAAAATTACAGGGGTAACATCATATGAGATGTGAGATGTAAACTACTGTTTGTGATAATTGCAACACCATGAAGGAATGATGGTAATCACGTGAAACGTACAGGATATGCAAAGCAGGGTAAAACATGCAAATGATCAGAAGTGCAGAGTCACTGAACACGTCTGGGTCTGGCAGCGCCCTCCGAAATGTTGAGAAATGGGGTATAAAGAGATGGCTGTTTCGTGTACACACTAGAATTCGGTTCACAGTTATTAAAATATGACCTTCTCCCTTTTCACTCCTTTTTCTGTTTATTTTTGCTGTTGAGTTAATTTACTTAGATCTTCTAGCTTTCTGTTTTTAACGGTAGTTTGAGACCTGGGGTCAGCCACAGCCTTGCTAAAACTTCTTCAAATAGCGTAGCGTATACACACGAGTAGTGCATTGCGACAGTGAGTTGTAAAAGGGTCTCCAGGATTTAATAATCCTTCGGCTACGACGAAGTACCCAATATCACTATACGACAGACAGAGTTTAAACGGGAAAGAATGATTGGCCTGCTTGAAGGTGCATTTTCGAACCGGGACAATGCCGCTCCAATGAGACATAACGCCACGACAGTGATCTCAGAAGAACCAGGTGCATTAAAAATCCGGCACTGGGCCGAGAAATGTGACGACACCTTATGCGCATGCGCAGCCCACTGGAAAGAAAAGTACATGAAACAATTTAGGCATGTGACTAAAAGGGTCTCAGCATCCATGCTCTGAACAGCGGGTGAAGTAAACGCCGTTAGTGTGTTGCTGCAAAGATCATATTTTATTATTTTTATTTACTATTGTGATTTTCTCCAAAGCAAAACGAATTAACACTCGCAAATAACATATAGTGTTCATTTACCACTGGAACAGAAGATAATGTTAGATCGTTTTCGAAGAAAAAAACGATTATTTACTTCTTGCCGCTGGATTCTGCTGTTACTGATATGATACTTGATAATTAATACTTGATGATCGTTTACTTCTACCCGCTGATTTCTGCTGTTACTGATATGATACTTGATACTTGATGATTATTTACTTCTACCTGCTGGTTTCTGCTGTTACTGATATGATACTTGATACTTGATGAACATTTACTTCTACCCGATGGTTTCTGCTGTTACTGATATGATACTTCATACTTAAAGATCATATACTTCTACCCGCTAGTTTCTGCTGTTACTGATATGAAACTTGATACTTGATGAACATTTACTTCTACTCGCTGGTTTCCGCTGTTACTGATATGATACTTGATACTTGATGATCATTTACTTCTAGTTGCTGGTTTCTGCTGATACGATACTTGATACTTGATTATCATATTCTTCTACCAGCTGGTTTCTGCTGTTACTGATATCATACTTAATACTTGATGATTATTTACTTCGACCCGCTGGTTCCTGCTGTTACTGATATGATTCTTGATGATCATTTACTACTACCCGCTGGTTTCTGCTGTTACTGATATCATATTTGATACTTGATGATCTTTTACTTCTACCCGCTGGTTTCTGCTGTTACTGGTATGATACTTGACACTTGATGATCTTTTACTTCTACCCGCTGGTTTCTGCTGTTACTGATATAATTATTGATACTTGATGATCATTTACTTCTACCCACTGGTTTCTGCTGTTACTGATATGATACTTGATACTTGATGATCATTTACTTCTACCCGCTGGTTTCTGCTGTTACTGATACGATACTTGATACTTGATTATCATTTACTTCTACCAGCTGGTTTCTGCTGTTACTGATATGATACTTGAAACTTGACGATCTTTTAGTTCTACCCGCTGGTTTCTGCTGTTACTGATATGATACTTGATGATCATTTACTTCTACCCGCTGGTTTCTGCTGTTACTGATATGATACTTGATGATCATTTACTTCTACCCGCTGGTTTCTGCTGTTACTGATATGATACTTGATACTTGATGATCATTTACTTCTACGCGCTGGTTTCTGCTGTTACTGATATGATACTTGATACTTGATTATCATTTACTTGTACCCGCTGGTTTCTGCTGTTACTGATATGATACTTGATACTTGATGATCATTTACTTCTACCCGCTGGTTTCTGCTGTTGATGATATGATACTTGATACTTGATGATCATTTACTTCCACCCGCCGGTTTCTACTGTTACTGATATGATACTTGATACTTGATGATCTTTTACTTCTACCCGCTGGTTTCTGCTGTTACTGATAAGATACTTGACACTTGATGATCTGTTACTTCTACCCGCTGGTTTCTGCTGTTACTGATATGATACTTGATGATAATTTACTTGTACCCGCTGGTTTCTGCGGTTACTGATATGATACTTGATACTTGATGATCATTTACTTCTACCCGCTGGTTTCTGCTGTTGCTGATATGATACTTGATACTTGATGATCATTTACTTCCACCCGCCGGTTTCTACTGTTACTGATATGATACTTGATACTTAATGATCTTTTACTTCTACCCGCTGGTTTCTGCTGTTACTGATATGATACTTGACACTTGATGATCTTTTACTTCTACCCGCTGGTTTCTGCTGTTACTGATATGATACTTGATGATAATTTACTTGTACCCGCTGGTTTCTGCGGTTACTGATATGATACTTGATACTTGATGATCATTTACTTCTACCCGCTGGTTTCTGCGGTTACTGATATGATACTTGATACTTGATGAACATTTACTTCTACCCGCCGGTTTCTGCTGTTACTGATATGATACTTGATACTTGATGATTATTTACTTCTACCCGCTGGTTTCTGCTGTTACTGATATGATACTTGAAGATCATTTACTTCTACTTGCTGGTTTCAGCTGTTACTGATATGATACTTGATACTTGATGATTTTTTATTCTACCCGCTGGTTTCTGCTGTTGCTGATATGATACTTGATACTTGATAATCATTTACTTCTACCCGCCGGTTTCTACTGTTACTGATATGATACTTGATACTTAATGATCTTTTACTTCTACCCGTTGGTTTCTGCTGTTACTGATATGATACTTGATAAACGATGTTCATTTACTTCTACCAGCTAGTTTCTGCTGTCACTGATATGATACTTGATACTTGATGATCATTTACTTTTACCAGCTGGTTTCTGCTGTTACTGATATGATACTTGATACTTGATGATCATTTACTTCTACCAGCTGGTTTCTGCTGTTACTGATATGATACTTGATACTTAATGATCTTTTACTTCTACCCGCTGGTTTCTGCTGTTACTGATATGATACTTGACATTTGATGATCTTTTACTTCTACCCGCTGGTTTCTGCTGTTACTGATATGATACTTGATGATAATTTACTTCTACCCGCTGGTTTCTGCGGTTACTGATATGATACTTGATACTTGATGATCATTTACTTCTACCCGCCGGTTTCTACTGTTACTGATATGATACTTGATACTTAATGATCTTTTACTTCTACCCGCTGGTTTCTGCTGTTACTGATATGATACTTGATACACGATGTTCATTTACTTCTACCCGCTGGTTTCTGCTGTCACTGAAATGATACTTGATACACGATGTTCATTTACTTGTACCCGCTGGTTTCTGCTGTTACTGATATGATACTTGATACTTGATGATCATTTACTTCTACCCGCTGGTTTCTGCTGTTACTGATATGATACTTGATACTTGATGAACATTTACTTCTACCCGCTGGTTTCTGCTGTTACGGATATGATACTTGACACTGGACGATCTTTTCATTCTACCCGCTGGTTTCTGCTGTTACTGATATGATACTTGATGATAATTTACTTCTACCCGCTGGTTTCTGCGGTTACTGATATGATACTTGATACTTGATGATCATTTACTTCTAGTTGCTGGTTTCTGCTGTTACTGATACGATACTTGAAACTTGATGATCATTTACTTCTACCAGCTGGTTTCTGCTGTTACTGATATGATACTTGATACTTGATGATAATTTACTTCTACCCTCCGGTTTCTGCTTTTACTGATATGATACTTGATGATATATTACTTCTACCTGCTGGTTTCTGCTGTTACTGATAAGATACTTGATACTTGATGATCATTTACTTCTAGTTGCTGGTTTCTGCTGTTACTGATATGATACTTGATACTTGATGATCATTTACTTCTGCCAGCTGGTTTCTGCTGTTACTGATATGATACTTGATACTTGATGATCATTTACTTCTACCCGCTGGTTTCTGCTGTTACTGATATGATACTTGATACTTTATGATTATTTACTTCTTCCCGCTGGTTTCTGCTGTTACTGATATGCTACTTGATGATCATTTACTTCTACCCGCTGGTTTCTGCTGTTACTGAAATGATACTTGATACACGATGTTCATTTACTTCTACCCGTTGGTTTCTGCTGTTACTGATATGATACTTGATACTTGATGATCATTTACTTCTACCCGCTGGTTTCTGCTGTTACTGATATGATACTTGATACTTGATGAACATTTACTTCTACCCGCTGGTTTCTGCGGTTACTGATATGATACTTGATACTTGATGAACATTTACTTCTACCCGCTGGTTTCTGCTGTTACTGATATGATACTTGATACTTGATGAACATTTACTTCTACCCGCTGGTTTCTGCGGTTACTGATATGATACTTGATACTTGATGATCATTTACTTCTACCCGCTGGTTTCTGCGGTTACTGATATGATACTTGATACTTGATGAACATTTACTTCTACCCGCTGGTTTCTGCGGTTACTGATATGATACTTGATACTTTATGATTATTTACTTCTTCCCGCTGGTTTCTGCTGTTACTGATATGCTACTTGATGATCATTTACTTCTACCCGCTGGTTTCTGCTGTTACTGAAATGATACTTGATACTTGATGAACATTTACTTCTACCCGCTGGTTTCTGCGGTTACTGATATGATACTTGATACTTTATGATTATTTACTTCTACCCGCTGGTTTCTGCTGTTACTGATATGATACTTGATACTTGATGATCATTTACTTCTACCCGCTGGTTTCTGCGGTTACTGATATGATACTTGATACTTTATGATTATTTACTTCTTCCCGCTGGTTTCTGCTGTTACTGATATGATACTTGATACTTGATGAACATTTACTTCTACCCGCTGGTTTCTGCGGTTACTGATATGATACTTGATACTTTATGATTATTTACTTCTTCCCGCTGGTTTCTGCTGTTACTGATATGCTACTTGATGATCATTTACTTCTACCCGCTGGTTTCTGCTGTTACTGAAATGATACTTGATACACGATGTTCATTTACTTCTACCCGCTGGTTTCTGCTGTCACTGAAATGATACTTGATACACGATGTTCATTTACTTCTACCCGCTGGTTTCTGCTGTTACTGATATGATACTTGATACTTGATGATCATTTACTTCTACCCGCTGGTTTCTGCTGTTACTGATATGATACTTGATACTTGATGAACATTTACTTCTACCCGCTGGTTTCTGCGGTTACTGATATGATACTTGATACTTGATGATCATTTACTTCTAGTTGCTGGTTTCTGCTGTTACTGATACGATACTAGAAACTTGGTGATCATTTACTTCTACCAGCTGGTTTCTGCTGTTACTGATATGATACTTGATACTTTATGATTATTTACTTCTTCCCGCTGGTTTCTGCTGTTACTGATATGCTACTTGATGATCATTTACTTCTACCCGCTGGTTTCTGCTGTTAATGATATGATATTTGTTACTTGATGATTATTTACTTCTACCCGCTGGTTTCTGCTGTTACTGATATGATACTTGATGATATATTACTTCTACCTGCTGGTTTCTGCTGTTACTGATATGATACTTGATACTTTATGATTATTTACTTCTATCCGCTGGTTTCTGCTGTTACTGATATGATACTTGATGATATATTACTTCTACCCGCTGGTTTCTGCTGTTACTGATATGATACTTGTGTTAATTTTCGTTTTAGGTGGCGCCAATCACTCTTCATTCCTTGAGTGTGCACCCCTGTCATCGGACCAACGAAGTTGAGGGTGTAGTTGACGGTTAAATACTCCCAGCCACAGCTTGGCAGGTTATTGTAAGCCGCCCAACATGATGGTAGTTACTGGCTCCACGTGCTTTAAGATGAGGGGCAGTAATGTCTTAGCAGAGCGGTCTGTTCCTCTCTGTCTTGGAGGTTTGGTGGGTGCCCTTCGGAAGCAGGTGGCGTAAATCTCGAAATTAACCTGAGAAGGTGCATTTACGGAGCGTCCTGGAAGGGGAAGGTGACGGGATTAAAAGACAAAATTACTTTATTTATTTGTTTTCTTTCGATTTTACCTTAAGTAAAATCGTGCAGTAAGGAAGGGGCTGTGACGTCTTGGTGGGATTAGTCCCGGAGTCATCGCCTGGAGTCGCTGGGATAGGAATTACGTAAATATAAAGTTACGTTAATAGTGTTTCTAATTTGAGACAATTTTTTTATGTACAGGTAGGCATTTTAAATACTTTATTTAAAAAAATTGTAGTCGTTCACGTGCTGTGGTCAAAAATAATGATTGTATAAATTGTTCATTATGTGTTATTTGTAAAATAAATTGTTGTATATTTTATTTATATAATGTTAGAATTTATTAAGTTGTGTTATGATTAACGATTTGATGTGTGGAAAATTCTTATATGCAAAAATATACCGGAATTGACACCAATCGTCATGGAGTGGCTTGATTGGAGCTCAGGTTCTCTTGGCGCTATATATTGGTGATTTTTATCTCTCGTTTGCTGGCTTTTTTGGAGGGATCATTTGCACATTTGCTGTGCGTGCAGCTCACAGGTGCAGGTTGATTTCTTCTTGATAAACAATGCTGTGCGAACTTGGAGTTTCTGCCTGATTGTTCCTGGGTGTCCGAAGCAGTAAAGTTGCTTTGCGCCCTTCCATGCTATGAAAACTCGAAGTTTCCGCCTGATTGTTCCTGGGTGTCGGAAGCAGTAAAGTTGCTTTGCGCCCTTCCATGCTATGAGAACTCGGAATTTTTGCCTGATTGTTCCTGGGTGTCGGAAGCAGTAAAGTTGCTTTGCGCCCTTCCATGCTATGAGAACTCGGAATTTTTGCCTGATTGTTCCTGGGTGTCGGAAGCAGTAAAGTTGCTTTGCGCCCTTCCATGCTATGAGAACTCGGAATTTTTGCCTGATTGTTCCTGGGTGTCGGAAGCAGTAAAGTTGCTTTGCGCCCTTCCATGCTATGTGAACTCGGAATTTTTGCCTGATTGTTCCTGGGTGTCGGAAGCAGTAAAGTTGCTTTGCGCCCTTCTATGCTATGAGAACTCGGAATTTATGCCTGATTGTTCCTGGGTGTCGGAAGCAGTAAAGTTGCTTTGCGCCCTTCCATGCTATGAGAACTCGGAATTTTTGCCTGATTGTTCCTGGGTGTCGGAAGCAGTAAAGTTGCTTTGCGCCCTTCTATGCTATGAGAACTCGGAATTTATGCCTGATTGTTCCTGGGTGTCGGAAGCAGTAAAGTTGCTTTGCGCCCTTCCATGCTATGAGAACTCGGAATTTTTGCCTGATTGTTCCTGGGTGTCGGAAGCAGTAAAGTTGCTTTGCGCCCTTCCATGCTATGAGAACTCGGAATTTTTGCCTGATTGTTCCTGGGTGTCGGAAGCAGTAAAGTTGCTTTGCGCCCTTCCATGCTATGAGAACTCGGAATTTTTGCCTGATTGTTCCTGGGTGTCGGAAGCAGTAAAGTTGCTTTGCGCCCTTCCATGCTATGAGAACTCGGAATTTTTGCCTGATTGTTCCGGGGTGTCGGAAGCAGTAAAGTTGCTTTGCGCCCTTCCATGCTATGAGAACTCGGAATTTTTGCCTGATTGTTCCTGGGTGTCGGAAGCAGTAAAGTTGCTTTGCGCCCTTCTATGCTATGAGAACTCGGAATTTATGCCTGATTGTTCCTGGGTGTCGGAAGCAGTAAAGTTGCTTTGCGCCCTTCCATGCTATGAGAACTCGGAATTTTTGCCTGATTGTTCCTGGGTGTCGGAAGCAGTAAAGTTGCTTTGCGCCCTTCTATGCTATGAGAACTCGGAATTTATGCCTGATTGTTCCTGGGTGTCGGAAGCAGTAAAGTTGCTTTGCGCCCTTCCATGCTATGAGAACTCGGAATTTTTGCCTGATTGTTCCTGGGTGTCGGAAGCAGTAAAGTTGCTTTGCGCCCTTCCATGCTATGAGAACTCGGAATTTATGCCTGATTGTTCCTGGGTGTCGGAAGCAGTAAAGTTGCTTTGCGCCCTTCTATGCTATGAGAACTCGGAATTTATGCCTGATTGTTCCTGGGTGTCGGAAGCAGTAAAGTTGCTTTGCGCCCTTCCTTGCTATGAGAACTCGGAATTTTTGCCTGATTGTTCCTGGGTGTCGGAAGCAGTAAAGTTGCTTTGCGCCCTTCCATGCTATGAGAACTCGGAATTTATGCCTGATTGTTCCTGGGTGTCGGAAGCAGTAAAGTTGCTTTGCGCGCTTCCATGCTATGAGAACTCGGAGTTTCTTGTTCCTGGGTGTCGTAAGCAGTAAAGTTGCTTTGCGCCCTTCCATGCTATGAGAACTCGGAATTTTTGCCTGATTGTTCCTGGGTGTCGGAAGCAGTAAAGTTGCTTTGCGCCCTTCCATGCTATGAGAACTCGGAATTTTTGCCTGATTGTTCCTGGGTGTCGGAAGCAGTAAAGTTGCTTTGCGCCCTTCCATGCTATGAGAACTCGGAATTTTTGCCTGATTGTTCCTGGGTGTCGGAAGCAGTAAAGTTGCTTTGCGCCCTTCCATGCTATGAGAACTCGGAATTTTTGCCTGATTGTTCCTGGGTGTCGGAAGCAGTAAAGTTGCTTTGCGCCCTTCCATGCTATGAGAACTCGGAATTTTTGCCTGATTGTTCCTGGGTGTCGGAAGCAGTAAAGTTGCTTTGCGCCCTTCCATGCTATGAGAACTCGGAATTTTTGCCTGATTGTTCCTGGGTGTCGGAAGCAGTAAAGTTGCTTTGCGCCCTTCTATGCTATGAGAACTCGGAATTTATGCCTGATTGTTCCTGGGTGTCGGAAGCAGTAAAGTTGCTTTGCGCCCTTCCATGCTATGAGAACTCGGAATTTTTGCCTGATTGTTCCTGGGTGTCGGAAGCAGTAAAGTTGCTTTGCGCCCTTCTATGCTATGAGAACTCGGAATTTATGCCTGATTGTTCCTGGGTGTCGGAAGCAGTAAAGTTGCTTTGCGCCCTTCCATGCTATGAGAACTCGGAATTTTTGCCTGATTGTTCCTGGGTGTCGGAAGCAGTAAAGTTGCTTTGCGCCCTTCCATGCTATGAGAACTCGGAATTTATGCCTGATTGTTCCTGGGTGTCGGAAGCAGTAAAGTTGCTTTGCGCGCTTCCATGCTATGAGAACTCGGAGTTTCTTGTTCCTGGGTGTCGTAAGCAGTAAAGTTGCTTTGCGCCCTTCCATGCTATGAGAACTCGGAATTTTTGCCTGATTGTTCCTGGGTGTCGGAAGCAGTAAAGTTGCTGTGCGCCCTTCCATGCTATGAGAACTCGGAATTTTTGCCTGATTGTTCCTGGGTGTCGGAAGCAGTAAAGTTGCTTTGCGCCCTTCCATGCTATGAGAACTCGGAATTTATGCCTGATTGTTCCTGGGTGTCGGAAGCAGTAAAGTTGCTTTGCGCGCTTCCATGCTATGAGAACTCGGAGTTTCTTGTTCCTGGGTGTCGTAAGCAGTAAAGTTGCTTTGCGCCCTTCCATGCTATGAGAACTCGGAATTTTTGCCTGATTGTTCCTGGGTGTCGGAAGCAGTAAAGTTGCTTTGCGCCCTTCCATGCTATGAGAACTCGGAATTTTTGCCTGATTGTTCCTGGGTGTCGGAAGCAGTAAAGTTGCTTTGCGCGCTTACATGCTATGAGAACTCGGAATTTTTGCCTGATTGTTCCTGGGTGTCGGAAGCAGTAAAGTTGCTTTGCGCCCTTCCATGCTATGAGAACTCGGAATTTTTGCCTGATTGTTCCTGGGTGTCGGAAGCAGTAAAGTTGCTTTGCGCCCTTCCATGCTATGAGAACTCGGAATTTTTGCCTGATTGTTCCTGGGTGTCGGAAGCAGTAAAGTTGCTTTGCGCCCTTCCATGCTATGAGAACTCGGAATTTTTGCCTGATTGTTCCTGGGTGTCGGAAGCAGTAAAGTTGCTTTGCGCCCTTCCATGCTATGAGAACTCGGAATTTTTGCCTGATTGTTCCTGGGTGTCGGAAGCAGTAAAGTTGCTTTGCGCCCTTCCATGCTATGAGAACTCGGAATTTTTGCCTGATTGTTCCTGGGTGTCGGAAGCAGTAAAGTTGCTTTGCGCCCTTCCATGCTATGAGAACTCGGAATTTTTGCCTGATTGTTCCTGGGTGTCGGAAGCAGTAAAGTTGCTTTGCGCCCTTCCATGCTATGAGAACTCGGAATTTTTGCCTGATTGTTCCTGGGTGTCGGAAGCAGTAAAGTTGCTTTGCGCCCTTCCATGCTATGAGAACTCGGAATTTTTGCCTGATTGTTCCTGGGTGTCGGAAGCAGTAAAGTTGCTTTGCGCCCTTCCATGCTATGAGAACTCGGAATTTTTGCCTGATTGTTCCTGGGTGTCGGAAGCAGTAAAGTTGCTTTGCGCCCTTCTATGCTATGAGAACTCGGAATTTATGCCTGATTGTTCCTGGGTGTCGGAAGCAGTAAAGTTGCTTTGCGCCCTTCCATGCTATGAGAACTCGGAATTTTTGCCTGATTGTTCCTGGGTGTCGGAAGCAGTAAAGTTGCTTTGCGCCCTTCTATGCTATGAGAACTCGGAATTTATGCCTGATTGTTCCTGGGTGTCGGAAGCAGTAAAGTTGCTTTGCGCCCTTCCATGCTATGAGAACTCGGAATTTTTGCCTGATTGTTCCTGGGTGTCGGAAGCAGTAAAGTTGCTTTGCGCCCTTCCATGCTATGAGAACTCGGAATTTTTGCCTGATTGTTCCTGGGTGTCGGAAGCAGTAAAGTTGCTTTGCGCCCTTCCATGCTATGAGAACTCGGAATTTTTGCCTGATTGTTCCTGGGTGTCGGAAGCAGTAAAGTTGCTTTGCGCCCTTCCATGCTATGAGAACTCGGAATTTTTGCCTGATTGTTCCTGGGTGTCGTAAGCAGTAAAGTTGCTTTGCGCCCTTCCATGCTATGAGAACTCGGAATTTTTGCCTGATTGTTCCTGGGTGTCGGAAGCAGTAAAGTTGCTTTGCGCCCTTCCATGCTATGAGAACTCGGAATTTTTGCCTGATTGTTCCTGGGTGTCGGAAGCAGTAAAGTTGCTTTGCGCGCTTACATGCTATGAGAACTCGGAATTTTTGCCTGATTGTTCCTGGGTGTCGGAAGCAGTAAAGTTGCTTTGCGCCCTTCCATGCTATGAGAACTCGGAATTTTTGCCTGATTGTTCCTGGGTGTCGGAAGCAGTAAAGTTGCTTTGCGCCCTTCCATGCTATGAGAACTCGGAATTTTTGCCTGATTGTTCCTGGGTGTCGGAAGCAGTAAAGTTGCTTTGCGCCCTTCCATGCTATGAGAACTCGGAATTTTTGCCTGATTGTTCCTGGGTGTCGGAAGCAGTAAAGTTGCTTTGCGCCCTTCCATGCTATGAGAACTCGGAATTTTTGCCTGATTGTTCCTGGGTGTCGGAAGCAGTAAAGTTGCTTTGCGCCCTTCCATGCTATGAGAACTCGGAATTTTTGCCTGATTGTTCCTGGGTGTCGGAAGCAGTAAAGTTGCTTTGCGCCCTTCCATGCTATGAGAACTCGGAATTTTTGCCTGATTGTTCCGGGGTGTCGGAAGCAGTAAAGTTGCTTTGCGCCCTTCCATGCTATGAGAACTCGGAATTTTTGCCTGATTGTTCCTGGGTGTCGGAAGCAGTAAAGTTGCTTTGCGCCCTTCTATGCTATGAGAACTCGGAATTTATGCCTGATTGTTCCTGGGTGTCGGAAGCAGTAAAGTTGCTTTGCGCCCTTCCATGCTATGAGAACTCGGAATTTTTGCCTGATTGTTCCTGGGTGTCGGAAGCAGTAAAGTTGCTTTGCGCCCTTCTATGCTATGAGAACTCGGAATTTATGCCTGATTGTTCCTGGGTGTCGGAAGCAGTAAAGTTGCTTTGCGCCCTTCCATGCTATGAGAACTCGGAATTTTTGCCTGATTGTTCCTGGGTGTCGGAAGCAGTAAAGTTGCTTTGCGCCCTTCCATGCTATGAGAACTCGGAATTTATGCCTGATTGTTCCTGGGTGTCGGAAGCAGTAAAGTTGCTTTGCGCCCTTCCATGCTATGAGAACTCGGAATTTTTGCCTGATTGTTCCTGGGTGTCGGAAGCAGTAAAGTTGCTTTGCGCCCTTCCATGCTATGAGAACTCGGAATTTTTGCCTGATTGTTCCTGGGTGTCGGAAGCAGTAAAGTTGCTTTGCGCCCTTCCATGCTATGAGAACTCGGAATTTTTGCCTGATTGTTCCTGGGTGTCGGAAGCAGTAAAGTTGCTTTGCGCCCTTCCATGCTATGAGAACTCGGAATTTTTGCCTGATTGTTCCTGGGTGTCGGAAGCAGTAAAGTTGCTTTGCGCCCTTCCATGCTATGAGAACTCGGAATTTTTGCCTGATTGTTCCTGGGTGTCGGAAGCAGTAAAGTTGCTTTGCGCCCTTCCATGCTATGAGAACTCGGAATTTTTGCCTGATTGTTCCTGGGTGTCGGAAGCAGTAAAGTTGCTTTGCGCCCTTCCATGCTATGAGAACTCGGAATTTATGCCTGATTGTTCCTGGGTGTCGGAAGCAGTAAAGTTGCTTTGCGCCCTTCCATGCTATGAGAACTCGGAATTTTTGCCTGATTGTTCCTGGGTGTCGGAAGCAGTAAAGTTGCTTTGCGCCCTTCCATGCTATGAGAACTCGGAATTTTTGCCTGATTGTTCCTGGGTGTCGGAAGCAGTAAAGTTGCTTTGCGCCCTTCCATGCTATGAGAACTCGGAATTTTTGCCTGATTGTTCCTGGGTGTCGGAAGCAGTAAAGTTGCTTTGCGCCCTTCCATGCTATGAGAACTCGGAATTTTTGCCTGATTGTTCCTGGGTGTCGGAAGCAGTAAAGTTGCTTTGCGCCCTTCCATGCTATGAGAACTCGGAATTTATGCCTGATTGTTCCTGGGTGTCGGAAGCAGTAAAGTTGCTTTGCGCCCTTCCATGCTATGAGAACTCGGAATTTTTGCCTGATTGTTCCTGGGTGTCGGAAGCAGTAAAGTTGCTTTGCGCCCTTCCATGCTATGAGAACTCGGAATTTTTGCCTGATTGTTCCTGGGTGTCGGAAGCAGTAAAGTTGCTTTGCGCCCTTCCATGCTATGAGAACTCGGAATTTATGCCTGATTGTTCCTGGGTGTCGGAAGCAGTAAAGTTGCTTTGCGCCCTTCCATGCTATGAGAACTCGGAATTTTTGCCTGATTGTTCCTGGGTGTCGGAAGCAGTAAAGTTGCTTTGCGCCCTTCCATGCTATGAGAACTCGGAATTTATGCCTGATTGTTCCTGGGTGTCGGAAGCAGTAAAGTTGCTTTGCGCCCTTCCATGCTATGAGAACTCGGAATTTTTGCCTGATTGTTCCTGGGTGTCGGAAGCAGTAAAGTTGCTTTGCGCCCTTCCATGCTATGAGAACTCGGAATTTTTGCCTGATTGTTCCTGGGTGTCGGAAGCAGTAAAGTTGCTTTGCGCCCTTCCATGCTATGAGAACTCGGAATTTTTGCCTGATTGTTCCTGGGTGTCGGAAGCAGTAAAGTTGCTTTGCGCCCTTCCATGCTATGAGAACTCGGAATTTTTGCCTGATTGTTCCTGGGTGTCGGAAGCAGTAAAGTTGCTTTGCGCCCTTCCATGCTATGAGAACTCGGAATTTTTGCCTGATTGTTCCTGGGTGTCGGAAGCAGTAAAGTTGCTTTGCGCCCTTCCATGCTATGAGAACTCGGAATTTTTGCCTGATTGTTCCTGGGTGTCGGAAGCAGTAAAGTTGCTTTGCGCCCTTCCATGCTATGAGAACTCGGAATTTTTGCCTGATTGTTCCTGGGTGTCGGAAGCAGTAAAGTTGCTTTGCGCCCTTCTATGCTATGAGAACTCGGAATTTATGCCTGATTGTTCCTGGGTGTCGGAAGCAGTAAAGTTGCTTTGCGCCCTTCCATGCTATGAGAACTCGGAATTTTTGCCTGATTGTTCCTGGGTGTCGGAAGCAGTAAAGTTGCTTTGCGCCCTTCCATGCTATGAGAACTCGGAATTTTTGCCTGATTGTTCCTGGGTGTCGGAAGCAGTAAAGTTGCTTTGCGCCCTTCCATGCTATGAGAACTCGGAATTTATGCCTGATTGTTCCTGGGTGTCGGAAGCAGTAAAGTTGCTTTGCGCGCTTCCATGCTATGAGAACTCGGAGTTTGCCTTGTTCCTGGGTGTCGGAAGCAGTAAAGTTGCTTTGCGCCCTTCCATGCTATGAGAACTCGGAATTTTTGCCTGATTGTTCCTGGGTGTCGGAAGCAGTAAAGTTGCTGTGCGCCCTTCCATGCTATGAGAACTCGGAATTTTTGCCTGATTGTTCCTGGGTGTCGGAAGCAGTAAAGTTGCTTTGCGCCCTTCCATGCTATGAGAACTCGGAATTTATGCCTGATTGTTCCTGGGTGTCGGAAGCAGTAAAGTTGCTTTGCGCGCTTCCATGCTATGAGAACTCGGAGTTTCTTGTTCCTGGGTGTCGTAAGCAGTAAAGTTGCTTTGCGCCCTTCCATGCTATGAGAACTCGGAATTTTTGCCTGATTGTTCCTGGGTGTCGGAAGCAGTAAAGTTGCTTTGCGCCCTTCCATGCTATGAGAACTCGGAATTTTTGCCTGATTGTTCCTGGGTGTCGGAAGCAGTAAAGTTGCTTTGCGCGCTTACATGCTATGAGAACTCGGAATTTTTGCCTGATTGTTCCTGGGTGTCGGAAGCATTAAGTTGCTTTGCGCCCTTCCATGCTATGAGAACTCGGAATTTTTGCCTGATTGTTCCTGGGTGTCGGAAGCAGTAAAGTTGCTTTGCGCCCTTCCATGCTATGAGAACTCGGAATTTTTGCCTGATTGTTCCTGGGTGTCGGAAGCAGTAAAGTTGCTTTGCGCCCTTCTATGCTATGAGAACTCGGAATTTTTGCCTGATTGTTCCTGGGTGTCGGAAGCAGTAAAGTTGCTTTGCGCCCTTCCATGCTATGAGAACTCGGAATTTTTGCCTGATTGTTCCTGGGTGTCGGAAGCAGTAAAGTTGCTTTGCGCCCTTCCATGCTATGAGAACTCGGAATTTTTGCCTGATTGTTCCTGGGTGTCGGAAGCAGTAAAGTTGCTTTGCGCCCTTCCATGCTATGAGAACTCGGAATTTTTGCCTGATTGTTCCTGGGTGTCGGAAGCAGTAAAGTTGCTTTGCGCCCTTCCATGCTATGAGAACTCGGAATTTTTGCCTGATTGTTCCTGGGTGTCGGAAGCAGTAAAGTTGCTTTGCGCCCTTCCATGCTATGAGAACTCGGAATTTTTGCCTGATTGTTCCTGGGTGTCGGAAGCAGTAAAGTTGCTTTGCGCCCTTCCATGCTATGAGAACTCGGAATTTATGCCTGATTGTTCCTGGGTGTCGGAAGCAGTAAAGTTGCTTTGCGCCCTTCCATGCTATGAGAACTCGGAATTTTTGCCTGATTGTTCCTGGGTGTCGTAAGCAGTAAAGTTGCTTTGCGCCCTTCCATGCTATGAGAACTCGGAATTTTTGCCTGATTGTTCCTGGGTGTCGGAAGCAGTAAAGTTGCTTTGCGCCCTTCCATGCTATGAGAACTCGGAATTTTTGCCTGATTGTTCCTGGGTGTCGGAAGCAGTAAAGTTGCTTTGCGCCCTTCCATGCTATGAGAACTCGGAATTTTTGCCTGATTGTTCCTGGGTGTCGGAAGCAGTAAAGTTGCTTTGCGCCCTTCCATGCTATGAGAACTCGGAATTTTTGCCTGATTGTTCCTGGGTGTCGGAAGCAGTAAAGTTGCTTTGCGCCCTTCCATGCTATGAGAACTCGGAATTTTTGCCTGATTGTTCCTGGGTGTCGGAAGCAGTAAAGTTGCTTTGCGCCCTTCCATGCTATGAGAACTCGGAATTTTTGCCTGATTGTTCCTGGGTGTCGGAAGCAGTAAAGTTGCTTTGCGCGCTTTGCGCCCTTCCATGCTATGAGAACTCGGAATTTTTGCCTGATTGTTCCTGGGTGTCGGAAGCAGTAAAGTTGCTTTGCGCCCTTCCATGCTATGAGAACTCGGAATTTTTGCCTGATTGTTCCTGGGTGTCGGAAGCAGTAAAGTTGCTTTGCGCCCTTCCATGCTATGAGAACTCGGAATTTTTGCCTGATTGTTCCTGGGTGTCGGAAGCAGTAAAGTTGCTTTGCGCCCTTCCATGCTATGAGAACTCGGAATTTTTGCCTGATTGTTCCTGGGTGTCGGAAGCAGTAAAGTTGCTTTGCGCCCTTCCATGCTATGAGAACTCGGAATTTTTGCCTGATTGTTCCTGGGTGTCGGAAGCAGTAAAGTTGCTTTGCGCCCTTCCATGCTATGAGAACTCGGAATTTATGCCTGATTGTTCCTGGGTGTCGGAAGCAGTAAAGTTGCTTTGCGCCCTTCCATGCTATGAGAACTCGGAATTTTTGCCTGATTGTTCCTGGGTGTCGGAAGCAGTAAAGTTGCTTTGCGCCCTTCTATGCTATGAGAACTCGGAATTTATGCCTGATTGTTCCTGGGTGTCGGAAGCAGTAAAGTTGCTTTGCGCCCTTCCATGCTATGAGAACTCGGAATTTTTGCCTGATTGTTCCTGGGTGTCGGAAGCAGTAAAGTTGCTTTGCGCCCTTCTATGCTATGAGAACTCGGAATTTATGCCTGATTGTTCCTGGGTGTCGGAAGCAGTAAAGTTGCTTTGCGCCCTTCCATGCTATGAGAACTCGGAATTTTTGCCTGATTGTTCCTGGGTGTCGGAAGCAGTAAAGTTGCTTTGCGCCCTTCCATGCTATGAGAACTCGGAATTTTTGCCTGATTGTTCCTGGGTGTCGGAAGCAGTAAAGTTGCTTTGCGCCCTTATGCTATGAGAACTCGGAATTTTTGCCTGATTGTTCCTGGGTGTCGGAAGCAGTAAAGTTGCTTTGCGCCCTTCCATGCTATGAGAACTCGGAATTTTTGCCTGATTGTTCCTGGGTGTCGGAAGCAGTAAAGTTGCTTTGCGCCCTTCCATGCTATGAGAACTCGGAATTTATGCCTGATTGTTCCTGGGTGTCGGAAGCAGTAAAGTTGCTTTGCGCCCTTCCATGCTATGAGAACTCGGAATTTTTGCCTGATTGTTCCTGGGTGTCGGAAGCAGTAAAGTTGCTTTGCGCCCTTCCATGCTATGAGAACTCGGAATTTATGCCTGATTGTTCCTGGGTGTCGGAAGCAGTAAAGTTGCTTTGCGCCCTTCCATGCTATGAGAACTCGGAATTTTTGCCTGATTGTTCCTGGGTGTCGGAAGCAGTAAAGTTGCTTTGCGCCCTTCCATGCTATGAGAACTCGGAATTTTTGCCTGATTGTTCCTGGGTGTCGGAAGCAGTAAAGTTGCTTTGCGCCCTTCCATGCTATGAGAACTCGGAATTTATGCCTGATTGTTCCTGGGTGTCGGAAGCAGTAAAGTTGCTTTACGCCCTTCCATGCTATGAGAACTCGGAATTTTGCCTGATCAGTTGCTTTGCGCCCTTCCTATGAGAACTCGGAGTTTCTTGTTCCTGGGTGTCGTAAGCAGTAAAGTTGCTTTGCGCCCTTCCATGCTATGAGAACTCGGAATTTTTGCCTGATTGTTCCTGGGTGTCGGAAGCAGTAAAGTTGCTTTGCGCCCTTCCATGCTATGAGAACTCGGAATTTTTGCCTGATTGTTCCTGGGTGTCGGAAGCAGTAAAGTTGCTTTGCGCCCTTCCATGCTATGAGAACTCGGAATTTTTGCCTGATTGTTCCTGGGTGTCGGAAGCAGTAAAGTTGCTTTGCGCCCTTCCATGCTATGAGAACTCGGAATTTTTGCCTGATTGTTCCTGGGTGTCGGAAGCAGTAAAGTTGCTTTGCGCCCTTCCATGCTATGAGAACTCGGAATTTTTGCCTGATTGTTCCTGGGTGTCGGAAGCAGTAAAGTTGCTTTGCGCCCTTCCATGCTATGAGAACTCGGAATTTTTGCCTGATTGTTCCTGGGTGTCGGAAGCAGTAAAGTTGCTTTGCGCCCTTCCATGCTATGAGAACTCGGAATTTTTGCCTGATTGTTCCTGGGTGTCGGAAGCAGTAAAGTTGCTTTGCGCCCTTCCATGCTATGAGAACTCGGAATTTTTGCCTGATTGTTCCTGGGTGTCGGAAGCAGTAAAGTTGCTTTGCGCCCTTCCATGCTATGAGAACTCGGAATTTTTGCCTGATTGTTCCTGGGTGTCGGAAGCAGTAAAGTTGCTTTGCGCCCTTCCATGCTATGAGAACTCGGAATTTTTGCCTGATTGTTCCTGGGTGTCGGAAGCAGTAAAGTTGCTTTGCGCCCTTCCATGCTATGAGAACTCGGAATTTATGCCTGATTGTTCCTGGGTGTCGGAAGCAGTAAAGTTGCTTTGCGCCCTTCCATGCTATGAGAACTCGGAATTTTTGCCTGATTGTTCCTGGGTGTCGTAAGCAGTAAAGTTGCTTTGCGCCCTTCCATGCTATGAGAACTCGGAATTTTTGCCTGATTGTTCCTGGGTGTCGGAAGCAGTAAAGTTGCTTTGCGCCCTTCCATGCTATGAGAACTCGGAATTTTTGCCTGATTGTTCCTGGGTGTCGGAAGCAGTAAAGTTGCTTTGCGCCCTTCCATGCTATGAGAACTCGGAATTTTTGCCTGATTGTTCCTGGGTGTCGGAAGCAGTAAAGTTGCTTTGCGCCCTTCCATGCTATGAGAACTCGGAATTTTTGCCTGATTGTTCCTGGGTGTCGGAAGCAGTAAAGTTGCTTTGCGCCCTTCCATGCTATGAGAACTCGGAATTTTTGCCTGATTGTTCCTGGGTGTCGGAAGCAGTAAAGTTGCTTTGCGCCCTTCCATGCTATGAGAACTCGGAATTTTTGCCTGATTGTTCCTGGGTGTCGGAAGCAGTAAAGTTGCTTTGCGCCCTTCCATGCTATGAGAACTCGGAATTTTTGCCTGATTGTTCCTGGGTGTCGGAAGCAGTAAAGTTGCTTTGCGCCCTTCCATGCTATGAGAACTCGGAATTTTTGCCTGATTGTTCCTGGGTGTCGGAAGCAGTAAAGTTGCTTTGCGCCCTTCCATGCTATGAGAACTCGGAATTTTTGCCTGATTGTTCCTGGGTGTCGGAAGCAGTAAAGTTGCTTTGCGCCCTTCCATGCTATGAGAACTCGGAATTTTTGCCTGATTGTTCCTGGGTGTCGGAAGCAGTAAAGTTGCTTTGCGCCCTTCCATGCTATGAGAACTCGGAATTTTTGCCTGATTGTTCCTGGGTGTCGGAAGCAGTAAAGTTGCTTTGCGCCCTTCCATGCTATGAGAACTCGGAATTTTTGCCTGATTGTTCCTGGGTGTCGGAAGCAGTAAAGTTGCTTTGCGCCCTTCCATGCTATGAGAACTCGGAATTTTTGCCTGATTGTTCCTGGGTGTCGGAAGCAGTAAAGTTGCTTTGCGCCCTTCCATGCTATGAGAACTCGGAATTTTTGCCTGATTGTTCCTGGGTGTCGGAAGCAGTAAAGTTGCTTTGCGCCCTTCCATGCTATGAGAACTCGGAATTTTTGCCTGATTGTTCCTGGGTGTCGGAAGCAGTAAAGTTGCTTTGCGCCCTTCCATGCTATGAGAACTCGGAATTTTTGCCTGATTGTTCCTGGGTGTCGGAAGCAGTAAAGTTGCTTTGCGCCCTTCCATGCTATGAGAACTCGGAATTTTTGCCTGATTGTTCCTGGGTGTCGGAAGCAGTAAAGTTGCTTTGCGCCCTTCCATGCTATGAGAACTCGGAATTTTTGCCTGATTGTTCCTGGGTGTCGGAAGCAGTAAAGTTGCTTTGCGCCCTTCCATGCTATGAGAACTCGGAATTTTTGCCTGATTGTTCCTGGGTGTCGGAAGCAGTAAAGTTGCTTTGCGCCCTTCCATGCTATGAGAACTCGGAATTTTTGCCTGATTGTTCCTGGGTGTCGGAAGCAGTAAAGTTGCTTTGCGCCCTTCCATGCTATGAGAACTCGGAATTTTTGCCTGATTGTTCCTGGGTGTCGGAAGCAGTAAAGTTGCTTTGCGCCCTTCCATGCTATGAGAACTCGGAATTTTTGCCTGATTGTTCCTGGGTGTCGGAAGCAGTAAAGTTGCTTTGCGCCCTTCCATGCTATGAGAACTCGGAATTTTTGCCTGATTGTTCCTGGGTGTCGGAAGCAGTAAAGTTGCTTTGCGCCCTTCCATGCTATGAGAACTCGGAATTTTTGCCTGATTGTTCCTGGGTGTCGGAAGCAGTAAAGTTGCTTTGCGCCCTTCCATGCTATGAGAACTCGGAATTTTTGCCTGATTGTTCCTGGGTGTCGGAAGCAGTAAAGTTGCTTTGCGCCCTTCCATGCTATGAGAACTCGGAATTTTTGCCTGATTGTTCCTGGGTGTCGGAAGCAGTAAAGTTGCTTTGCGCCCTTCCATGCTATGAGAACTCGGAATTTTTGCCTGATTGTTCCTGGGTGTCGGAAGCAGTAAAGTTGCTTTGCGCCCTTCCATGCTATGAGAACTCGGAATTTTTGCCTGATTGTTCCTGGGTGTCGGAAGCAGTAAAGTTGCTTTGCGCCCTTCCATGCTATGAGAACTCGGAATTTTTGCCTGATTGTTCCTGGGTGTCGGAAGCAGTAAAGTTGCTTTGCGCCCTTCCATGCTATGAGAACTCGGAATTTTTGCCTGATTGTTCCTGGGTGTCGGAAGCAGTAAAGTTGCTTTGCGCCCTTCCATGCTATGAGAACTCGGAATTTTTGCCTGATTGTTCCTGGGTGTCGGAAGCAGTAAAGTTGCTTTGCGCCCTTCTATGCTATGAGAACTCGGAATTTATGCCTGATTGTTCCTGGGTGTCGGAAGCAGTAAAGTTGCTTTGCGCCCTTCCATGCTATGAGAACTCGGAATTTTTGCCTGATTGTTCCTGGGTGTCGGAAGCAGTAAAGTTGCTTTGCGCCCTTCTATGCTATGAGAACTCGGAATTTATGCCTGATTGTTCCTGGGTGTCGGAAGCAGTAAAGTTGCTTTGCGCCCTTCCATGCTATGAGAACTCGGAATTTTTGCCTGATTGTTCCTGGGTGTCGGAAGCAGTAAAGTTGCTTTGCGCCCTTCCATGCTATGAGAACTCGGAATTTTTGCCTGATTGTTCCTGGGTGTCGGAAGCAGTAAAGTTGCTTTGCGCCCTTCCATGCTATGAGAACTCGGAATTTTTGCCTGATTGTTCCTGGGTGTCGGAAGCAGTAAAGTTGCTTTGCGCCCTTCCATGCTATGAGAACTCGGAATTTTTGCCTGATTGTTCCTGGGTGTCGGAAGCAGTAAAGTTGCTTTGCGCCCTTCCATGCTATGAGAACTCGGAATTTTTGCCTGATTGTTCCTGGGTGTCGGAAGCAGTAAAGTTGCTTTGCGCCCTTCTATGCTATGAGAACTCGGAATTTATGCCTGATTGTTCCTGGGTGTCGGAAGCAGTAAAGTTGCTTTGCGCCCTTCCATGCTATGAGAACTCGGAATTTTTGCCTGATTGTTCCTGGGTGTCGGAAGCAGTAAAGTTGCTTTGCGCCCTTCTATGCTATGAGAACTCGGAATTTATGCCTGATTGTTCCTGGGTGTCGGAAGCAGTAAAGTTGCTTTGCGCCCTTCCATGCTATGAGAACTCGGAATTTTTGCCTGATTGTTCCTGGGTGTCGGAAGCAGTAAAGTTGCTTTGCGCCCTTCCATGCTATGAGAACTCGGAATTTATGCCTGATTGTTCCTGGGTGTCGGAAGCAGTAAAGTTGCTTTGCGCCCTTCTATGCTATGAGAACTCGGAATTTATGCCTGATTGTTCCTGGGTGTCGGAAGCAGTAAAGTTGCTTTGCGCCCTTCCATGCTATGAGAACTCGGAATTTTTGCCTGATTGTTCCTGGGTGTCGGAAGCAGTAAAGTTGCTTTGCGCCCTTCCATGCTATGAGAACTCGGAATTTATGCCTGATTGTTCCTGGGTGTCGGAAGCAGTAAAGTTGCTTTGCGCGCTTCCATGCTATGAGAACTCGGAGTTTCTTGTTCCTGGGTGTCGTAAGCAGTAAAGTTGCTTTGCGCCCTTCCATGCTATGAGAACTCGGAATTTTTGCCTGATTGTTCCTGGGTGTCGGAAGCAGTGAAGTTGCTTTGCGCCCTTCCATGCTATGAGAACTCGGAATTTTTGCCTGATTGTTCCTGGGTGTCGGAAGCAGTAAAGTTGCTTTGCGCCCTTCCATGCTATGAGAACTCGGAATTTTTGCCTGATTGTTCCTGGGTGTCGGAAGCAGTAAAGTTGCTTTGCGCCCTTCCATGCTATGAGAACTCGGAATTTTTGCCTGATTGTTCCTGGGTGTCGGAAGCAGTAAAGTTGCTTTGCGCCCTTCCATGCTATGAGAACTCGGAATTTTTGCCTGATTGTTCCTGGGTGTCGGAAGCAGTAAAGTTGCTTTGCGCCCTTCCATGCTATGAGAACTCGGAATTTTTGCCTGATTGTTCCTGGGTGTCGGAAGCAGTAAAGTTGCTTTGCGCCCTTCTATGCTATGAGAACTCGGAATTTATGCCTGATTGTTCCTGGGTGTCGGAAGCAGTAAAGTTGCTTTGCGCCCTTCCATGCTATGAGAACTCGGAATTTTTGCCTGATTGTTCCTGGGTGTCGGAAGCAGTAAAGTTGCTTTGCGCCCTTCTATGCTATGAGAACTCGGAATTTATGCCTGATTGTTCCTGGGTGTCGGAAGCAGTAAAGTTGCTTTGCGCCCTTCCATGCTATGAGAACTCGGAATTTTTGCCTGATTGTTCCTGGGTGTCGGAAGCAGTAAAGTTGCTTTGCGCCCTTCCATGCTATGAGAACTCGGAATTTATGCCTGATTGTTCCTGGGTGTCGGAAGCAGTAAAGTTGCTTTGCGCGCTTCCATGCTATGAGAACTCGGAGTTTCTTGTTCCTATGTGTCGTAAGCAGTAAAGTTGCTTTGCGCCCTTCCATGCTATGAGAACTCGGAATTTTTGCCTGATTGTTCCTGGGTGTCGGAAGCAGTAAAGTTGCTGTGCGCCCTTCCATGCTATGAGAACTCGGAATTTTTGCCTGATTGTTCCTGGGTGTCGGAAGCAGTAAAGTTGCTTTGCGCCCTTCCATGCTATGAGAACTCGGAATTTATGCCTGATTGTTCCTGGGTGTCGGAAGCAGTAAAGTTGCTTTGCGCGCTTCCATGCTATGAGAACTCGGAGTTTCTTGTTCCTGGGTGTCGTAAGCAGTAAAGTTGCTTTGCGCCCTTCCATGCTATGAGAACTCGGAATTTTTGCCTGATTGTTCCTGGGTGTCGGAAGCAGTAAAGTTGCTTTGCGCCCTTCCATGCTATGAGAACTCGGAATTTTTGCCTGATTGTTCCTGGGTGTCGGAAGCAGTAAAGTTGCTTTGCGCGCTTACATGCTATGAGAACTCGGAATTTTTGCCTGATTGTTCCTGGGTGTCGGAAGCAGTAAAGTTGCTTTGCGCCCTTCCATGCTATGAGAACTCGGAATTTTTGCCTGATTGTTCCTGGGTGTCGGAAGCAGTAAAGTTGCTTTGCGCCCTTCCATGCTATGAGAACTCGGAATTTTTGCCTGATTGTTCCTGGGTGTCGGAAGCAGTAAAGTTGCTTTGCGCCCTTCCATGCTATGATAACTCGGAATTTTTGCCTGATTGTTCCTGGGTGTCGGAAGCAGTAAAGTTGCTTTGCGCCCTTCCATGCTATGAGAACTCGGAATTTTTGCCTGATTGTTCCTGGGTGTCGGAAGCAGTAAAGTTGCTTTGCGCCCTTCCATGCTATGAGAACTCGGAATTTTTGCCTGATTGTTCCTGGGTGTCGGAAGCAGTAAAGTTGCTTTGTGCCCTTCCATGCTATGAGAACTCGGAATTTATGCCTGATTGTTCCTGGGTGTCGGAAGCAGTAAAGTTGCTGTGCGCCCTTCCATGCTATGAGAACTCGGAATTTTTGCCTGATTGTTCCTGGGTGTCGGAAGCAGTAAAGTTGCTTTGCGCCCTTCCATGCTATGAGAACTCGGAGTTTCTGCCTGATTGTTCCTGGGTGTCGGAAGCAGTACAGTTGCTTTGCGCGCTTCCATGCTATGAGAACTCGGAGTTTCTTGTTCCTATGTGTCGTAAGCAGTAAAGTTGCTTTGCGCCCTTCCATGCTATGAGAACTCGGAATTTTTGCCTGATTGTTCCTGGGTGTCGGAAGCAGTAAAGTTGCTGTGCGCCCTTCCATGCTATGAGAACTCGGAATTTTTGCCTGATTGTTCCTGGGTGTCGGAAGCAGTAAAGTTGCTTTGCGCCCTTCCATGCTATGAGAACTCGGAATTTATGCCTGATTGTTCCTGGGTGTCGGAAGCAGTAAAGTTGCTTTGCGCGCTTCCATGCTATGAGAACTCGGAGTTTCTTGTTCCTGGGTGTCGTAAGCAGTAAAGTTGCTTTGCGCCCTTCCATGCTATGAGAACTCGGAATTTTTGCCTGATTGTTCCTGGGTGTCGGAAGCAGTAAAGTTGCTTTGCGCCCTTCCATGCTATGAGAACTCGGAATTTTTGCCTGATTGTTCCTGGGTGTCGGAAGCAGTAAAGTTGCTTTGCGCGCTTACATGCTATGAGAACTCGGAATTTTTGCCTGATTGTTCCTGGGTGTCGGAAGCAGTAAAGTTGCTTTGCGCCCTTCCATGCTATGAGAACTCGGAATTTTTGCCTGATTGTTCCTGGGTGTCGGAAGCAGTAAAGTTGCTTTGCGCCCTTCCATGCTATGAGAACTCGGAATTTTTGCCTGATTGTTCCTGGGTGTCGGAAGCAGTAAAGTTGCTTTGCGCCCTTCCATGCTATGAGAACTCGGAATTTTTGCCTGATTGTTCCTGGGTGTCGGAAGCAGTAAAGTTGCTTTGCGCCCTTCCATGCTATGAGAACTCGGAATTTATGCCTGATTGTTCCTGGGTGTCGGAAGCAGTAAAGTTGCTGTGCGCCCTTCCATGCTATGAGAACTCGGAATTTTTGCCTGATTGTTCCTGGGTGTCGGAAGCAGTAAAGTTGCTTTGCGCCCTTCCATGCTATGAGAACTCGGAATTTTTGCCTGATTGTTCCTGGGTGTCGGAAGCAGTAAAGTTGCTTTGCGCCCTTCCATGCTATGAGAACTCGGAATTTATGCCTGATTGTTCCTGGGTGTCGGAAGCAGTAAAGTTGCTGTGCGCCCTTCCATGCTATGAGAACTCGGAATTTTTGCCTGATTGTTCCTGGGTGTCGGAAGCAGTAAAGTTGCTTTGCGCCCTTCCATGCTATGAGAACTCGGAGTTTCTGCCTGATTGTTCCTGGGTGTCGGAAGCAGTAAAGTTGCTTTGCGCCCTTCCATGCTATGAGAACTCGGAATTTCTGCCTGATAGTTCCTGGGTGTCTGAAGCAGTAAAGTTGCTTTACGCCCTTCCATGCTATGAGAACTCGGAATTTCTGCCTGATAGTTCCTGGGTGTCTGAAGCAGTAAAGTTGCTTTACGCCCTTCCATGCTATGAGAACTCGGAATTTATTCCTGATTGTTCTCGCGTGTCGGAAGCAGTGAAAATTTTCGTCACGTCTTTTTTATTAAGAGAAAGCATGGATTTTGTGTGGAAACTTTTCTTCTGATTGAGCCTGTTGTGTGTGTGCCGGGGCCGTCAGAAAAATAACGTTAAATCCTAGTACGTGAGTGCAAAAGTTTTTTCTTTGTATAATTAATAGTTGCTGGCATAGTTTAAAGTAGGGTTGTAGGATAATTGAAAGTTGTTTGAATTGGTTTTTTTTCATGTGGTGTTCGTTGATGCATGTTGTACTATTGGGAGTTTTAAATTAATAGTGTTTCCATACCCAGAGTTAATTGTTACTCTTGTGGTTTAGTGTGCTCATATGCTTTAATCTTGAATGTTGTCTCAAGAACTGACAGGCTAATGATTAATCGGGTTTAAATACCTAATGTTATTAGTATTGTATTGCCTGTCTCGCGTGATAAAAAAAATTGATGAAGCAAACGGGGTGAAAATCTGTAGTATGTTAGAATTTGAATTCAGTTTAGTAACATGCGTTCTGAAGTAATTGACTTGTATTAAAACTATTGAATGATATAAAAGGGTTTGGAAGAGTAATTTGTGTATGATTTGTTTATTTGTTATTGTAAATTTATTTGAATATCTGTCTACTGCACATTACGTCCTAGTAGTGGGTTCGAACCCAGAGAGAAAGTCAGATTACCGAAATAGTAGCTGGGTAAAGTAAATTCTGGTGAGAAAGTAATGGCTAGGAGCGTTGCAAGCTGAGTTACGATTTTTCTACCAATTCGCATCAAAAACACATTTAATATGGAAAGCCGCGTTTACAAAACACTGAACACTCCACGCAGTGTTCCTTAGACACATACCTGATTTCTATTCAGCTCTAGTTCTGAAGTGCGACGTCTCGTCAGGATTGTTTGCGTTACCCGTACTGACCATTCGTGTGCCACTACACGATATAAATAGTACCATAGCTAAATGATAAAGAACGAGTGCGTGGTTAACAGTAGAGTAATAACAGACTTTCAAAAGGTCGAGTGGCGTTCTCTGTTCGTATGGATAGGTTTTAGTATGCAGCTAAACTAACTTTCTAAACTTGCAGGGTTTAGCAAGAGCGTTGAGTTCCCCAAGAGCATCTTTCGTTAAATTGGAGGGTTTTATGTAGTAAGAATTTGTTGTTAGATTAGATACACTGCTGGCCACCCAAAATGAAACACCAAGAAGGAAGTATACGATTGGCCTAAAATTCGCTGCATGCGTCCCCCGCGAAAGCACATGCAAACGTTTAGCATTGCAGGGCATATGCAAATCATGTGCTCCCGGCACGCCACCGAGAAGCTCTATAAGAAGGGTGCACAGAAGGCGGGGTGTAAGTAGTGGAAGTGTGTTGTGCTGCCGGACCTGTGCGTTTGAAGCTTCCTGATGTCTCGTCGCTGCATACGGCAGTCAATCCAGTACGTTTCGGAGTTCGACAGAGGACGATTAGTCGCTTATCGCGACAGCGGTTTATCGTACCAAGGCATGGGCGCCGGTGTGAGACGACATCCAGCCTCAGTGAGGCGAGTATGGATTCGGTAGGTTCAGGAGGGTAGGACCGACCGACGTGAGCGATTGCCGCAACCGCGGTATACCACCGAACGAGAGGAGCGGCATTTTGTGCGGCGGACATTGACGGCTCGCACCGCAACATCACGAACGTTAGCGCAGGAATTAGGGTGTGTTGCGCAACAACCTGTGTCAGCACGTGCCGTTCGACGTAGTCTGCAAGAGCAGAGACTTTTCGCACGGCGCCCATTGCTTCGATTACCATTGATGTTACACCACAGGCGAGTGCGGCAGCAGTGGGCCGTTGAACGCAGCACCTGGACTACGGAATGGAACGACACTGTCTTGTCCGACGAATCCCGCTTCTGCCTGCAACACCACGATGGTCGGATCCTCGTGTGGCGGCACCGCGGCGAGAGACTGTATGACGCCTGCATTATGCATCGCCATACCGGTCCGTTGCCTGGCGTTACGGTTTGGGGCGCGATTGGATATGACACCCATAACCCTCTGCTACGCATCGCCGGTACACTCAACAGCCACCGCTACATTTCCGACGTTTTGGAGCCTGTAGTCCTCCCTTACCTGCAGGACCTACCAGCGGCCACGTTTCAACAAAACAATGCGCGCCCGCACGTGGCACGCAGCGTGCAACAATTCTTCACGGCCCACCAGGTGTCACTGCAGCCGTTGCACACCTGTTCTCCAGATATGTCGCCCATCGAACACGTGTGGTCGCTAATCGGCAACCGAGTGGCCCGGCAAGCATCACCCGCGGCTACGCCAGATGAACTGTGGCAACATGTGGAAGCAGCCTGGACCTACATACCCCAAGCTTATATGCAAAGCCTCTTTCGTTCGATGCTGCGACCGTTATTGCCAGCCATGGGGACCACACGAACTATTGATGTCTGCGTGTTCCGCAAGTTGCTCGGGCATGTAAGCTCCATCGTTTCATCTTTGTATCTGTTGTTATGTGTCCTTCTTGGTGTTGCATTTTGGGTGAGCAGCAGTGTATATATTGAAACTAGGGTAATTTCGGTGACCATAATTTCAGGAGCAACATTACACAGACTCCGTCCACGGTCGGCTGATTTATGTTCTTCGCGGGATTGCGCTAAAGTTTGCATACCTAAATACGCCAAAGAACCACAATATTCCTGTACAGACCCGAATAATTACTAATTAAAAGTATACACTTCATAATATTACTGCATATCAGTATCTAAGGTGAGTGTTTCGTATCTCCAAACCAGGAGCTGATACGAAGGAACCAATGCCATTTTTGGAATCAACACCTAAAATATACACAAAAACAGGCCTAACTTCCAAAGCACCAGAAATTCATTTTCGCTGGATGTGTGATCATAGCACCTCGAATGTAGTTGGGCATTTTTCGCAAACAAGACGACATGCCCCTGCTTCTAGAATGTTGAGCATGTCATGCAGAAAGATAAGGAACAGTATTTTTCAAAGACAGAACTCTGTGAAACTACAGATTGCATTTTTTCTCAGAATATCTTAATATTGATCCAAACATGGAAATTTCTGGCACGGAAATATCAAGCCATCTCAACAATCGGATGTTTGCACTGAAATATTGTCAGTTTGTGATAGGCGCTTAGGCAGTAAACGTCTTCATTTGATTCGCTGTCCGAGTGACCAGAGGAGTTGATTTCTTGGTAGATATCTGGTGAGCGCATTCTTTCGTGGATGACAATGTTTAACCAACACTCTTAGCAACTAGACGGACTATAATGAATTATCCCGTCTCTAATTGGATGCCACTGGTTCCAGAGAAGGGAACGATCTAATACCGTAAGAGAAACCCAAAATTGCCGCCCAGGTGGCGCAGTGGTCTAAGGCGCTGGCCTCTGATCATTCGTCCGTAAGGGGTCCGGGTTCGAATCCCGGTCAGGCATGGATGTTGTGTTTGTCTTACGGTACTGGTTCTCTCCCTTCCCTTGAACCAGTGACCCTAAATTAGGGACGGGCGACTGCTTATAGCCCATTGAGTTGCTCACGGTGGTCGTTAAACCTCCAATCAAAGAAAACAAAACAAAGGAACCCAAAATTCCTGCCTGACCGGATTCGAACCCAAACCCATCACCGATGAATGATCAGAAGACAGCGCTTAGACAACTTCAGCTGTCGAGTTCAAGATGAGGCATGAACGACGAACATGTCCATTGGCACAGAGCCGCTCCTCTGCTCGGAAGTAGACCACCAGATTGCGAAATAGTGACTACGTTTAGCTATAAAGGCCGATCATAGTGATCCTGAAACGCCAAAAAAAAAAAAAAAATACTAAGATAGGTGACATTGAATACCCAGACACAATGAGCACATGCTTGAAGGATGTGTAAAAAGTAGATTTTTAGAAAACAGAAAAGATCGTCGAAAAAGGAAATGTCTTTACGACTCCTAATGAAACGTCTGTTGCTAATAAAACATAATGTCATCAGTATACTTCATGGCAAAGAAAAGCATTAACGAACGGGAAAAAAATAAAAGAATGAACAGTAATTCTACTGTATAACAGGTAAAACCTGCAAGAATAAAAACAGGTACTTTTACTATCTGTAGAATCTGTAGAAATTTGTGTTAAGAAAAATCACCAACTCAACATAAAACACTCTCCTTGGAAGAAGATATCCAAGACTGAATGCATTCTTCAAATCAAACGATTAGTAGCAGAAATACAAAAGAAATCATCACATAACTTTACGCTTCCTATCGGGATATTTGAACGTTATTTAAAAAACAATATGGGAGCAAAATGTTCAAGAGCATCCTAGCAAGGAAGAATTTCCCGAAAGGATATTTAATATGGAAGTCACTCTTTCAAATAGAAATACTTAATGGCGCCCCCTATCGGCAAATTAGCGAATAGTAAAAAGTAGGAAATAGGTCGAACCCAGGCAGTGGAAAATGAGTTTTTGAAATGCAAATTCAAAATGCCGAAATAACACAAAAAGGTTTTTTCTTTCGCACCCCCATTTGGGAAATCTCTGCATTATTTAAAAATCGAAATGATCTTATTCTTTAACGTTGTGAATGGCATGCAGTAAACAAAAAATGTCCATAGGATTTACAGAAGTGGAGATGCAATTGTAAATATAAATGCATGTAATGCTCTCTACTGTCAGAGTTGTGTACTACAAAACTCGCAGTGTACATACAAATTGATCTACGAAATGAATGACGTCCGATTTAAAGTAACTTTTCATATCAGACTTTACTAAGCAGTGATATTGTTTCAAATTTGATATACGTTTACGCTTTCTAGGGATGAAATTGTTTTTTACATTTCGGAAAAATAACAAAAAACATTTTCTAAACCAACTGTTTACGAACGGAGAACAGTTTTCCCCATCTGATTTTTAGACGCGCAGATACCGTCGGAAACATCTTTTCAACCGAAGTATGTACTTCCACAACCTTATGAAAACATTTTGTGTGAGAAAAAAGTTAGAAAAATTATAGAATTTCTTCTTCAGAGGGAATGTCGTACAAAGGAAAAATATTTTGTCAAATCGTGCAGTTAGAAACAGAGTTATTGACAATATATATATATATATATCATCATTGTCAACCATTATCGATCCACTGCTGGACGAAGGTCTCCCCAAGTTTCCTCCACAATGGTTTGTCTTGTGCCAGTCTCCTCCATGTCACTCCCGCATACTTTCGAATTTCATCCACCCATCTTCCATGTGGTCTCCTTCTGGGTCTTTTCCTGTCCCTTGGAATCCAATCTAAAATTTCGGTAGTACATCGATGGTCTGTCCTTCTGGCAGTATGCCCAGCCCATTGCCATTTCAGGGATTTAACTCTGATCATGATGTCTTCCACTCCTGTCATTTTTCGGATCCACGAGTTCCTCTTCTTATCTCTCCTGGTTACACCAAGTATGCACCTCTCCATGCTCCTTTGAGTTGTCTGCAGCCTTTGTATGTCTCTTTTAGTTAAGGTTCACGTCTCTGCACCATACGTAAGCACTGGAAGGATGCATCGATCAAACACTTTTCTTTTAAGACATAATGGCATATTGCTCTTGAAAATTATGCTGTTTCTTCCAAAAGCTCTACAGGCAAGTTTTGTACGCCTATTAATTTCTTCATCAATGTGACCCTCCCAGGATATCTGCTATCCAAGAGAAACGTACGTGTCTGTTATCTTCAACTTTTCTCCATCAATCGATAAATCTTCATTTCATGTAAAAGCATTGAACATCACTTTTGTCTTCTGAAAGTTCATTTTTAATCCCGCTTCTTTACTCTTGTCAGCAAGTTCCTGGATCATACTCTGCAGCTCTGATGGGCTAGTTGCAAAAATGACTATGTCATCAGCAAAACAAAGGTGGGTTACATAATTTCCATTAATCTTTATCCCTTTGTTTTCCCAGTTCCGTGATTGAAAGACATTTTCCAATGTGGCATTAAAGAGCTTGGGAGATATGGTGTCACCTTGTCTCACTCCCTTTCCAATTTTTATGTGTGTTGTATTTTCAAACAACCGAATCTTTGCAATTGCATTTTCATAAATGTTATTAATTATATTAATGTACGCATTTTCAATACCGCAGGACTTCAGAGCCATTGTAACTGCTGATAGTTTCACCGAATCAAAGGCTTTTTTATAATCGGAAAAAGCCATTCACAATGGAAGTTCATATTCCCTCGCTCTTTCAATTAGTTCTTTCGGTACGTGGATATGATCTATTGTGCTGTAGCCACTCCTGAATCCAGCTTGTTCTCTCGGTTGAGCCATGTCCAGTGTTAACTTCAAACGGTGTGAAAGAACTTTAGTGAAGATTTTATAAACCACTGATAGGAGGCTGATAGGTCTGTAGTTCCTGAGATCTTCAATGTCACCTTTTTTATGTAGCAAGATCATTGTAGCGTTGTTCCAATACTCAGGAATCTTCCCTTCGTTAAGGCATCGCGTGAAAATTTGGCCGAGTACTGTTTCGATTTCTCCACTTGCTTCATGTATGATGTCTACAGCAATTCCATCTTCTCCTGAAGCTTTTCCCTGCTTCATGTTCTTGATTGCATGCGTAACTTCTGCTGGGAGGACTGGAAGAACTCTGGTACTGGTACCTTTCATGATGTCTGGAGTACATGTATCATCCCTTTCATGTAATTTGGAGTCGAAATCTTTCACTCTTGTCAAAATTTCGCCTCTATTTCTTGTTACAGAACCATCTTCTTTTCTAAGTGCCATAATCTGTTTTCTTGCCTTACTAAAATGTCCCTTTGCTATCTTTAGGCTTTGGTTGTCTTCAATTGCTTTCCTCACTAGCTCACAGTTGAATTTCCTTACGTCTGCAGTCATACTTTTTCGTACTGTCTTGCATAGCTCTATATATTCCACTTTGGAGGTCACATCTTCTTTAGTTGTCCTCATCTCTCTTCTTTTTGCAACAACATTTTGGTTTATCCTGATAATTTGTTCACATGCAACTTGTTCTTAGACACAGCTAATTTTGTTGCTGTTTCCATAAGAGCTTTGGTTACTTTTCTGTAACTTCAGAAATATCCACTTCTTTCGATGTTAGGCCTTCTAAAGCAGAGAATCTGTTCTTCAGTTCCAACTTGAAGGTTTCATGGTGTTTTTTAAGGTTGGTTATGTCAATACATTTTGTTTGTCTTATGAGCTTGCTACGTTCGAGTTTAGTGTTGAGGTGCATCTTACATTTCACCAGTCTATGGTCACTACCTGTGTTGAACTTGTTTAGCACACTGCAGTCTTCTATGACGTATTTTTTGTTACACATAATAAAATCAATTTCACTTGTCGTCCCATTTGGATGTCTCCATGTCCATTTTCTGTGTGGCTTTTTCTTGAACAAGGAGTTCAAGATGAAAAACCCTTCTGCCTCTGCAAACTCTACAAGAGTATTTCCACGCTGGTTTCTGTTGCCGTGGCCGAATTTACCTACTGAAGTTTCATTCTGTTGTCGTTGCCCTATTTTTGCATTGAAATCTCCCATAATTATCTTTAAGTGCTGCTTACCTTTGTTATTTAGAAGACGAATTTCCTCATAAAATTCTTCAATTTCTTCTTCAGGATGACTTGTGGTGGGTGCATAAGTTTGAATAATCTGAGCCTGGTATCTTTTTGAGAGTTGGATAACGAGTCGTGCAGCTCTGTCAGAGGAATTTTCAACTTCTACAACTTTATCCTTCAGTTTCTTGTTTTTTATAAATCCGACACCACTAGTTCTGCCAGTATCAGTCCCCCGATAGTAGAAAAGATGTCCACTTTTTAGTTCAATGAGATCTTATCCTTTTCTCCTTACCTCACTTAGCCCGACGATGTCCCACTTGATCCTCTGTAGTTCCTCTTCCAATTCATGAAGCCTTGAATCAGAAGATAGGGAGCGTCCATTACACGTAGCCAAGGTCAGCATCAGATGGCAGTCTAGTCCGGTCCTCCGGGGATTCTTAGCACCTTTTGCCTTCATGTCGCACTGGCCGCTGCCTTGGCCAGGTACATTCCAGCTGCCGGACCCTGAGGGCCAAGATTTAAGTTGTGGAGTCATTTTGGCCATAACTCACCACGCTGGCCAAGCGGGTTGGTGAGTGTGGGATAGCATTCCCTCTAATCCCGATGGTACAGTTATACCGCTCTTGGCGGTCGTCAGAGCCCCTTTAGTGGGAACAGGATGTACCACGATAAGGCGGGATTGACATTTGTCAAGGAGAGGCTGTGATGTTACGCATCACCTGACCTTACATATATATATATATATACAAGCATTTGGAGAAAAACCTGTGAGTAATTATGAGCAGGAAATTTACGAAAAGAAATTTCGTTGTGAAAAGAAGATGGTAAAACAATATTTTAGTCGATTTTCTACGTGCGCGGATACTGCTGCCTATAAATAAGAAACAGAAATATGCACTTACGTTCTTGGTGGCAAAAAGACCGATATGAAAAGTAAGATGTTGCCTGTAAACCATTTTTTCTCGCGAAGACTGTACACTCGAAAAGAAAATTTTCAAGTGAGATCTTTAGCAGCACAGATATTGAGTAAAGTATAATATACCCTTACGTCCCTGGTGAAAAGATTGTTCATCATTCGAAAAAAAATTGTACGTGAATGGGTCCAAAATCTAAATTATCGAAGAAAAAAGAATGGTTTCAATAAGATTTTTAGAAGCAATGATACGGGAAAAATATACCTTTAGTTTGATGACATCATATAAAAATTATATTTCAGAATAAACCCAAAAGACAAGGATAATCATTGCGATCGTTGTAGCTTCCCAAAACAATTTAAAAGTTTTCAAATCGTACCAATAGTTACAGAGATATGGCATCCACAGGAGGAAAAATATACAGTTAAACTATAAGCTTGCACTCTTTTTTTTTTTTTTTTTTTTTTTTTTTTTGCTCTTTTTTCAGTGAATGCCAGTCAGTCATAGGTCTTCGTGATGTCTAGAAAAATCCTCCTACAGGACAGTCGCCAGCAATGATGATATTGTATTGGCTAATATGGGTTACAGCGAAACCGAGTGCAGCCTCGTGTTGTACAGCAGTTTACTAGCTAATCCTAGTTATACCCTTCTAAAACTACTTCGAGGGAATTAAGCAACTTGACCAGAGGCATGGCCATATCTTCCCAGAGTAGCTAGCGGTACTTTTTTATACATTCTAAACTTTCTTCCATGAAAGGGAGAAGCTGCGCCCATGGTCATGGTTAGATTTTCCTGGAGCACCTAGTTATATTTGTGTTGTAAAACGGTTTCCATGAAACTGAGCAGATGTGATCAGGGTCATGGTTACGTCTTCCTAGAGTACCTGGTGGTACTTACTATGCCATTCCGAAACTACTTTGCTGAAATAGAGAAGCTATGACCATGGTCATGGTTAGGTATAAATCAATCCTCCTGTTCATCGGGGATCACACGAATTGCTTTGTAGTTAAGCAACAGAGATGAAATCCCTTTTTGATGGACCTACCAAACTTCAGAGTGCCCATCAACGGATCGGTATTCCTGGCTTAGAAAGTGGTCACTTCCTAGGTTAGTCAGTACAACCAACAGAGCTTTCTTCATATTATTTAAGGATATATTTCAAATGAGAGGTGATATTTTATGAAAATGTGGACCAAAAAGCTGTAGGCAGAAACTTAGTAATATGCTCACGACACAGGAAATGATTCTGTCTCTTTTTGGAGGTTCTCGAGCTGTCAAGTTTTACAACAACTTCGCAGGTGTAGTCTGATAGATGTTTGTACACAGTGAACAAAAGGTTTCCTAGTTCAAACTTTAAAAATCTCAGGCATTTTCTAAATAAGTAGGAAATAAATTGTTCCAGTAAATCCGGCTTCTCTTTCCGTGTTGCGAAATGAACTAGAACGAAAACATAAAAATTCTTAAATCTGTCCATCTTCTTGCAAAATTTAAAGTGACATCCCATAAATGAAATATTTTTTTAAAATGAAACGGACTTAAGAAACGTGCTACCAAAAGAGAAAGGGAAGAAACATGTGGTATGCTCAGATTTCTAAAACATATATAAATCATGAAAGCCTAACAAAACGAGAACAACTGCGCAACAAACTTAAAAAATTATTAAGCACGAATTTAGACCTGAACAAAAAAGCAGGTCCTACACCTTCTTGACGAGAATGACAGCAATTCCTTCATTCCTGATAAACACAGAAGAATATCTAGCAATCGAACCGTTTGGTCCCGATGGAGTAACCAGAAGAAGGATCACTTTTCGTCAGTATTAAGGGCCACTGGTAATACGAAAGTGAGAGACCCAGTGCAATCGGAAGAACGTACAGTATGCCTTATCCGGAATTCGAACCCATCAACTAAGACGAGTGCACCTCAACCTGCTGCTCAAATTACTCGAGCACCTACGTCGGCGTTTCTGAAAAGATTGCATGTGTACCTCCACAAAACTATAAAAACCAGATGGTGAATAATCCGCCCCAGTGGAGCAGTTTTCAAATCTGACTTCCGACCAATCGTCCGAAACGGGACCGGAATCGAGACCCCGCATGTGTTGTTAGTTCAAAGGGTGATCACAAAGTACCGTGAATGGATATATTAAACAACAAGGTTACAATATTTACAGATTTGAAAGTTATTAGCTTTCGAATAGCCCCGTTCCGAAGCCACACTCTTGGTCCAGCGCTGTTTCCATTGCTCGAACCACTTTTAAAATAGCTAGCAGATGCTTAGTCGCATTCTGTTGTATCACTTGAAAACTCTTTCCTTTCAAGTGGTATCTGATTTTGGGAAACAGGAAAAGGTCGCATCGCACGAGTTCTGGAGAATACCGTGGACGTCTGACCGGTGAAAAAAGGTGCTTGGCAAGAAACTGCTGCACGAGTTTCAATACGTGGACCTGCGCATTGGAAGAGCTACCACTCACCACTCTCATACAATGCTCGAATTTTTTGACGAAGTGCGTTCCTCGAACGTCAAAAACCTTTGCAGTGGTACACTTTCTTGACGGTCTGGCCGGATGGAGCGCATTCATGATTGAAAAGAAACAGTCAGCATCATCTTGACAGTACTGCGTCTATGTCGTAATTTTTGGGTCCCGGAGATTTTACGGTCTTCCACTTTAAGGAATGGGCTTTAGTTTTGGGGTGATGCTTGTAAACCACCAATTCATCACCAGTTATGATAATTTTCAAAAGGTTTCGACGTTTTCGATTCACTCAAGGCTTGTTTTGGGGAAGAAACAACTTACACTGTTCTGTCACAAATCTGGCTGAGAAGCATTGTCATACCCAGATCATCCGTAAGAATCAACTGAACTGAACCGGGACGAAAGTTGACGTCTTCAGATAACTAACGAATAGCAATTTGGCGATTTTTCCGTACATGGATACGCACAAGTTCGACATTCTTTTTACTTTTTCCTGAATACTGGTCTCTCAGATTGTTCATCACTCTGAACACTTTCATGACCATTGTTAAAGCGCTTGTGCTGCTCATAAACTTGAGCACGACTAATAAAATCCACCAATAGACTTTCTGCAACTTTAAGTATAGGTCTCGCCATTTGTTTTTACAAAATCTGATGCAAATTCGTTGATGACTTTTTCTGACATGGCAAATTCGACAACCAATTTCACACACGTAAAAACAATGCACTACTGTAAAATAACTGGATGAGCAGAGAAGGCTTGACTCACGGGAAGTGCGTAGGAGTTCTTAGGTCAATCTGTGCCAAATCTCTTCCTGCTGTGTCGCGCAATTTTAAACTAATGCACACAGTCCGGATACTTCTTTTTTATCGCACCTCGCACTCTTTTTAAATACCGGTTCCTTTCCAGGAATCACAGTCATAAAATTAGTGACGGAAGACTGCGTATAGTCCTCAGAAAGGTTTTTTTGCTCATGTTTGTCATTAACAATGTAAATTAATGCGAGAAATAGATGATGAATAACTCAACATCAAATTCCTGGACATGATCATTCTTCTATGAGAATTTTTATAAAGTTCACAACTCAGAAATCTGCAGTTTGGGAATTAACATGTGTTACACGGCACTGAAGGGCCAAAAAGAACTGGGATTCATATGTAACACCGCGTTCGTCCTCCTCACGATCGAATAACGGCAACACAGCAATGGGTCCTGGTTTCCAAGAGCTCCCTGTAGTACTGTGTAGACAGTGCACACCGTGCTTCCTTAACAGCATCGCCCAACTCCGTAATATTCGCATGTGGAGGATTCCTGGCATTGACGACATTTTGAACAGCATCCGAAATGTGTTCGATGGCGTTTAAATCCTGCAAACGACAGGGAAAAGTCAAGATGCCAAACTCCGTGGAATGTTCTTCCAGCCATAATCGGGCGACTGTGGACTTGTGCGATGGCGCATAATTGTGTTGCAGGAGGTGGCACCCGTCGGATTTGTTGCATGGCATGAACGGGTGCAAGTGATCCCCAAGGATGGTTACGTAGCCTTCCCGCGTGAGAGCGGTCTGCAGACGTATGATGGCATTCTTAATGCGTGGCCACTAAAAACATCCCACACAGTAACGGAGCCACCCCCGGCCTGCCCTGTCCCTTAAAAGCATGCGGGATCCATTGCCCTGTGGAGTTGTTCCAGGAGTGGCCATCTACCAGAAACCGTAAAAAAGACACAGTAACAAAGACACCTCCCACCTGCGGTGTTTCTTATAGGCATACGAGATACATTGCCTTGTAGAGTTGTACCGCGAGTTGCCATCTACTTGACACTGTAACAAAGACAACGCCCAGCTGGGGTGTCCCTTGTAGGCATGCTGGATCCATTGCCTTGTCGGGTTGTACCAGGAGTAGCCATCTACCTGAAACCGTAAAAAAGACATGTCCCAGCTGCGGTGTCCCTTGTAGGCAGGCGGGATCTATTGCTTTGTGGGGTTGTACCAGGAGTGGCCATCTACCTGAAACCATAAAAGAGACACGGAAACAAAGACACCTTCCACCTGCGGTGTCCCTTGTAGGTATGCGGGATCCATTGCTTTTTGGGGTTGTACCAAGAGTGGCTATCTCCCTGAAAATGTAACAAAGATACCTCCCAGCTGAATTGTCCCTTGTAGGTATGCGGGATTCATTGCCTTGTGGGGTTGTCGCTGCACCAGGAGTCGGCCATCTACCCGAAGCCGTTGGTACCGCGATTCGTCAGACCAAATTACATGACGTTAGTCATAAAACCATTATTGTCGACGTGAGTCATAAATCTACCAATATCAATGACATGAGTCATAAAGCTATCAATATCAAAGACGTGAGTCATGAAACCATTATTATCGACGTGAGTCATTAAACCATTATCATCGACGTGAATCATAAATCTATCAGTATCAAAGACGTGAGTCATAAAGCTATCAATATCAAAGACGTGAGTCATAAAACTATTATTATAATTCATAATAATGGTTTTATGATTCACGTCTTTCTTTACAAGAATTATCAGGACTTCCCTGAACACCAGTTTTATCGATGCACTGGTAAACTAAAATCATTGCAGATCCTCCGGAGTATTCCAAGTACTGAAGTGATTTCAACTACTGTACCTGTTTGATATTGGATTCTTAACAACCACAGTGAGCAACTTGAGGGGCTGTAAGTATTCGCGCGCCCCTATTTTAGTAAATCCTGAAGTATTACATACCCGTATAACAAACATGATGCACTTCCACCAGCACAAGTAGCACGCATTGATTTAAAGGATTTTTTGTTTGGAGACATTTCACGAGCTCTGTGAGTAGTTTGATCGGATTAAAGGGAAAGGAGAGAGCCAGTGACATAAGACAAGGACAACATCCATACCATCCATGCATCACTGCGGCTCGAACCCAGAGCCATCTCAGACGAATGGTGGAAGACTAGACTTTTGCATCGATCTCCCTAAGACAAATATATCCCCCCCCCCAACACACACACATACATACACATATTTCTCTGGGAGTTTCCTAAATTTCTACCATACAAGTAGAAATGAATTCTTTAAAATATAAGTGACAGCCTGCTATTTTTAACTTTGTTTTTGACGCACTAACATTTGAATGGATGGCGCTTTGGAATATTGCTGTTTAATAAACAAAATCCCATGAAAGGCAATAAAATCGGGTTATAATATTTCAAGGGGGGGGGGGGAAGATGTTTAAGAGAAGAACATGCGTAATTTATTTCAGTGTTGCAACCTCAAAGAATCGGCCAGTGAAATGTTTTCCGAAGCAACGATACTCTCCACATATTTTTTTACTCTCATGACAACGAACTGGAAAAACTTAATCTTATTATTTTCAGAGCAGTTGTCCTTTGAGAGCAGGTTGTTAAAAATTCATTACAATATGATGTATAACTCAAACTTTTATTAATGCATACATGTATGTATGAACCATTTCACCTAATTTCTGAATAATCACCGATGCAACTTGAAATCTCTTACGATAACTTCGGAATAAGGTTTCAGTTGACAAATATCTGGGAAAAGAAATCTTTATTTTATCAGACATTACTTTAGCTTAAGAACTTCAACCAAAAAATATGTATTGCAAAATTTTCAAGAACTTTTGAATTTAGTCCTCACGGACTAATCCAAAATCATTATTCTGAACAGAGCATGTAACCGAAAAATAAGAAATCACTCTTGATTATGATTTTGTTGTGCGTTTCCTGTCCTTGAAAGAAATGTGCTACGTGAAGGGACAACTTGTGAAGTCAAAATACGAAGATGTATTTTACATTTAGAAAACATAATGCAACTGCAACGTCAGCACAAAATTATTTTTCATATGGATGTGGTACAACAAACCACGATGGCCCACCCTTGATCACTACTTGTAAGAGTGTTAGAGTTATTAATTTCTGTTATCAACAATTGGGTTCATTTACGACTGTACTTTTGAAGGGTAATGTGTTGTTGGGCTTGTTTATGTTTCCCGTCCTGACACTCTGTGTGCCACTACGCGATACAAATAGTACCATAAAGAAATACAAAAGTGCGCATTCGTACGTGCCAAATGAAAAATTACATTCTATTCGAAACAGTTATTTGCAAATGTAATTTCCTCCGAATTCCAGAAACAGCAGTAAGCATAGATTTCCTCGTTCACACCCCTTTGACTTCCTATTTATAAGATAAATAATTAATTTCTCAAATGCGAAGCCGGAGATCACTGATAAACAGGATATTGTTTTAAGAATTATAAGTTATTAAGTTATGAAAACGTTTATCCCCGCATTCGGTGTTCGCATTACTTGTTTAACATACAAGTCACACAGGCAATGCGGCTCATTTTTCTCAAAGTCCACTGGAAAGAGGAATCCGTGAAACGAACCGCTGTCATGTGACCAAAATGATCTCAACTTTGTGAAATATCTCCACGTTTTTACCGGAAGTGAATACAGTTATTATTCTTGTGATAAAAGTCTCTTAAAAACACTTGTTGCATTATGTTTTGCAGTCAAAACTCGCTTACTCTTGTGCCAGTTTTGTGTAAAAAACATGAGTGGGTGTAATATTAAATTTTATATAGGGTTTAGATTACTATATCTGTGGCACGTATAAATATAATTTGCTTGCAGTATTAAAAAAAAGTAAATAAATATAAATACTTAGCTGAAAACTAGTACGACGTCGGTCACATGACTTTTCGTTTCAGAGCCTGTTATTAACAGTGGGCTATGCTTTTTTCTACAGGGACGTCATTTCGCCAGCAAATAGGAACTCGTATTCGAAATGGCTCAACCTTATCATCTAAGAACTTTACATACACACCAAAGAGCTAGATTTATTAAGACCAGCGGGTCTTTATGCAAATTGCTGAAACTGCAGTAAGTTGACGCCGCATGCGAAGGTCATCAATCGCTAAAAATAACACCTGATAAGTTACCGAGCACCGCTAATCAATGTTTTTTCTTGTCCTTCATACGCAAAGTGCGAAACTGTTATTGTCAGCTGTGGTTATTTCACCCCGCTTTATTAAACTTTGGGTACCAACAGAAGGGATGCTACGGTGTAACTCTCCTGTAATTTCATTGCCTGCCACCTGCGTAAACCATCACATGCACAATACATCGAACCTTGCTCAAAATCTTTCATATCCGGTTTGTGTTGGAACCACACCTCCGATCTGTGTCAGCTCAACCACGTAACTTACTTAGTTTGTTTACTTTTCCATCGTGACTTTCCCTGTGCCACTACACGATATAAATATTTTCACTACGAAATGCAAAAGAAGGCTTGCGAGAGTAGTATAAGACCGCGCTTGATAACCCTTTTCGGTGGCAACACTTCCGGTCACGTGACGGGTGGGCGGATCGTGCGCGACGTCACTTCCGGTCTCCTCTCGGCGCGAGGGAGAAATACGATGGCAGCGCCCTCTGGTGGTGGTTCGCGAAAATTTGCAGCCCCATCTGTCGGCACTTTTTGAAATAAATTTTCCAAAGGGGTAGTAACCTTTTTTCGATGGCAACACTTCCGGTCACGTGACGGGTGGGCGGGTCGTGCGCGACGTCACTTCCGGTCTCCTCTCGGCGCGAGGGAGAAATACGATGGCAGCGCCCTCTGGTGGTGGTTCGCGAAAATTTGCAGCCCCATCTGTCGGCACTTTTTGAAATTAATTTTCCAAAGGGGTAGTAACCTTTTTTCGATGGCAACACTTCTGGTCACGTGATGGGTGGGCGTGGCGTGTGACCTCAGTTCCGTTCGGTGCGAGGGAGCAAGGCGATGGCATCGCCCTCTGTCGGATTGGGGGGTGGGGGGGGGGCGGAGTGGTGGAGAAAACTTTCTATTTCTTTTCGCTTATTGGCAACGGAGGTCTGTTGACGTCATCATCTTAGAAAATATTCTTGTCGAAAAAACCGTACAGGGCGTGTTTGTGCTTGAATTCCGAAAGTTATGTGCTTTCACAGCGTGTTGAGAGAGTCACTCCTGTGTGTGTTGTCGACTGTGTCGGTTGTGTGGTTGTGTCCGTAAGTTTTTTGACTCCAGGATGAAGCGCAGTAACGATGGCATTTGTGAACAAGTGGATTATCATGAAAGGCCCTTTACTTCTCGGACTAAAACTTCGAAAGGATTCACATTGGATAATATACCAAGTCATCATTTTCATCTTGGTGGCGATGCGTTTGCTGTTGTCAGCGATTTTAAGGATCGTGTAAAAGTTCACCTTCGGATGTATAAGTGCGTCGACTTGCATTTTTACCCGACCAGTCACGGGCTAGTGATGATGCCATTTTTATGGGAGGAATTCCTCGAGGCTATGATGTTCACGGGTCCGTTTGACACCGCCCTAACCGACCTAACCCAATGTATAGCAAGGAAACTGTTTCTGACAATGCATAAGGAAAACGACAGGAATTATCTGCATATTCAAAGCATTGGTGTGAACAATGGATTCTTATCAGCATATCGTAACCGGATATCTCTGACTGAAGACCAATGGGAAAAACTTAATGAATGTAGTGATGATATTAGGGCAAGCATTCACCAAACAATGTTTGGATCGTCCTTTAAGAAGCTCGTTCTCGACGAGGCTGAAAAAACTGGACATAGCAGTGTTGACTCCATAGATGGTGAATTTGCGTTAAAAAAGACATTTTGCCACGTGATAAAAAAGAACATTACTTCAGCCATCGATGGACTGATCGACTGTCTTATGTGCAAAATTGAAGATCGCTATGGATTAGGACATGCCTGTGAATTTTCAACTCGAAAAGGTAAAGTGCATGCATTGTTCAAAAAGGCCGTAGCCAATTTGGATCTAAAATTGATCGCCCATGAATTTGTGAACGACTCATTTTTCATGTCGGAAAACACTTATTTGATTTTTTTAATCACTTGAATATTTGCGATGTATTAGAAAGTGCTAAAAATCTGTACATTTTGGAAGACCCTATGCATCAATAAAATCCCATGTAAGTACCCTTTTGTGTCATTTCTGTTGTCTGTGTTTTAGTGTAAGCATGAGTTTTACTGTTTCTGTTGATAGTATTCAAATCAGTTGTTGTAATGGAGAATCACGATCTCTTGAAAAAGACTTATCTGGATCCAGCTCACCCCGGAAGTTTCGGTGGAGTAAATGCTTTGTACCATGCTGTAAACGGAAAAATAAAGAAAAAGGAAATCGAGGAATGGCTGAGGGGGAGAAAACTTACACCCTTCATAAACCTGCGAGGAGACATTTTCAGAGAAATCGAGTCATTGTGATGGGAATCGATGAACAGTGGCAGGCTGATTTAGTTGACTTGACCAGTCTGAAACAACATAATAACGGATATAAATATTTATTAACATGCATTGACGTGTTTTCAAAATTTGCATGGTGTGTTCCTATGATACAAAAAACTGGGTCATCCATGATCAAAGTGTTTCAGAAAATATTTAAAGAACGCAAACCGTTAAACCTACAAACTGACCAAGGTTCTGAATTTAAAAATCGAGAATTCCAGAATTTCCTGAAACAAAACAACGTCCATTTCTTTACTACCAGAAATGAGACAAAAGCGAGTGTAATAGAAAGGTTTAATCGAACTCTAAAAACAAAAATGTGGAAGTACTTTACTAGTCGAAACACATACACATATATTAACATCTTGCAGAAATTGATACATAGTTACAATGCAACGCATCATCGAAGTATTAAGATGGAACCAGTAAATGTCAGTCTAGAAAACCAAGAGGTTGTGTGGAATAACTTATATGGCGATATATCTGAATCTCATCCAGTTTATAAATTCTATATAGGTGATACTGTGAGGTTATCTAAAACCAAATTACAATTCGAAAAGGGGTACGAAACGAATTGGTCAGAGGAGTTATTTAATGTTTCCCAACGCTTCGCTAGATCACCTCCAGTGTATAAAGTTAAAGATTTACTAGGAGAAGACATTGGTGGTACCTTCTATGCCGAAGAACTGCAAAAAGTAAAAAAAAATGACCACTACCCAATCGAAATGGTTCTGAAGAAACGTAAACGGAAAGACAAATATGAATATTTTGTTAAATTTAAAGGCTACCCTGATAAGTTTAATTCATGGATACCATCGAACGATTTAGTGAACATATAAAAGTTTAAGTACTTACCTGAGACGTTCAGTATGAAAAATGAGTTTCTATCTGACGTTACCGAGCGATAGCTCTCTCGGCTACTTTTTGGACAACAAAATATCTCATTTCATAACGCATCTTCCTTCCTCAATCGAACTGAATGGAGACTGGGAAGTGGGACTCGTCGAACTGATCTACCCCCATTCGTGGTATAATATCACGAAAAATTCCAATCATTTCGAATACGATTTAGGAACGGGTCAGTTTAAGACGGGAAGAATATCTCCAGGCCATTACGAGTCTGTAGCGGACATTGTTAAATCCATGAGCAATCACTTTGCCAATAAAATCTTTTTGAATTATAATAAAGCGACTCAAAAGGTCAAGTCAACTCTTCTTAAAGGTACTCGCTTGGTTTTGCCCCCAGGGATTGCAGAAATCTTAGGATACCAACCCATGCAACTTTCGGCTGTGAATGGAGCTCTCTCTGTAAATGGTGAATTTATCGCAGATCTAAACGGTCGGTTTTCTCTGTTGTATGTGTACAGCGATATTGTGGAACCGCAACCGGTGGGGGACATGGTTGCTCCTCTCCTTCGCATCGTTAAAGTGAGTGGTGTGGATGGAGAGATGGTCAGCGCTTTGTTCGATCGACCTCATTATTTGCCTCTTGCAAGAAAAAATTTCCAAACCATCGAAATTGTTATAAGGAATCACACAGGTCAATTAGTGCCATTTGAACGGGGAGAGCAATCGTGAAACTTCATTTTCGTCTCAAACATCTGTAATCATGTATGAACCCTACCACTGCTGTACGAAATCCTTTGAGGATTATTACATCAGCCAAACTGGAAAAGGATTATTCTATTATCAAGGAGTACCACTGCAAAAAGGTTATGGACTTGGAGGACTCTTTCGTTCGTTATTTAGAACGGCGGTACCATTATTCAAACAAGGTGCTAAAACGCTCGGAAAACAAGTCTTACGAACGGGGATGGATCTCGTCACGGATGTTATTCAAGGAAAAGATGTGAAGATAGCAGCCAAACAACGAGCTAAAGAAGCAGGACAACTACTCACCGACAAAGTCGCTACCAAAGTAAAGAAAATGATGGGTGGAAGTGTTAAAAGGAAGAGAAAGACGATGAAATATATCATTTCTTCAAAGAAAGCCAAGAGAGTAACACGTGACATTTTTGATCCGTAAAACCATGGCTCTGATTCACAGTCATTCTTCCGTATGCCTAAAGTCGGAACTGGATTTATTTGCTTTACCGCCCACACAAACAAGCATAGAAAAAGGACAATGGATTGAATACCACCCCTTAGCCAATATTCGAGATGGAGGCCCTTTGGAATTTAATATTTCGGGGAGTGGAGAAGAATACATGGACTTATCTTCCAGTCAACTTTACGTGAAAGTCAAAATCGTGAAATCCGACAATTCCGTTCTGCCCGACAAAGAGCCCGTGGGTCCCATTAACTGCTTCCTTCATTCTCTGTTTTCGCAAGTCGACATCAGTTTAAACGAAAGAGTGATTTCGTCGTCAAGCAACACGTATCCATACAGAGCTTATATTGAAACTCTGTTGAATTATGGAGAAGAAGCAAAGAAAACATATTTAGCATGTGAAGGTTTTTACAAGGATACATCCGGACATCTACATGAAATTAACCCCACGAATGCTACAACGAACAAGGGATTGTATCAACGCTACGAACTCGTAAAGGATAGCAAGACGTTGGACATGATTGGAACCTTGCATTGTGATTTATTTTTTCAAAATAGACTGTTGCTAAATTTAGTGGATGTGAAAATCAAACTGATTCGTAGCAAACCGGATTTCTGTCTCGTTTCCTCCTTCGGGACACCCAATTACAGAGTTCTCATCGAACATGCATCAATTTTTGTGAGAAAAGTCAAAGTCAACCCAGGAGTTGCCATAGGTCATGCAAAAGCTTTAGAAAAATCTCCTGCCAAATATCCCATTGATCGTGTTTTATGCAAAGTGTATTCCATTTCTCAAGGAAGTATGTCCTTCGTGCAAGACAACGTATTCCTTGGACAAATGCCAAAGAGATTGGTCATTGGGTGTGTGGACAACGATGCCTTTAATGGTACATATAAGTCAAACCCCTTCGAATTCAAACATTATGACGTCAACTTTATCGCCGTGTACGTTGACGGTCAACCCGTTCCCCATAAACCACTAGAGCCCAACTTCGAAACGGAAAATACAGTTCGTTCTTACCATAGCCTATTTCAAGGAACCGAGAAATTGGGGCAAGACATAGGAATTTTCATCGGCCGTGAAGAATTTTCCAAGGGTTATACGCTGTATGCTTTTGATCTTAGTATCGATTTATGTGATGGTGGACATATGAACTTGGTCCAGCAAGGAAATTTGAGAGTGGAAATCAAATTTAGAAAAGCTTTGTCAAAAACAATTTCTGTGTTGATCTACGCAGAGTTCCAGAATATTATCGAAATTTCCAAGTCCAGAAGCATTCTTTGTGATTTTGCTAATTAAAAGGAATGAACAGTGTGCAAATAACTAGGATTCTAACGCAAGATCCTGTGGCGCATCGTTCATTTCTCGGTGTGTTTGCATGCAACCGACTTCCTAAGAGAATTTCCAAGTTCCCAGCCTGCCTCATTGTGAACACGGATCAGTATGGGAGTCCCGGGAAACACTGGCTGGCCATGTTTATGCCAAACCCAATAACTGTAGAATTTTTCGATTCCTATGGACATCCCCAGAATATTTTGAAGGACCTATTCTCCGATTTGTTTCCAAGTTTACCTACGTGAATTTTAATGACATGTCTCTCCAAAGTTCGTTTACGGCCGTGTGTGGCCAATTTTGTATTTTTTACTTATATTCTAGATGTCGCGGAAAAAGCTTATATTCCATTGTAAAACTATTTAATTATAAAAGTGAAACAAACGATGTACGTGTTTTTCGCTTCGTTAAAAAAAAATTTGGAATTGTATCAAAATTTAGAATGTGAATAATAAAAATTGATTTATCACTATTTTATGTGTCATGTCTTTAAATTGGGCTGACTCTTGTTATTTCATTCAGTTGTCAATATGGAAGTGCCTAAGCTGCATCATCCTTTCACAGCTCTAATAGCGGGTCCTACGGGTTGTGGTAAAACTCACTTTGTGAAACGTTTACTTCAACATCAGGTGGAAATCATCTACCCATCACCGCAACATGTGGTTTGGTTCTACGGCGTTCATCAACCATTATATGATGAAATACCTGATGTTACTTTTGTCGACGGTATTCCTACAAATTTCAAGGATTATTTGGAAGGAAACACGCTTTTCATTATAGATGATTTGATGGTAGAATGTGGGAATGATAAAAGACTAACCCATTTATTTACAAGGGGTAGTCATCATTATAATGTATCCGTTGTTTTTATTACCCAAAATATTTTCCATAAAGGCAAAGAAATGAGAGAAATTTCCCTTAATGCTCATTATTTGTTTTTGTTTAAGTCACGTAGAGATGTGAATCAGATCACTCATTTGGGGAGACAGTTGTACCCTAACAAAGTGAAATTTTTTCACGAGGTGTATCTGGATGCTACGAAATTTCCGTTCAGCTACTTAATGATAGACATCAAACCAAACACACCGGAAGAAATGCGCTTGCGCACCAATATACTCCCAGGAGAAACTCAATATGTTTACCAACCACGGCATTAGCTCCCCATTTACCATGAAAACGGTCGTCGTCGACGTAGAAGGATTTCTCCTTCAGAACAGAAAATTCATAGTGAAAGATCTCGTTGCATGTTATTTGCAGACGGGGGAGGGGGGGAATGTTTGCCCTTTGCCACCGTTCCCCTTCTGCGAACTGCATCCAAGAAGAGAAAAAGCTCAGTGCCTTTGGACGGCCCGAAATATACACCACATTCCATGGGATAGCAGAAACGAAGAGTAGAATGTCCTTTTAAAGATATTCCACTCCTTCTGTACTGAAACTGATATTTTCGAGGCCAAAAGACTAAATAAATGCAAGTACGTGGAAAAGTTAACAGGTACCATCTTTAAGGACTTTGATGCTCTGTGTTGTCCTAATGTGGAATACCTCCCTGATGTCCAAGTGCAGTGCCTAGTTCATCATCGAACTGATAAAAACCATTGTGCTCCCCAAAAAGCAGTCACATACGCGGAGTGGTTAAAAACTTAAGTGTGTTATAAAGTTCGTTATTCTTCGCCATGACATTATCGGAGCAACACATTCAGCAGCTGCGTCTGATGAAGATTTGTCCTAAAAACACTTGAAAGATTTTTTAAGGAAACTGCCAAACAGTGGAATCAAAGTCATATGTGAATGTGTTTTGAACACTTTAAAAGGCAATGTTCCCCTTTCACCTCCGCAGAAGGGAAAATTGCGTGGACATAAACACACACTACGGAAGTTAGCTGATAAAAAAGTCCCCTTGTTCAAGAAAAGAAGAATTTTGGTTCAGAAAGGTGGATTCTTAGGTGTGTTGATACCTGCGGCTCTGAGTGTTTTAACAACTCTGTTAAACAAATAAGATGGAATACGCCAGGAAAATGGTGCTCGTCCCAGAGGAGAGAGTTTCAAGACATGTACCTACGGAAGAAGTTTTATCTGACCTCGATAAAGAAATGAAGAAAATCTTACTGAGTAAAGAACCTGTTGATGTTAAAATTAAATTATATAACCAAGTGCTTAATAAAAGAATTCAAGTGCCCCTCTTAAATCCGCCTATGTCAAACTTTTCAACGAAAGATCATTTAGCTGAAGAACTCTTAGATGTATCGGCTGATATAAGGGAACCCCCTGAAAAAGTTAAAACTGATGTTTCAACAGCAAAAAATAGTGATGTTGAAGATATGGTGTTGCAGACTGTACCTAAAAATTTAAGAAGATATGCACATAATGTTTTAGACGTTTTCAAAAAGAATTCAAAAATTATTTCATGGACACCTAATGGAGAATTTGTGTATAAAGACAAAGTTCTTCCTGACTCGAATATTGTTGATCTGGTTGACAATTTACTGAGAAATAAAAAAATTCAAAGACCCATTCCGGCAGCTCTTGAATTTAGGCATGCTATAAAAGAAGTTAACTTACCTTTAAAATATGTAAAAAATAAACAATTTCTTATCAAAAGCGAAAAATATCAAGTTGGTAAATCTCTGTCAAAACCAAAAGAATGTAATCATTGGATTTCTTATTAAACATCCATTGCTTTTTTTTGGAAATTTGTGTTTGTTTCAGTAATTCTATATAAACAAAATACCCAAGCATTTCAAAGAAAACTGATTTTATTAAATCTTATAAATTATTCCCAACAGGGGAAAATTATAAAAAATAGTCAATTATCATTTGAAGACATCGATCACATTTAGAAAAACATTGTTCATTCAAAGTCATCTACTTCTCTGAGTTCATAAATTATCTGAGATAGTATTGAATTCAAGTTGATTGAGCGTATGAAATTGCTTTCTACGGATGTACATTTGCCAGAAAATTTACTTATCATATCATACATTTCTATGCCTAATATTGCACAGTTCACATAGAAATCATTCGCCACTATATCGTACATATCCTTTCCTTCATCACGAGCACTTTCTGTTAAATTCTGGACTAATTGTGTTTTCAGGATATTGTACAATAAATTATTCAAGCCACTGTGATCACAGGGGGTAACACATTCTTTGATTTCCTCCCCAGTTACTTCGTTAAACATAGCTCTTAGCGGAAATGATTTTAAAAAATTGAATATGACGCATTTTGTAGCTTTGTGCTTGATCCGATACAGAAATTTCCACTGCTGATAGTTGAGTTTCACATACCCCTGGCTAGATTTTCCACTTTTCGCTGTGGGGTGTTTTTTTTGTAGTTGTACATTTCGAATAGCGGGAAATACAGTGATCACTAGCTCCCCGCCAAAATACAGCACACGGATTTGTGGGCTATCTGAATGAAAATATTCCTCTATTATATCGAGCATTCTGTACATACGTATCCATTCTTCCTGTAATAAAGAAATTCCCCCTTCTGCTGGACGCCACTCTTCACCGTGCACAGTAAAACGACGATATATATTAACTTGAACTTCGTCATGAATCGTTTCAATACTGATGAAAATACCACCGCCCAAGTACCAGCAGCTTTTGGGCTATAAAAAAATCATAAAATTTAAAAAACTCATTAGAATTTTTGTAAAGAACATGCTTTTTTTTATTGCAATTATTTTTAGCATTACACCGCCATACAATATACTTAAAGTATACGACAACAACATTTATTATACCACATTTTTTTGAAGCATACAAAAATTAGATAGTTGGGGTTGAACTCCACGAAGGGGTTATCATTGATGATGGTAAGACCCACAATCGGTCATTTAGATCCGCCAAAATAGTAGACGGCAGAGAGTCAGAATCCCTTTCAGCTTCGGAACCCTGGTTTTCTACCTCAGAGCCCGAAACGATGTCGATAATCTCGGGGTCGGAGTCCGATTCCATTATTTCCGACTCCGAAATTAAATCCACTGTCCCAGGTTCGGAAGATGTCAGATTTATCGTCTCTGGCTGCGAAATGAAATCCATTACATCGGGTTCACAGGTTAGATCAATGCATATGGGGATAGATTGAAATGATCCATCATCTAGTTCAGCCGGATTTACATAGTTTGGAGAGGTAATTGGCAACGCCATTACCCATTTTAGAACATATATTCTTCGATTTTCTAGAAATATATCCCTAACAACCTTGGGGGAGAAATAAAACAAGGACGATGCTTAAAAACAAAATTCTGGTACTTTAGAAATACTAGAAGTACAGTTTTTATTTAATACTGCAGGAAACTCAGTAAACAAATGTGAATGAACCAAATGCTTAAAAACAAAAAACCGTACAAATACACAGAAACACAGGTAGGCACAGAAACTTTATTACTTCTCATACCCATATGGGAAAGACACATATGAATCATCACTTAATAATCTTTTTTCAAATACCATTTTAAATCCTTTTTCGGAAGGTATATTTGTTAAAGTTCCTAAAAACTTGTTTCTGACAATATTAAATGGTTTTTGGAATTTAATTTCCGTGCCATCTTTGTTCATAATCATGCTTTTTAATAAGCCAACAGTGAACTTTTTCTTGTTGGGCCAGTTCAAGGTTATTCCCTTGCAACGCTGAATAGTTTCACCGTTTGAAAGTCTCAGGTTGTATACTTTGGGCCCCGTTGAAACAAATTCTTCTATAGAAATTCCTTCCGAGTATTTGCTGGAGATTTCGTCCACTAACTCACCAAGGTAATTTCCACATGGAGGATGATATTTGTCATCAGGCTTTGATATATAGATGACAGAGTCCGTGTCCATATATAATACACGTGTCTGCAGAGCTTCTAATATAGTGTACAATTTAAGGCGAGCAGTTGATGTGACAAAGGATGCTATTACGATATTGCCTTTCTTATTATCAGGAAGAAACGTTTTAATATGTTTAAAAACTACCATCATGTTTTCTTCACTGACTTCACATATGTCAGTGACTTCCTTTGTTTTGTCGTTTAATATTTCAAGATAATGCATTATATTATCGACAATTACATTCTGTGGTTTATCGGGATTTTGCGCGAACTTACCCCACAATGAATTTAAAGCAAGTTTCGCCGTGAGCCTCCTAACTGAATTAGCCGAAACTTCATGGGGAGCAATTCTTACACCTTCTGCAGTGAAAAAATCATCACAGAACTTTCTTTTTCTTCGTCAGAAGAAATTTTTTGGGGATATCCTGAATATTTTTGCTTTGCTGCTAAAAAAGTGTCTATATATTCAGAAAATATTCCTTTATGGGATCCTTTTACATATTGGGAGGACTCATCATAGTGCCAGACATCATGGAATGCAATGATTTTGTATCCCATGGCCACAGCCTTGTAAAACTCGTTACTGGGCCAAGATCCTGTGATGAAACGTTCTTTGTCAACATGGCAACACACATCACGATTAAGATCTTTAGCACAATGAGGACATAGAGTGAAAATCAGCCTTCCTTGAATTTTTAATGGAAGGACAGGGAAAAACAATTTCTTTGGTGGCAGTACAGTTGCTTTTATGATGCCGAAATAGGCTTCGGGGTCGTGACAGAAATTTTCTGTGATTCTTCGGGGATGACCTATAGGAAATCTGCCGTACTTGCAGACATATGGGTAGAGACTGCAGAAATCCACATATTTTATAGTTTTCCCTCCATCGGCGTTAGCGTAAAGGGTAATGGTTTCTGTTCTTCCTCCATATAAAAACTCTCGGGGTTCTATACAGATCCTCTCAGGCAATGAGCTTAATATGGATGATACCAAGATATCACCTTTAACCATACGATCGAATTCATGCTCCCATATGATTTTCAGCTGAAAACTAGGCATAGTAGCTAACAGATAGCTCTGTTTATCAATGTCTCGGAACCTCACTTGCCTCATCGGGACTTTAAAAAATGGGTGTACAGTGTTTCCGTCGGGATAGCACGTAGAACATCCATGGAAAAAACATCCGTTAAACTCATAAATAGTACTGGTATCATGACAAATACCATCTAATTTGTATGATCCAATTTTATGTTCTCCAGATGCTGAAGATGCCGACTGTATATTCTCTCCGGTGGTTTCTTCGATGTACTTCAACCATGCCCTACATTTCCTACTAGATACGTCACATGAGGAGTATCCAAGGGCAGGAACAACGCCTATCGTTTTCGATTTTAAGAAATTGGATCTAAAGACACGGAGACAAGCGCCTGCAATGGTGAGGTCTTCCTCAAAGCGGTCTATACCGGTGAGGTTCAAAAATTCCGTACGAAACGTTTCGGCTCCTATGCGGAGAATTCTTACATCATCTGTGCAATAGCTTTTCATCTCCTGATACAAATTATATTCTTTTATTTTTGCTTTTTCATCATACCATGAGTTAAATTCTTTGATCTCTTTTGTTGTGAGGTTTTCAGGTACAAAAAACTCTTTTGATGGAATGGGGCCGATGTAATCGAGATTTTCCGCAGTTGCAAAGTTATAAGGGAAAAATCCTTTTTTCGCATTTTCAATGCCAAATGTTGAAGGAAACTGCCTCAGAGAACAAGGGATGAAGGACAGAGTGTCAATGAATCTAATTTTTAAAGCCGAAAGAAAAATACCCATCACCTTCCCACCCTGAAAGACTATCTCTGGCTTCAAACTCTTTTTGTAAAGAGCGTTAAGGATGGGCATACCATCGAATCCCTTCAGATTATGTGCTAAAACTGTCATGTGTCGAAAGCGGGGTCTGATGTACTTCTGACGCCAACGGACACCGTTGTTATACACTTCTGTACCTAGCAGCCAATCAACGAAAGCGTCAACATTTTGAAAGGTGACAAATTTCCAATTGCCTTCTTCGAGAAAAGTAGCTATCAGTAATACTGGGGTCAAAATACCATTGGGGCCCTCCACTGTTTCAATATCAAAATACATGTAAGAAATACCACCCTTTTTCTCTTTCTTGGGGCCCTCGACAAACAGGTCAGTATTTAGCTGGCATACGTGGTAACCTCTAGATGGATTAAAATGTGATAAACACTTTATACATCTATGATGTGTATTACAAGTACTGTTTGCTTTATGTGTATCTAAGCATATTTGACCCCGAAAATAATTCGAACAATCTGGACATATGATGTAGTCACCTGACTGGGGGCATTTTTTTCCTTTACACGAAAGGCACATGTTTGTGCATACATGAATATTAGAATTATAAATAAATTTTAGACAATCAGGACACTGAGATTTGGCACTAAAATACCCAACAGGATTAGAAATTACGTCAAAATGCTCGTTGTTTAGAAGAAGGAATAACTTAATTTCAGCATCTGGACCCTTAAAAACAATGGAAAAGTCATCTTCAACAGAATACACAATAATTTGATATTTTGAGGAGAGGTACTCCTGGAACTTATGAAGTTCGGGGATCCCACAACTTCCTTCAGGTACTCCCGCGGTAGTGTGTAGCAGCCGTGCAAGGTTAAGTTGGCGAACTTTCGCAGGATTTTGCAGGGCTTTGAACTCCGATTCAGAAATTTCCCCATAATTTTTCTGCGCAAGTCCACGGGCCACAACAAGCGATCGGGCTAAACATAGGTTATCGTGATTTGAAATGGTTATAAGAGATTTTTTTTGTTTTATTATATAACTTCAAATCAGCAATTTTTCGTTTTCTTGGGCCCTCTGTTCTTGCTCCTCCAACTCTGTTTATATTCACAAATACTAAATCAAATTCGAGTTCTCCATCGGTCAAAATTTCAGTGTTTGATTGAATGACTTTTTCTAGAGCCTGAAAAAATCGTTCCACCGTTAACTGGCTAACCTCGATGAGTGGTAAGTTCACGGGATTATCAAGGTATCTCGACCGCATGACTAGTCGAACATGAGAATATGGAGAACTTCGTGTAAACTCTTCAAAGGCCGCGGTGAGTACTTGTCGGAGATAAGGCATAAAATCTTCAGGATCTTCTATGTGTTCGGTATCTATTCTGAGAGTGTAAGTAGTGAACTGTGTACGGTATCTCCTGCTAAGTCGGGTCAATCTGCGAAGAATACGATAACCCGCATGACCACGGTCCGTTACAGGTGGATTAATTGCTTCATCCTCGATAGGCGTCGGAACAATCACGGGCCCTCCCCTCGAGGGTCCTAGTTCTCCAGCCGGCTGAAGATTCAAATGATTTTGGGGTGCTAATGGAACTTCGTTGTAACCATTAGTGCTTCCTCCCCCAGCTGCCATCTTGTTATGTTCATTATTGAAATCCAGGGCGTGTGGGGAAAGGTCGTCCCATGCGGCGGTAAATTCTTCTGTCGCTGGTGCTACGGCATCGTGTTCCGCGAATGCATCCAAATCGCCCCAGGAGTCATCATTCTAGAAAAATTTTGAACAATTCCTGAGTTATTTTTAAAAAATAAAAAAAAAACGGATGTCTGACTCAGCATATTTCTGGAGTTTCCTTTGTCGTTTAACGAAAAAACGTTTGTAGCAAAAAACGCTCATACAACCCCATATGATAGATTTATGTAGAGTATTTTAGGAAGGAACTGTCTGACCCCCCCCCCCCCCCCAGGTCTTAAACAACCCTTAGAAGTAGGAAGCAAGAAGATTAGGGATAGAGTTCCCGACAGGAAAGCCACACGAAGAGAGAAAGAAAGCCGTCGTTATTTATAGCCGTGGACAACCCCGTATGGAAAAAGTGCTACGCGGTTAATAACCCCACCCCCCATGGAAAAATGTTTTAACCTTTAGAGATCATTCCACCAGCGTAACTCGAAGGTAAACTTGAAAAATATACCGAGTATTGCCATCGAATGTAACATTACAAATAATGAAACTCCTTTCAAAAACATTTTCAAAAACAGAAACGTGACATAGTTATGGTAATTATGATGTCAATGACTTCAAAAAAAACAGATTTTGATCTATACCATTTGTTAAATTTTGCTCTATACCATTTGTTAAATTTTGCTCTATACCATTTGTTAAATTTTCTACTACATCAAACCACTTAGAATTACAAACTTAAATTTTGAGGACGAAAACTTTAGAATCCCCATAGACAATGACAATACGTGCCACGTGTTAACACGAAGTTAATTTCAGCTAAAGACATGTATACACTTCAAACTAAGATCACTTTTTATAAATCACAAGAATAAAGTACTATATGTGTCCCTGAAAATACATGGGAATCCCCGTAGAAAATTGCAATACGTGCCGCGTGTTTTACGCGAAGTTAATTTCAGCTAAAGACATGTATACACTTCAAACTAAGATTTTTTTTTATAAATCACAAGAATAAAGTACTATATGTGTCCCTGAAAATACATGGGAATCCCCGTAGAAAATTGCAATACGTGCCACGTGTTTACGCGAAGTTAATTTCAGCTAAACACAATGATAAAGACATGACTAGACATTTTCGTAATTGACTTTTAGAAACATTAATCTGCTAACATGGTGCCCTCACACTAAGAAAACAGCACGTGCTAAAAATGAACAAACAATAAAAATACGTGCCACGTGTTAACGTGAAGGAAATTTTCAGCTAACACAATGATAAAGACATGTTAAAGCTTCAAGCTAAGATCACTTTTTATAAATCACATGAATAAAGTACTATATGTGTCCCTGAAAATACATGGGAATCCTCATAGAAAATGGCAATACGTGCCACGTGTTTTACGCGAAGTTAATTTCAGCTAAAGACATGTATACACTTCAAACTAAGATCACTTTTTATAAATCACAAGAATAAAGTACTATATGTGTCCCTGAAAATACATGGGAATCCCCTCAGACAATGAAAATACGCGCCACGTGTTAACGTGAAGTAAATTTTCAGCTAACACAATGATAAAGACATGACTAGACATTTTCGTAATTGACTTTTAGGAACATTAATCTGCTACCATGGCACCCTCACACTAAGAAAACAGCACGTGCTAAAAATGAACAAACAATAAAAATACGTGCCACGTGTTCACGCAAAGTTAATTTCAGCTAACACATCCCTGAAAATACACAGGAATCCCCGCAGACAATGAAAATACGTACCACGTGTTTACGCGAAGTTAATTTCAGCTAACACATCCCTGAAAATACACGGGAATCCCCGCAGACAATGAAAATACGCGCCACGTGTTAACGTGAAGGAAATTTTCAGCTAACACATCCCTGAAAATACACGGGAATCCCCGCAGACAATGAAAATACGTGCCACGTGTTAACGTGAAGGAAATTTTCAGCTAACACAATGATAAAGACATGACTAGACATTTTCGTAACTGACTTTTATGAACATTAATCTGCTACCATGGCACCCTCACATTAAGAAAACAGCACGTGCTAAAAATGAACAAACACTTCAAAAAAAAAAAAAAAAAAGAAAAAAAAGAATGAAATGAAGTTACACATACCTCCTTATCATCAGTGGTAGAAGAACTTGAGGCCTCCATGCTGTCCAAATGTCGTATATCACCCAAATGTAGACCACACGTCTTTTTGTCGCTTCCAGATCTGCTTCTCACAATACAGAAGGTTTTAATACTTTATCTTACAGTTCAACACCTCAACCCTGCACGAGCTGCTATACACTCCGAAAGCAAAAAACGTCTCCCCTTTTATATCCGAAAACAGACACGTGACCGGAAGTGTTGCCATCGAAAAAGGTTACTACCCCTTTGGAAAATTAATTTCAAAAAGTGCCGACAGATGGGGCTGCAAATTTTCGCGAACCACCACCAGAGGGCGCTGCCATCGTATTTCTCCCTCGCGCCGAGAGGAGACCGGAAGTGACGTCGCGCACGATCCGCCCACCCGTCACGTGACCGGAAGTGTTGCTACCGAAAAGGGTTATCAAGCGCGGTCTTATACTACTTGCGAGTATACGAGTGGCAATAGAATTCTCTGAAGTGAAATATCATTCTTTGTTTGCTTGGAGAGTCTTCAATAAGCAGTTAAATTGACTTTATAAACTTCCTTACCTTAGGAGACAATGATGTCACACATTCGCAAATAGCGTTGTACGTCAGTTTGGAATGTCTTTATTAGGCAGTTGAATTAATCAATAAACATAAATTAAGCAACTGAATGGAAGATATAGGAAAGTAACTTTTATTTCAGATATTTGTAACTTTTGTTCATTTCTACTTTGACTTATCTTTGATTAAATTGCCTTACATTTTAAAAGAAGTCATTTTCCTCGCGTTTTAGACCAACGGTTTTTTGTTATAATCTCAGCTGCTCTCAAAATAAACAACCCTTGCTCTTATTCGGAAAAGAACCTTGAGTCATCTTCAGCGAGAAAATTATTGCGGATGTGTTTATATCTCGTAATGGCCCAGCAACAATTCGGCAGTCGTCGTGGAGGAATGCCCGCAGACTTCCAGATGTACTTACACCATTTCAAAAAATCAATGCATAAGCAAACTTTATTTGCTTTGAATTTTTAAAATGTCCGGGTTTTTCACTAGAACATTACTCGAATCAGAGCCGACTCGTATTTTGCTGAGGCTTCGTCTGGGAAGAGCACACTTCATGTGTCGGTAGAAGAGTGGTCATAGAGAACATTGTAAAACCTTTTTTTCAGTGTAAGATATATAACCTTATACGAAGCCAAAGAACTATTTTTTGCGTCAGGATTACCCGCTTTAAGGCAATGATCATATCGAACCAACCAGCAGCGCTACTTCTCCCTAGCACGCAATGTGAGGTTACGTTAGGCCAAATTTTCTTTCTATTCCTGCATTGGTGCTTTAGTGATCAGTAGCTGGACGGTGCAGTAGCCGAATGTCAAGTGGAAGTACATGAGTTTGTGTGTTCGCACAACTTCTCTGCAAATCATGAACATTATCCGCCCTTCATAAACTAAAGTTTTATTATATGTACATGTGCGTGTTTCATTTCTTTCCAAGCACTGTCGCTCATTTTAGGGGTCACTCTTCCTAATGGGGCATTTTAATAAAGCTATGTTCGTTTCTGAGCTTTTTTGGCAAATCATGTGTTACTTAAAAAGGCCTCTGAAAACCTTGTTGCATTATCAGTTAAATTCAATTGCTTTTCTTCCAGTTAGTTGTTTTATTTTTTTGTTATACAATCTTATTTTAATTGCGTCTGTTTCAATTCAACGTCAGTTGGCTGTACAGTACATTTATTTCTCAAGTTTTTATATATTAGGTAAGCAACTTAATTCTCGGCCCCTCACCGCTAGCGATCATAGAACGTGGGCAAATGCAAACAGCTGTGTGCGTTAATGGCTGAATGTGGCGCCATCCAACAGCTTTCCAGGCAACCGCAACCGTTCACAGCTATAGTGACAGAAGGGACGAAAGTTGACGATGAAAGCAATGTCGTTCGAGAAGCAACATTTGAGGCACTACCTCCTGTTCACGTTTCAGCTGCAAAAAGGGCCGCGGAAGCCCAGAAAATGTTTTGTGCTGCTTTGGGTGAGGCTGCTGTGTCCTGCAGTACGTGTAAGAAGTGGTTCCAGTGGTTTAAGCAGGAACATTTCGAACTCCGTGATTTGACGATGAGGAACTGGAAAACTGTTGGACGCAAATCCCTGTCGCACACAGTGAGAACTCTCCCAGGAACTCGCAGTAGCACGTCAAGTTATTGCACCGCACCTGTACTAGCTTGGACGGATTCACAAGGAGGGCCGTTTGGTGTCCCACCAATTAACAGCTGTGAATCAGTCTAGGCGCTATGATGTTGATGTGTCCTTACTCTCCAGATTGCAGAAGAAGTATTTCCTCTGTGATGAGAAGTGTATCCTCTACGATAATCCTAAGCGGCGCATATCGTGAGTTTATCCAGGTCAGCCTACCACCAGTACCGCCAAAATCGAATATCCATGCCAGGAAGTTGTTGCTGTGCATATGGTGGTATCAGGGCGGTGTCGTACTTATGAGTTGCTCAAACCTGGTGAAACGGTCTGCTGAGCGTTGTTGTTAGCAACTCATTCATGTGAGTGACGCAATGGGGGCGAAAAAGCCATACACCGGCAAGGGCCGAAGGTCGGTCCTGTAGCTTCAGGATAACGCACGTCCTCACACCGCGCAAACGACTTAAACACGATCACCGACCTGGAATGGGAGATTTTGTCCCACACGGCGTATTCTCTTGACTTCGCCCCGTCGGATTATCACCTGTTTCGCTCCCTGCAACATTACCTGAGTGATACGCACTTCACTTCTGTCGAAGAGGTCCACACAAATAGTAGTGACTTTATCAACTCAAAAAAGCCCTCTTTTTCCCGCAGTGGCATTCGGCAGCTCCCTGAACGATGGCTCAAATGTATCCAACACAACGGGGATTATTTCCATGAGTAGATAAGTATTCGATTTGCTATAATTTGCTGTCAACTTGTTGTGCCTGTGGCCGAGAAATAAGTTGCACTCCTAATACCTTATGCAGGAGATTTTTAATTCGATGCCACCTTAACTTCTTGTCGAATAGCATTTCTTCCAGAGGGAAAAAGCCGTTGTCTTTAAAATAATCACTTCTTCACCTTGATTTCTTAATGCCTACCCATCTTGATATGCGAAAGGTCGTCCAGTTGTAGAGGAAGGGTTTTGGAAGAAGCAGGAAATTACAGAATAAATATTGTAAAAGCTTTGCTCTTTGTGGGTACCAAATGAGAAGGAATTGTAAGTGAGAATGGAATTCTCGGAGATCTTGCTTATCCCAAAATGTTGTAGTGCAGAAAATAGATTTTGATATAATTTCTTAAGGATTCAGAACAGTATTCTTATAAAGATTATGGCATAGCGAAATGAGATTCAAAATCATTTTGAGGAATGTGTAAATTGAAATTTAACAAACGTTAATGATCTGAAAATGTCAAAAATATTGAAGACGTAAGTTTATCCTAAACAGAAATCTCTCTACATAGCAAAAATGCAAAATACTTTGACCGATCCTCGAAATACGTTGAAAATTGTATTGGCAAAGAAGATCACATTAACATAACCAATAGTACTGAAAAATAATGTAGGTAAAAAACTGACATTATCTGAAAGTATTTTCACATAACTTCACATTTGATGTCCGAAGATTTACATAACCATTGTCACGAAAGTTAGTTCTCAATATTTATTCGTGATACAATCAGTCTCTCGTGAGTGCTTCGCGTGTGTGGTTTATACTTTTGGTTATGCGGGATTGTTTCTCGTGTTCAAAGGTAAAGAGAGATAGCTTATTTGATTATTGAGTAATCTTAACGGCACTTCCTTCTCGGGTGTTAGGTATTGTCCCGAATTTAACACATAGCTTTCTACAGGATAAAGACATTCAATGAGCTTTACAACACAAGAGCTGCTAGTGTTTGAAGTATGCGGTGTTAAGGAAGTCGCAACATGATGCATAACTACAGTACATACGCATCTCATTGTAAATTTTAACTTTCTCGGCGTGACCATTAAAGAATAGTCATACATTCAGGTTTTTTTGACGTAATAATACACATTTGTGCATGCAGTTTCATCGTTGTCATCATTATTTTTTGCAGTACATGAGAGGTGACTCGGTAGGAAAAGTTCGACAAGCAAACTCTCAGTCTTGGAGTCAAAACGTACATGTGAAGATATGACTGAAATTCTAAAATGGATGCTTCTTCATAGGTCACTATAAAGAAGAGGGAAGGGTAATTCAGGTGTGGAATAACAAATGGGAATCTGACAATCGCTGAGACAGAACCTCTGAATCCGTCACCCAAGAAAATGCAGAAAAGTATGAATCATTACTGAAAGATTACCTTTAACTGTCGGACAAATTAGTGAGACACGTCAAAAACAACACTTGATTGCATTGTGACAGAACATCTGGCAAAGAGTAAGGCTGCTGTCCTATAGGTCCCAAAAGTCTTGACACCCGAGCAACAACTGATCAGAAGGAACGCATCACGGGACAACCTCACACTGTTAGAAACCAAACCGGGAAATATTCAGCAATGATTTCTAACAGTGAATGAAATGTGGGCACACCAGTATAATGTAGAGTCGAAACAATAGACGCCCAGTGGCTCACCTACTGCAACGAAGGCGAACTCTGTCAAACTAGAAAAGTGATCACAATATTCACGAAACGCATATAGCGTACTCAATCCGTTTATATTTGTGATGTAATAAGCACAAAGATTCACCAAACTTTCGCACTACACTGGGAGGCGTCGTCAAGATAATGGTAGAGCAGACAAATAAGTGCCAGACATAAAGGCAATTTTAAGTTTACCATTGCAAGTTTTTCAGCTTATCAATAATTCACTAGCGAACATATGAATGCAAATTAAAATACCCATTAAAACCTTCAGGAGATCAACACTCTCGAAACCCGTTAGCCAGCTCTAGTATTTGTTAATTCTGGGCTATGAAAGCGTACTGAAAAACCATATGTCTGGCTAAAAGAAGTTTTTGTTAATCCTCCTGGAATACTTATTTTCCGATGTCAGAGAATCACGTTGAAAGATTCAGAATATTTTATACATTCAGTACTTTCGGCTAAGAAACTTTCAATACATTTTCTGCCATATACCCATTTAAGCTTTGTTTGAAATCTTTATCTTCGTTAAGAAGTTTCAAATCGTGTTCATAACCCTGCAGCATTTAGTTGATTTTTTCCCTCTATGTCTAGTGGATTAAGCAAAATCTGCGATCTTGGGGTTCACCTGTAGTACTTTTTCACTTGAAGAGAAATACATAAATACATGCTTAAAATAGATAAAATGGTATTTTTAAAATTATGCGTACACCTTCATTTCATTCCTCAATTTAAGAAATTTATATAATTCAACAACGGCTTGCTTTTAAGGTTTTTGAGCAGTATCACGAAAAATGAAACAGAATAACCCTTTCTATCGTCGATGAACAGCCGATGATTATGTTTTTCATGAAAAATGAAATTTTTTGGAATCCAGAGTCCTTTTTTAAAAATTTCAAGGATATCGATAGACAATAGCACAAAAAGGAATTATAGACAAACATGTATAGGTAGGTTACTGAATAGACAAAATGTAAAATACAGGACAAACAGCTGCGTCAGTTCACAGGTTAAGACGGATAACATTATAATCGCTTAGATTATTTGTATACCACAAATGCCGAAGGACGAAAAACTACGGAATCCATGGAATGAGAAAGCCATTAGCTTCAAGGCAGTGTGGCTTTTCTCATTCCATTGTAGTTAATACAATGGGACACGTTGCCATTGGTTAATGGAAGGATTGGGGTCAGAGGCACAGCCACGAATGAGCACACGGGGCATGAGCTATTCCTGGAAGACTCATTTGCGCCCATCTCCGTTCACAGCATTAAACAAAACACTAAGAGGAGCAATTCAAAATATATCCACATCTACACAGCTGGTCACCCAAAATGCAACACCAAGAAGGACACGAGATAGCAAAGCCAGATTCATTGGATACATAAGAACAGATACAAAGATGAAACAATTGAGCTTACATGCCCGTGCGACTTGCGGAACACTCAGACAACCATAGTTCGTGTGGCCCCCTTGGCTGGCAATAACGGCCGCTACACGCCGCGGTATCGAAAGACAGAGACTTTGGATGTGGGCTTGGGGTATGTAGGTCCAGGCTGCTTCCACGCGTTGCCACTGTTCATCAGGCGTAGCCGCGGGTTGTGCTTGCCGGGCTACTCGGTTGCCGATCAGTGACCAGACGTGTTCGATGGGTGACATATGGAAGAGCAGGCGGGCAATAGCAGCAGTGACACCTGGTGGGCCGTGAAGAATTGTTGAATGATGCATGCCACTTGCGGGCGGGCATATTCCTGTTGAACCGTGGCCGCTGGCAGGTCCTGCAGGTAAGGGAGGACTACAGGCTCCAAAACGTCGGAGATGTAGCGGTGGCTGTTGGGTATACCGGCGATGCGTACCAGAGGGTTACGGGTGTCATATCCAATAGCGCCCCAAACCATAACGCCCGGCGACGGACCGGTATGACGATGCATAATGCAGGCGTCATACAATCTCTCTCCGCGGTGCCGCCACACGCGGTTCCGACCATTGTGGTGTTGCAGACAGAAGCAGGATTCGTCGGAGAAGACAATGGCGCGCCATTTCTTAGTCCAGGTGCGGCGTTCAACGGCCCACTGCCGCCGCCCTCGCCGGTGGTGTAACATCAATGGTCATCGGAGCAATGGGCGCCGTGCGATAAGTCTCCGCTCCTGCAGACGACGTCGAGCGGTAAGTGCTGACACAGGTTGTTGCGCAACACACCCTAATTCCTGCGCTAACTTTCGGGATGTGGCGGTGCGAGCCGTCAATGCCCGCCGAACCACATGCCGGTCCTCTCGTTCGGTTGTGTGCCGCGGCTGCGGCAATCACTCACGTCGGCCCGTCCGTCCCTCCTGCACCCACCGAACCCATACTCGCCTCACCGTGGCTGGATGTCTCGGTACGATAAACCGCTTTCGCGATAAGCCACTATTCGTCCTCTGTCGAAGTCCGAAACGTGCTGGAATGACTGCCGTATTCTGTGACGAGACATCAGGAAGCTTCCCACGCACATGTCCGGCAGCACAACACACTTCCATTACTTACACTTCACCAACTGTGCACCCTCCTGATAATGCTTCTCGGTGGTGTGCCGGGCACACCTGATTTGCATATGCCCTGAAATGCTAATCGTTTGAATGTTCTCTCGCGGGCGACGCATGCTGCGAATTTCAGGCCAATCGGATGCTTCCTTCTTGGTGTTACATTTTGGGTGGCCAGCGGTGTATATGAAAAAGAAATAAATTGTGATCACAGCATGTATAGAGTTTATTCATGCTATGATCATAGCCTAGTTTGCAGGTATTTGTCTTTCAAACAGGGTTTTGTCTATTTTCCCCTCGACTGTTGGAGATTATTGCTGTGGAGCCTTCACCCATTTGCCTCAGGCATGGTAAGGTAAAAAGAAAAGCAATAAAATCTAGCTGCTATGTAGAGAAATAGAAGTGAAGGACTCCTCATTCTCAGGGTAACATGGCCATAAGTGCCTGCAGTTTTAATTACAATTGAGTACACTGGTTGTCGTTTAAGGACTGCTTCAGTTTACACCAGCAGTTGAAGTTTTCAGTTCAGTGCTCCATTATTTTGCAAACTACATATATGCAACGAAAAGTCAAGAGCCGATGGCAACTTTGGAAGTTTCCATTATTTCTCTCAGACGGCTCAGTAGTCACACTGGGAACACAAACTAGAAAAATATAAGGTTTGTGTGAATTTCCTTTTGTGTGATACTTTTGTCGTTTTCGAAAAGAATCTATGTACTTTTCTACCTTAATTTCTTTTTCATGCTCCAGAAAAATCAAGAGTAAACCCTCGACTGAAATATTACAGCATGCACTGACGAAAGAAACATTGTATTGTACGCATCCGGCCTAATTTTTGAAATATAGAACATTCATGACAGAGAGTAAAAAGTACGGGGTAAAATATTTCTATGTAGTTTGTTAATTCCAAAATGAAACATAAAGTATTTCAAGATTCTTAAGATTTAAATTTCGGTTCCAGTTTTGTACATAAGATATCCCTTTACGCAAATAATAATAATGTATTATGTTGAGCTCGAAATCGCGTGCCCTATCCATTTGCTATGACGGTCCTAAGAAAGGGCACTGTCAAAGCGATTGATTGGGGTTCATCTACGTTGTGTTGGAAAGCGTATAGCTTCATGGAGCAATACAAATTTTACATAATGAAATCAACTCCATGAGAAAAATTATCATTTTAGTAATTGTAAGCGCCAGTTATTATTCACAGCTATGCCACCTTGAACAAGAGGACCCAGCTGTGGTGTAAGTGAGAAATGAAAACACAAAATGAGTGGCTCAAGACATTGGGAGGCAGGGTGAATCTTGTCGCCAATGAATTTACGGGATAGGGGCAGTTCCCACCCAATATTTATCGTCCTCTTTACTTAAATTAATTTTTGCTTGTGTGTGTACACCACACTTTCCATATGCGAGCTGAAATATTTCAAAAGAGAAAAATTACTTTGTCACGCTATTCAGGCTATCGTGTGCTGTTCTAATTGCAGAAAAACGTATTCCTTTCCTTCATAAGTTCCACCTTATGAGACGAAAGCGATCTATATCCAAAAATATCAATAAATAACAAAGTAAGTAAAAAACTTTTATCATATTCGGCATTGCTCATTTAATAAGAAATCTTATTACTAACCCCGTATGGTGTGGTTCTACGTCAATTCGTCGCGTGCGTCAATTCGTCGACTGCGACGATTCGTCGCGCGTCAATTCGTCGCGGACAAATTCGTCGACTACGTCAATTCGTCGCGTTTACAGATTTCGGTTACATACAAAACGAATGCAGGAAAACGTGCGATTTCGAATGTCTTGCTCCCTGATCAAATTTATAAAGTTTGGACACGCAGACAGGATAGGAATATTACGTTTTTCTTTGGCACTAAAAATATTAGACGGTAAACGGTTTTTGGAACGGGGCAGGGCCCGGTTGGACAGAGCCCCACATATACAAAATGTTCGTAAAATCTACAGTTTTCAATTCAGAACCACCAAATCTGGTATACTATCTCGTGGTATTCTAACTTAGACTGCAGACGGTTTTGGGAAGCGGTTGCAGAGGGGAGGGGGGGTTAGAGCCCCCCCCCTACAGAATTGCCGTTACATATAGTTTTCAATTTAGAACTACCAAATTTGCTATATTATCTCATGGTACTCTAACTTAGACGGTTTTGTGAACGGGTCAGGGGCCCGGTTGGTCAGAGCCCCCCCCACACAAAATATTCCTAAGATCTACAGTTTTCAATTCAGAACCACCAAATCAGGCATCCTATCTCATAGTACTCTGACTTAGACGGTTGTCGGTTTTTGGAACTGGTCAAGGCCCGTGGAGTAAGAGCTCCCCCCCCACCCCCTCCTACATACAAAATTTTCGTAAAATCTAGTTTTCATTTCAGAACCATCAAATTTGGTAACATGAAACTCTAACTTAGACGCTAGACGGTTTTTGGAAGGGGTTGGAGGCCGCGGGGTCGGAGCCCCCTCCCTCATAAAAAATTTCGTAAAATCGACAGTTTTCATCTTAGAACCACCAAATTTGGTATACTATCTTATGGTACTCTAACTTAGACGGCAGACCGTTTTTGGAACGGGTCACGGCCCGGGGGGTGAAGCCCCTACATACAAAATTTTCTTAAAAAGTACAGTTTTCAATTCAGAACCACCTAATCTGGTATACTATCTCATGGTACTCTAACTTTGACGCTAGACGGTTTTTGGAAGGGGTTAAAGCCCGGGGGTCAGAACCCCCGAATAAACAATTTTTCGTAAAATCTGCAGTTTTCAATTTAGAACCACCAAATTTGGTATACTATCTCATGGTACTCTAACTTAGACGCTAGACGGTTTTAGGAAGGGGTTGGAGCCCGCGGGGTCGGACCACCCCTCATAAAAAATTTCGTAAAATCTACAGTTTTCATCTTAGAACCACCAAATTTGGTATACTATCTTATGGTACTCTAACTTAGACGGCAAACTGTTTTTGGAACGTGTCAAGGCACGGGGGGGGGGGGTGTCAGAACACCCCACATGCAAAATTTTCTTAAAAACTAGAGTTTTCAATTCAGAACCACCTAATCTGGTATACTATCTCATGGTACTCTAACTTATACGCTAGACGGTTTTTGGAAGGGGTTGGAGCCCGGGGGTCAGACCTCCCGAATAAAAACTTTTTCGTAAAATCTACAGTTTTCAATTTAGAAGCACCAAATTTGGTATACTATCTCATGGTACTCTAATTTAGACGCTAGACGGTTTCTGGAAGGGGTTGGAGCCCGCAGGGTCGGAGCTCCCCCTCATAAAACATTTCGTAAAATCTACAGTTTTCATCTTAGAACCACCAAATTTGGTATACTATCTTATGGCACTCTAACTTAGACGGCAGACCGTTTTTGGAACGGGTCAAGGCCCGGGGGTCAGAGCCCCCACATACAAAATTTTCTTAAAAACTACAGTTTTCAATTTAGAACCACCAAATTTGCTATACTATCTCATGGTACTCTAACTTAGACGCTAGACGGTTTTTGGAAGGGGTTGGAGCCCGCGGGGTCGGAGCTCCCCCCTCATAAAAATTTTCGTAAAATCTACAGTTTTCATCTTAGAACCACCAAATTTGGTATACTATCTTATGGTACTCTAACTTAGACGGCAGACCGTTTTTGGAACGGGTCAAGGCCCGGGGGTCAGAGCCCCCACATACAAAATTTTCCTAAAAACTACAGTTTTCAATTCAGAACCACCTAATCTGGTATACTATCTCATGGTACTCTAACTTAGACGCTAGACGATTTTTTGAAGGGGTTGCAGCCCTGGGGGTAAGGGCCCCCTCATATAAAAATTCGCAAAATGTACAGTTTTCAATTTAGAACCACCAAATTTGGTATACTATCTCATGGTTATCTAACTTAGACGGTAGACGGTTTTTGGAAGGGGTCGGGGCCCGGGTCAAGGTAGCCCCATGCAAAATTTTCGTAAAAAGTTCCGTTTTTTACTCTTAAGAATACCCTATTTACGTTCTAATGCGCTCTTTGGCCCTTTGAGGGCCTTGCACCATAAACCATCAACCAACCAACCAACTAACCAACCAACCAACAACCAACCCACGGTCTAAGTTAGGGACTGTAGATAACAATAAAGTGCAAAAATATGCGTTTAATGGTGTATTAAAAACACAAATCTATATAGTTTACCTTTCACTACCAGCGAACGGCTTATCAGAAAGAAATATAATGTAATGTAAACAGAGAGTTCCAGATATTCAAAATTCAAAACGGTAAGAAAAAGTTGATCAATGCCAATGTGAAGTCGTATGCATGCGACATCACATAGGTACATTGCATTTCTGTGTCGCGGGATTCACAGAAGCCCACGCCAGATGTACGGCAGTTCTATAGATGTCTCCTAGAAGGTAAGTATTCCCATTCCTTTTTCTTTCTTTTTTGTTTCGCAAAATTAAATTAACTAAATCAAAAAATTTAAAATAAGTTTACTGGACAAATTGCAGGAATATCTTTTTCATTCATTAACTTTCACCCGCTGAACTTGGTGATTCCACAAATAGTAATATGTACCTGGCAAATAACTGGTATCCCTGCTAGTACAAATTATATTAATGATTTATTTGCGTCCAGTTCAATCTAGTATGCCCATAGGAGCGTTTGGGGCCGTATGAAAAATACATTTCAACGTGTGCCGCTACGGCGGCGGAGTGATCTAGGCGCTGGCTTCTGACCACTTGTCGAGAAGGATCCTGGTTCAAATCCCGGTGAATCATGGACGTTGTGCTTGACTTCTGGCACTGGCTGTCCCCCTTCCCAGGAACCAGTGGCCCAAAATTGGGAATGTCCGACTGCTTATAGCCCACTGAATTGATCACGGTGGTCGTTAACCCCCCCCCCCAAAAAAAAAAAGATTGCGACGTGTCCATTGCTATTTGTTGTGGACCGTACAAAAAGTATGTTTTTGATATCAAGGTGTCCACTTCCATGTAGGCTGGCCATAAAATGTTAGGGGACCGTACAAAATTGCACTTTTGTTTTCACCTTGTCAGCGCTTCGGTATATGGTTGAAGTATACGTATATATAGTTGGGCCATTTCAGCACGTAGTTTGGTTTATATAGAAAATCAAGATAATGTTACGATTTTACTCAGCTACAACACATTAATCCCAAAGGCTATTTGTTGAAATCTTTAATCCGCCGTGCTCATATTCACAACGTTAACATAACATGTCAAGTTATTAATGTTGCAGTTTTACCCTCTCACAAAACTTTAGTTACAAGACCTTAGGCGTAAACTTTTTTTAGGAATTTTTAGTCCGACGTATTCATAAGGTTTCAATAACATGCCAAGGTTATGGTACTGCGTTTTGACTGAGGCACACAAATTTAAAAACAGGCCTTAAGCCTTTTTATCAGTTTTCAATCAACCGTGCTCATATACATAAAATTTTCAGAGAAAGTAAAGTTTACTGTGTTGCGCATTTACTCGAGTACAAAACTATAAACAGAAATTAACTTTCACCCGCTGAACTTGGTGATTCCCCAATTCATCCATTAACAAGTCTTTTAAGTGATTGTATGCTATGGTCATATTGATAATATTTGATGACAAGTCAGGTTAATGATGTTGCACTTATTAAAGACTTAAAAAGGTGTAGAGGCTAGAAATTATTATTTGAAGTCAAAGTAAAAGCTCATTTTTAACTTGACTCGTCATGAAATCCTTGTGAATATGGCATTTATTTTATTTTGTACATTTTACAAAGCGTATGCATTTTTTTGGCATTTGTTTTATTTTGTGTTGTACTTGTTACATAGCGTTTCGCATTTTTGTAATGCTTGTGACTTGTGATTGCATTTTGAATTTTTATTTGCTTCACATTTTGGATTGCATTTTAAATTTTTATATGTTTCACATTTTGGATTACTTTTTGACATTTTATGTTTTTGACATGCTATTTTGAAAATTTTGACTTTTTTAATTTTGCGTTGTGTTTTACATTCTTGCATCTTCGGCGGAATTACATTCTTGAAAAATTCAAATACAAGTTAGTAAAAGGTATAATTCAATTAGTGAGAAATACCAGCACATTTTAGTAAAGGGTAGAATTATATGAAATTCCTCTTAAAATGTCCAGCATGTTAACATTGTCTCTGTGCAGCAAAGAAGTTCGAATTCCTTTTTATCTTGCCAGCGTTTCTCTTCTGGGTGGATTTGTTGGAAACTGTGCTATCACTCTTTCGATTTTAGCCATAGTTGTTCTCTGCTCTTTCGCAATTTCACTGATTATTTCGTACAGTCACAGTTTTTTCTCTCCCAGAATTGTATTCCAGCGTCTGTCTAATCTTTCAAGTTCGTTTTGTGTTCTGGGAAAGCCAAATAAATTGTTTTCACTAACTGACCAAATTGTTGGCGGGAACAGCGGAGGGCTTCTGCTTGGATTGTTTCTTCTGCTTCCACGAAATTTTCCAAGAACATAATTTTCCTCAAACCACTGAACTACAGAATCTGCATATTCTAGTAAAATTGATTTCACTTCTTCAAAAGCAGCTGGAATTTCATCAGATGAAAAAAATGCGAGTGCTTGCAAATGCCTGACTTTGAGAGCAAACTCACTGTTTTCCTTATATTCCAAAGCTATGCCAGAGGATGGATATTCCTCAGCACATTTTTTTCCGAGATGAAACCAACAACATTTGTGTGTGCTGCTTCCAAATTCCTTTTTAGCAGCATTATAACGGTAGCTATTTCAAAATCTATTATTATGCGTATATTGTGGTGCAAGCTGAATATCATAGTCTGATGCATAGTCTTGTAAATCCTACAAAAATACTTTATAATAGTATTATATTATTTATACTTGCTGGAAAGTAACCCATAAACTAGTGGGACAAGTCTGTGCATCTCTGGATTCGTTTCAACCATAGCATGAATGGAACATAATTGCCTAAAAAGGGTTGGACAAGTTTCAAATGTCCCATCCATAATCCAGAGGGGTGCTTCTTTAAGCTTTCGTAAATTATTCTCTGTTAAAAATAAAATAATTCTTTGATGTCCAAATGCGCTATCTCTGCCAAGAAATTTTGCACCATCTTCTTCTGTAAATTTATTGGGGCATCGATCCGTTCTGAAGTCGTAGGCTCCGCAGGCATGTCTTGGCATGTCTTCTCTTTTTTACAACTTGCCTTAATGCATCCATATTAGGCATGTAAGCTGCATTTACTGTAGCCATTGACGTTGTCACGGTTTGAATAATTTGTGCAGGGGCTTCGTCCGTATTTCTCGCTCGTTCTTTTATTTGCGCTCTTGCAACAGCAACATCACTTTTCTCCGGTCTTGGAGCATGATTATGTGGTTTCTCATTGCGCATCCTGTGTTCATCTCCAATAAGAATAGTACTAGCAAAGCCAGTACAATTTCCATAATTTCTTTCATTACAGTGACAATACCGTAAATCACCTCGCACTCTGTTATGGCAAAATAAATACCCTTTCCATTTCAGCAAATCATTTTCTTTTTGTGAGTTAACTATTTATGTTGCATTCTTCATCTGCATAGTGCCTTCGGAAAACACTGCACTTTCTCTTTCCAAAATATTTAGAATGATATATTTCCACTATTATCACTTGACAACGCACAACAAAGGTTTCAACAAGCACGTTCTCTGTTCTCCAGGTCAACTACGAACTAATGAGCAACCATTCAATAAAACACTCAGAATACAGACAATCACGTGAAGCTTGTTCCTCCAGTTAGGGTTTAAGCGAAGTTCAAGATTTTCGTACCTGCGGTCACAAGAAGTGGTTAATTTTAAGGAGCGGCATCTTATCTTTTGTTTTTCCGAAACGCAGAGGTACATGTATTTTACAGCTGGGACGCTCCAGGCGGGGGATCAACAGATGCGAAGAACCCGGGTGCCAGGTTCCGGAGGCGGCAGCAGGCGTAGACTGGGCAGCTGTATTCTGGGCCGGTAGGCGTCATGCTAATTCTCAAAAATAAATTCAAATTTTTTGTGTTGCACCATGCGTATGAAAGAAAATTGTTATACTGAAAAGACAATTTGTTTACCCCGTAACATATTAAACGAAACCTACGTCCCTACGTGCCAAATGATCTGTAAGCCAAACACAGTTTTTCATGTAACACCTTCCCCCGACTTTCTAAGTTCAGATCTGTCTCGTTCGACTTATTTCCTGTAATGCCCCTCTCTTTCGCTAATTGCAGTTAATTGCCGTGAAATTGGTGTTTTACGTTGGGGTGTATTGCCGTGTGTCCTGAAGACTACACTGAGAGCGGTGAACCCCAGGGGAAAAGTATTCCATCAAAAGCAACAGAAATCCAATGCGAGAGCAAAACTTTGTTCGTTGGCATTACATCCAAGCAATTTAGGCGAAGTATGAAGTGTGATTTTCTACTACGACACCAGAAGATTGTCGCGAATGCTCAGGCAATTACGATACAGATGTGTCCTTAAGACTTCTTATTCAAGACGTCCAAAGGCCGGCACTAGGGGATGGGGAGGGATACAGTGCGGATGCTCTTTTTTGTTGCAGTTAGAAATTCTTAAGCTCATTCTTCCTTAAAACTTTGCCTGGTTACCAGTAAGTACTGTCTCATGCCTCAACCATTGCACAGATTTGTTGTTTTTGTTTTCATTCTTTGAGTTAACAGCGGGAAAATATCTGAACTGCGTTGTTTCAGTTGGAAATATTTTTTTACTTCAGCAGCAGGGCTTCACGTATAATTGCAAAATACTTCGATAGAATAAACATACCTTACATAAAGAGTTTGCATGAGAAAATAGATTAATAATAAGGAAAATATTCTAAAACCAAAAAAAAAAATTGCGGAACAGAAAAAGCTAGGTAGAGGAAACAGAAGGCTCTAAGAAAACGTTCATATTTAAAGAAACCTGTAGTCGCTTAATGAGTAAGTGGTATAACTCAATACAAAATCATGTGCTGTATTTGAAAAAAAAATTAGAAGCAAGTAGGCATCGTGACTGTCCACAGTTTCCCCTTTTCATCCTGTCGACATTACAACCACCACAGAAAAGAAAAGAACAAAAACATAACAAAAACACCTATACAAAGTAAAATGCCCAAAACATAAAAAGAAGTAACCACACAAAATGAAATGCCCAAAACATTAAAAAAACTGCAACCACACGAACTAAATACCCAAAACATGGTAAGAAATTCTGTTTAAAGCACAATGAAGGTATACGATAGGAGAAATATATGTTTTTAAAACTTAATACAAGGGTCAAAACTGAAATAAAAAGAAAGAAAAAAGAAATATTCCAAATTTCATTGTTACTTTAGATATTTTGACCTGTTGACATTTCGTAAATTGTACTTGCACTCGGTCAAAAAATAATACTTACAAGGACTCTTTAGTAACTTTTAATCGCTGTGGTCGTATTTATAAGGTTTGCATAACAAATCAAGTTAATAATGTTGCGCTTTCACTTACCGTCTCCCGCTAAGTTAGAGTTTGATGACAAAAAATTTGGTGGTTCTGAATTGAAAAATAAAGATTTTAAGAAAATTTTGTATGTGGGGGAGGTCTTACCCCCGGGCCTTGATCCGTTCCAAAAACCTTCTACCGTCTAAGTTAGAGTACCATGAGATAATATACAAAATTTGGTGGTTCTAAATTGAAAACTATAGATTTTACGAAAAAGTTTTATTCGGTGGGGGGTCTGACCCCCGGGCTCCAACCCCTTCCAAAAACCGTCTAGCGTCTAAGTTAGAGTACCATGAGATAGTATACCAGATTAGGTGGTTCTGAATTGAAAACTGTAGTTTTTAAGAAAATTTTGTATGTGGGGGACTCTGACCCCCGGGCCTTGGCCCGTTCCAAAAACGGTCCGCCGTCTAAGTTAGAGTACCATAAGATAGTATACCAAATTTGGTGGTTCTAAGATGAAAACTGTAGATTTTACGAAATTTTTATGAGGTGGGGCTGACCCCCCGGGCTGCAACCCCTTCAAAAAACCGTCTAGCGTCTAAGTTAGAGTACCATGAGATAGTATACCAAATTTGGTGGTTCTAAATTGAAAACTGTAGTATTTACGAAAAAGTTTTTATTCGGGGGTCTGACCCCCGGGCTCCAACCCCTTTCAAAAACCGTCTAGCGTCTAAGTTAGAGTACCATGAGATAGTATACCAGATTAGGTGGTTCTGAATTGAAAATTGTAGTTTTTAAGAAAATTTTGTAAGTGGGGGCTCTGACCTCCCGGGCCTTGACCCGTTCCAAAAACGGTCTGCCGACTAAGTTAGAGTACCATAAGACAGTATACCAAATTTGGTGGTTCTAAGATAAAAACTGTAGATTTTACGAAATTTTTTATGAGGCGGGGCCTGACCCCGCGGGCTCCAACCCCTTCCAAAAACCGTCTAGCTTCTAAGTTAGAGTACCATGAGATAGTATACCAAATTTGGTGGTTCTAAATTGAAAACCATTTTCGTTTGTATCGCTCGTGCTTTATTGTCTGCCTCTCCTTCGCCCTACGTGGCGAAATAATTTTTTTTATGATTTTAACAATATTTTGTTTTACGTTTCACTGGAACTTTCGAGCTGATGTATATACCACTGTATTTATTGGCAGAATTCCATTGTCATGTACATAGAAATGTTATTTTACTGGAGAATAAAGGCAATTTTGAAATGTAGATTTTACGAAAAAGTTTTTATTCGGGGGCTCTGACCCCCGGGCTCCAAACCCTTCCCAAAACCGTCTAGCGTCTAAGTTAGAGTACCATGAGATAGTATACGAGATTAGGTGGTTCTGAATTGAAAACTGTAGTTTTTAAGAAAATTTTGTATGTGGGGGCTCTGACCCCCGGGGCTTGACCCGTTCCAAAAACGGTCTGCCGTCTAAGTTAGAGTACCATAAGATAGTATACCAAATTTGGTGGTTCTAATATGAAAACTGTAGATTTTACGAAATTTTTATGAGGGGGGGGGGGCTGACCCCCGGGCAGCAACTCCTTCAAAAAACCTTCTAGCGTCTAAGATAGAGTACCATGAGATAGTATACCAAATTTGGTGGTTCTAAATTGAAAACTGTAGTATTTACGAAAAAGGTTTTTATTCGGGGGGGGGGGTCTGACCCCCGGGCTCCAACCCCTTCCAAAAACCGTCTAGCGTCTAAGTTAGAGTACCATGAGATAGTATACCAGATTAGGTGGTTCTGAATTGAAAACTGTAGTTTTTAAGAAAATTTTGTATGTGGGGGGCTCTGACCCCCGGGCCTTGGCCCGTTCCAAAAACGGTCTGCCGATAAGTTAGAGCACCATAAGATAGTATACCAAATTTGGTGGTTCTAAGATAAAAACTGTAGATTTTACGAAATCTTTATGAGGGGGGGGGGCCCGACCCCGCGGGCTCCAACCCCTTCCAAAAACCGTCTAGCGTCTAAGTTAGAGTACCATGAGATAGTATACCAAATTTGGTGGTTCTAAATTGAAAACTGTAGATTTTACGAAAAAGTTTTTATTCGGGGGAGTCTGACCCCCGGGCTCCAACCCCATCCAAAAACAGTCTAGCGTCTAAGTTAGAGTACCATGAGATAATATATCAAATTAGGTGGTTCTGAATTGAAAACTGTAGTTTTTAAGAAAATTTTGTATGTGGGGGCTCTGACCCCCCCCCCGGGCCTTGACCCGTTTCTAAAACGGTCTGCCGACTAAGTTAGAGTACCATAAGATAGTATACCAAATTTGGTGGTTCTGAGATGAAAACTGTAGATTTTACGAAATTTTTTATGAGGGGGGCTTCGAACCCGCGGGCACCAACCCCTACCAAAACCCGTCTAGCGTTTAAGTTACAGTTTCATGATACCAAATTTGATGGTTCTGAAATGAAAACGAGATTTTACGAAAATTTTGTATGTAGGGGGGGGGGCTTTGACTCCCCAGGCCTTGACCCGTTCCAAAAACTGACAACCGTCTAAGTTAGAGTACTATGAGATAGGATGCCTGATTTGGTGGTTCTGAATTGAAAACTGTAGATCTTACGAATATTTTGTGTATGGGGGGCTCTGACCAACCGGGCCCCTGACCCGTTCCAAAAACCGTCTAAGTTAGAGTACCATGAGATAATATACCAAATTTGGTAGTTCTAAATTGAAAACTATATTTTACGGCAGTTCTGTAGGGTGGACCCTAACCCCCCCCCCCCCCTCTCCAACCGCTTCCCAAAACCGTCTACAGTCTAAGTTAGAATACCACGAGATAGTATACCAGATTTGGTGGTTCTGAATTGAAAACTGTAGATTTTACGAAAATTTTGTATATGGGGGGCTCTGACCAACCGGGCCCTGCCCCGTTCCAACAACCGTTTACCGTCTAATATTTTTAGTGCCAAAGAAAAACGTAATATTCCTTTCCTGTCTGCGTGTCCAAACTTTATAAATTTGATCAGGGAGCAAGACATTCGAAATCGTACGTTTTCCTGCATTCGTTTTGTATGTAACCAAAATCTGTAAACGCGACGAATTGACGTAGTCGACGAATTTGTCCGCGACGAATCGTCGTGGTCGACGAATTGACGCGCGACGAATTGACGTGACACCGTATGGTGTTTGACATTTTCTCGCGATATGTGGTTAATAATTAATACAATTATCAACAATAAATTAAATAAATGAAAACCCAGGAAAGTATAATCTTTAGAAGTATTATCTTTTTTTTTGTTGCACTTTCCATGTTTTTTTAAGTAACCGCGCTGATTTCTCATATTTGTTATGAAATTTTTGAAATAGTCCCTCTGGATATTTTATAAAATCGCAAACTCAATTTTGTTTTTAAAACTTTTAATATTCAGAAGAAAAATGTTTTCGCTTCTTCGTTCATTTGCATTTTAAAATGTATGTTGAATGTCGTAGTTCATCTTTTTGCCCTTTTTCACATTTTCCTCCTGACAATGGAAGATACTTTGATGTCTTCACATCTGCCACCCCAAAAATTTGATGAACTCGGCTCCCCTGGCTCACACAAAAAACCTCTCTACAAGAATAATCATACATCTGTCCGTTGTGCCATTCTGTGTCGGGATAGACGGATAGATCTGTGATATAACTGACAGATCAACAAACTATGTGAGTCATTCACTCAATATTTAAATTAGAGATTTCCGGAGAAACACTTGTAAGACATCACTTACCAGTAGATAGCGACTCAAAAGCACGCCACACTCAGACATTTATACAAAACCTGCTGAGCTTCTGCTGCAGAAAGACTGAAATGGGGACAAGAATGGAAATTGAAGTTCATTAGATTGTAAAGTTTATTCCTGTAACAAAGCGGGTATACCGCACTTTCCACGAAAACTTGATGTTACTGCTACTTCTGTATATCCACGCGGCAACGCACAATAATTGCGTGTTTTTTCCCTTATTGCTTGTTTCGAAACCTTTTTATTCGTTCTAAATAACAGCTATGTTACATAACAGCGTTCGTATAATACTTTTTAAATCGCCATGGTTCGGTCAGTGAAGCATAGTTTCAAAGAAGAAGAGCGCAAATTCCTTCAGTTCGTTGCAATATGACTGAATTTAAATAGGTTTCCTTTACAAACAAAAAACGTTTGGCTCAGGATTATATAAATAGCCTTCCCGTTTCAACAATAGCAGACATAAGAGCAGTACGAATTCTGAATAAATTGCCAGACACAAAGGTCCTAATCGGATATTTTCTGAGAAAGCAAATTGTGTAGAACTCTATTATTCTTTTCGGTCAGAATACGTTTTCAGCAGCATACGCTATAATATCGATACTAGAAGCGCATAAAGAAAAGCGTCGTGCTTTCATTAAACACATCTTTCAGATTTTTCGTAACGATCTCAATGTTTTCCAATCAAGAAATGAAAATTCGTGAACACACGTGAGTGTGGTATGAAAATACACATCGGAGCGATAGGAAAAGGAAGAAATACAATTTCCCTCAAAAAAAAAAAATTGAAATTTAAACTTCGGCAGTTTTTACGTTTAACATGCTGTTTTTTACACTAGCATTTCCAGCGATGATTGAAATCCATGTAATTAGATAACACATTGGTCCGCGCTGAATACAAACGATTGGAAGTGTGCCCGGAATAACAAATGAACTTGATTTATTCTGCAATATAGTCAGGTTCTGATTCATGAGGACACACAACGTTTTCTTTGAAATACATATTTTTGGAGTAGAGACTCATTTAACTTTGCCGGAGTTACCTTTAAGGTCCAGCCAAATTAGTAAAATCTTTCAGATCTCTTCGGAATACATATTTCATAGTAGGGACTCATTCAACTTTACCGAAGATACTTTAAGGTCTAGCAAAATTTGCAAAATTTTTGAGTACGACCCAGATCTCATGTGTTGTCATTTCACACCTCGACCGATAGATGGCAGCACGTCAGCACACATTCCTGCGTTGCGCAAGGTTCAAGTATATTTTATGACACTCGTTTTCGTATAAAACTAATCTTATGATCATGTACTTCTGTTTAAATGTTGAATACAATGAGAGTTGTTCAACTTTTAACGTAGTTAAATTACGATTATTTTTCAACTACGAACAAAATGTTACCCTTTACGTGCTATGTTAAACATCAAATAACCGCAAGAAACTACACCTCACCAAATGTATTGGAAGACTATTAGAGTGGATGGCAGGTGTACAGACATAAAAAAAAAGAGCCACCCCCTTAACTTTCAAACCGTTTGTCGCATGCAAACAAGTAAGGTACCGTTGGAAAGGACTTAAAGGGAACTATTATGTGAAGTGAAGAAACATGCTAATTAACATGCTAATTAGCTGGCTATCTCCGAATTTTTCCATATAAGAGGTATGTTATTTTATGTGCATTCTATTCACAACATGATGAAACCCTCAAATTCCAAATTTCATACGAATCGACCAATAAATATGTGTACAGTGAGCTACGGGAAAAAGATGCCGCTAATGTTAAATTGCAAAAAGTATTTTTGACTTGTACAATTTAATCGAGAACAGATACCGTGATTCGGTGTTGCAACAGTAAAACACAAAGAGGCCCAGATAATATGAGCCTCTATACAAGATCAGAACGGGTATATTTAGGGAATTATAAATTATGAAATATGATCGTGAAAAAATGAATTATGTCCATATCTGGTTAGCAGTCCATTGAATGCGAAATATCATTAAATGCTTAAATTGAAATTTTCAGCGCGGTAGCATAAAACCTTGCTGAGATATAAGCGAAAACTCAAGCATACATCGATTAAGGGGCCGTGCATAAAAAACATATTTTCCTCTACTTACTGTAGAACGGTTTACGCCGCAGTACTAAGAAACACTTAGGAGAAAGTGTTTCTACGTGAAGTTGGTTGAATGAAGCCGTAATGATGTTATACCCTTAAATTCAGAATAGCAAATTTTAATGATGAACATCATAAGTTAATAATTTTGCACATAAATAACTTAACTTACGACATAGTTCGTGCAACTACATATTTAAATTTTTCCTATTGCTCACATAGCTGACTCTTGCATATTGTTTAAATCCAAAAACGCAAAAAAAAAAAACAGTACGTTTCCCCAAACGAAAGCTTCGTATGTCTTCTGTGTACTTTTTACATAAATACCTTTACAGCTTCGTTATATTATGAAACTGTGGTCATGAAAATGAAAATACCAAATTGTTCCCTGCGCAAGTGAACCCGTGTGCCTGGTTTTTTTCGTATTGCAGATTTTATGTTGTCTCCATTCCGTCTCGAATTACGGTATAATACGAATATAATTGCATATCGTTTCGATTCATTGATATATTCCACTGTAGTTATACTGCTTAAACTGTCTGTAATATATTAGTTGCAATACAGAAGCCGAATGAATCTACGTGTGTAACCTGGATCTTCACAAAAATTTCCTCTTCGGCATTCGTCGTTTTCAACTAACGGTTAAGAAAATAACCGTAACCAGTAGGATTTGGAGTTTTAAGCTTACTTAGTGTAGTTTAATACGGTTCTAATTGCATTTTTCTTTTCTTTTTCATTTCTTCTACAAATATAAATAAAATAATAACTGGTTATACTCCGCGATAAGAAAAAATAGCTATGTTCTGAGAATTTCGTAGTTTAAGAAAAAAGATCAAGGTGGAAAACATAAATGGATTTAATTTTTTTTTTATTTTATTAGTGGCAAATGTTTTATTTTTATTTTATGATGTTCCGTAATGATTAATTAATTCACTGTGTTCTTTATAATATTTTGCAGTAAAATGTTGAAATTTTAAATTATAGGCTAATTCGAATTTATAATTACATTTTTATTTTTTCCAATACAATACCAACAAGAAGTCGAACTGATATTTATATATGTTTTAGTTTGACACTTTATAATTTTCAGTTTTATTTAACTTTCACATTCCCAAATACATTTTTCTTACAATGACTAATATTTACCCTTGCTTCAAAGTTGCAGCACACACTATCTAGGGCATTTAAGTTAAACAATTTTTTTTTCTGAACATGTTAGATGCAAAAAGTGGTTATCTTTAGTTAAGAAATCATTTTGCCCCCTCTGTTCAATACTTCGAAGTGTTCTAATTTTTGCCCCAACCGTGTGCCATAATAAGTAGCATCACCCTAGGGAATTGAAATTTCAAAGTAATAAAACTTAGTTTTAACACCCTGTTAGTGGGAAAAAAATACATTAATCCAATTGCTATAAATAAACAAAGACATCGGTCTTTCCACGTTTTAGCTACACCCAGCAACCGAAAAATTGTTATTTGGCCACTGCTCGGGAAACGAATCCCAAATCTCTTGATATCCAGCCGAGAGATTTGGGATTCGTTTCCCAAGCAGTGACCAAATAACAATTTTTCGGTTGCTGTGTGTTGAAAAAACGTAGAAAGAGCGATGTATTTGCTTATTTGGAGGATTTTCACCAATTGCTATAGATTTTTTATGCATGGCTTTCGAAAATTGTAACATTTACAGTTAGAAAACTATTGCGTGGCAAAAGCTTCTTTTTACTGTTAAAAAAGGATTTTGATTTGATTAAGAGAACTGTAAGGTCAGTTCCATATACTAGAAACAATTCAGGGTTTTCACATTTTTTATTCCGTTTTGAAGGAATAAAAAAAATGTGCTCCAAAATAATGTATAAAAACCAGAGTTTTCAGAATATCTTAAGGTATGAATCAGTTTGAAATTTTGGAATTCTAGTGTATAGAAAAATGTACAGCCGTAGAATTAGCAAAACCACAATTAACTTTATTAACAGTACATTACAACCTAGTTTACAGATTGGTAATTATTATATACTACGCGATTTAATGCCGATTCAAACATCTTCAGATAAAACACTTTATTGCGGCACAGTACTAAGGTCGTTCTATCAACTAGACTATATTTCACACTAAATACAAAACTGCAAAGGAACTGTATTATAAAGAGCTAATAAAACATACATACCCTTGAAGCTCCTGTAGGATGGAAATCTCGAGGAATTTCACGAATCCGTTTGGAGCGTAGTTCTTCATTCCCGGGAAATTTAAACACTGACGCTTTAGGACCTGTGTCGTAATTGCTACGGCAATTTAGTACACAGCAATGTGAAGGCATATTACAACTAAAAAGGATATTTTAACACCGTGAATTATATAAATACCAAGGAGTTGAATGATATGAATCCGTCAGCTGCAATAATAATGAACAACCTCAGGGAGGAACGCTGCAATAATCTCACAAGATCACAGACGCTAACTATGGTTACGGCCGTTCGTCAAATTTAACAGGTCTTCCTGCAGTGACGTCAGACGTCGGAGAGCAGGAGGTGTTTGAGCCCTGTTCCAGGGAGCGTTGGCTGTGAGCGACAAAATGGGAAAAAGTTCATACTTTCGAACAAAGAAAATGGTATTGTTTTAAATTGACACGTGGAATTATTATATGACAGGTGCAATTTTAAATTAAAAGACATAGCTGTTCCCATTAATTCGTATGTTAAGCACCATAACTATGAAAGGAAAGTGCGTTTTTGAGGAAATTAACAAATAATTTGGAACAGATGGAAGAAATCTCGATCCTGTGTCTTGACCTTTCACCCGCTTTCGTAACACTTTGCTAAAGCCATTTCCAAAAAGAATAATGGCTGTATAAGAAATCTCGATCCTGTGTCTTGACCTTTCACCCGATTTCGATGATATTAAAGAGATTTGGTTTAGTATACCTCCGTAACAACATACCAAAGTTTTATTTTAATAGAAGCATTTTTAGTCAAGGATAATGGCTGTGGAATATATCTCGCTCCTGGGGCCTGACCTTTAACCCAATTTCGATGATATTAAAGATAATTGGTTCAGTTTACCTCCGGAACAACATACTAAAGTTTTGTTGCAATAGAAGCATTTTTAGCCAAGTTATGAAGATAATGCCTGTGGAATAAATCTGGCTCCTGTGTCCTGCCCTTTAACCCCATTTCGATAACATACAACAGAACAGGTTCAGTATATTAACGAAACAATATGATAAAGTTTTGTCGGAATCAAAGCATTTTTACCTAAGTTATGACGCATAAGAGCAATGGAATGGATCCCGCTACTATGTTTTGACCTTTGACCCCATTTCGACCGTTTTCTACAGAGTTCGTCCTCAGGTTGTACCCTACGACATACTAAAATTTCATTGAAATAGAATCATTTTTACTCGAGTAATCGTGCGGTCAGGCAGACGGACGGACAAAGCTGGAGCATATACGCTTCTTAAACTTACGGATGTAAATCGTAAAAAATCGGATTTTGTATTTCTGCTCAATTTTCTATTATGGGAACAACGCTTTGGTGATACGCAAATGCTCAGTGCCTCGAGAAAATGTAAGGATCGGAAACCAGAAAATTTTAAAACAAATTTAACTTACACAGATTCAGGTTTTCCGTTATTAGAAAAATGCATACTGTTTATTCTAATATTAATTCAAGTCATTAATACGAATAAATGAAGCTGTTATAAAAGAAATGGCAAAGGTAAATGAACTCCGTCCTTGGGTGGCCCAAGTTACTGTACAAATCACTGTCAGGGCCTTTGCTCTGTACTCTGCATTCAATTTGTCTGAGTTTCGAGTAACACGCCATCTTTCCAGCATTTTCACTGACCTTGCTGGGAAAAAAACATTCCAGGTGTTTTCCTAGATTTAGATATATGGATGCCCCCTCTAACTTTATTTGCAAGTATCTTCACTATTAATCATCCGATTTGGATGATTTTTAGAATTTAAGGGTTTTTCCGTGCGCTAAATGGAATGTGCATAAAATAACATACCCCTTATATGGAAATATGTGGAGATAGCGAGCTAATTAACATGTTAATTAGCTTAATTAGTATTTTTCATCGCATCATGAGATAGTTCCCTTCGAGTGCTTTCCAACAGTACCTTACTTGTCTATCGGCGGCGAGTGGTTCCAAAGTTAAAAAGGGGGGGGGGCTCGTTTTTTTTATGTCTGTACATTGAAGTATTTTTTATTTTAAGTACTGCAGGTGTATTTCTTGTAAATAATCTTGCGTCTAACATTGAACTTGACGCCCCGGTGACGCATTGGTCTAAGCGATGGCTTCTAATCATTCGTCCGAAAGGTGTCCGGGTTCGAATTACGATGAGGCATGGATCTCTCCCTTCCCTGAAACCAGTGACCCTAAATTAGGGAAGGGCGACTGCTTATAGCCCATTGAGTTGCTCACGGTGGTCGTTAAACTTCAAATCAAATAAAAAAAGCGTGTAGGAGGGGCAAGTATGTATGTAATATAGGAAAATGTTGGCCAGCCAAATCTTTTAGGCGTCACAGCTGCGGTGAATATTTAACCATCGTTGCGCACAGCGCTCTGTTAACATGTACACTTATGTATAGTGCACACGAAGCGAATATTTTTCATGGCTAAGATGTTCGCGGGGCGGCAGGCTGGAGTGTGAGGATTACACATAGCACAGTCATTCACTTCTATAAAGATCAGAATATACAAGGTGCTTCTTAAATGCTAAACCCAAGCTTTGGCTTTAACAGTTTCTTGGACAAAGAATGAACAAGTATTAAGCATATTGTGCTTCAATGCAAACCTTTTGGATCATAAATGTACACTGAAGTGCCAGAAAAACTGGTACACCAGTCTAATACTTGGTAGGACCCTCAGAGGAGCGCAGGACTGTAGCAATACAACGGGGCATGGACTCCACTAGTTTCTGGAAATATTCTGTAAGCAGTACTTCTTGCAGAGCGTTCCAAAATTCGGGTGTATTCCGAGGTCTCGGATTCCTGTGTTCGATAGCGCGTTGCGTGACATCCCAAATGTGTTCTATCACGTTCAGATCTGGGGACTTGGGTAGGAATTGCAACACCTCAAACTCAGATGAATGCTCCTCTAACCATAATGTGGCGTCCCGACACTTGTGTGGAGGTGCTTTGTCCTATTGGAACAGGCCCGACCCATCAGCATGAATGCAGGACATGAACGGGTGTACCTCGTCAGAAAGGATGCGCACATATCGTTGTCCAGTCACAGACGTTTGGAGATGTACCAAAGGTCCCAGTGAAGTCCAGCTAAACACACTCCATACCATTACGGAACCCCCACCAGCCGGTACAGTTCCCTTTTGACAGGCGGGATCCATGGCTTTATGGGGTTTGCGCCACACACGAATCCTTCCATCTGACCGATACAGTTGGAAACGTGACTCCTCAGAGCAGGCTACTTGTTTTCAGTCATAAAGTGTCCAATGGCGGTGTTGCCGTGCCCAAGTGAGGCGCATACTTCTGTGTCGTGCATCCATCATGGGGATTCGAGTTGGGCATCGGCTCTCAAAGCCCATACCCTGCAGTGCTCGTTGCACAGTCCGGACGCTAATGCTTGTTGAGGCTCAAGCATAGAATTCCGATGATACCTGCGGGAGTGTTGCAAGCCTATCGCGTGAAACGATTCTTGACAGCCGACGATGGTCACGTTCACCCAATGTCTTTTTACGGCCACACTGGTACCGTAGGTTGGAGGTTTTGCATGAAGTCTTGTAGTCATGGCACACCGTTGCAATGGTCGTACGTGAAAATCCGAACTTCGTTTCTACCTCCGAAATACTATGACGTCGCGTTAGAAATCGCTTAAATCGTTATTACTTGTCATTCTCATGCCGAAAACAGCTCTGACATCTGGCAACGATATCTTTCGCTTTATATACGCACTGGCGGACGTAACCGAGTACGCGCATAGGTGACGTTGCTATGTATTTTGCATAAACTTGTCTGTACCAGTTTTTCTGGCACTTCAATGTATATCCTATGGAATATCTGGAAGAGATCGTCATGCTTTTTGTTGATCTGACAGAAAAGTAGTTGGAGAGTAGCTAATGTTTTGTAGAATTTGGAATTTTCATCATCACACTTCGTTACTTTATTGGTCCGCGTCGCCCTATCGCTACCCAATCAGGCAACGAATAGCAACATCTCAAGTCAGACCTGAGTCATCAATCAGTAACAGCATACGCTTTTACATCACCTACCTAAGTTTAAAACTATTACAACCGCGCAAAAACAAGTTCTGGAACAATAGAAACCCAGATGCCTTTCCGAGAAACTCAAACAACCCAAGAGAACGTGCTCTGAACATCACCCCGGTTTTTAAAGTAATAGATTTCATTTTAAGATGAAAGTTTGAAGTTAAAGAATTTTGGTTGTTCGTTTAGCTACGTTCCCAATGTTCTTGCTTTTTGCACATTTAGCATACGATCTTTAAAGTAAATTATTCGAAGAGATAACAATAAAAACAAAAAAGAATCCTGAAAATGTTTTGACATACAGATCTATCCAATTTCTAGTTCTGTGTTGCTTTCTGGTACTTTAAACAGTGCTATAGATGAGACAAAGTATTGCATCAAATACTTATAGCAGCAACTTGTTCTAGTCGAAAGCAGTAAGAGACTGTTACAGCAACATTCGCTTTTACAGGAGATGTCAATATATATATGTCTATGCTTTTCGTCTGGTCATTCATGAAGCAGCATTGTCGCAATATCCGCTATCGTTAAAGTGAGGAGTCAATTTCAAAAGCCTTACCGCAAAATCTTGCTCCGTTTCTAAAGGAACCTGAAAACAGGAAATGGGACAGATGAGAATGTAATAAAATAAGGTAAATTGTACTTTTCCATTTCTCAAACTGAGGTTCTCAGAAAAAGTGGGGTGATATTTAAAGAACTGCTTCACAAATAATGTTATACAGCATAGTTATTGTCAGAATCGAATAACCACATTTTCCAGTGAACGGAACTGTTACAACACGCAAACCTAAGAAAGAAAACATACATCTGTTGTGCTAGGCATTGTCAGTTGGAAATACAGCAATGAAGGGCACACGGCGGCCTCGAAAGTATTGTATAACCACCGTACTGCAGGAATTAATTTCACAAACTTTTGAATACATATTTCCATTTGTTTAGAAACCTATTTCACATTTAAATCTTTCCATTCTGCAAATATAACTATGTGGACATTATATTCCTTTGGGATTACAAAGTGTTAGGTGCATTTCTACGCAGTAGTTGGGGCTGGGTTTGTTTAGGTTCGACTTAGAGACATTCTCTGCGTCACTACACAATGTGTTGCTCCACATTAAAATTCCCATGGTGGTTTGAATGCGCGAGTGTAGAGTGATGTCACGCCTTCATAAAGTCAATAGCGTTCTTCGTTATTTTGGATGGTCTTTATTACGTAGTAGCGCAGTTTACATTTCTTGTAATAAAACAGGTAAAATATTTCCTATGAAAGTCTTTTTATAATTCGCTAAAGAGTTTATATCTACGCGAAACATGGGAATATGCAACGAAGGAAAGGAAGGCAAACATCTTATTTCTCTGTTTCCAAATATACGGCAATATATCTCCCAGAAAAGTGACTCATGCAACGGGTATATATATACCGGGTGATCCAAAAGTCTAGCACATTTCAAAAACGTAATAACTCGCGGAGTTTTGAGAGTAACGCAACGCGGTTTGCGGAGAAATGATCATAATAACATCGGGTATTTTACGAAATCACATAACGTTTTACTCATTTTACTTACATTTTTTATCGACAGATGGCGCAGCAACCACAGGTTGGAAGTGTTGAGAAAAATAGAAACCTCATTGTACCAGGTGTTCAATGTGATGGCCGTCCTGTTCTTGCACTGCCTGCAGACGAGAGAAAACACCATAGACGGCATTGAAGAGCATGTCCTGTAGTATAGCTGCCATATGGTGTCGAATGGCATCTTTCAGCATGGCCAATGAAGTGGGACGAAAACTGTACACTTGTGATTTTAGGTAACCCCAGAGCCAGAAGTCGCAGGGTGTCAGGTCTGGTGACCGAGGAGGCCAGGCCTTCGGATAGTGTCCACTCAACACACGATTTGTGCCAAACGTCTCTTGCAGCAGTTGCTAACGGAACGTGCGATGTGGTATGGTGCTCCATCCTGCATAAATGTGCACAGATTTACTGCATCTCGCTCTTGCAAGCTAGGGATAACGTACGTTCGTAAGATGTTCGCATAACGTGCACCTGCCATTGAAACGGTTTCGAAGGAGGTGCCGCGGACCTCTTAAAGAAAAGGACTGATAATGAAGTAAGCCGTGTTTCCACACCACACTGTCACTTTCGGCTGATAAAGTGGCGCTTCAATGACTGTGTGGCGATGTTCCGTGGCCCAGATGCAGAAGTTGTGCGTATTTACCGCTCCGTTTATGGAAAACTGTGCCTCAGAAGTCCAAAAAAAGTTCATCAGCCAGTTCTCGTCGACATCCATTTGTCGAAAAAAACATGCTGCGAATTCCTGACCCTGCATGTAATCGCCAGCTTGCAGTTCGTGATGCCGTTGCAGTTTGCACGGGTATCTGTGCAGAATCCGTCGTAGTGTTCCCCATACAGTCCTGTACGGAATGCCTGTTTGTCGAGAAACATGCCGAGCAATGGAGTCGCCATGTGCAGATGGCATTGCAATCGCATCCATTTCCTGCGTAATCGTCTCTGCTGCAGAAACACGTGTTCGTGGTCTACCGCTTCGTGGGCGTGCAGCCAAAGATCCCGTTTCCTCGAATTTTTTCACCATTCGCCGCAGCGCAGTACTTTCCATCGGTCCTTTTCCACTGCAATCACGTTTCAGTGACCGGTAGGCTCTCAACGAAGTACTTGCACATTCAGCGTTGCGATAGAACAATTTCACCAAGAGCGCTTTCTCCGGTAAAGACAGCATACTGACACGGACCGCTGTGACTTGTGGGTGATCATGATCACATGTAGAGGATTTTAGGAAGGGAGTGTTTAACCCAGGTCTTAAAAAATCCTTAGAAATAGGAAGCTAGGATATTTGGGCTAGATAGGAAAGTGACACGGAAGCGAAGTAGAAAGGGGGACGAAGACGCTCTTGTTTATTACCGGGGGCCAGTACCCGGGGTCCGACGGTTTAACGTGCCCTTTCGACGCACGGCGGATATTTGGTGGATCGAGCGTTCGTACCTGCCTGGGATCGAACCTGAGATCCTTTCCAAAGCAGTCACGAATGTTGTCCACTGCTGTAGTTTTTTGTCAGCGGTTTGGCTTTTCCGTTTTGTATTTTACTGGCCGGTGTTGTTCGTTGCCACACCGTCTTTTTGCACTGTATCATTGCCTTTAAATTATTCTTAATGTTCCTTTCGAATTGTGTGATTTCTACTGTACCAGGTTTTTGGGGTTGTTTTTTTTTCGTCTTGCTGTTGTAGTGTTGGGTTAATTGTACTACGTCTTCTGTTTTGTTGGTAGGGATTCTTTGCTTTCCGTGCACACACGCTCCCGTTTTTTTGTTGTCGGTCTAGTTTGCTGAATTTATTTTTGTCGGCCTCAAGCAGTAGGTTGACTAACCTCTCTGTGTGCCGTTTAAGTGCTTTTTTCCCGTTTACCGATTACTGTTATGGTGTTGCACTGTGTTTTATTATTAGTTTGTGAGTAGAGGAAAAGGGCGGGTTCTGGCACAGGGGCAGCCCTCCCATAGACTTAACATTAGCTGTCCACGAGGCTGCCAACGAGGCTGCCCCTGGCTGCCCACGAGACTGTCCCAGCTGTCCCCGAGTCAGAATTTTTGTCACGTGGTCGTCCCCATGATGTACTGCTCCCTGGCGGTGCTTCTTGGAACTTTCAATGAATCTTTTGAGGGATGGCAACGACCGAGAGGGAAGGGTGGATATAGGGGGATGTCAACTCGATGTGCTGCCCCCGAGGCAGAATTTTTGTCACGCGATCGCCCCCATTATGTGCGGGCCCCTAGCGGTGCTTCTTGGAACTTTCAATGAATATTTGTTTTTGAGGGATGGCAACGATCGAGTGGGAAAGGGGGTGTATATAGGGGGATGTCAACTCGATGTGCTGCCCCCTAGCGGTGCCTTTTGGAACTTTCGATGGATCTTTGATTTTGAGGGATGGCAACAACCGAGTGGGTCCGTTGGGATTTTTTGCATTTATTCCAGTGGTTTTCAAGCGGGATTTTTCCTCCTCTTCGATGTTATTTTTCACCGGAGGAAATTTTTACGTAACGATGCTGGGGAATTTTCTTTCCAATGGAGTAAAAAATGCTCTAATGGTCTTAGCAAGGTCCTAACTCACGATGATTTGGTTTCAAAAATTGGTCAGGTGGTCTCGTGTACTACGTATTCCCTCTATTTTTTTTTAATTACTTTTGCATTATTTCTTCATGTGTTTTTTATATATTTTTTGTATGTTTTGAGGGAGTTTTTTCGTGTAGATGTAATGAATTTTCTTGGGAACTTTTCTTTTTCATACATTTCATTTTATTTCAGACCATGAGACGGGGAAATGCTTCTTTAGAAACGATTTCGTTCCTGTTCGCAGTAACTATTGGACTTTGACAAAATTTTTGGGAAATCAAGCGGAAATGTAGACATGTTAATTCTGAGTCTTTCGCCATTCCAATATTTTTCTTTTCTAGTCGTAATGTTTTCATGTACTATGTATTACCGCTCTTTTCTTTTTTATAACTTTTACGTTAATTCTTCATGAATTTTTTATATTTTTTGTATGTTTTGAGGGAGTTTTTTTGTGTAGATGTAATGGATTTTCTGGGGAACTTTTCTTTTTCATTTATTCAATTTTATTATAGATCATGAGACGAGGAAATGCTTCTTTAGAAACGATTTCGTTCCTGTTCGCAGTAACTATTGGACTTTGACAAAATTTTTGGGAAATCAAGCGGAAATGTAGACATGTTAATTCTGAGTCTTTCGCCATTCCAATATTTTTCTTTTCTAGTCGTAATGTTTTCATGTACTATGTATTACCGCTCTTTTCTTTTTTATAACTTTTACGTTATTTCTTCATGAATTTTTTATATTTTTTGTATGTTTTGAGGGAGTTTTTTCGTGTAGATGTAATGGATTTTCTGGGGAACTTTTCTTTTTCATTTATTCAATTTTATTATAGATCATGAGACGAGGAAATGCTTCTTTAGAAACGATTTCGTTCCTGTTCGCAGTAATTATTGGACTTTGTCATTTTTTTTTTTTGTTAAATGACTTCATACTAATTCTGAGTCTTTCGCCTTTGCAATATTATTTTCTCGTAATTTTTTCGTGTGTTCAAGAACTCTACAGGTCTTTCACAGTTAAAATTCTGATGAAGCAATATTTTCTTACTTTATTTCGCATATCATTATAGCTTCCCAATTTCGCTTATTTACTTCATCTTTTTTTTTTTTTTGAAATTTCGTAAAACTTTTCAGTATGTCAGTAATTGTTTTCGTACTTGGTCAAACTTGTGACTCCATTTATTTGGACTCTTTTTTTTTTTTTTCATTTCATTTCAACAAAACGATTATTTTAGATGTAGCAAGTCATCAGATTTTTTTCCTTATATAGCATATTTTCAAACTTGCTTAAAAATATTCCTCAAAGCTTTGCATGTAATCAAATATGCATTTTTTTATTCTTTCCTAGTTTGCTATACTTTTCGTGGACTATCCCAATAAGAAAGCATTCATTGTCAAGACATACAATCTAAAACCTTTTTTCTTACGATAAAATTTGTATTCTTTGGGCTGTATATTTTTCTGTCTCGTCCGAAAAAACATTCGTTCTAGAGGCAAAGCTAGTGATTCCGTTCATCCCATAAACATTGTTTTTTTAACGTTTTACTAACTCATCAGAAAAGCAGTTATTCACCACCCCCATAGCGAAAATAAAGAAATTCTTACTTCTTTTCCATACATATCGACTCAATCTATTTCTTTTCGAAATGCTGGTCATGACATTTCAACTAAAATTTCCTACTTTCACCAAAAATCATATTCTTAAACGAGCTACTTTTTTTTTACTTTATTTCATGTATAACTAAATTTTTATTGTTTCATCACCTCATCAAAGTTAATAAGAACTTCCCCAATCTCATTCCTTTCCCTCATTTAGTTCGCTTTAAATTGAGATGTTTCAAAACTTCGCGTATATTTCTTTCACTAAATGTCCAGTTCTCCCGTATCGGTCCCATCATTTTTAACTTCTGTGCCTACCGCATTTTTTCTTTAGACGTTTAGTTTCATTGACCTTTTCTTTCGTTTCAATTAGGTTTTCATTATCGTATTTTTTATTCATTGTCTCAGCAGAAAAAGCTTTCATTCTGGAGACATTGCGACTAAGTCCGTACTTCCTCTAAACATTTTTATTTCACGTTTTACTAATTCGTAAGAAAAGCAGATGTTTCCAAACTCTCATAGTGAAAATATCGTATTCCCCTTATTTTACTTATTATGTTTTTCCTTCTACTCAGTGTTGTATGATTCTTAAAACTTTGGTTTATTTTTATGAAACTTCTTTTTTTTTTTTTCGTAGTTTCTTTTTTTTTTCTGATTCAACCTATCAATCTTTTCCTATCGATTTAATTGCTCTTATTTTTCCATTCGACTTTACTTTTGAACAGAAATGTGTCTAAAATCTTCAGATGTATTTTAGTCTCTAAGGCCGATTCTTCACTATTTCAAATAAAGTCATTGTAGGATTTTAGTGTAAATGCCCCTAAATCTTTAGAACTTCCTTTTCATAGTTAGATACTAATTCCTCGAGGTTTAAATTAAAACATGAAAGAAGAGTGTTTTTACGCTCTATCCAGTGAAAGAAGAGTGTTTTTACGCTCTATCCAGTGAAAGAAGAGTGTTTTTACGCTCTCTCCAGTGAACGAAGAGTGTTTTTACGCTTTCCCCCCAAGAAATTAACTTTGGAATCTCCCTTCTTCTACCGGAAAATGACTATCTTGTGTGACTGTTTTCACGCGTCTACTGCTTTGCTGGAAAACCTCATATGACATGAAATCCCTTTGCTTGGTAGATTAAACTAAATTCTGGTTTTGAACTTTGAAACGCAAACTCAAGCTTGCAAAGCATAGTTCTCTGAGCGAACTTAAACTGTCTAAGATGACAAAAATCTAAAACTGGTGACTCAATGGGACAGAGCGTTTGAACTTTGCCGTTCATTCAAGATTTAAGAGATCAGTCGTGAACCACTACAAGGGAAATAAGCAGACCCTGATTTAGTCCACTGTTTCCAAGGAAGGTAGAAAGCTAGTGTCGTAATTCAAAAGCTCATAACTCAAGCCTCCCCAGGATTTAATTTCGGACGGGCGATTAGTCAGATGTCAATGCTTAGACATTGAAAAATTACTTCAGACAAATATTTTCTTACTTAAAAGTGCTTCAAGTCAGAATTTGTATTACTTAAGATTTCCTTAGTCAATATTTTTTCTATCTTAAAAACTTCTAAAGGGTTGATTTTGAAAAAAATAAGAAAAAACGAGTTCTCCCAAAAACGTAAAATTTCCACAGAACCAAATAAATTGACGAAGCTTGAATGTTAAGTCTTTCAACCCATTTCTTTCTCTTCATGTTTCATTCCATAAACTTTCTTCAAATTCCTACATACCCAAGAATTTTGTTAAATGTCCAAGTTCGACTCCACCAGAAATTTTCTGAAAATGATAGTTTTCTTCTTTTTAAAAAAAAAATTCCAAAATAAGAATCCCTTCAATGAAACAAGAAATTCCTATTCAAAGCATACCATCACTCTTTCTACTTCAAATACTCTCTTTGTAAATCTAAGGAGGTGTTTTTGTTTTAGGGTTTTTTTTTAATATTCATATATTTTCCTCTAACTTTAGAAGATATTTTCCCGAAATGTATGTACATATACGATAGTAAAACATCATACAACTGCTTGATGTTCAATTCACTTCACGCTGTCTTAAGGATATTCTTTCATTTTCTCATAACACATAGACATGTTATTTTTCTTCCCATTCACTTCCAAGACTTGAGATCATCTTAATCGAGTCCTTTGAGAAAAACTTTCATAGAAAAGCATAAATGTAATGAAAATGTCAGTTTTCTTAAAGAAATCATAAGAATAAGAATTTTTTTTTACTGAAACAAGTTTCCCCTGTTCAAAGCATTAAGTGGCTCTTTTCGCATCAAATTCTGTATTTCCTCATGTTAACTTTATTCTTTTTCTACTTCATATCGTCGTTCGTTTCTTGTTTTTCCCTATGTAACTCAAAACTTCTTTTCTTAATTTATTTTTCATAAAGTATCATTCTTTTGAGTTGATTTTCTCTCTCTCTCTCTCTCTCTCTCTCTCTCTCTCTCTTTTAAATGCATTCCTAAGTTCATATTGAAAAGGGTTTAAATTTGGATTGAAAGATCGTTTTAGAAAAGTTGAAAACTGATAAGGTTCGTTTCGGGAAAGTTGAAAACAGATAATGTTCGTTTCACAAAAGTACATTCTCATATAGGGTTAAAAAATGGAACACTTCATATTTTCTTAGGGGCGGTTTTGATGAAACACGTTTCAGTAAAAACAGTGAAATTCCCATTGAATAACATGGGGAACTATGAAATTTAAGAAGCACGTTTTCGTTCAAGGAAAATATTTTAAAAGGTCTATTTTCGATTCAGTTGAAAACGATTCAGGTAGAAAAGAGAATGCAGAAAAAACAGTCACAGCAAGTTCCGGAAAGTTGAAAATAGATGAGGTTGAAATTTGGAAAAATGTCTAAGGAAAGAAATTGTTATAAAACACAAACTGTTTTAGTTTTCCAAGGCTAGCAGGGTCTTCAGTGAGAGCACTTCTTCTTTTTCAACCCAAAGAATGAAGCGAGTCAGTTTGAAACATTTCAAACTCCCGAAAATAAACCGTGTACTCTGGTTTCGACTCAATACAGTAAAGCATTGCTCTCAGACCAGTCGGAATTCCGCCTCAATTGGTTGCCTAATGGAAAACCATAGACCCTTTCCAATAACAATTCCCAAATATCCTTAAGAAAAGTCTAGCAAAAAAAAAGCACTAGTCCCCCATTAAATCAATGGCATTCATTCTGTCACTGTTTTAAACTTTTCAAAAAAAGAAGTTTTCATTCTCACTTTTACTTTAAAAATCTTGAAAGCTTAAATTTTGACCCATTTCAAAAAAAAAAAAAATCACTTAAAATTTAATTTAAAAAAATAATAATTACTCTTTAAATTTATGTCTTAAAACTAAAAAATATTTACGCTTAATATTTCAATAAATAATAAATATTCACAAACTCACCTTCTACCTTGCCCATTTAAAAAAAAAAAAAAAATTCTGAATTTATATAATCGAAATCATTACTTCTCCAAGTAGTTCTTTTCCCCTGATTGTAGAGAGGAACTCTTCTGAAATCTTCACTTTTCCACATATGTTCATAAAAGCTTGAGCTACATCCTTAGGGATTCAACAAGGCCTCATCGTTCACGAAACTTGAAATCGCTTTCCTGTTCCACTTAGTAGTTAGGCATGGAGGATGCATCTGAATAGGTGGAAGTACTTCAAAAAATGCATTCGCGACGTCTACATATGTGTCTAAGTTCACACTCCTCAATCGATGTATTTTGAAACTTTCGGGATTCTCCGAGCACGATTTTCAGGAATTTTGAACCCATTAACAATTCCAGGATGCTGTCCCACACGCAATCCAAAATAATTTGGAGTTTCTTACACTGCTTTTTGGTTAATGCAACTCCTGTTGTTAAGTGAAAAATCCTGAAACAGAATTTGAAAGACTTGAAGACTTCTTACTTTATTTAAACTTAGAACAGAACTAAAATTCACTAAGCGTTTCCTTTGCATACTGTGACTAATGCATGACCCTTATCACAACACGTGTTGGTGTGTCACCATGCGTCAGCGCTTCACGGTGACTGTTTCCTTATCTGTTCATCTCTCAACGAACATGCTATCGACTCTAATCAGACAAAGCTTATTTTCAGGTAAATTCTTAGAGAAAAACGAAAGGACTTCATTATAATTAATTTTCATATCCAGAGAGAATAAACTAAAATGTATTCGGTAAGAAATTCTTCATGGTTGAATTTTCCACAAAAGGAATACGGAAAGCGAAATAATTTAATCAGACACCCTGAAAGAATTCATCTCAGAATTAAAACCGCTTTTGAAAAAAAAAAAAAAAAAACCAGTAAACTATAGAATACTTTGTTCTTCACATGAAGAAAACACAGTGTACGATTTCAATATTCCCTTTTTTCTTAAAATTTCTCACACGTAATAACTAAGATCAACTGAGTCCAGAAATGCTTCGTCTATTTTAGTATTTGGATTCCGAGGGAGTTCTTCCCGATACTGTTAAGATATTTTCTCAAAATCCAGTTGTAAAATAATTTTGGTAGTGGTTTATTTGATTGTCGTTGTCGGAGATTTTCAATCCGTTCATGTCCACCATGTCATACACTGTGTCCCGAGAGTTTCTTCAAGCAGAAAAGAGCATTCATTCTACAGAAATTATTCTTTTGGTGTTTGTAATGTTTCCAAAGTCAAATTATTTTTTTTTCCAATGCTTTCTTAATTAAAGCTGAAAACGAAATGGAACGAAGAAACGTTTGTTGTATGACTCTTAACATAGTAGATATCTTATCACCCCCTTTAGTCCAATGTTCGCCACAGAGAAATTTCAGATTTCAAAATTTCACCATCCTGACCCACTTTTTCTGAGTGAAATCAATACATGGTGAAAATCTCGACTTATGCATTCCTTTGAGTGGGGAATCGCTCTCATGAAAGGGGGCAACGGTTAAAATCGACATTGATTAAAATTGGAGAGAGGAAAAATATGAGAATTGAATAAATAATGCATAGACGGGATTCCCGAAAACATAAAAAATATAAGTTTTATATAAAAAAAAAAATTCCATGAAAAATATTGGAGGGCGAACGATATCTCACATCGGTCTTCCACTCCTCCCAAAATTAAACAAATACGTGTACTGACAACAGAGATTTAATGGACTTCGTTAAATGTTGGGAGGAGTGGAAGACCGATGTGAGATATCATTCGCCCTCCAATATTTTTCATGGAATTTTTTTTTTTATATAAAACTTATACTTTTTATGCTTTCGGGAATCCCGTCTATGCATTATTTATTCAATTCTCATATTTTTCCTCTCTCCAATTTTAATCAATGTCGATTTTAACCGTTGCCCCCTTTCATGAGAGCGATTCCCCACTCAAAGGAATGCATAAGTCGAGATTTTCACCATGTATTGGATTTCACTCAGAAAAAAGTGGGTCAGGATGGTGAAATTTTGAAATCTGAAATTTCTCTGTGCGGCGAACATTGGACTAAAGGGGGTGATAAGATATCTACTATGTTAAGAGTCATACAACAGACGTTTCTTCGTTCCATTTCGTTTTCAGCTTTAATTAAGAAAGCATTGGAAAAAAATAATTTGACTTTGGAAACATTACAAACACCAAAAGAATAATTTCTGTAGAATGAATGCTCTTTTCTGCTTGAAGAAACTCTCGGGGACACAGTGTATGACATGGTGGACATGAACGGATTGAAAATCTCCGACAACGACAATCAAATAAACCACTACCAAAATTATTTTACAACTGGATTTTGAGAAAATATCTGAACAGTATCGGGAAGAACTCCTCGGAATCGAAATACTAAAGTAGACGAAGCATTTCTGGACTCAGTTGATCTTAGTTATTACGTGTGAGAAATTTTAAGAAAAAAGGGAATATTGAAATCGTACACTGTGTTTTCTTCATGTGAAGAACAAAGTATTCTATAGTTTACTGGTTGTTTTTTTTTTTTTTCAAAAGCGGTTTTAATTCTGAGATGAATTCTTTCAGGGTGTCTGATTAAATTATTTCGCTTTCCGTATTCCTTTTGTGGAAAATTCAACCATGAAGAATTTCTTACCGAATACATTTTAGTTTTATTCTCTCTGGATATGAAAATTAATTATAATGAAGTCCTTTCGTTTTTCTCTAAGAATTTACCTGAAAATAAGCTTTGTCTGATTAGAGTCGATAGCATGTTCGTTGAGAGATGAACAGATAAGGAAACAGTCACCGTGAAGCGCTGACGCATGGTGACACACCAACACGTGTTGTGATAAGGGTCATGCATTAGTCACAGTATGCAAAGGAAACGCTTAGTGAATTTTAGTTCTGTTCTAAGTTTAAATAAAGTAAGAAGTCTTCAAGTCTTTCAAATTCTGTTTCAGGATTTTTCACTTAACAACAGGAGTTGCATTAACCAAAAAGCAGTGTAAGAAACTCCAAATTATTTTGGATGGCGTGTGGGACAGCATCCTGGAATTGTTAATGTTTTCAGAATTCCTGAAAATCGTGCTCGGAGAATCCCGAAAGTTTCAAAATACATCGATTGAGGAGTGTGAACTTAGACACATATGTAGACGTCGCGAATGCATTTTTGAAGTACTTCCACCTATTCAGATGCATCCTCCATGCCTAACTACTGAGTGGAACAGGAAAGCGATTTCAAGTTTCGTGAACGATGAGGCCTTGTTGAATCCTAAGGATGTAGCTCAAGCTTTTATGAACATATGTGGAAAAGTGAAGATTTCAGAAGAGTTCCTCTCTACAATCAGGGGAAAAGAACTACTTGGAGAAGTAATGATTTCGATTATATAAATTCAGAATTTTTTTTTTTTAAATGGGCAAGGTAGAAGGTGAGTTTGTGAATATTTATTATTTATTGAAATATTAAGCGTAAATATTTTTTTAGTTTTAAGACATAAATTTAAAGAGTAATTATTATTTTTTTAAATTAAATTTTAAGTGATTTTTTTTTGAAATGGGTCAAAATTTAAGCTTTCAAGATTTTTAAAGTAAAAGTGAGAATGAAAACTTCTTTTTTGAAAAGTTTAAAACAGTGACAGAATGAATGCCATTGATTTAATGGGGGACTAGTGCTTTTTTTTTGCTAGACTTTTCTTAAGGATATTTGGGAATTGTTATTGGAAAGGGGTCTATGGTTTTCCATTAGGCAACCAATTGAGGCGGAATTCCGACTGGTCTGAGAGCAATGCTTTACTGTATTGAGTCGAAACCAGAGTACACGGCTTATTTTCGGGGAGTTTGAAATGTTTCAAACTGACTCGCTTCATTCTTTGGGTTGAAAAAGAAGAAGTGCTCTCACTGAAGACCCCGCTAGCCTTGGAAAACTAAAACAGTTTGTGTTTTATAACAATTTCTTTCCTTAGACATTTTTCCAAATTTCAACCTCATCTATTTTCAACTTTCCGGAACTTGCTGTGACTGTTTTTTCTGCATTCTCTTTTCTACCTGAATCGTTTTCAACTGAATCGAAAATAGACCTTTTAAAATATTTTCCTTGAACGAAAACGTGCTTCTTAAATTTCATAGTTCCCCATGTTATTCAATGGGAATTTCACTGTTTTTACTGAAACGTGTTTCATCAAAACCGCCCCTAAGAAAATATGAAGTGTTCCATTTTTTAACCCTATATGAGAATGTACTTTTGTGAAACGAACATTATCTGTTTTCAACTTTCCCGAAACGAACCTTATCAGTTTTCAACTTTTTCTAAAACGATCTTTCAATCCAAATTTAAACCCTTTTCAATATGAACTTAGGAATGCATTTAAAAGAGAGAGAGAGAGAGAGAGAGAGAGAGAGAGAGAGAGAGAGAAAATCAACTCAAAAGAATGATACTTTATGAAAAATAAATTAAGAAAAGAAGTTTTGAGTTACATAGGGAAAAACAAGAAACGAACGACGATATGAAGTAGAAAAAGAATAAAGTTAACATGAGGAAATACAGAATTTGATGCGAAAAGAGCCACTTAATGCTTTGAACAGGGGAAACTTGTTTCAGTAAAAAAAAATTCTTATTCTTATGATTTCTTTAAGAAAACTGACATTTTCATTACATTTATGCTTTTCTATGAAAGTTTTTCTCAAAGGACTCGATTAAGATGATCTCAAGTCTTGGAAGTGAATGGGAAGAAAAATAACATGTCTATGTGTTATGAGAAAATGAAAGAATATCCTTAAGACAGCGTGAAGTGAATTGAACATCAAGCAGTTGTATGATGTTTTACTATCGTATATGTACATACATTTCGGGAAAATATCTTCTAAAGTTAGAGGGAAAAATATATGAATATTAAAAAAAACCCTAAAACAAAAACACCTCCTTAGATTTACAAAGAGAGTATTTGAAGTAGAAAGAGTGATGGTATGCTTTGAATAGGAATTTCTTGTTTCATTGAAGGGATTCTTATTTTGGAATTTTTTTTAAAAAGAGAAACTATCATTTTCAGAAAATTTCTGGTGGAGTCGAACTTGGACATTTAACAAAATTCTTGGGTATATAGGAATTTGAAGAAAGTTTATGGAATGAAACATGAAGAGAAAGAAATTGGTTGAAAGACTTAACATTCAAGCTTCGTCAATTTATTTGGTTCTGTGGAAATTTTACGTTTTTGGGAGAACTCGTTTTTTCTTATTTTTTCAAAATCAACCCTTTAGAAGTTTTTAAGATAGAAAAAATATTGACTAAGGGAAATCTTAAGTAATACAAATTCTGACTTGAAGCACTTTTAAGTAAGAAAATATTTGTCTGAAGTAATTTTTCAATGTCTAAGCATTGACATCTGACTAATCGCCCGTCCGAAATTAAATCCTGGGGAGGCTTGAGTTATGAGCTTTTGAATTACGACACTAGCTTTCTACCTTCCTTGGAAACAGTGGACTAAATCAGGGTCTGCTTATTTCCCTTGTAGTGGTTCACGACTGATCTCTTAAATCTTGAATGAACGGCAAAGTTCAAACGCTCTGTCCCATTGAGTCACCAGTTTTAGATTTTTGTCATCTTAGACAGTTTAAGTTCGCTCAGAGAACTATGCTTTTGCAAGCTTGAGTTTGCGTTCAAAGTTCAAAACCAGAATTTAGTTTAATCTACCAAGCAAAGGGATTTCATGTCATATGAGGTTTTCCAGCAAAGCAGTAGACGCGTGAAAACAGTCACACAAGATAGTCATTTTCCGGTAGAAGAAGGAGATTCCAAAGTTAATTTCTTGGGGAAAGCGTAAAAACACTCTTCGTTCACTGGAGAGAGCGTAAAAACACTCTTCTTTCACTGGATAGAGCGTAAAAACACTCTTCTTTCATGTTTTAATTTAAACCTCGAGGAATTAGTATCTAACTATGAAAAGGAAGTTCTAAAGATTTAGGGGCATTTACACTAAAATCCTACAATGACTTTATTTGAAATAGTGAAGAATCGGCCTTAGAGACTAAAATACATCTGAAGATTTTAGACACATTTCTGTTCAAAAGTAAAGTCGAATGGAAAAATAAGAGCAATTAAATCGATAGGAAAAGATTGATAGGTTGAATCAGAAAAAAAAAAAAAAACTACGAAAAAAAAAGAAGTTTCATAAAAATAAACCAAAGTTTTAAGAATCATACAACACTGAGTAGAAGGAAAAACATAATAAGTAAAATAAGGGGAATACGATATTTTCACTATGAGAGTTTGGAAACATCTGCTTTTCTTACGAATTAGTAAAACGTGAAATAAAAATGTTTAGAGGAAGTACGGACTTAGTCGCAATGTCTCCAGAATGAAAGCTTTTTCTGCTGAGACAATGAATAAAAAATACGATAATGAAAACCTAATTGAAACGAAAGAAAAGGTCAATGAAACTAAACGTCTAAAGAAAAAATGCGGTAGGCACAGAAGTTAAAAATGATGGGACCGATACGGGAGAACTGGACATTTAGTGAAAGAAATATACGCGAAGTTTTGAAACATCTCAATTTAAAGCGAACTAAATGAGGGAAAGGAATGAGATTGGGGAAGTTCTTATTAACTTTGATGAGGTGATGAAACAATAAAAATTTAGTTATACATGAAATAAAGTAAAAAAAAAATAGCTCGTTTAAGAATATGATTTTTGGTGAAAGTAGGAAATTTTAGTTGAAATGTCATGACCAGCATTTCGAAAAGAAATAGATTGAGTAGATATGTATGGAAAAGAAGTAAGAATTTCTTTATTTTCGCTATGGGGGTGGTGAATAACTGCTTTTCTGATGAGTTAGTAAAACGTTAAAAAAACAATGTTTATGGGATGAACGGAATCACTAGCTTTGCCTCTAGAACGAATGTTTTTTCGGACGAGACAGAAAAATATACAGCCCAAAGAATACAAATTTTATCGTAAGAAAAAAGGTTTTAGATTGTATGTCTTGACAATGAATGCTTTCTTATTGGGACAGTCCACGAAAAGTATAGCAAACTAGGAAAGAATAAAAAAATGCATATTTGATTACATGCAAAGCTTTGAGGAATATTTTTAAGCAAGTTTGAAAATATGCTATATAAGGAAAAAAATCTGATGACTTGCTACATCTAAAATAATCGTTTTGTTGAAATGAAATGAAAAAAAAAAAAGAGTCCAAATAAATGGAGTCACAAGTTTGACCAAGTAAGAAAACAATTACTGACATACTGAAAAGTTTTACGAAATTTCAAAAAAAAAAAAGATGAAGTAAATAAGCGAAATTGGGAAGCTATAATGATATGCGAAATAAAGTAAGAAAATATTGCTTCATCAGAATTTTAACTGTGAAAGACCTGTAGAGTTCTTGAACACACGAAAAAATTACGGGAAAATAATATTGCAAAGGCGAAAGACTCAGAATTAGTATGAAGTCATTTAACAAAAAAAAAAAATGACAAAGTCCAATAATTACTGCGAACAGGAACGAAATCGTTTCTAAAGAAGCATTTCCTCGTCTCATGATCTATAATAAAATTGAATAAAGGAAAAAGAAAAGTTCCCCAGAAAATTCATTACATCTACACGAAAAAACTCCCTCAAAACATACAAAAAATATAAAAAATTCATGAAGAAATAACGTAAAAGTTATAAAAAAGAAAAGAGCGGTAATACATAGTACATGAAAACATTACGACTAGAAAAGAAAAATATTGGAATGGCGAAAGACTCAGAATTAACATGTCTACATTTCCGCTTGATTTCCCAAAAATTTTGTCAAAGTCCAATAGTTACTGCGAACAGGAACGAAATCGTTTCTAAAGAAGCATTTCCCCGTCTCATGGTCTGAAATAAAATGAAATGTATGAAAAAGAAAAGTTCAAGAAAATTCATTACATCTACACAAAAAAACTCCCTCAAAACATACAAAAAATATAAAAAATTCATGAAGAAATAACGTAAAAGTTATAAAAAAGAAAAGAGCGGTAATACATAGTACATGAAAACATTACGACTAGAAAAGAAAAATATTGGAATGGCGAAAGACTCAGAATTAACATGTCTACATTTCCGCTTGATTTCCCAAAAATTTTGTCAAAGTCCAATAGTTACTGCGAACAGGAACGAAATCGTTTCTAAAGAAGCATTTCCCCGTCTCATGGTCTGAAATAAAATGAAATGTATGAAAAAGAAAAGTTCCCAAGAAAATTCATTACATCTACACGAAAAAACTCCCTCAAAACATACAAAAAATATATAAAAAACACATGAAGAAATAATGTAAAAGTAATTAAAAAAAATAGAGGGAATACGTAGTACACGAGACCACCTGACCAATTTTTTGAAATCAAATCATCGTGAGTTAGGACCTTGCTAAGACCATTAGAGCATTTTTGCTCCATTGGAAAGAAAATTCCCCAGCATCGTTACGTAAAAATTTCCTCCGGTGAAAAATAACATCGAAGAGGAGGAAAAATCCCGCTTGAAAACCACTGGAATAAATGCAAAAAATCCCAACGGACCCACTCGGTTGTTGCCATCCCTCAAAATCAAAGATCCATCGAAAGTTCCAAAAGGCACCGCTAGGGGGCAGCATTTGTGTATAGTACTCTGCTTTTTATTGGCTGGGTTTGAATTTGACCAGCTTTCTATTTAAACTAGTCATGCTTTTTTGTTTGATTGAGTATTATATGTTAGTAGTTTTTCGGGGGGGGGGGGGGTATTCACATCGGTCACTAATAGCAGTGACCCACTGTTCTTAATGTGCCTTTCAAATTGTGTGATTTGTACTGTGCCCGGTTTTTGAGTTGTTTTTTGTTATACTGTTGTAATATTAGGTTACCTGCACTACGTCTTCTTGGTTGTTGTTGGGAGTTTTTTTTTTTTTTTTTGCTTTCCGTGCACACACGTTCCCGTTCTGTGTTCCGGAGAAGTGTTTTTTTTTTGTTTTTTATTTTTTTGTACTTTTCCGGTTTAACGATTACTGCTACTGTGTTTCACAAAATGGGCTTGAATACATGGGGAGGAAAGCCTATTTTACATATTCTGGCGAATAGTAGGTCTTTTCAAAATATTTTTAAGTGTTTTATTTACAAATTTATTATTTATCAAACTATTGGAAATGATTTGCTAAATTATATAAACAAGAGCAGTTACCATTGTTAATACATCCTGGTAATTCATAGGTCCTTATGCTGTCTTTTCCTTTTCCCCTGAAAGCTCCTTTTGGCACTTTGTCTCTTGCAGGCAGTACGCGGGTCTTCTCTGTGCAGCATCCAACAGTAGTCCGACATTATATTGACGTTCCACCTACCTTGGTATCTTAGCTCCATCTCCTTGATATCTTGGTTAAATCTTTCTCCCTGTTCTTCACTAACAGCACCAAGATTTTCGGGAAAGTAGTCCAAATGCGATTTTAAAAAATGCACTTTCAAACTCATCAAACAACCCATTTGTTTCCCACTGTATAAAAACTGCCAACCCCGTTAATGTTTGGAATACAAAACATTCTGAGTGGAATAGGAGAACAATTTAGAATGCTACTGTCGGCTGACGCATTGTAACAATAATCCTGACCTCCGTATTGCAAGTCCCTTCGTCTAGACTCTCTACTCCCCTCATGGTACTCAGGATGTCATTAATATTGCTGTCTTCGTGTTTGTGCTGCATTTCCATCATCTCTTAGTTGTGTCCGGATTAGACTGTGTTCATGAACTAGGCGCACTAAAACTGAATATCGTCGGAATAACAAAGTGAAAAAAATTCTATACTAATTAAAACCTGTTCCGAGAAATTATTTTTCACACTTCACCGGACATGAAGACCGTAACTTTCTCGAATGTAGCCGACAAGGGGATAGATAACATGAACTGCATTCAATCGGTCCTTCCTCGTTCATTTACCTTTGAGACTTCAACACTCTGCTCGTCACTATGCGAATTTAATGGTTCCAAAATGAAATGCAATACAGGAAGGTTTTTTTTGTTAAGAAATAAGTAAACAAATTTAAATCAAACTTATTTCGTGTATAAGGGAAGAAACGTTAGAAAATAGGTTATCTTTTTAATACTTCCATTAAGTTTTTTTCAACTATTTATTATCGATTCCTAAAACGGATCATAATCTCCATTCCCCACTTCCAACCTTACAGAAATCCTAACATATGATGAACAAAGTTTGTTAATGTTTTCGCAGAAAAAATATTCTTAAGTAGTCTGTAACACGTTTCAATTATGAATGTGAGTACTTCTTCCGGTAACTGTTACAATATAATTTCCTAAATTGTTTAGCAACAGCACTTCCTATACTTATTTCATTTATCATTAATAATAATGTTTTTATGACGCACGTCTTTCTTTACAAAATTACCAGGGCTTCGCTGAACACCAGTTTTTTTTATACACTGCTAAACTAAAACTATTGCAGATCCTCCGAAGTACTCCAAGTACTCAAGTGACTTTAACAGCTGTATATGTTTGATATTTCCATTTACTATTTTTCTCTTTCCTTCGTAACAGCGACATTTTCTCACCACATATTTGTCTGGCAGTTTCCGTAATTTCTTCTATACAAGTAGAAATGAATTCTTTACAATGTAAGTGACAGCATTCTCTTCTTTTTTCCTTTTTTTTCGTACCAGCATTTGAAGGGATGCTGTTTTCAAACATTGTTCTCATATAGACGAAATCCCATGATAGGCAGTACATTATGGTTATAACTTTTCAAGAGAGAAAGATGAGTAAATAATGAAAAATGAGTCAATAATAGTAAATAATACTCCGCGTTATTTCCGTGCTTCAACCTCAATGAACCGGCCAGTGAAATGTTTTCCGAAGCAACGATATACTCCACGTCATAAACTCTCATGACAACGAACTGGAAAAACTTAATCTTATGATCTTCAGAGCAGTTGTCTTTTAGAAAGTAGGTCGTTAAAAATGTATCATGATATGATGTTTAACTCAAACTTTTACTAATACATGTGTATAAAAACCATTTCACCTAATTTGTGAATAATCACTGATGCAACTTGAAATCTCTTACGATAACTTCGGAATGAGGGTTTCAGTTGACAAAAATCTGGTAATCGAAATCTTTATTTTATCAGATATTACTTTAGCTTAAGAACTTTAACGAAAAAATGTATACTGCAAACTTTACAAGAAAATTCGAATTCAGTCCTGACGAAATAATCCAATCTCATTCTTCTGAACAAAGCATGCAACCGAAAAATAGGAAATCACTCTTAATATTTATATTTGTTTACGCTTCCTGTACTTGAAACAAGCGTGTAGCGTGAAGTAACCGATTGTGAAGTCAAAGTGCGTATATGTATTTCGCATTTAAAAGAAATAATGCAACTGCAACGTCAGCACAAAAGTATTCTTCATTTGGATGTGGTTCAACAGACCACGATCACCGATTCTTGTTCACGTGTAAGAGTTTTCTCTTATTAACATTTGGTTTTACGTACGACTGTACTTTTGTTGATCACCATGTTAGTGGGGTTTTTTTGTTTCCCGTCCTGACACTCTGTTTGTCACTACGCGATATAAATAGTACTACATCGAAATGCTGAATTGTGCGTACGTACGTACTAAATGAAAAATAATATTCAATTTGAAACAGCTGTTTGCAAATGTAATTTCCTCCGAATTTCAGAAATAGCAGTAAGCATAGATTTCTTCGTTTACACCCGTTGAGTTGCCACTTTTAAGATTAATAAGTAATTAATGAAATGCAAAGCCGGAGATCACTGATAAATATAATATTCATAACATAAGAACTTGTAAATATTTTCAAATTTATAAGTTCTTATGGTATGAAAACGTTTCCCACAGCGTTCGTTGTTTACATTACTTGCTTAGCATGCAACTCACACAGGCAATGGCGCAGTTTTTCTACAGTGACATCATTTCTCCAGCAAATAGAAACTCTTATCGGAAATGGATCAACCTTATCATCTTAAATCTTCACATACACACCGAAGAGCTAAACATAAAGACCAGCGCGACTTTATGCAAATCGGTGCAACTGCTGGAAGATGACGCCGCGTGTGAAGCTCATCAATCGTTAAAAATTACGCTTAATACTGAGCTCCGTTAATCAATGTTTTTCTTGTCCGTCAAATGCAAAATGTCGAACTGTGATTGTCAACCGTGATTATTTCAGCCCACTTTATCGAATTGTTGGCACCAACAGAACAGATGCTGCATTGTAACCCCTGTAATTTCATTGCTTGCCACTTGAGCAATGTATCACAACGCACAGTACATCGAACCTTGCTGGAAGAGGAACTGCATAGCCGCAACGTACTAAGTGCCGTACTAATATCATTTCACAGTCTGAAGCAACTACAATGTACCGGAGAGTATAAAACTTGAACCTTAAATTATTGGAAGTTCTTTCCCTCCGACGTATCTTGTTTCCTGCTATTTCATATGCACGACTTTGTACGTTTTCTTCGTTTATCTATGAATTTATTAGCGTCATGACAACAGGCTGGTGGTAGAATTGTAAGGATATGAGCAATGTTTTACTGTAAAATCCTGTATCCAGTCATTCATGTGAAGGAAATTATCATGTCTACCGCCTACCTAAACATCAGTGAAGACCAGGTACATCATTTAATGACAATGATAATCGCCTCTAGTAGCGCCTTCTTTCAGAAGCATAATACAAAATGCTCATCTAACAGGACTGTTCGAAAATGGTTGGTTTGAGGAACATAAAGAAGACTTCCAGGTATTGCTCTGTCTTTCGAAATTCCCCTGGCATCAATTCAATCGAGCATTTCCGATTCGTGTTGGAACAGCAAGTCTGATGTGCGTCAGCACAACCTCATCCCTTACCTAGTTTGTTTACTTTTCCATCGTGACTTTCCCTGTGCCAATACACGATATAAATATTTCCACCGCGAAATGCAAAAGAACGCGTGCAAGTATACGAGTGGCAATAGGATTCTCTGAAGTGAAACATCATTCTCCGTTTGCTTGAAGAATTTTCAATAAGCAGTTAAATTGACTTTCTAGACGTCCTTGCATTAGGAGACAATGATGTTACACTTTCGCAAAGTGGATAGCGTTGGCGTTGTCCGTAAGTTTGGATGGCCTTTACTAGGCAGTTGAATGAATCCATAAATAAAAATGAAGCAACAGAATGGAAGATATAAGAAAGTACTTTTTTTTCAGATATTTGTAATTTTCGTGCATTTCTACTTTGACTTATCTTTGATTGAAGTACATTACTTGTTAAAAGAAGTATTTTACTCGGGTTTTAGACCAACGCTCTGTTGTTATAATCTCAGTGGTTTGGTCCCTGCGAGGAAGGCCGACACTTCTACATGTATTACGCATGTCTTAAAATAAACAGCCCGTGGTCAGCAGGAAATTTATTGCGAATGCGTTTATATTTCGCAATGGCCCAACAATACGCCGGCAGACTTTCAGATGTACTTCCTCCGTTTCGAAAAATAAATGCATAAACGAACCCTATTTGCTTTGAATTTTTTAAGTGTGCAGTTCTTTCACTAGAATCAGAGGGGAGTCGTATTTTGCTGAGGGTTCTTCTGGGAAGAGCAAATTTAATGACATCTAATGACGCAAGATGTAAGTGGAAACTAAGGATGAAGAGGGGCTGTAAAATAAGCTTTGCAATTTCATTTCTTCTCAAAAATCTCAATATTTCCAGTGGATATGCCATTCTAAAGTCATTACAAGTAAAACCTTTCAAAATATCCAAGGCTGAAAAAAACCAACCAGCCGCCTTTGTTTGTAAGCTGGTTTGAAACTAGTCGAAGAGTTTGATACAAGGATATTTGAAAAATTTAAATATTACTATTCTGATTTACTGCTCTAATTTCTTTTATATCATTTTCTCTGTTCAGAAATTAAACTTACATAGCACGCAATTACGAAATTCTCCAATTTTCAGGGGAAAACAGAGGAACTCTGTTGATCCACTAAAATTCAAAGCTCAATGCTAGTGCAGCTTCTCTATCACTTCTCGAGTAGGGTACATGTGGCTTTTATCCATTTCAATTTTCATTGAGTTTCTTTCTTATGAAAAGTAACCTCCATCGTTAGGCAGTAGAATTGTTAGCCTTTGGTGTATGTCATTCCTTATTCTTGCAGACAGGACATTTTATCTTGTTGTCTTTAGAGGGTGGTCGAACAGAGGTTAGTAAAAGAAGGACAACAGTCTCGTACTTGTGTTTTCTCGTGTCTTTCGTATTATCTGGTGTCATACATCCACATTGTTTCCTTCTGTTTGTTCTCAAGTGGAATATGCAGATTTGCATTCCTGTCGTTCTCATTCATTTACTTGGTATTTCCGGTTGTTATTTATTTCATTATCATTTACGCATTATATAATGAATTACTGAATACCCCTGAATGAACGCAATCGAAACCAAACGTGAAGTTGTCTTGAAACGCTGCATGACCTGTAGGAAATATTTAAGACCATGGCTAATGTGAGGAAACGTAATTTTCTTTCCATAAGGAAACACTGATTTTCCTTTGCTAATATAATTTAAATTTCACCAAAAATATTTCATCTCTTACAGGAATTTAATGCACCGGATTAATAATGACGAAAAGAATTGTCTGGCCTTAAAAATATTTCGTATTACAAAGGAGTCAATATGAAAATGAGACCTACTGCTTTAAACTTGAAAAAATGTTATTTATATGTAAATTAAAGTAGTACTACGTTATCGTGTGCTCAACGGTTGTATGTCCTGATTATGAGCGTCAGCTGAATCCAAGCAGCGTTTCGTAGTCTTGTGAGGGCGAAAAGGCTAGCTAGTACTTGCGTAGGGTAGGAGCGTTTCTTCATGTCTGACTAGAAATCATTAACATAAGAGCACGGAAGCAGTTTCGCTATGATGCCTTTCGTGTTTTTGCTCTACCTGACTACAGGTGCTGGTGCAAGAGTGTGGTCATAGAAGGCATTGTAGCCCTTCTTTTTCAATGTAAGATGCATAATCTTATACGAAGTCAAAGCGCGCTTTTTTTTGTCAAGGTTTCCCGCTTTATAGTAAGGCAATAATCATATAGAATCGGCCAGCAGCGCTACTTCGCCATAACAGGCAATGTCAGGATAAATTACGCTAAACTCTCTTTATATTTCTACCCTGGTGCTTTACGGATCAGCGACCGGACGCCTGCAGCATACAAATGTCTAGTGGAAGGATGTGAGGTTGTGTGTTTTCTGCAAATCAGCAACATTACCCGCTCTTCATTATCTGAAGTTTTATTATATATTTATACGGCAGCCTCATTTCTGCCCAAGCATTATCGCTTGTTTTTCAGGACTCACTCTTCCTAATGGAGCATTTTAATACAGCTAATGTGAATTATTTCGACAACTGTTTGTCACTTACGTTTCTGAACATTTTTGGCAAATGATGTGCTACTTAAGATGGCCCCTAAAGACTTTATCGCATAATCAATTATATTTTATCGATTTTCTTTCAGCTAGTAGTTTTAGCGTTATGTAGTCTAATTTTATTTGCCTCTGCTTCAATTGGATGTCAGTTGGCCGTTACAGTATTTAGCTACTTTTCCAATTTTTATGCAGGAGATTTTATCTGCTGCCATCTTTATTTCTTCCTAAATATCGTTTCTTCGGGAGGGAAAAAAAAGTCTTTAATCACTACCTCTGCTTGATTTCTGAAAGATGTAGCCATCTCGGTGTGCAAAGGCTCACCAAGTTTTAGCACTAAGCAGCAAACTACAGAAATAAATGTTTTAACAGCTTCGTTCTTTGTGCGTACCAAATGAGAAGGAATTTTAAGGGAATGTGGAATTCTCGTAGATCTTGCTTATGGTCAAAAGATATAGTGCTGCAAAAAGTTTTTGATCTAATTTCTAAAAGTTTCAGAACAGGATTCTTACACTAATTACAGACTTAGTAAAATGAGATTCAAAGTAATTTTGAAAGATACATAGGTTGAAATTAATAAAAAGTAAATGAGCAGTAAATGTTGAAAATATTGAAGATGTAAGTTTATCCTAACACTAGCTGATGACTCTACCTGCACCGTCAAAGTGCTGACTTCGCAGGGAAATGCGGAACTCTCTCGAATAGTTTTTGGGATAGATGGTATCCCTAGACGGCGTTCCGACAGCCAGCCTGTCAGTCACCGGAAACCACGGTCTTCTACTCGGACAGATTCGGTCTAGAGACCTGTGGAGATCTGCCTCCCCACGGGACTGGTACCTTACACCCCCTGTCACAACCCGTGTGTGCGACGTGCTATGGGCAGTCGGGGCAAGCAACTTTTTTAAAATATCTCATCTCGTGGCCGGGAGATCGCCCGCCAACGCGAGTTTTTTTGGGACTACTGTCCTTTATTTTGAAACTCAGCACAATTACAAAAATTTTTCACTATGAGGGTCTCATGCACCCCTCTCACAATAATTAGACACAAACAAAAATCACACACATTGAAATATTTACATTGTTCACAGCTCTAGGGCCAGAGCTGTGTTGATGACCCCGGGCCAGGGTCGAATCAAACACCTTGGTCAGACGACCGAGAAACTCATTATTGAGAGTTACGTACCTCCGAGGGTACTTCCATTTGTCAACCATAGTTGACCCGACTCTTTCTTTGCTCAAGTTCCCTAACAAGACTAGGACATGTCTTGCTGAAGCTGGAGTGAGCGACGTCCAACTTCAGTCGGAACTTGGCATTCGCAGCGGTGCAGTTCGGTGCGGCTGCACACCGGTGGTGCTGGTGCCGAACTTCACCACAATTGCCGCACCTTGCATCTGTCTCGGGGCAGTTGCCTCGGAAATGGCCGAACCCATTACACCGAAAGCACCTGACCTCCCTCAAAAATTCCTTTAGACGGAGCACTGACCAACCCAAGTTCAGTGTCTTCCGCCTCACCAAGTGCTTGAAGGCCTTGGGTTCCACGTCTGCCACCCAGTGGACCCCACCTCCCTTTGCACCTAATGGGAAAACAGGCTTTGAACCCGTTCTCGAGCTCTGGGTTCTGCCCACAAACCATCTGCTCGAACTCTTTTCCTGAGAGTCCCCCGTCGACACCGTACACAATCAGCCGAGGGTTTCTCTTCCGTGGGGCCGTGGGTAGTGTGCAATCCTTGGTCAGTGGATTGCTTCTCAACTCCTGGGCAAGGCGGTCGAGCTCCCGGGATGGGAACACTCCACGGCGACCCCTCCTTTCCTTATACTCCGTAAGCTCTTGACCCCTATCTGCAGTTTTGTTGGGTTCACTGCAGTTTTTAGGGTTTTCTTTGTGTCCTCTGAGGACGCACTCTCAACTGTCGGGTAGACTAAAAGCACGTGTCTCCTGTCTACCGACTTTCCCTTCTTTTTAATCTCACTCGGGGCGGGCGAAGGCCCTTTCGCCTTGTTAGCCCCCTTCTTAGCCACTTCGGCGTAGGAAGCTGCTTTTACTTCGGCTTCGCAACGCAACTCCTCCAGCCCGGACAGCTTGCCTTCGAGGTAGGATGCCCGTGCTGCTTGCCCGTAACAAGTGTCTCTAACACTGCTCAGGGCAGCTTTCACCTTCTCTCTCCCTGAAGAAGTGACCCGCGAGTCCGAGAGAACAGACTCAACTTCCCTAGTGAGGACTTCAATGAGACTCACAAACTCCTCGGGTGTCTTGGGATGCGTACCTCCCACCGAAGGTACCTCTGGGCACCCCGCGGACGACCCCTCAAGAGACCGAGATTCGGGCTGGGGTGTTGTTTTCCCCTTCCTTGCCATGGGCGGAACTGGCAAGGGGGTGCTTACACCCTTCGTGGGCGTAGCGGCTTTAGAGCCCCTCGCCTGGGGAGGCGTCTTCGACAGTTTCCCCCAGCATTGGGCTCTACCTTCCGGCTAATCTCGGAAGAGGGGCTAACCCCTTTAGCACTGCCGACAGGGCTAGGTAGTGCTTCTGCCGCTACCTTCTGCGTCCGGGTTGACCCGTACGATTTGGGGACGGGCCCCTTGGACTTCACTCTACCCTTCTGGGTAGTTGGCATCTCTGTGGGAGAGATGAAAAAACACAAAAATTTCTTCTAAGTACTGAGTGGGCACCCGGAGGTTCTCCCACTCTAGTCTAACCTTAGAAACCGGGCGCTCGGGCTTTGGGCGGGCGAGGGAACCTCGTCCGCGGGACCAGTACGACGACGACGTACCCGATGACTGATGCCAGAGTCACTATGCGAGCTGATCGGAACTTCGCCCTCACAAGGGCGTTTTTACTAAGTCCCGCCACTGCTCTAATCGATGGGCAAGATATAACACCCAAATCGAAAAAAAAAACAAAATTCGCGAGATCGGGATTGAAACCCGTCTCGCGGTTGGAATCGTCAGTTCTGCTCAGTAGCGCAGTTCAGCTCAAACAAACACACACGGAAACTCTCACCCGGTCGGCATCAGACTGACCGGTCAGTTTGTCCTAAACCCAAACCTAACTAATTTTGCTTAAACCTAGCGGAAACGCAAAGTGCACTAACGTGCAAAACTTAAGGCCCGTTCGGTTTTTTCGCACTAGCTTCACAACGAAGCAGCCTGGGGAGATGAATGTCACACCACAGAGACCTCAGTATGTACCAAACGGGGGAATGAACAAACACATGTGCAAAAATGAGTACAAAATTGTACACTGGGACTTTACTAAGAAATGATCGTAAAGCAGTACACGTTATGGTGCAGAGCCATCGTTTCCACAGATGAATCACAGCAAAGAGGTGGTCGTCAGTAAGAAATATAATGTCTCCTAACAGCAATCGCTGCGTTGCATGCAGCGTATGGCCATACTTAACACAAGGCTGTCGATGAGTTCTTGGGGCAACTTTGCCCATTCCTCTTGTAGTACACGTTTGAACTGATTGAACATTTTCCAGCGGATGTGGGCGTGCCGCAAGACGTCACGCTAGAGCGTCCCACACAGGTTCTATGGAATTTATATCTGCGGTGTACGCAGGCCAATCCATACGAGTGTTATCCTCACTTTCCAACAGCTCATCTACTGCACGTGTACGATGGGGTATCTCGTTATCGTCCATAAACACGAACTCGGAACCAATGACACCTCGGAATAGGCGTACATGGGGAAGGAAAACCTCATCGCAGCAGCGGTTTGCGGATATGGAACCTCCTACGAAAATGTGGAGCTCAGTAGGACCACTCAGCGTAATGCCTCCCTAGCCGAGCACACCGAAACCGCCAAACCAATCTCTTTCGGTAATGTTAGCCAGTCGATAACGTGTTACCACCTCTGTCCAAATCAGCTGACGTCCTGAATCGCTCGTGGTACTGGAACGACTCTCATCCGTGAAGAGTACCGTACCCCATTGCTCTATAGTCCAATTCTTGTGGTCTTTACACCATTGTAATCGATGTCTGCGATGGGTAGGCTTTAATGGGATGCAATGTTCAGGTAATCGGGCACCTTTTGTAGATGTCTGGCAACAGTGAACTGCTATATAGCACGTCCTGTGGTCATGTGCAGTTTCTTCGCGATATATTCCGCTGTCTTTGGGTCGATCACGTTTGGCCTGCAGGACCATATATCACGTCAAACTCTTAGGCGACACTCGTTCCGGTTCGCCCCACCTCCAGCTTTCCGATTATTCGACCACGCGTAAAGTTATCTAAATGCCTCCGCGTGGACATTTTCTCTTCTGCGCACACTAACGAACTACTCGAACCTCTTCACAACGCCACACACGTTCGCTTTCCGTTTTCTGAGCCTTGCTGCGAGATGCTTTTCATATCCATTTCAGCGATGTCATGTGACCTGCGACATCAAAATTCGGAAATTTTCATACGCATCGTCTTTCTACTGATCCGCTTACCTTATGCAAATCGCCTCAAGCTTATGTGTTTCACTGTGCTGCTATTATCTGCGACACTAGTGTGCTTCACTGTTTCCGCGAAATACGCGGAAAATTTTATACAAAAGGAAGATTATAGTAACATAATTGAAGAGTAATGGAAAATATTGTAGGTAAAAAATTGACATTTTCTGAAAGTATTTTCACATATCTTCATATTTGATATCCAAGGATTTACATAGGCATTGTCACGAAAGGTATTTATCTCGATTTATTCGTAATCTAATGAGGATCTCTTGAGTGCTTCGTGTTTGTGGAATCAAGACATTCGACGAGCTATTGTAATCAATAGCAAAACAGGGGCTAGTTTCTGAAACATGCGGCGTTGGGGAAGTCGGGACATAATGCATAATATATACTCATCTCTTAGAACAAATATTAACGTTCTCGTCCCGACCATTGTAAATAGTCATAAACTCTGGATTTTGCGACACAATAATACAAATATTTGCATGGAGCTTCATCAATGCGGTCATTATTTTTTCAAATACCTAAGAGGTGACTGAAAGGAAAATTCAAGAAACAAACGCTCAAAGCTGAAATAAGATGTTTTTATTCGAATGTTTTGGAGTCAAAAGACACATGTGAAGATACGATTGAAATTCTAGGAAAGGATGCTTCCTCGTACAACACTATAAGGAATGGGAAAGGTGATTCAATAGTAGGATAACGAATGAGAAGTTGACAATCGCTCAAGCAAAACCTCTGAGTTCGTCACCCAAGACGTATACAAGTATGAAGCAGTGCTGCAAGATCGTCTTTAATTGTTAGGCAGATTAGTGTTTCATGTTAAAAAAGCAACATTGATTGCGTTGTGACAGAACATCTGCTAATCAGTAAGGCTGATGTCCGTTGGGTAACATAAGTCCTGACACCAGAGCAACAGCTGATCAGAAGGAGCACTTTATGGGACAATCTCGCATTGTTAGAAACCACTACAGAAAATATTTTGCAATGATTTTAACAGCGGATGAAATTTGGGAAGACCACTATATTACAGAGTCGAAACAACAGAGGCACAGTTGCTCACCCACTGTAGCTCAACGAACTTTGTCAAACAGGAAAAGTGATCACAATATTTTTCTGGAGTGCGGAGGAAGTAGCAATAGTGGACTAAAGTGTGAAGGGTCAAATAATCAGCGAACCATACTAAGCTAACTTACTAAGAAAACTTAGCATTTAACAGATAAACACCGACGAACGTAGGGCAACGTTTCATGCCACAAATCAACAGCTACGATCGAAAGACATATGGTTCAAGTGATCCCTAATCATCTGATTTTGCCACATCATACTACCCTCTGTTCCTCTGTTCCACTCTTAAAACTAATTTGTCTGGTTTTCATTTTGCGATATATGAAGACTTTATTGATGCTATGTAAGCCAACATTGATTGTCTTGAAAACTTATCTTATCTGTGGCGCGCCAGGGTCTTCAAACACCGCTGGAAAAACTGTACATGACTTCAAGGGGGATACGAAGTCGAAAAAAAGGGCTGCCATATTTTTCCATGGTCATAATTTCATGGTGGTGCAAGAACTTTTGAGACCTCACTCGTACTCGAGAAAGCGTATCTTGCTTATGAAATTTCTATTTGCTAAGTACAACGTATTCTCTTCGCTCAAGGTTTGTCTATTTACAACCTTCAAGCAACTGAACAAGAGAAATAAAAAATATTTTCATCGATATTAATGTTTTACGACACTTAATATTTCTCTCTTCAATAATGAGCCACAGAAATTGTTTGTGGAAGGATTTGTGACTTTTGTAGCTACTAACCGAACACATTTTTCGTTTTCTCATGGCAGTGAACGCTCTAAGGTTACGAAAGAAATCCTCAGATATTGGGGGAATTCAAATTCGTGCAGAAATAGTCCAAAGTAATCGAGGTAGTTGCCTTCAATGCACGATCTTAATAACAAGAGTCATTAACAATAAAAATTTTAATTCGTTGGCTGAGTTTAAAGATTTTATTGTATATACAAATACAATAACTTTTGGGTTTCCCCAGAACCCATCATCAGATACAGAAGAAGGAAAAAGTTTAAATAGAGAACATAATATAGATATCAACGTGAACATAATATAGATATCAGATATTTATGTGACATAATGTCACTTGGCATCAAATTGTAAAACGACGTGGCATGTATCATGAAATAAAGAAAATAAAGAAAATGGAATGCAGGTATACATAAAATACTGCATTGTAAAAATAAAAGAAGGTTAGTAGGTAACTAAATTAATTGTGTTGTTCTCATCTGGAGATACAACAAGGAGCATTATAGCAGAAGTCGAGATTAAGTGATTTCGTCCTCAGTTTGCCTCGTATTCGGACCTGTAAATAATTTCCAGATTGTAGGTATAGATACTGGAACATTGTCATTACAGCATAAATATCTCTAAGTAGCAATTACAAGGGTTCTACGTCAATTCCTCGACTGCGTCAATTCGTCGCCTACGTCAATTCGTCGCGCGTCAATTCGTCGACTGCGTCAATTCGTCGCGGACAAATTCGTCGACTACGTCAATTCGTCGCGTTTACAGATTTTAGTTACATACAAAACGAATGCAGGAAAAAGTACGATTTCGAACGTCTTGCTCCCTGATCAAATTTATAAAGTTTGGACACGCAGACAGGATAGGAATATTACGTTTTTCTTTGGCATTAAAAATATTAGACGGTAGACGGTTTTTGGAACGGGTCAGGGGCCCGGTTGGTCAGAGACCCCATACACAAAATATTCGTAAGATCTACAGTTTACAATTCAGAACCACCAAATCAGGTATCCTATCTCATAGTACTCTAACTTAGACAGTTGTCTGTTTTTGGAACGGGTCAAGGCCCGTGGAGTCAGAGCCCCCCCCCCCCCCCCCCTACATACAAAATTTTCGTAAAATCTAGTTTTCATTTCAGAACCACCAAATTTGGTATACTATCTCATGGTACTCTAACTTAGACGCTAGACGGTTTTTGGAAGGGGTTGGAGCCCGCAGGGCCGGAGCCCCCCCCCCTCCTAAATTTTTTTCATAAAATCTGCAGTTTTCATCTTAGAACCACCAAATTTGGTATACTATCTTATGGTACTCAAACTTAGACGGCAGACCGTTTTTGGAACGGGTCAAGGCACGGGGGTCAGAGCCCCCGCATACAAAATTTTCTTAAAAACTACAGTTTTCAATTCAGAACCACCTAATCTGGTATATTATCTCATGGTACTCTAACTTAGACGCTAGACGGTTTTTGGAAGGGGTTGGAGCCCGCGGCGTCTGAGCCCCCCCCCCCCCTCATACAAATTTTCGTAAAATCTACAGTTTTCATCTTAGAACCACCAAATTTGGTATACTATCTTATGGTACTCTAACTTAGACGGCAGACCGTTTTCGGAACGGGTCAAGGCCCGGGGGTCAGACCCCCCCCCCCTACATACAAAATTTTCGTAAAATCTAGTTTTCATTTCAGAACCACCAAATTTGGTATACTATCTCATGGTACTCTAACTTAGACGCTAGACGGTTTTTGGAAGGGGTTGGAGCCCGCGGGGTCGGAGCTCACCCTCATAAAAAATTTCGTACAATCTACAGTTTTCATCTTAGAACCACCAAATTTGGTACACTATCTTATGGTACTCCAACTTAGACGGCAGACCGTTTTTAGAACGGGTCAAGGCCCGGGGGTCAGAGACCCCCACATACAAAATTTTCTTAAAAACTACAGTTTTCAATTCAGAACCACCTAATCTGGTATACTATCTCATGGTACTCTAACTTAGACGCTAGACGGTTTTTGGAAGGGGTTGAGCCCGGGGGTCAGACACCCCCGGAATAAACACTTTTTCGTAAAATCTACAGTTTTCAATTTAGAACCACCACATTTGGTATACTATCTTATGGTACTCTAACTTAGACGCTAGACGGTTTTTGGAAGAGGTTGGAGCCCGCAGGGTCGGAGCCCCCCCCTCATAAAAATTTTCGTAAAATCTACAGTTTTCAATTTAGGACAACCAGATTTGGTATACTACTTATGGTTATCTAACTTAGACGGTAGACAGTTTTTGGAAGGGGTCGGGGCCCGGGTCAAGGTAGCCCCATGCAAAAGTTTCGTAAAAAGTTCCGTTTTTTACTCTTAAGAATACCCTATCTACGTTCTAAGGCGCTCTTTGGCCCTTTGAGGGCCTTGCACCATTAACCATCAACCAACCAACTAACCAACCTACGGTCTAAGTTAGGGACTGTAGATAACAATAAAGTGCAAAAATATGCGTTTAATGGTGTATTAAAAACACAAATCTATATAGTTTAGCTTTCACTACGAACGAGCGGCTTATCAGAAAGAAATATAATGTAATGTAAACAGAGAGTTCCAGATATTCAAAATTCAAAACGGTAAGAAAAAGATGATCAATGCCAATGTGAAGTCGTACGCATGCGACATCACATAGGTACATTGCATTTCTTTGTCGCGGGATTCACAGAAGCACACGCCAGATGTACGGCAGTTCTATAGATGTCTCCTAGAAGGTAGGTATTCCCATTCCTTTTTCTTTCTTTTTTTGTTTCGCAAAATTAAATTAACTAAATCAAAAAATTTAAAATAAGTTTACTGGAAAATTGCTGGATATCTTTTTCATTCATTAACTTTCACCCGCTGAACTTGGTGATTCCACAAATAGTAATATGCACCTGGCAAATAACTGGTATCCCTGCTAGTACAAATTATATTAATGATTTATTTGCGTCCAGTTCAATCTAGTATGTCCATAAGAACGTTTAGGCCGTATAAAAAATACATTTCAACGTGTGCCGCTACGGCGGCGGAGTTATCTAGGAGCTGGCTTCTGACCACTTGTCGAGAAGGATCCTGGTTCAAATCCCGGTGAATCATGGACGTTGTGCTTGACTTCTGGTACTGGCTGTCCCCCTTCCCAGGAACCAGTGGCCCAAAATTGGGAACGTCCGACTGCTTATAGCCCACTGAATTGATCACGGTGGTCGTTAAACCCCCCCCCCAAAAAAAAAAGATTGCGACGTGTCCATTGCTATTTGTTGTGGACCGTACAAAAAGTATGTTTTTGATATCAACGTGTCCACTTCCATGTAGGCTGGCCATAAAATGTTAGGGGACCGTACAAAATTGCACTTTTGTTTTCACCTTGTCAGCGCTTCGGTATATGGTTGAAGTATACGTATATATAGTTGGGCCATTTCAGCACGTAGTTTGGTTTATATAGAAAATCAAGATAATGTTACATTTTTACTCAGCTACAACACATTAATCCCAAAGGCTATTTGTTGAAATCTTTAATCCGCCGTGCTCATATTCACAACGTTAACATAACATGTCAAGTTATGAATGTTGCAGTTTTACCCTGTCACAAAACTTTAGTTACAAGACCTTAGGCGCAAACTTTTTTTAGGAATTTTTAGTCCGACGTATTCATAAGGTTTTGATAACATGCCAAGGTTATGGTACTGCGTTTTGACTGAGGCACAAAAATTAATAAACAGGCCAGTTTTTATCAGTTTTCAATCAACCGTGCTCATATACATAAAATTTTCAGAGAAAGTCAAGTTTACTGTTTTGCGCATTTACTCGAGTACAAAACTATAAACAGCCATTAACTTTCACCCGCTGAACTTGGTGATTCCTCAATTCATCCATTAACAAGTCTTTTAAGTGATTGTATGCTATGGTCATATTGATAATGTTTGATGACAAGTCAGGTTAATGATGTTGCACTTATTAAAGACTTAAAAAGGTGTAGAGGCTAGTAATTATTATTTGAAGTCTAAGTAAAAGCTCATTTTTAACTTGACTCGTCATGAAATCCTTATGAATATGGCATTTATTTTATTTTGTACATTTTTCAAAGCGTATGCATTTTTTTTGGCATTTGTTTTATTTTGTGTTGTACTTGTTACATAGCGTTTCGCATTTTCGTAATGCTTGTGACTTGTGATTGCATTTTGAATTTTTATTTGTTTCACATTTTGGATTACTTTTTGACATTTTATGTTTTTGACATGCTATTTTGAAAATTTTGTCTTTTTTAATTTTGCGTTGTGTTTTACATTATTGCATCTTCGGCGGAATTACATTCTTGAAAAATTCAAATACAAGTTAGTAAAAGGTATAATTTAATTAGTGAGAAATACCAGCACATTTTAGTAAAGGGTAGAATTATATGAAATTCCTCTTAAAAAGTCCAGCATGTTACATTGTCTCTGTGCACCAAGGAAGTTCGAATTCTTTTTATCTTGCCAGCGTTTCTGTTCTGGGTGGATTTTTTGGAATCTGTGCTATCACTCTTTCGATTTTAGCCATAGTTGTTCTCTGCTCTTTCGCAATTTCACTGATTATTTCGTACAGTCACAGTTTTTTCTCTCCCAGAATTGTATTCCAGCGTCTGTCTAATCTTTCAAGTTCGTTTTGTGTTCTGGGAAAGGCAAATAAATTGTTTTCACTTACTGACCAAATTGTTGGCGGGAACAGCGGAGAGCTTCTGCACGGATTGTTTCTTCTGCTTCCACGAAATTTTCCAAGAACATAATTTTCCTCAAACCACTGAACTACAGAATCTGCATATTCTAGTAAAATTGATTTCACTTCTTCAAAAGCAGCTGCAATTTCATCAGATCAAAAAAATGCGAGTGCTTGCAAATGTCTGACTTTGAGAGCAAACTCACTGTTTTCCCTATATTTCAAGGCTATGCCAGAGGATGGATATTCCTCAGCACATTTTTTTCCGAGATGAAACCAACAACATTTGTGTGTGCTGCTTCCAAATTCCTTTTTAGCAGCATTATAACGGTAACTATTTCGAAATCTATTATTATGCGTATATTGTGGTGCAAGCTGAATATCATAGTCTGATGCATAGTTTTGTAAATCCTACAAAAATACTGTATAATAGTATTATATTATTTATACTTGCTGGAAAGTAACCCATAAACTAGTGGGGCAAGTCTGTGCAACTCTGGATTCGTTTTAACCATAGCATGAATGGAACATAATTGCCTAAAAAGGGTTGGACAAGTTTCAAATGTCCCATCCATAATCCAGAGGGGTGCTGCTTTAAGCTTTCCTAAATTATTCTCTGTTAAAAATAAAATAATTCTTTGATGTCCAAATGCGCTATCTCTGCCAAGAAATTTTGCACCATCTTCTCCTGTAAATTTATTGGGGCATCGATCCGTTCTGAAGTCGTAGGCTCCGCAGGCATGTCTTGGCATGTCTTCTCTTTTTTACAACTTGCCTTAGTGCATCCATATTAGGCATGTAAGCTGCATTTACTGTAGCCATTGACGTTGTCACGGTTTGAATAATTTGTGCAGGGGCTTCGTCCGTATTTCTCGCTCGTTCTTTTATTTGCGCTCTTGCAACAGCAACATCACTTTTCTCCGGTCTTGGAGCATGATTATGTGGTTTCTCATTGCGCATCCTGTGTCCATCTCCAATAAGAATAGTACTAGCAAAGCCAGTACAATTTCCATAATTTCTTTCAATACAGTGACAATACCGTAAATCACCTCGCACTCTGTTATGGCAAAATAAATACCCTTTCCATTTCAGCAAATCATTTTCTTTTTGTGAGTTAACTATTTATGTTGCATTCTTCATCTGCATAGTGCCTTCGGAAAACAATGCGCTTTCTCTTTCCAAAATATTTAGAATGATATATTTTCACTATTATCACTTGACAACGCACAACAAAGGTTTCAACAAGCACGTTCTCTGTTCTCCAGTCAAATGCGAACTAATGAGCAACCATTCAATAAAACACTCAGAATACAGACAATCACGTGAAGCTTGTTCCTCCAGTTAGGGTTTAAGCAAAGTTCAAGATTTTCGTACCTGCGGTCACAAGAAGTGGTTAATTTTAAGGATCGGCATCTTATCTTTTGTTTTTCCAAAACGCAGAGGTACATGTATTTTACAGTTGGGACGCTCCAGGCGGGGGATCAACAGATGCGAAGAACACGGGAGCCAGGTTCCGGAGGCGGCAGCAGGCGCGGACTGGGCAGCTGTACTCTGGGCCGGTAGGCGTCATGCTAATTCTCAAAAATAAATTCAAATTTTTTGTGTTGCACCATGCGTATTAAAGAAAATTGTTATACTGAAAAGACAATTTGTTTACCCCGTAACATATTAAACGAAACCTGCGTCCCTACGTGCCAAATGATCTGTAAGCCAAACACAGTTTTCATGCAACACCTTCCCCCGACTTTCTAAGTTCAGTTCTGTCTCGTTCGACTTATTTCCTGTACCGCCCCTCTCTTTCGCTAATTGCAGTTAATTGCCGTGAAATTGGTGTTTTACGTTGGGGTGTATTGCCGTCTGTCCTGAAGACTATAGTGAAAGCGGTGAACCCCAGGGGAAAAGTATTCCATCAAAAGCAACAGAAATCCAATGCGAGAGCAAAACTTTGTTCGTTGGCATTACATCCAAACAATTTAGGCGAAGTAGGAAGTGGGTTTTTCTACTACGACACCAGAAGATTGTCGCGAATGCTCAGGCAATTACGATACAGATGTGTCCTTAAGACTTCTCTTTCAAGACGTCCAAAGGCCGGCACTAGGGGATGGGGAGGGATACAGTGCGGATGTTCTTTTTTGTTGCAGTTAGAAATTCTTAAGCTCATTCTTCCTTAAAACTTTGCCTGGTTACCAGTAAGTACTGTCTCATGCCTCAACCATTGCACAGATTTGTTGTTTTTGTTTTCATTCTTTGAGTTAACAGCGGGAAAATATCTGAACTGCGTTGTTTCAGTTGGAAATATTTTTTTTACTTCAGCAACAGGGCTTCACGTATAATTGCAAAATACTTCGATAGAATAAACATACCTTACGTAAAGAGTTTGCATGAGAAAATAGATTAATAATAAAGAAAATATTCTAAAACCAAAAAAAGAAATTGCGGAGCCGAAAAAGCTAGGTAGAGGAAACAAAAGGCTCTAAGAAAAAGTTCATATTTAAAGAAACCTGTAGTCGCTTAATGAGTAAGTGGTATAACTCAATGCAAAATCATGTGCTGTATTTGAAAAAAAAATTATAAGCAAGTAGGCATCGTGACTGTGCACAGTTTCCATTTTTCATCCTGTCGACATTACAACCACCACAGAAAAGAAAATAACAAAAACCATAACAAAAACACCCATACAAAGTAAAATGCCCAAAACATAAAAAGAAGTAAATACACAAAATGAAATGCCCAAAACATTAAAAAAACTGCAACCACACGAAACAAAATACCCAAAACATCGTAAGAAATTCGGTTGAAAGCACAATGAAGGTATACGATAGGAGAAATATATGTTTTTAAAACTTAATACAAGTGTCAAAACTGAAATAAAAAGAAAGAAAAAAGAAATATTCCAAATTTCATTGTTACTTTAGATATTTTGACCTGTTGACATTTCGTAAATTGTACTTGCACTCGGTCAAAAAATATTACTTACAAGGACTCTTTAGTAACTTTTAATCGCTGTGGTCGTGTTTATAAGGTTTGCATAACAAATCAAGTTAATAATGTTACGCTTTCACTTAGGCACCAAATGCTAATTATTGGCAGCTTGGCCTAGGCCTTTTAAATAATTTTTGATAAGCGTAACACTCTTAAATTGATTTGTCATGCAAACCTCATATAATCACAGCATTATAAAAATTACTATAAATGCATATGCCTAGATCTCGGGCGTATCTATTAATGTTTTGTGCTCGAGTAACATTTAAACAGAATTCATTTTATTTTCTATGAAAACTACATAAATATCAGCTCGGAGGACTGAAAACTATCAAAAATATCTAGGCCTAGGGTCTGCTTAATAGTTCCAACCTCAGAAAAGCGCATTGCTGAAATCTTGGACTTCTATGAAAACATTATGAAAATAAGTACGGCACACTGAAAATTGCTAAACAGGCCCAGTCCTAGGGCTTTCTAATTATTGTTTTGTACCTGACTAAAAGTGTAACATTACCTTTAGTTCTTACTAGCAGGGGTTCCCGGTATTTCCCAGGTAAATATTACTATTTCTAAAATCACCAAGTTCAGCGGGTGAAAGTTAATGAATGAAAAAGCTATTTCCGTAAATTTCCAGGAAACTTATTTTAAATCTTTTGATTTAGTTAACTTAATTATACGAAGCAAAAAAGAGTTTACATTATTTACATTACATTGTATTTCTGCCTGATAAGGCAACCGTTGGTGGTGAAAGCTAACGTTTATTAATTTGTGTTTTTAATACACCATGAACCGGATATTTTTTCACTTTATTGTTATCTACGGCCTCTAACCTAGACCGTAGGTGGGGTAATTGGGATGCAGTTCTTAAGAGTAAAAATTGTAATTTTTACGAAAATTTTGAATGGGCCCCCTTCACACCGGGCACCGACCCTTTCCGTCTGCGGTCTATGTTACAATACAATGAGGTAGTGTACTAAATTTTGGCGTTCTAAATTCGAAACTGTAGGTTTTACAAAAATTGGCATGGGGGGGGGGGGGGGCTCTGAACCCCTGTCTCCAACCGTTTCCAAAAATCGCCTGCATTCTCAGTTAGACTACTATGACATAGTATACCAAATTTGGTGGTTTTAAATTGAAAACTTTAGATTTTACGAAAATATTTTATGGGGAAGGCTCTGACCCGTTCCCAAAACAGTCTACCATCTAAGTTAGAGTACCATGAGATAGTATACCAAATTTGGTTGTTCCAAATTGAAAACTGTAGATTTTACGAAAATTTTGTATGGTGGAAAGGATCTAACCACCGGGCCCCGACCCGTTCCGAAAATCGTCTACGGTCTAAGTTAGAGTACCATGATATGGTATACCAAATTTGGTGGTTCTAAATTCAAAACTGTAGATTTCAAGAAATTCTTTAGGGGGGGGGGGGCTCTGAACCCCGGGCTCCGACCCTTTCCAAAAAACCATCTACCGTCCAAGTTAGAGTACCATGAGATAGTATACCAAATTTGGTGGTTCTAAATTGAAAACTCTAGTTATTACGAAAAAAATTTATGGGGGGGGGCTCTTACCCCGTGCCCGACCCGTTCCAAAAACCGTCTACCGTCTAAGTTAGAGTACCATAAGATAGTACACTAAATTTGGTGGTTCTAAGTTGAAAACGGTATATTTTACGAAAATTCTTTAGGGGGAGGAGGGTGCTCTTACCGCCCGGGCCCCGATCCGTTGCAAAACCCGTCTCCCGTCTAAGTTACAGTTTCATGATACCAAATTTGGTGGTTCTATTGTGAAAACTATAGATTTTACGAAAAATTTGTATGTGGGGGTTCTTACCCCCGCGCCTTGACTTATTCCAAAAACCGTCTACCGTCTAAGTTAGAGTACCATGAGATAGTATACCAAATTTGGTGGTTCTAAATTGAAAATGTAGATTTTACGAAAATTTTGTCAGGGGGGCATTCTAACCCCCGTGCTCCGACGTGTTCTGAAAACCGTCTACCGTCTAAGTTAGAGTACCATGTTATAGTATACCAAATTTGGTGGTTCTAAATTAAAAACTGTAGATTTCACGAATTTTTTATGGGGGGTGCTCTGAACCCCGGGCTCCGACCCTTTGCAAAAAACCGTCTACAGTCAAAGTTAGAACACCATGAGATAGTATACCAAATTTGGTGGTTCTAAATTGAAAACGGTGTATTTTACGAAAATTTTGTACGGGGGCGGGCTCTAACCCCCGGGCCCCGACCCGTTCCAAAAACCGTCTACCGTCTAAGTTAGATTGCCATGATATAGTATATCGAATTTGGTGGTTCTAAATTGAAAACTAGATTTTACGAAATTTCGTAAGAGGGGAGGGGTGCTCTGAACCCCGAGCTCCGACCCTTTCCAAAAACCGTGTACAGTCTAAGTTAGAATACCATGAGATAGTATTCCAAATTTGGTGGTTCTAAATTAAAAACTGCAGATTTTACGAAAATTTAAAGTTTTGTACGGGGTTGCTCCGACCCCCGAGCCCTGACCCGTTCCAAAAACCGTCTCCCGCTAAGTTAGAGTTTCATGACACAAAATTTGGTGGTTCTGAATTGAAAAATAAAGATTTTAAGAAAATTTTGTATGTGGGGGGGGGTCTTACCCCCGGGGCCTTGATCCGTTCCAAAAACCGTCTACCGTCTAAGTTAGAGTACCATGAGAGAGTATGCCAAATTTGGTGGTTCTAAATTGAAAACTGTAGGTCTCTCCATCGCCCTTCGGGGCGAAATAATTTTATGATTTTACAATATTTTGTTTTACGTTTCACTGGAACTTTCCAGTTGTTGTATATATCACTGTATTTATTGGCAGAATTCTACTGTCATGTACATAGAAATGCTATTTTTATTTGAAGAATAAAGACAATTTTGAAATGTAGATTTTACGCGGTATTTTTATGAAGGGGGGCCCCTTACCCCCGGGCTCCAACCCCTTCCAAAACGGTCTACTGTCTAAGTTTGAGTACCATGAGATAGTATACCAAATTTGGTGGTTCTAAATTGAAAACTGTAGATTTTACGAAAAAGTGTTTATTCGGGGGTCTGACCCCCGGGCTCAACCCTTTCCAAAAACCGTCTAGCGTCTAAGTTAGACTACCATGAGAGAATATACCAGATTAGGTGGTTCTGAATGAAAAACTGTAGTTTTTAAGAAAATTTTGTATGTGGGGGCTCTGACCCCCGGGCCTTGACCCGTTCCAAAAACAGCCTGCCGTCTAAGTTAGAGTACCATAAGATAGTATACCAAATTTGGTGGTTCTAAGATAAAAACTGTAGATTGTACGAAATTTTTTATGAGGGGTGGGGCTCCGACCCTGCGGGCTCCAACCCCTTCTAAAAACCGTCTAGCGTCTAAGTTAGAGTACCATGAGATAGTATACCAAATTTGGTGGTTCTAAATTGAAAACTGTAGATTTTACGAAAAAGTGTTTATTCGGGATGGGGGGGGGTCTGACCCCCGGGCTCAACCCTTTCCAAAAACCGTCTAGCGTCTAAGTTAGAGTAATATGAGATAGTATACCAGATTAGGTGGTTCTGAAATGAAAACTGTAGTTTTTAAGAAAATTTTGTATGTGGGGAGCTCTGACTCCCGGGCCTTGACCCGATCCAAAAACCGACAACCGTCTAAGTTAGAGTACTATGAGATAGGATACCTGATTTGGTGGTTCTGAATTGAAAACTGTAGATCTTACGAATATTTTGTGTATGGGGGCTCTGACCAACCGGGCCCCTGACCCGTTCCAAAAACCGTCTGCCGTCTAAGTTAGAGTACCATAAGATAGTATACCAAATTTGGTGGTTCTAAGATGAAAACTGTAGATTTTACGAAATTTTTATGAGGGGGGGCCCAGACATCGCGGGCTCCAACCCCTTCCAAAATCCGTCTAGCGTCTAAGTTAGAGTACCATGAGATAGTATACCAAATTTGGTGGTTCTGAAATGAAAACTAGATTTTAAGAAAATTTTGTATGTAGGGGGGGGGGGGTTGGGGCTCTGAGTCCACGGGCCTTGACCCGTTCCAAAAACCGACAATCGTCTAAGTTAGAGTACTATGAGATAGGATACCTGATTTGGTGGTTCTGAATTGAAAACTGTAGATCTTACGAATATTTTGTGTATGGAGGGCTCTGACCAACCGGGCCCCTGACCCGTTCCAAAAACCGTCTACCGTCTAAGTTAGAGTACCATGAGATAATATACCAAATTTGGTAGTTCTAAATTGAAAACTATATTTTACGGTAATTCTGTAGGGGGGGGGCCTCCAACCGCTTCCCAAAACCGTCTACAGTCTAAGTTAGAATACCACGAGATAGTATACTAGGTTTGGTGGTTCTGAATTGAAAACTGTAGATTTTACAAAAATTTTGTATGTGGGGGGCTCTGACCAACCGGGCCCTGCCCCGTTCCAAAAACCGTTTACCGTCTAATATTTTTAGTGCCAAAGAAAAACGTAATATTCCTATCCTGTCTGCGTGTCCAAACTTTATAAATTTGATCAGGGAGCAAGACGTTCGAAATCGTACGTTTTCCTGCATTCGTTTTGTATGTTACCAAAATCTGTAAACACGACGAATTGACGTAGTCGACGAATTTGTCCGCGACGAATTGACGCGCGACGAATCGTCGTGGTCGACGAATTGACGCGCGACGAATTGTCGTAGTCGACGAATTGACGCGCGACGAATTGACGCGCGACGAATTGACGCAGGCAACGAATTGACGTAGTCGACGAATTGACGCACGCGACGAATTGACGTGACACCAAGTACAAGGCTCTCAGTGAACAGCAATGAAGAGACAGCACTAGGTGTTACGATGATGGAAATATCATTCCAAATTGGATAGTGCAGACCATCGCACACCAGACGAGACAATGCAGAATTTTTAGGTCCATTCTTTACGGCGTATTTATGTTCATTCAGTCTTGTTGCTAGTGTACGTTTTGTAGATCCTATATATGTACTATCGGGAGTGTCAGCATCAATACTTTTTAAAGGGATGCTGTAAACGCCATATTTGTTTAGCTTTGTTACCTGGTCTCGATCTTTTTTAATTAACTGGAAAATGTTCGTAGTACGTATTCCGAATTCCAGGTGAAAGTTTCTGCAAATGGCTTTGAGAACAGGTGTTATGGTTGAATAATATTCTATGGCATCTATGTATATATATATATATATATATATATATATATATATATATATATATATATATATATATATATATATATATATTCTATAAAGAAGATACCTAAGCAAAAAAATACATATATAATTTTGACTCACACCTAGTACAACATAGAAAAGGTTATGTATCTACCTGTGTGAGTAAAAGGAGAAAAGATAAAAAAATAAAATAAAACAACTGAATGTAGAAGGTGTCGAGAATACTGAGCCTTGGCTTTATCAAGGACCGGCAAAAACTCTGCATTTTCTCACTTCCACAAAGACCTAGTTGGAAATGGGTTTCTGCAAGGCCATAGATGCAAGTAACATTCCCACCTAAAATAGTTTAACAAATATATATATGTCATGTCCTCCGTAGAGTTGCATGACCTAGCACTAGTTAACAATTTCGCTTGCATCCATTAACCTTCCTTGCCCGACCCATGCTCTTCATCTGTTACTATTAAACAGAGAGAAGAAGATTAAAGAGAACTCAAGCTGTGAGAGTGACATAATAATTAGAAATGATTTTCAGCCATAACGAAATTCCAAGTTCGTTTGAGAGAGAATTTAAAACCTGAAAATCAATGCAAAAGAAATCCAAATTTTTAAATTGCAATTAAAAAAGGAAATATTAATTTTTAACGAACAGATTTTTGAAAGAAAACTTGAGTCTAAAACCCCCTACTCTACAACTTATGACAGCACGAAAACGAGAATAAGTTAAAGATAATAATTAACTAAAGAAAACTTTGTGAAAGTTATATACCTTAAACAGTTAGTTGCAATATGTACAAAGTATTTCAGCAGTGCTTTAAGTGCATAATTAATTAGTTATTAAGAACTTAACTACTTTGAAAAAACAGCGCATAGACAGCGCATAGAAAAGGAACAAGCTTAGCCATCTTCTGTTCCTAGGTACCCCAAAAGACGCTCAAAGTTACAGAGAAAAGAAAGAGTTAAAACCCGCAAAAATGTTAACAGACAAACCAATGCCTAAAAGCTGAAAAAGCTAAAAAACGACAGAGAAAAAGTACATGAAGTACAAACATTGAACTAATAAAACCTAGAACCCAAAAACAAGGAAGAGAGCTTACCTCTTGTGTGACAAAAACTTTTCTCCTCACAAGAGAAGAACATGGCTGACCTCTTCCGCCACTCCCTAGACGCTGGGGGGCAGTGAGGGTGGGGCTGATGGCCTCCTCATGCAGCAAGAAACCAACGCAAGGAGATTTTAACCAGAGAAAAAAATATATAAACTTAAGACTGTGGATCTGTATGATCAGAAAGAGCAGAATTAACTCTCCAGAATACATGAGAAATATTATAAAATACACGAGCAGTGTATTTAATAATCTTTGCATGTATTAAATCACCTTAGTGAGCTTCTATAGATTAATCAGAATCTTATTAATTTTAAAGTTGGTTTTACTGTTTTTAGTATAGCTATCCTAGTGATGAATAACTAGTTTTCTTTTTTATTTGTTTTTATTTTCTTTTATAAACAGATTTTTAAGCTTTTTTGTGATTTTGTTTATATTATTTAATTTTTTGTTTTAATAGGACCGTCATATCCATAGCACTAAGGTTCCTTTAGGTAGTTAATAGGCATCCTCTAGCCAACTTCCTTACGGCTTTGATTGGTCAGAATCATATTATTAACTGTGTAGAAAATTAAAGCAGATCTGCCAACCTTACTCTATTATTCAGAATAATTTTTCTTAAAGTTCTTTTGATGAAAGAAGAAGGAAATTTCGTTCTCTAGAAAACTTTCTAATAGTATATTAATGTGGTAATTGAAGTCCAAATTGTTGCTGCAAATTCTTGAAATTCTTAGGACCTGAGAAATTAGTACATTCTCAATTACTTTGGTTGAAATGTTATTATTCCAGTGTAGATATTTAATTACTTTGAAAGGAAAATTAACTCTTTTATCAAAGAGGCTAATAGATGGGTTACCTCTGTTGAGCTTAATGCTTAAGTCTAGGAACTCAAGTTCCTGATTACTGTGGTTGGTTTTACATAAGTTAAGAGAGCTAGGATAGATATTATCAAAATCACTCTCTATAACTTCTGAATTATTGATACACAGCAGATCATCAATATATCTAAAAGTGTAAAGGTAGTTATCTGAGCAGGTGGGGTGATTTTTAATGAATTTATATTCCTTAAAGAACAGGAATAGATTAGCGATATTCGTGGACGTTGATGTTCCCATGGGAATACCATTCACTTGCTTATAGAGAGTATTATTATATAAGATATGGTTATTTTTTATGCAGCAATTGAGATAAGAGTTCCAATTTCCTACATCAACAAATTGGTTAAGTTTAAATTCTGCATACAGCTCTTTAAAGGTAGTGATTATATCTGATAGAGGCAGATTAGTATATAGGTTTTCAAAATCATAACTATTAATATCTAGGGGACAAACTTTGAGTATAGTAGAAATTACTTCTGCATTATTATTAATTATCCAAAAATCTCTGTACATCAAGTTAGAACAGTTTCTAATGTGTTTCAAAACCTTCTTTAAGACATCTTCAAAAGCAAGATCTATTTTCTTTTTATGACTCCTTACTCCACTAGCTATGAACCTGAACTTCACAGGATCCCTATGAAACTTAACCGTTGCAAAAAGAAATGGAAATTCAGGCTCATATCTTCTAGTTTGTGGAATTTTAAGTTTCTTGAAGAATGCCTTAAACCGATTTTCTAACTGCTTGGTAGAATAACTTACGGGCTCGTATGTTACTCTATTATTGAGTTCCATAGTTAACAATTCAAAATAGAACTTCTTACAGATAATTGCAAAATTATTGCTAGCTTTATCCGTAGTGGTAAAAATAAATTGGTCTTGTAGTTTGGAGAGTGACCTTTTAGCTTCTCCAGAGAAAAAGAGATTTCTGTCGAAACAAAAGTCCAGACCTACCAACTCACCGGTGAAGCTATTGATTATATTATATTTCCATTCTGCGAAGGCCTCAATAGGCTGATTGTACGTTAAACTGGTTTTTACGATGTACCTATTAACATCTTGAGTGAAGCTCTCAAGAATCCTTTCTTTGGAAATTGTGAAGGAAGGTCTGAATTTAGAGCCATACTCTAATAAATTCCTAAGCTTTTCATTTTCAACAAAACTCAAGTTTCCGGTGATAATATGGTTGTAATTCTTATCATAGTGAACTGTTTCTTTATGTTCATCACAAGAACATGTAGTAATTACAGGAATGTAGCTCGAAGAGTTAAGTTTGTAGTTTTTAACTATTGACCCTAAGGTCTTAACATATTTAAAACTTACAATAGACTGGTGCCTGTGGATGGGAAAAAAATTGCATTATTGTAGAACAGCTTCCTAACATTGAGATTATCGTAGGCTTTATTTAGGAACCTGATGGTAACAAAATTACTGGAAAATTCTTTAAGAGAAATTTTATCTTTAAGAATATGTTTAAGAATGTCCAGAACCAAAGCAAAAACATGCTTATCAACATGGTCAGCAGTTTCATTCCAGAATTTGAAAAAACTTTTAAGGACAGAGTGCTTGAAGGACTTGAGAATTTTGTAAGTATTTTTAACAAAATTAGTGCCAGTTTTAAAGCTTTCCAGAGTTTTTAGCAGGTTAGCAAAATCAACTTTGCTTGATGTGCGAAATAACCTCTGTCCTCTATTACCTCTAGAGCAGCTCTTATTATTAACAAGAAAGAAGAGTTCACGAATTGAAAATTTATGCTGATTATGCTTATTGTCAGATAGAGTGGAATTAAGGCCATAGGGATAAAGAGACTGATGCTGCAAAATTTCAAGGGATTCAGTTTCTAGCCGAGCATAGAGGTCAGGGATAATATGTAGTACCTCTATTTTCACTTTGTCAAAACCATGAGTATGGAAATGCTCTAATTCAAAGGTAGAGTACTGGTTGGCGTTTGTGGAGGGGTTCACTCCTGAATTAGAGAACTTGTTTACTAGAGATCTGTGACCATTAATCCTAAGATGAAGAGGATTTTTACTTTGGCCAATATAGCTAAGGTTGCAGACAGTACAGGTGAGCTTATAGATGGTATTGTAGGCTTTGCAAAACTTGTTGGAGCAATTATCCTCAACAGAAGAATACAGGTTAGGATCTGCAGATTTACATGTCAAACAACGTTTGTCATTTCATAACTTTAGATTACCTTTGCCAGCGAGTTCATACACTATGGGAAAGGGTGCTAGCCTAACCGAGCGGGAGGACTTAAAATATCTGAGCTGACCTCCAATCCTTTCATCGTCCTTAGAACTCCACTTGGGCCAAAACATACAAATTCTGAGCAAAACCAACTAGGAAACACTTTTTAGAAATAAGCAGTCCAAGAAAAGACCAAACTCGAGTATAAACTACACTCCAAAAAGCTGCATCCAAAACATACTAAAAATAAAAATTAGAAAATGAAAAAAAAAAAACCTCAAATAAAAAAATAGTAATAAAAAAAATAATAATAATAAAACATTTCAACTAGAATTTGCGCATGAGCTGCTAAATAATAAATTGAAATTAGTTACTTAAGAGCAAAACTGAAGACTAAGGAAAAACTTTAGAATTTAAAACGAAGGTTGCAAAATAACCTGAAAATCAAAACGCGCAACGCAGCAGTTTTGAAAATTCAGAATTCACATTCTATAAAGAAGATACCTAAGCAAAAAAATACATATATAATTTTGACTCACACCTAGTACAACATAGAAAAGGTTATGTATCTACCTGTGTGAGTAAAAGGAGAAAAGATAAAAAAATAAAATAAAACAACTGAATGTAGAAGGTGTCGAGAATACTGAGCCTTGGCTTTATCAAGGACCGGCAAAAACTCTGCATTTTCTCACTTCCACAAAGACCTAGTTGGAAATGGGTTTCTGCAAGGCCATAGATGCAAGTAACATTACCACCTAAAATAGTTTAACAAATATATATATGTCATGTCCTCCGTAGAGTTGCATGACCTAGCACTAGTTAACAATTTCGCTTGCATCCATTAACCTTCCTGGCCCGACCCATGCTCTTCATCTGTTACTATTAAACAGAGAGAAGAAGATTAAAGAGAACTCAAGCTGTGAGAGTGACATAATAATTAGAAATGATTTTCAGCCATAACGAAATTCCAAGTTCGTTTGAGAGAGAATTTAAACCTGAAAATCAATGCAAAAGAAATCCAAATTTTTAAATTGCAATTAAAAAAGGAAATATTAATTTTTAACGAACAGATTTTTGAAAGAAAACTTGAGTCTAAAACCCCCTACTCTACAACTTATGACAGCACGAAAACGAGAATAAGTTAAAGATAATAATTAACTAAAGAAAACTTTGTGAAAGTTATATACCTTAAACAGTTAGTTGCAATATGTACAAAGTATTTCAGCAGTGCTTTAAGTGCATAATTAATTAGTTATTAAGAACTTAACTACTTTGAAAAAACAGCGCATAGACAGCGCATAGAAAAGGAACAAGCTTAGCCATCTTCTGTTCCTAGGTACCCCAAAAGACGCTCAAAGTTACAGAGAAAAGAAAGAGTTAAAACCCGCAAAAATGTTAACAGACAAACCAATGCCTAAAAGCTGAAAAGCTAAAAAACGACAGAGAAAAAGTACATGAAGTACAAACATTGAACTAATAAAACCTAGAACCCAAAAACAAGGAAGAGAGCTTACCTCTTGTGTGACAAAAACTTTTCTCCTCACAAGAGAAGAACATGGCTGACCTCTTCCGCCACTCCCTAGACGCTGGGGGGCAGTGAGGGTGGGGCTGATGGCCTCCTCATGCAGCAAGAAACCAACGCGCGGAGATTTTAACCAGAGAAAAAAAATATATAAACTTAAGACTGTGGATCTGTATGATCAGAAAGAGCAGAATTAACTCTCCAGAATACATGAGAAATATTATAAAATACACGAGCAGTGTATTTAATAATCTTTGCATGTATTAAATCACCTTAGTGAGCTTCTATAGATTAATCAGAATCTTATTAATTTTAAAGTTGGTTTTACTGTTTTTAGTATAGCTATCCTAGTGATGAATAACTAGTTTTCTTTTTTATTTGTTTTTATTTTCTTTTATAAACAGATTTTTAAGCTTTTTTTGTGATTTTGTTTATATTATTTAATTTTTTGTTTTAATAGGACCGTCATATCCATAGCACTAAGGTTCCTTTAGGTAGTTAATAGGCATCCTCTAGCCAACTTCCTTACGGCTTTGATTGGTCAGAATCATATTATTAACTGTGTAGAAAATTAAAGCAGATCTGCCAACCTTACTCTATTATTCAGAATAATTTTTCTTAAAGTTCTTTTGATGAAAGAAGAAGGAATTTCGTTCTCTAGAAAACTTTCTAATAGTATATTAATGTGGTAATTGAAGTCCAAATTGTTGCTGCAAATTCTTGAAATTCTTAGGACCTGAGAAATTAGTACATTCTCAATTACTTTGGTTGAAATGTTATTATTCCAGTGTAGATATTTAATTACTTTGAAAGGAAAATTAACTCTTTTATCAAAGAGGCTAATAGATGGGTTACCTCTGTTGAGCTTAATGCTTAAGTCTAGGAACTCAAGTTCCTGATTACTGTGGTTGGTTTTACATAAGTTAAGAGAGCTAGGATAGATATTATCAAAATCACTCTCTATAACTTCTGAATTATTGATACACAGCAGATCATCAATATATCTAAAAGTGTAAAGGTAGTTATCTGAGCAGGTGGGGTGATTTTTAATGAATTTATATTCCTTAAAGAACAGGAATAGATTAGCGATATTCGTGGACGTTGATGTTCCCATGGGAATACCGTTCACTTGCTTATAGAGAGTATTATTATATAAGATATGGTTATTTTTTATGCAGCAATTGAGATAAGAGTTCCAATTTCCTACATCAACAAATTGGTTAAGTTTAAATTCTGCATACAGCTCTTTAAAGGTAGTGATTATATCTGATAGAGGCAGATTAGTATATAGGTTTTCAAAATCATAACTATTAATATCTAGGGGACAAACTTTGAGTATAGTAGAAATTACTTCTGCATTATTATTAATTATCCAAAAATCTCTGTACATCAAGTTAGAACAGTTTCTAATGTGTTTCAAAACCTTCTTTAAGACATCTTCAAAAGCAAGATCTGTTTTCTTTTTATGACTCCTTACTCCACTAGCTATGAACCTGAACTTCACAGGATCCCTATGAAACTTAACCGTTGCAAAAAGAAATGGAAATTCAGGCTCATATCTTCTAGTTTGTGGAATTTTAAGTTTCTTGAAGAATGCCTTAAACCGATTTTCTAACTGCTTGGTAGAATAACTTACGGGCTCGTATGTTACTCTATTATTGAGTTCCATAGTTAACAATTCAAAATAGAACTTCTTACAGATAATTGCAAAATTATTGCTAGCTTTATCCGTAGTGGTAAAAATAAATTGGTCTTGTAGTTTGGAGAGTGACCTTTTAGCTTCTCCAGAGAAAAAGAGATTTCTGTCGAAACAAAAGTCCAGACCTACCAACTCACCGGTGAAGCTATTGATTATATTATATTTCCATTCTGCGAAGGCCTCAATAGGCTGATTGTACGTTAAACTGGTTTTTACGATGTACCTATTAACATCTTGAGTGAAGCTCTCAAGAATCCTTTCTTTGGAAATTGTGAAGGAAGGTCTGAATTTAGAGCCATACTCTAATAAATTCCTAAGCTTTTCATTTTCAACAAAACTCAAGTTTCCGGTGATAATATGGTTGTAATTCTTATCATAGTGAACTGTTTCTTTATGTTCATCACAAGAACATGTAGTAATTACAGGAATGTAGCTCGAAGAGTTAAGTTTGTAGTTTTTAACTATTGACCCTAAGGTCTTAACATATTTAAAACTTACAATAGACTGGTGCCTGTGGATGGGAAAAAAATTGCATTATTGTAGAACAGCTTCCTAACATTGAGATTATCGTAGGCTTTATTTAGGAACCTGATGGTAACAAAATTACTGGAAAATTCTTTAAGAGAAATTTTATCTTTAAGAATATGTTTAAGAATGTCCAGAACCAAAGCAAAAACATGCTTATCAACATGGTCAGCAGTTTCATTCCAGAATTTGAAAAAACTTTTAAGGACAGAGTGCTTGAAGGACTTGAGAATTTTGTAAGTATTTTTAACAAAATTAGTGCCAGTTTTAAAGCTTTCCAGAGTTTTTAGCAGGTTAGCAAAATCAACTTTGCTTGATGTGCGAAATAACCTCTGTCCTCTATTACCTCTAGAGCAGCTCTTATTATTAACAAGAAAGAAGAGTTCACGAATTGAAAATTTATGCTGATTATGCTTATTGTCAGATAGAGTGGAATTAAGGCCATAGGGATAAAGAGACTGATGCTGCAAAATTTCAAGGGATTCAGTTTCTAGCCGAGCATAGAGGTCAGGGATAATATGTAGTACCTCTATTTTCACTTTGTCAAAACCATGAGTATGGAAATGCTCTAATTCAAAGGTAGAGTACTGGTTGGCGTTTGTGGAGGGGTTCACTCCTGAATTAGAGAACTTGTTTACTAGAGATCTGTGACCATTAATCCTAAGATGAAGAGGATTTTTACTTTGGCCAATATAGCTAAGGTTGCAGACAGTACAGGTGAGCTTATAGATGGTATTGTAGGCTTTGCAAAACTTGTTGGAGCAATTATCCTCAACAGAAGAATACAGGTTAGGATCTGCAGATTTACATGTCAAACAACGTTTGTCATTTCATAACTTTAGATTACCTTTGCCAGCGAGTTCATACACTATGGGAAAGGGTGCTAGCCTAACCGAGCGGGAGGACTTAAAATATCTGAGCTGACCTCCAATCCTTTCATCGTCCTTAGAACTCCACTTGGGCCAAAACATACAAATTCTGAGCAAACCAACTAGGAAAAACTTTTTAGAAATAAGCAGTCCAAGAAAAGACCAAACTCGAGTATAAACTACACTCCAAAAAGCTGCATCCAAAACATACTAAAAATAAAAATTAGAAAATGAAAAAAAAAAACCTCAAATAAAAAAATAGTAATAAAAAAAAAAAATAATAATAATAAAACATTTCAACTAGAATTTGCGCATGAGCTGCTAAATAATAAATTGAAATTAGTTACTTAAGAGCAAAACTGAAGACTAAGGAAAAACTTTAGAATTTAAAACGAAGGTTGCAAAATAACCTGAAAATCAAAACGCGCAACGCAGCAGTTTTGAAAATTCAGAATTCACATTCTATAAAGAAGATACCTAAGCAAAAAAATACATATATAATTTTGACTCACACCTAGTACAACATAGAAAAGGTTATGTATCTACCTGTGTGAGTAAAAGGAGAAAAGATAAAAAAATAAAATAAAACAACTGAATGTAGAAGGTGTCGAGAATACTGAGCCTTGGCTTTATCAAGGACCGGCAAAAACTCTGCATTTTCTCACTTCCACAAAGACCTAGTTGGAAATGGGTTTCTGCAAGGCCATAGATGCAAGTAACATTCCCACCTAAAATAGTTTAACAAATATATATATGTCATGTCCTCCGTAGAGTTGCATGACCTAGCACTAGTTAACAATTTCGCTTGCATCCATTAACCTTCCTGGCCCGACCCATGCTCTTCATCTGTTACTATTAAACAGAGAGAAGAAGATTAAAGAGAACTCAAGCTGTGAGAGTGACATAATAATTAGAAATGATTTTCAGCCATAACGAAATTCCAAGTTCGTTTGAGAGAGAATTTAAACCTGAAAATCAATGCAAAAGAAATCCAAATTTTTAAATTGCAATTAAAAAAGGAAATATTAATTTTTAACGAACAGATTTTTGAAAGAAAACTTGAGTCTAAAACCCCCTACTCTACAACTTATGACAGCACGAAAACGAGAATAAGTTAAAGATAATAATTAACTAAAGAAAACTTTGTGAAAGTTATATACCTTAAACAGTTAGTTGCAATATGTACAAAGTATTTCAGCAGTGCTTTAAGTGCATAATTAATTAGTTATTAAGAACTTAACTACTTTGAAAAAACAGCGCATAGACAGCGCATAGAAAAGGAACAAGCTTAGCCATCTTCTGTTCCTAGGTACCCCAAAAGACGCTCAAAGTTACAGAGAAAAGAAAGAGTTAAAACCCGCAAAAATGTTAACAGACAAACCAATGCCTAAAAGCTGAAAAGCTAAAAAACGACAGAGAAAAAGTACATGAAGTACAAACATTGAACTAATAAAACCTAGAACCCAAAAACAAGGAAGAGAGCTTACCTCTTGTGTGACAAAAACTTTTCTCCTCACAAGAGAAGAACATGGCTGACCTCTTCCGCCACTCCCTAGACGCTGGGGGCAGTGAGGGTGGGGCTGATGGCCTCCTCATGCAGCAAGAAACCAACGCGCGGAGATTTTAACCAGAGAAAAAAAAATATATAAACTTAAGACTGTGGATCTGTATGATCAGAAAGAGCAGAATTAACTCTCCAGAATACATGAGAAATATTATAAAATACACGAGCAGTGTATTTAATAATCTTTGCATGTATTAAATCACCTTAGTGAGCTTCTATAGATTAATCAGAATCTTATTAATTTTAAAGTTGGTTTTACTGTTTTTAGTATAGCTATCCTAGTGATGAATAACTAGTTTTCTTTTTTATTTGTTTTTATTTTCTTTTATAAACAGATTTTTAAGCTTTTTTGTGATTTTGTTTATATTATTTAATTTTTTGTTTTAATAGGACCGTCATATCCATAGCACTAAGGTTCCTTTAGGTAGTTAATAGGCATCCTCTAGCCAACTTCCTTACGGCTTTGATTGGTCAGAATCATATTATTAACTGTGTAGAAAATTAAAGCAGATCTGCCAACCTTACTCTATTATTCAGAATAATTTTTCTTAAAGTTCTTTTGATGAAAGAAGAAGGAATTTCGTTCTCTAGAAAACTTTCTAATAGTATATTAATGTGGTAATTGAAGTCCAAATTGTTGCTGCAAATTCTTGAAATTCTTAGGACCTGAGAAATTAGTACATTCTCAATTACTTTGGTTGAAATGTTATTATTCCAGTGTAGATATTTAATTACTTTGAAAGGAAAATTAACTCTTTTATCAAAGAGGCTAATAGATGGGTTACCTCTGTTGAGCTTAATGCTTAAGTCTAGGAACTCAAGTTCCTGATTACTGTGGTTGGTTTTACATAAGTTAAGAGAGCTAGGATAGATATTATCAAAATCACTCTCTATAACTTCTGAATTATTGATACACAGCAGATCATCAATATATCTAAAAGTGTAAAGGTAGTTATCTGAGCAGGTGGGGTGATTTTTAATGAATTTATATTCCTTAAAGAACAGGAATAGATTAGCGATATTCGTGGACGTTGATGTTCCCATGGGAATACCGTTCACTTGCTTATAGAGAGTATTATTATATAAGATATGGTTATTTTTTATGCAGCAATTGAGATAAGAGTTCCAATTTCCTACATCAACAAATTGGTTAAGTTTAAATTCTGCATACAGCTCTTTAAAGGTAGTGATTATATCTGATAGAGGCAGATTAGTATATAGGTTTTCAAAATCATAACTATTAATATCTAGGGGACAAACTTTGAGTATAGTAGAAATTACTTCTGCATTATTATTAATTATCCAAAAATCTCTGTACATCAAGTTAGAACAGTTTCTAATGTGTTTCAAAACCTTCTTTAAGACATCTTCAAAAGCAAGATCTATTTTCTTTTTATGACTCCTTACTCCACTAGCTATGAACCTGAACTTCACAGGATCCCTATGAAACTTAACCGTTGCAAAAAGAAATGGAAATTCAGGCTCATATCTTCTAGTTTGTGGAATTTTAAGTTTCTTGAAGAATGCCTTAAACCGATTTTCTAACTGCTTGGTAGAATAACTTACGGGCTCGTATGTTACTCTATTATTGAGTTCCATAGTTAACAATTCAAAATAGAACTTCTTACAGATAATTGCAAAATTATTGCTAGCTTTATCCGTAGTGGTAAAAATAAATTGGTCTTGTAGTTTGGAGAGTGACCTTTTAGCTTCTCCAGAGAAAAAGAGATTTCTGTCGAAACAAAAGTCCAGACCTACCAACTCACCGGTGAAGCTATTGATTATATTATATTTCCATTCTGCGAAGGCCTCAATAGGCTGATTGTACGTTAAACTGGTTTTTACGATGTACCTATTAACATCTTGAGTGAAGCTCTCAAGAATCCTTTCTTTGGAAATTGTGAAGGAAGGTCTGAATTTAGAGCCATACTCTAATAAATTCCTAAGCTTTTCATTTTCAACAAAACTCAAGTTTCCGGTGATAATATGGTTGTAATTCTTATCATAGTGAACTGTTTCTTTATGTTCATCACAAGAACATGTAGTAATTACAGGAATGTAGCTCGAAGAGTTAAGTTTGTAGTTTTTAACTATTGACCCTAAGGTCTTAACATATTTAAAACTTACAATAGACTGGTGCCTGTGGATGGGAAAAAAAATTGCATTATTGTAGAACAGCTTCCTAACATTGAGATTATCGTAGGCTTTATTTAGGAACCTGATGGTAACAAAATTACTGGAAAATTCTTTAAGAGAAATTTTATCTTTAAGAATATGTTTAAGAATGTCCAGAACCAAAGCAAAAACATGCTTATCAACATGGTCAGCAGTTTCATTCCAGAATTTGAAAAAACTTTTAAGGACAGAGTGCTTGAAGGACTTGAGAATTTTGTAAGTATTTTTAACAAAATTAGTGCCAGTTTTAAAGCTTTCCAGAGTTTTTAGCAGGTTAGCAAAATCAACTTTGCTTGATGTGCGAAATAACCTCTGTCCTCTATTACCTCTAGAGCAGCTCTTATTATTAACAAGAAAGAAGAGTTCACGAATTGAAAATTTATGCTGATTATGCTTATTGTCAGATAGAGTGGAATTAAGGCCATAGGGATAAAGAGACTGATGCTGCAAAATTTCAAGGGATTCAGTTTCTAGCCGAGCATAGAGGTCAGGGATAATATGTAGTACCTCTATTTTCACTTTGTCAAAACCATGAGTATGGAAATGCTCTAATTCAAAGGTAGAGTACTGGTTGGCGTTTGTGGAGGGGTTCACTCCTGAATTAGAGAACTTGTTTACTAGAGATCTGTGACCATTAATCCTAAGATGAAGAGGATTTTTACTTTGGCCAATATAGCTAAGGTTGCAGACAGTACAGGTGAGCTTATAGATGGTATTGTAGGCTTTGCAAAACTTGTTGGAGCAATTATCCTCAACAGAAGAATACAGGTTAGGATCTGCAGATTTACATGTCAAACAACGTTTGTCATTTCATAACTTTAGATTACCTTTGCCAGCGAGTTCATACACTATGGGAAAGGGTGCTAGCCTAACCGAGCGGGAGGACTTAAAATATCTGAGCTGACCTCCAATCCTTTCATCGTCCTTAGAACTCCACTTGGGCCAAAACATACAAATTCTGAGCAAACCAACTAGGAAAAACTTTTTAGAAATAAGCAGTCCAAGAAAAGACCAAACTCGAGTATAAACTACACTCCAAAAAGCTGCATCCAAAACATACTAAAAATAAAAATTAGAAAATGAAAAAAAAAAAAAACCTCAAATAAAAAAATAGTAATAAAAAAAAAATAATAATAATAAAACATTTCAACTAGAATTTGCGCATGAGCTGCTAAATAATAAATTGAAATTAGTTACTTAAGAGCAAAACTGAAGACTAAGGAAAAACTTTAGAATTTAAAACGAAGGTTGCAAAATAACCTGAAAATCAAAACGCGCAACGCAGCAGTTTTGAAAATTCAGAATTCACATTCTATAAAGAAGATACCTAAGCAAAAAAATACATATATAATTTTGACTCACACCTAGTACAACATAGAAAAGGCTATGTATCTACCTGTGTGAGTAAAAGGAGAAAAGATAAAAAAATAAAATAAAACAACTGAATGTAGAAGGTGTCGAGAATACTGAGGCTTGGCTTTATCAAGGACCGGCAAAAACTCTGCATTTTCTCACTTCCACAAAGACCTAGTTGGAAATGGGTTTCTGCAAGGCCATAGATGCAAGTAACATTCCCACCTTAAATAGTTTAACAAATATATATATGTCATGTCCTCCGTAGAGTTGCATGACCTAGCACTAGTTAACAATTTCGCTTGCATCCATTAACCTTCCTGGCCCGACCCATGCTCTTCATCTGTTACTATTAAACAGAGAGAAGAAGATTAAAGAGAACTCAAGCTGTGAGAGTGACATAATAATTAGAAATGATTTTCAGCCATAACGAAATTCCAAGTTCGTTTGAGAGAGAATTTAAACCTGAAAATCAATGCAAAAGAAATCCAAATTTTTAAATTGCAATTAAAAAAGGAAATATTAATTTTTAACGAACAGATTTTTGAAAGAAAACTTGAGTCTAAAACCCCTACTCTACAACTTATGACAGCACGAAAACGAGAATAAGTTAAAGATAATAATTAACTAAAGAAAACTTTGTGAAAGTTATATACCTTAAACAGTTAGTTGCAATATGTACAAAGTATTTCAGCAGTGCTTTAAGTGCATAATTAATTAGTTATTAAGAACTTAACTACTTTGAAAAAACAGCGCATAGACAGCGCATAGAAAAGGAACAAGCTTAGCCATCTTCTGTTCCTAGGTACCCCAAAAGACGCTCAAAGTTACAGAGAAAAGAAAGAGTTAAAACCCGCAAAAATGTTAACAGACAAACCAATGCCTAAAAGCTGAAAAGCTAAAAAACGACAGAGAAAAAGTACATGAAGTACAAACATTGAACTAATAAAACCTAGAACCCAAAAACAAGGAAGAGAGCTTACCTCTTGTGTGACAAAAACTTTTCTCCTCACAAGAGAAGAACATGGCTGACCTCTTCCGCCACTCCCTAGACGCTGGGGGGCAGTGAGGGTGGGGCTGATGGCCTCCTCATGCAGCAAGAAACCAACGCGCGGAGATTTTAACCAGAGAAAAAAAAATATATAAACTTAAGACTGTGGATCTGTATGATCAGAAAGAGCAGAATTAACTCTCCAGAATACATGAGAAATATTATAAAATACACGAGCAGTGTATTTAATAATCTTTGCATGTATTAAATCACCTTAGTGAGCTTCTATAGATTAATCAGAATCTTATTAATTTTAAAGTTGGTTTTACTGTTTTTAGTATAGCTATCCTAGTGATGAATAACTAGTTTTCTTTTTTATTTGTTTTTATTTTCTTTTATAAACAGATTTTTAAGCTTTTTTGTGATTTTGTTTATATTATTTAATTTTTTGTTTTAATAGGACCGTCATATCCATAGCACTAAGGTTCCTTTAGGTAGTTAATAGGCATCCTCTAGCCAACTTCCTTACGGCTCTGATTGGTCAGAATCATATTATTAACTGTGTAGAAAATTAAAGCAGATCTGCCAACCTTACTCTATTATTCAGAATAATTTTTCTTAAAGTTCTTTTGATGAAAGAAGAAGGAATTTCGTTCTCTAGAAAACTTTCTAATAGTATATTAATGTGGTAATTGAAGTCCAAATTGTTGCTGCAAATTCTTGAAATTCTTAGGACCTGAGAAATTAGTACATTCTCAATTACTTTGGTTGAAATGTTATTATTCCAGTGTAGATATTTAATTACTTTGAAAGGAAAATTAACTCTTTTATCAAAGAGGCTAATAGATGGGTTACCTCTGTTGAGCTTAATGCTTAAGTCTAGGAACTCAAGTTCCTGATTACTGTGGTTGGTTTTACATAAGTTAAGAGAGCTAGGATAGATATTATCAAAATCACTCTCTATAACTTCTGAATTATTGATACACAGCAGATCATCAATATATCTAAAAGTGTAAAGGTAGTTATCTGAGCAGGTGGGGTGATTTTTAATGAATTTATATTCCTTAAAGAACAGGAATAGATTAGCGATATTCGTGGACGTTGATGTTCCCATGGGAATACCGTTCACTTGCTTATAGAGAGTATTATTATATAAGATATGGTTATTTTTTATGCAGCAATTGAGATAAGAGTTCCAATTTCCTACATCAACAAATTGGTTAAGTTTAAATTCTGCATACAGCTCTTTAAAGGTAGTGATTATATCTGATAGAGGCAGATTAGTATATAGGTTTTCAAAATCATAACTATTAATATCTAGGGGACAAACTTTGAGTATAGTAGAAATTACTTCTGCATTATTATTAATTGTCCAAAAATCTCTGTACATCAAGTTAGAACAGTTTCTAATGTGTTTCAAAACCTTCTTTAAGACATCTTCAAAAGCAAGATCTATTTTCTTTTTATGACTCCTTACTCCACTAGCTATGAACCTGAACTTCACAGGATCCCTATGAAACTTAACCGTTGCAAAAAGAAATGGAAATTCAGGCTCATATCTTCTAGTTTGTGGAATTTTAAGTTTCTTGAAGAATGCCTTAAACCGATTTTCTAACTGCTTGGTAGAATAACTTACGGGCTCGTATGTTACTCTATTATTGAGTTCCATAGTTAACAATTCAAAATAGAACTTCTTACAGATAATTGCAAAATTATTGCTAGCTTTATCCGTAGTGGTAAAAATAAATTGGTCTTGTAGTTTGGAGAGTGACCTTTTAGCTTCTCCAGAGAAAAAGAGATTTCTGTCGAAACAAAAGTCCAGACCTACCAACTCACCGGTGAAGCTATTGATTATATTATATTTCCATTCTGCGAAGGCCTCAATAGGCTGATTGTACGTTAAACTGGTTTTTACGATTACCTATTAACATCTTGAGTGAAGCTCTCAAGAATCCTTTCTTTGGAAATTGTGAAGGAAGGTCTGAATTTAGAGCCATACTCTAATAAATTCCTAAGCTTTTCATTTTCAACAAAACTCAAGTTTCCGGTGATAATATGGTTGTAATTCTTATCATAGTGAACTGTTTCTTTATGTTCATCACAAGAACATGTAGTAATTACAGGAATGTAGCTCGAAGAGTTAAGTTTGTAGTTTTTAACTATTGACCCTAAGGTCTTAACATATTTAAAACTTACAATAGACTGGTGCCTGTGGATGGGAAAAAAATTGCATTATTGTAGAACAGCTTCCTAACATTGAGATTATCGTAGGCTTTATTTAGGAACCTGATGGTAACAAAATTACTGGAAAATTCTTTAAGAGAAATTTTATCTTTAAGAATATGTTTAAGAATGTCCAGAACCAAAGCAAAAACATGCTTATCAACATGGTCAGCAGTTTCATTCCAGAATTTGAAAAAACTTTTAAGGACAGAGTGCTTGAAGGACTTGAGAATTTTGTAAGTATTTTTAACAAAATTAGTGCCAGTTTTAAAGCTTTCCAGAGTTTTTAGCAGGTTAGCAAAATCAACTTTGCTTGATGTGCGAAATAACCTCTGTCCTCTATTACCTCTAGAGCAGCTCTTATTATTAACAAGAAAGAAGAGTTCACGAATTGAAAATTTATGCTGATTATGCTTATTGTCAGATAGAGTGGAATTAAGGCCATAGGGATAAAGAGACTGATGCTGCAAAATTTCAAGGGATTCAGTTTCTAGCCGAGCATAGAGGTCAGGGATAATATGTAGTACCTCTATTTTCACTTTGTCAAAACCATGAGTATGGAAATGCTCTAATTCAAAGGTAGAGTACTGGTTGGCGTTTGTGGAGGGGTTCACTCCTGAATTAGAGAACTTGTTTACTAGAGATCTGTGACCATTAATCCTAAGATGAAGAGGATTTTTACTTTGGCCAATATAGCTAAGGTTGCAGACAGTACAGGTGAGCTTATAGATGGTATTGTAGGCTTTGCAAAACTTGTTGGAGCAATTATCCTCAACAGAAGAATACAGGTTAGGATCTGCAGATTTACATGTCAAACAACGTTTGTCATTTCATAACTTTAGATTACCTTTGCCAGCGAGTTCATACACTATGGGAAAGGGTGCTAGCCTAACCGAGCGGGAGGACTTAAAATATCTGAGCTGACCTCCAATCCTTTCATCGTCCTTAGAACTCCACTTGGGCCAAAACATACAAATTCTGAGCAAACCAACTAGGAAAAACTTTTTAGAAATAAGCAGTCCAAGAAAAGACCAAACTCGAGTATAAACTACACTCCAAAAAGCTGCATCCAAAACATACTAAAAATAAAAATTAGAAAATGAAAAAAAAACCTCAAATAAAAAAATAGTAATAAAAAAAAAATAATAATAATAAAACATTTCAACTAGAATTTGCGCATGAGCTGCTAAATAATAAATTGAAATTAGTTACTTAAGAGCAAAACTGAAGACTAAGGAAAAACTTTAGAATTTAAAACGAAGGTTGCAAAATAACCTGAAAATCAAAACGCGCAACGCAGCAGTTTTGAAAATTCAGAATTCACATTCTATAAAGAAGATACCTAAGCAAAAAAATACATATATAATTTTGACTCACACCTAGTGCAACATAGAAAAGGTTATGTATCTACCTGTGTGAGTAAAAGGAGAAAAGATAAAAAAATAAAATAAAACAACTGAATGTAGAAGGTGTCGAGAATACTGAGGCTTGGCTTTATCAAGGACCGGCAAAAACTCTGCATTTTCTCACTTCCACAAAGACCTAGTTGGAAATGGGTTTCTGCAAAGCCATAGATGCAAGTAACATTCCCACCTTAAATAGTTTAACAAATATATATATGTCATGTCCTCCGTAGAGTTGCATGACCTAGCACTAGTTAACAATTTCGCTTGCATCCATTAACCTTCCTGGCCCGACCCATGCTCTTCATCTGTTACTATTAAACAGAGAGAAGAAGATTAAAGAGAACTCAAGCTGTGAGAGTGACATAATAATTAGAAATGATTTTCAGCCATAACGAAATTCCAAGTTCGTTTGAGAGAGAATTTAAACCTGAAAATCAATGCAAAAGAAATCCAAATTTTTAAATTGCAATTAAAAAAGGAAATATTAATTTTTAACGAACAGATTTTTGAAAGAAAACTTGAGTCTAAAACCCCCTACTCTACAACTTATGACAGCACGAAAACGAGAATAAGTTAAAGATAATAATTAACTAAAGAAAACTTTGTGAAAGTTATGTACCTTAAACAGTTAGTTGCAATATGTACAAAGTATTTCAGCAGTGCTTTAAGTGCATAATTAATTAGTTATTAAGAACTTAACTACTTTGAAAAAACAGCGCATAGACAGCGCATAGAAAAGGAACAAGCTTAGCCATCTTCTGTTCCTAGGTACCCCAAAAGACGCTCAAAGTTACAGAGAAAAGAAAGAGTTAAAACCCGCAAAAATGTTAACAGACAAACCAATGCCTAAAAGCTGAAAAGCTAAAAAACGACAGAGAAAAAGTACATGAAGTACAAACATTGAACTAATAAAACCTAGAACCCAAAAACAAGGAAGAGAGCTTACCTCTTGTGTGACAAAAACTTTTCTCCTCACAAGAGAAGAACATGGCTGACCTCTTCCGCCACTCCCTAGACGCTGGGGGCAGTGAGGGTGGGGCTGATGGCCTCCTCATGCAGCAAGAAACCAACGCGCGGAGATTTTAACCAGAGAAAAAAAATATATAAACTTAAGACTGTGGATCTGTATGATCAGAAAGAGCAGAATTAACTCTCCAGAATACATGAGAAATATTATAAAATACACGAGCAGTGTATTTAATAATCTTTGCATGTATTAAATCACCTTAGTGAGCTTCTATAGATTAATCAGAATCTTATTAATTTTAAAGTTGGTTTTACTGTTTTTAGTATAGCTATCCTAGTGATGAATAACTAGTTTTCTTTTTATTTGTTTTTATTTTCTTTTATAAACAGATTTTTAAGCTTTTTTTGTGATTTTGTTTATATTATTTAATTTTTTGTTTTAATAGGACCGTCATATCCATAGCACTAAGGTTCCTTTAGGTAGTTAATAGGCATCCTCTAGCCAACTTCCTTACGGCTCTGATTGGTCAGAATCATATTATTAACTGTGTAGAAAATTAAAGCAGATCTGCCAACCTTACTCTATTATTCAGAATAATTTTTCTTAAAGTTCTTTTGATGAAAGAAGAAGGAATTTCGTTCTCTAGAAAACTTTCTAATAGTATATTAATGTGGTAATTGAAGTCCAAATTGTTGCTGCAAATTCTTGAAATTCTTAGGACCTGAGAAATTAGTACATTCTCAATTACTTTGGTTGAAATGTTATTATTCCAGTGTAGATATTTAATTACTTTGAAAGGAAAATTAACTCTTTTATCAAAGAGGCTAATAGATGGGTTACCTCTGTTGAGCTTAATGCTTAAGTCTAGGAACTCAAGTTCCTGATTACTGTGGTTGGTTTTACATAAGTTAAGAGAGCTAGGATAGATATTATCAAAATCACTCTCTATAACTTCTGAATTATTGATACACAGCAGATCATCAATATATCTAAAAGTGTAAAGGTAGTTATCTGAGCGGGTGGGGTGATTTTTAATGAATTTATATTCCCTAAAGAACAGGAATAGATTAGCGATATTCGTGGACGTTGATGTTCCCATGGGAATACCGTTCACTTGCTTATAGAGAGTATTATTATATAAGATATGGTTATTTTTTATGCAGCAATTGAGATAAGAGTTCCAATTTCCTACATCAACAAATTGGTTAAGTTTAAATTCTGCATACAGCTCTTTAAAGGTAGTGATTATATCTGATAGAGGCAGATTAGTATATAGGTTTTCAAAATCATAACTATTAATATCTAGGGGACAAACTTTGAGTATAGTAGAAATTACTTCTGCATTATTATTAATTATCCAAAAATCTCTGTACATCAAGTTAGAACAGTTTCTAATGTGTTTCAAAACCTTCTTTAAGACATCTTCAAAAGCAAGATCTATTTTCTTTTTATGACTCCTTACTCCACTAGCTATGAACCTGAACTTCACAGGATCCCTATGAAACTTAACCGTTGCAAAAGAAATGGAAATTCAGGCTCATATCTTCTAGTTTGTGGAATTTTAAGTTTCTTGAAGAATGCCTTAAACCGATTTTCTAACTGCTTGGTAGAATAACTTACGGGCTCGTATGTTACTCTATTATTGAGTTCCATAGTTAACAATTCAAAATAGAACTTCTTACAGATAATTGCAAAATTATTGCTAGCTTTATCCGTAGTGGTAAAAATAAATTGGTCTTGTAGTTTGGAGAGTGACCTTTTAGCTTCTCCAGAGAAAAAGAGATTTCTGTCGAAACAAAAGTCCAGACCTACCAACTCACCGGTGAAGCTATTGATTATATTATATTTCCATTCTGCGAAGGCCTCAATAGGCTGATTGTACGTTAAACTGGTTTTTACGATTACCTATTAACATCTTGAGTGAAGCTCTCAAGAATCCTTTCTTTGGAAATTGTGAAGGAAGGTCTGAATTTAGAGCCATACTCTAATAAATTCCTAAGCTTTTCATTTTCAACAAAACTCAAGTTTCCGGTGATAATATGGTTGTAATTCTTATCATAGTGAACTGTTTCTTTATGTTCATCACAAGAACATGTAGTAATTACAGGAATGTAGCTCGAAGAGTTAAGTTTGTAGTTTTTAACTATTGACCCTAAGGTCTTAACATATTTAAAACTTACAATAGACTGGTGCCTGTGGATGGGAAAAAAATTGCATTATTGTAGAACAGCTTCCTAACATTGAGATTATCGTAGGCTTTATTTAGGAACCTGATGGTAACAAAATTACTGGAAAATTCTTTAAGAGAAATTTTATCTTTAAGAATATGTTTAAGAATGTCCAGAACCAAAGCAAAAACATGCTTATCAACATGGTCAGCAGTTTCATTCCAGAATTTGAAAAAACTTTTAAGGACAGAGTGCTTGAAGGACTTGAGAATTTTGTAAGTATTTTTAACAAAATTAGTGCCAGTTTTAAAGCTTTCCAGAGTTTTTAGCAGGTTAGCAAAATCAACTTTGCTTGATGTGCGAAATAACCTCTGTCCTCTATTACCTCTAGAGCAGCTCTTATTATTAACAAGAAAGAAGAGTTCACGAATTGAAAATTTATGCTGATTATGCTTATTGTCAGATAGAGTGGAATTAAGGCCATAGGGATAAAGAGACTGATGCTGCAAAATTTCAAGGGATTCAGTTTCTAGCCGAGCATAGAGGTCAGGGATAATATGTAGTACCTCTATTTTCACTTTGTCAAAACCATGAGTATGGAAATGCTCTAATTCAAAGGTAGAGTACTGGTTGGCGTTTGTGGAGGGGTTCACTCCTGAATTAGAGAACTTGTTTACTAGAGATCTGTGACCATTACTCCTAAGATGAAGAGGATTTTTACTTTGGCCAATATAGCTAAGGTTGCAGACAGTACAGGTGAGCTTATAGATGGTATTGTAGGCTTTGCAAAACTTGTTGGAGCAATTATCCTCAACAGAAGAATACAGGTTAGGATCTGCAGATTTACATGTCAAACAACGTTTGTCATTTCATAACTTTAGATTACCTTTGCCAGCGAGTTCATACACTATGGGAAAGGGTGCTAGCCTAACCGAGCGGGAGGACTTAAAATATCTGAGCTGACCTCCAATCCTTTCATCGTCCTTAGAACTCCACTTGGGCCAAAACATACAAATTCTGAGCAAACCAACTAGGAAAAACTTTTAGAAATAAGCAGTCCAAGAAAAGACCAAACTCGAGTATAAACTACACTCCAAAAGCTGCATCCAAAACATACTAAAAATAAAAATTAGAAAATGAAAAAAAAAACCTCAAATAAAAAAATAGTAATAAAAAAAAATAATAATAATAAAACATTTCAACTAGAATTTGCGCATGAGCTGCTAAATAATAAATTGAAATTAGTTACTTAAGAGCAAAACTGAAGACTAAGGAAAAACTTTAGAATTTAAAACGAAGGTTGCAAAATAACCTGAAAATCAAAACGCGCAACGCAGCAGTTTTGAAAATTCAGAATTCACATTCTATAAAGAAGATACCTAAGCAAAAAAATACATATATAATTTTGACTCACACCTAGTACAACATAGAAAAGGCTATGTATCTACCTGTGTGAGTAAAAGGAGAAAAGATAAAAAAATAAAATAAAACAACTGAATGTAGAAGGTGTCGAGAATACTGAGGCTTGGCTTTATCAAGGACCGGCAAAAACTCTGCATTTTCTCACTTCCACAAAGACCTAGTTGGAAATGGGTTTCTGCAAAGCCATAGATGCAAGTAACATTCCCACCTTAAATAGTTTAACAAATATATATATGTCATGTCCTCCGTAGAGTTGCATGACCTAGCACTAGTTAACAATTTCGCTTGCATCCATTAACCTTCCTGGCCCGACCCATGCTCTTCATCTGTTACTATTAAACAGAGAGAAGAAGATTAAAGAGAACTCAAGCTGTGAGAGTGACATAATAATTAGAAATGATTTTCAGCCATAACGAAATTCCAAGTTCGTTTGAGAGAGAATTTAAACCTGAAAATCAATGCAAAAGAAATCCAAATTTTTAAATTGCAATTAAAAAAGGAAATATTAATTTTTAACGAACAGATTTTTGAAAGAAAACTTGAGTCTAAAACCCCTACTCTACAACTTATGACAGCACGAAAACGAGAATAAGTTAAAGATAATAATTAACTAAAGAAAACTTTGTGAAAGTTATGTACCTTAAACAGTTAGTTGCAATATGTACAAAGTATTTCAGCAGTGCTTTAAGTGCATAATTAATTAGTTATTAAGAACTTAACTACTTTGAAAAAACAGCGCATAGACAGCGCATAGAAAAGGAACAAGCTTAGCCATCTTCTGTTCCTAGGTACCCCAAAAGACGCTCAAAGTTACAGAGAAAAGAAAGAGTTAAAACCCGCAAAAATGTTAACAGACAAACCAATGCCTAAAAGCTGAAAAGCTAAAAAACGACAGAGAAAAAGTACATGAAGTACAAACATTGAACTAATAAAACCTAGAACCCAAAAACAAGGAAGAGAGCTTACCTCTTGTGTGACAAAAACTTTTCTCCTCACAAGAGAAGAACATGGCTGACCTCTTCCGCCACTCCCTAGACGCTGGGGGGCAGTGAGGGTGGGGCTGATGGCCTCCTCATGCAGCAAGAAACCAACGCGCGGAGATTTTAACCAGAGAAAAAAATATATAAACTTAAGACTGTGGATCTGTATGATCAGAAAGAGCAGAATTAACTCTCCAGAATACATGAGAAATATTATAAAATACACGAGCAGTGTATTTAATAATCTTTGCATGTATTAAATCACCTTAGTGAGCTTCTATAGATTAATCAGAATCTTATTAATTTTAAAGTTGGTTTTACTGTTTTTAGTATAGCTATCCTAGTGATGAATAACTAGTTTTCTTTTTTATTTGTTTTTATTTTCTTTTATAAACAGATTTTTAAGCTTTTTTTGTGATTTTGTTTATATTATTTAATTTTTTGTTTTAATAGGACCGTCATATCCATAGCACTAAGGTTCCTTTAGGTAGTTAATAGGCATCCTCTAGCCAACTTCCTTACGGCTCTGATTGGTCAGAATCATATTATTAACTGTGTAGAAAATTAAAGCAGATCTGCCAACCTTACTCTATTATTCAGAATAATTTTTCTTAAAGTTCTTTTGATGAAAGAAGAAGGAATTTCGTTCTCTAGAAAACTTTCTAATAGTATATTAATGTGGTAATTGAAGTCCAAATTGTTGCTGCAAATTCTTGAAATTCTTAGGACCTGAGAAATTAGTACATTCTCAATTACTTTGGTTGAAATGTTATTATTCCAGTGTAGATATTTAATTACTTTGAAAGGAAAATTAACTCTTTTATCAAAGAGGCTAATAGATGGGTTACCTCTGTTGAGCTTAATGCTTAAGTCTAGGAACTCAAGTTCCTGATTACTGTGGTTGGTTTTACATAAGTTAAGAGAGCTAGGATAGATATTATCAAAATCACTCTCTATAACTTCTGAATTATTGATACACAGCAGATCATCAATATATCTAAAAGTGTAAAGGTAGTTATCTGAGCGGGTGGGGTGATTTTTAATGAATTTATATTCCTTAAAGAACAGGAATAGATTAGCGATATTCGTGGACGTTGATGTTCCCATGGGAATACCGTTCACTTGCTTATAGAGAGTATTATTATATAAGATATGGTTATTTTTTATGCAGCAATTGAGATAAGAGTTCCAATTTCCTACATCAACAAATTGGTTAAGTTTAAATTCTGCATACAGCTCTTTAAAGGTAGTGATTATATCTGATAGAGGCAGATTAGTATATAGGTTTTCAAAATCATAACTATTAATATCTAGGGGACAAACTTTGAGTATAGTAGAAATTACTTCTGCATTATTATTAATTATCCAAAAATCTCTGTACATCAAGTTAGAACAGTTTCTAATGTGTTTCAAAACCTTCTTTAAGACATCTTCAAAAGCAAGATCTATTTTCTTTTTATGACTCCTTACTCCACTAGCTATGAACCTGAACTTCACAGGATCCCTATGAAACTTAACCGTTGCAAAAAGAAATGGAAATTCAGGCTCATATCTTCTAGTTTGTGGAATTTTAAGTTTCTTGAAGAATGCCTTAAACCGATTTTCTAACTGCTTGGTAGAATAACTTACGGGCTCGTATGTTACTCTATTATTGAGTTCCATAGTTAACAATTCAAAATAGAACTTCTTACAGATAATTGCAAAATTATTGCTAGCTTTATCCGTAGTGGTAAAAATAAATTGGTCTTGTAGTTTGGAGAGTGACCTTTTAGCTTCTCCAGAGAAAAAGAGATTTCTGTCGAAACAAAAGTCCAGACCTACCAACTCACCGGTGAAGCTATTGATTATATTATATTTCCATTCTGCGAAGGCCTCAATAGGCTGATTGTACGTTAAACTGGTTTTTACGATTACCTATTAACATCTTGAGTGAAGCTCTCAAGAATCCTTTCTTTGGAAATTGTGAAGGAAGGTCTGAATTTAGAGCCATACTCTAATAAATTCCTAAGCTTTTCATTTTCAACAAAACTCAAGTTTCCGGTGATAATATGGTTGTAATTCTTATCATAGTGAACTGTTTCTTTATGTTCATCACAAGAACATGTAGTAATTACAGGAATGTAGCTCGAAGAGTTAAGTTTGTAGTTTTTAACTATTGACCCTAAGGTCTTAACATATTTAAAACTTACAATAGACTGGTGCCTGTGGATGGGAAAAAAATTGCATTATTGTAGAACAGCTTCCTAACATTGAGATTATCGTAGGCTTTATTTAGGAACCTGATGGTAACAAAATTACTGGAAAATTCTTTAAGAGAAATTTTATCTTTAAGAATATGTTTAAGAATGTCCAGAACCAAAGCAAAAACATGCTTATCAACATGGTCAGCAGTTTCATTCCAGAATTTGAAAAAAACTTTTAAGGACAGAGTGCTTGAAGGACTTGAGAATTTTGTAAGTATTTTTAACAAAATTAGTGCCAGTTTTAAAGCTTTCCAGAGTTTTTAGCAGGTTAGCAAAATCAACTTTGCTTGATGTGCGAAATAACCTCTGTCCTCTATTACCTCTAGAGCAGCTCTTATTATTAACAAGAAAGAAGAGTTCACGAATTGAAAATTTATGCTGATTATGCTTATTGTCAGATAGAGTGGAATTAAGGCCATAGGGATAAAGAGACTGATGCTGCAAAATTTCAAGGGATTCAGTTTCTAGCCGAGCATAGAGGTCAGGGATAATATGTAGTACCTCTATTTTCACTTTGTCAAAACCATGAGTATGGAAATGCTCTAATTCAAAGGTAGAGTACTGGTTGGCGTTTGTGGAGGGGTTCACTCCTGAATTAGAGAACTTGTTTACTAGAGATCTGTGACCATTAATCCTAAGATGAAGAGGATTTTTACTTTGGCCAATATAGCTAAGGTTGCAGACAGTACAGGTGAGCTTATAGATGGTATTGTAGGCTTTGCAAAACTTGTTGGAGCAATTATCCTCAACAGAAGAATACAGGTTAGGATCTGCAGATTTACATGTCAAACAACGTTTGTCATTTCATAACTTTAGATTACCTTTGCCAGCGAGTTCATACACTATGGGAAAGGGTGCTAGCCTAACCGAGCGGGAGGACTTAAAATATCTGAGCTGACCTCCAATCCTTTCATCGTCCTTAGAACTCCACTTGGGCCAAAACATACAAATTCTGAGCAAACCAACTAGGAAAAACTTTTTAGAAATAAGCAGTCCAAGAAAAGACCAAACTCGAGTATAAACTACACTCCAAAAAGCTGCATCCAAAACATACTAAAAATAAAAATTAGAAAATGAAAAAAAAAACCTCAAATAAAAAAATAGTAATAAAAAAAAAATAATAATAATAAAACATTTCAACTAGAATTTGCGCATGAGCTGCTAAAGAATAAATTGAAATTAGTTACTTAAGAGCAAAACTGAAGACTAAGGAAAAACTTTAGAATTTAAAACGAAGGTTGCAAAATAACCTGAAAATCAAAACGCGCAACGCAGCAGTTTTGAAAATTCAGAATTCACATTCTATAAAGAAGATACCTAAGCAAAAAAATACATATATAATTTTGACTCACACCTAGAAATAGGAACGTTACTCTGTTCATTATAAGAGGCAATCATCCTTGCTACTCTACCAGTAAATAACTAGAACTGACGTGTATCATTTTACTAGTATATACAGTATATATCAGTACAAACTTTTCAACATGGGTCACTGTACAATTCATAATAAATTATTGACTGATTCGTACCATTTTACGGCATAAATTATATGTTAGTACAAGAGCTGAGTTGAAACTTTTAATATTTGTTTAACTTGAGAAATTATGCTGCTCTTGTCGACGTTTGCTGCTTTATTCGTGAGTACTTAAAAAGGAAACTTCCTTCGCTGCAAGTCTCATGTGAGATATGCATATTGGGCTTGCCATTCCACTCTTGTTGTTTTCTGTCTTTGAAATCTATAACCCCAATCTGGATTATTAATTGCTAAATTACAATAAAAAGTCAGCAAAATTTGCAAAATGCTTTTCGATATTTGAAAATCATTACATTTGCATTCGCTCAAGATTTTCCTTTTAAATTGTAGAGAGTGCCTATGTTTTTTCCTTTTTTTATAACCACATGTTTTATTTTTATTTCTTTTTAGAATTATAGAAATTAAATAATATATTGATAAAAATATCAGCTAACGCATTGTATTATCTTACATATTGATCCACCGTTCGTGAAAGTTTATCTCAAAAACATTTTTTTTGAACAAAATGAAAAAAATGATTGCATTCAACATAAACTATGGGATGCACTCACCAATTATTACTGAACACTTGCCATGGCGTAATTTTTAATTATATTGATTGCTATGTTCTACAGAAAAAAGGAAAAGAACTGTGTGTCAGAAAGTAATAACAAGAGCTTAGTTAAACAATCTTTTTCATGACTGAGATTCTAAGAGGTGAAGGACATTTCTTCAAGCAGAATTCAAGAAGAAAATACGTCACAATAAATGCAAATATGAGCTTATGACAATTTGCGAGAAAGTTATGCTTCAAGCAAAATTGAAAACAGTTGAGTTTTTGTGTTTGTAGTGAAAATGGAACTTTAACATTTATTCTGTTAGCCATTTAGAAGCAGTGATACTGTTGCAAACAGAAATATACACCTACATCATTATTAGAAATCAGTAACTGATAACACGTGAAAATGACATTGATCAACATTCTTATATCGCAACTATGCACCATAAGAAAAGCAAAGGTAAGTGAATGTTACTCAATGACGCAGTAGTAAGGAATACTGTACCCAAACAGACAGACAGGCATAAAAGTGGTACTTCTGTTTTTACCACATCTCTCATATAAAGGGAGGGTGTCTTGTTAAGATAATTACAGGATCACTTAGGGTAACAAAAAAATAACCCCGACGTATTTTTACTCACACCGAACAATTGTTATATCAACCATTATTCTTACACAGTGCAAAGATTACAATGAATGCAATAAGGTTATTTTTTCACCCCTAAAGCAAATGTGACACATTTTACAAGAATTTACTCCCACTGGTCAAAAGATATACTGTATGCTGGCACACAGCAAAACTTTTGCTAACTTTAGTTGGGAATGATGTTTTACTTTCAAATCTTTTAACGAAGAAAAAAAGAGAAAATGATTTTTGTAGTCTCATGTGTAACCTAATTTAACGCGGACCTTTTTCATATTTAATAAAAGAAGCGTATTCTTCATCTTTACCGTGAAGACTCCACATCATAATTTTTTTTCTGAATATCTCTATTATGTATACATTACCTAAGTTTTTTTGTCAGGTTTTATATACCTTCGTAGAAATTACTGTATACGGTCAAAAATTTGAGCAGGGCCTGATTACGGTACGGGTCCGAGGGCCACAGACCCTGAGCCTCGGGTTTAACAGGAACCCCTTTTGTGATATTATTTCTAGAAATGACGTAATTATTATTGAACTTTTCATTCATATTGTGAAATCAATATCTGATGTATTCATTATTACTCTCTTATAAATAAATGTCCAATGCTGTTTTTCAAAGGGGCAATTTAAATTTTTACAAATGCCTTTGTTACCATTCTCCGAAACTGCTGCCTCACGTCAAGATCAAAATCAATTTTACTTTAGAATTTCCTACAAATATTGAGATTACTAAATATTATAACAAATTAAAGATTATTATAATGAAATTTTGTGACTTCCCAACTATTACACAATTATGTTTGCTCTGTAGATTTGTTTAAGACAAGATCGCTTACTTATGCTTTTTTTTTCTTTTTTAGATCAGAAGAGTGACCAGTTGTGAATAGTTGTGCAATGGATCCGGCAAGATTTAATTCAACATCCAGCACTTTGGCGGCTCTCTTACGACTCCCAATCATAGTGAGAAGTTCGCCCATTTCGACGACTGAGAGATCTGAAAGAATTACAGAAATGCCTTCTATCTTCGCTCTTCCAGGGAGCCGAGAAATATACGTGGAAGATTGAGGGGTCATCTTCGGCCAAAAGATTCATCACCGGGAGCGTCTAAATCAGAAATAGAAACTTACACGACCTTGTTCACTGTACAAAGAAATAAATGTGAAACAAAGGAATGCCTCATATGTATTGAAGACATGAAAGACTGAGGTAGGAAGAATACTGCCATGTTCTCACTCGCTCCATGCTCAATGCATTGAGCCCTGGTTGAAAATAAAAAACTTGTCCAATCTGTAGAAATGAAATTTGTTAATAATTAAAAAAAAATAAACTGTGTTAGATAGTGGTCACAGGATATTCAGCGACGAAGAAATGTTCTACCATGTATCATTTTAAAGTGCACATAACTTACCGTCTGTGATACATTTGTGATATACTGGTGATCCACACGTCATGCACTTTTCGAAAACGTAATAACTCGCGGAGTTTTGAGAGTAGGACAACGCGGTTTGCGTAGAAATGATCAGAATGACATCCGGTTTTTTTATGAAATTACATAAATATTCACTCATTTTACTTACATTTTACATCGCCAGATGGCCTCATAGGCGAACAGGTTTGTGATAGTCGGTATAAAAGCAGTAACTGGGAAGCAACCACAACTCACAACTCTCCGTGTCAGTATGCTGTCGTTACCGGACGAAGCGCTCTTGGTGAAATTATTCTAATGCAACTCTGAATGTGCGAGTGCTGCGTTGAGAGCCTACCGGTCACTGAAAGGTGATCGCAGTGGGAAAGGACCGACGGAAAGTGATTTGCTTCGGCGAATGGTGAAAAAATTCGAGGAAACGGGACCTTTGGCAGCACGCACAGGAAGCGGCAGACCACGAATACGTGCTGCTGCAGCAGAGATTATTACACAGGAAATGGATGTGATTGCAATGTCATCTTCACATAGCGATACCAGTGCTCGCCATAATTCTCGGCAAACTGGCATTACATACGGGACTGTATGGCGAACACTACGACGGATTCTTCACAGATACCCGTACAAACTACAAGCTGGCGATGACGTGCAGCGTTATGAGTTCGGAGCATGGTTTTTAGACAAATGGATGTCGACGAGAACTGGGTGATGCTGGTTTTATTGACTGATGAGGCACACTATTACCTAAACGGAGCGGTAAACACGCACAACAGCCGCATCTGGGTCACAGAACATCCCCGAATAGTCGTGGCAGAGCTACTTTATCAGCCAAAAGTGACAGTGTGGTGTGGATTCAAGGCTTCCTTCATTACGGTCCTTTTTTAAGAGATCTGTGGCACCTCCTTTGAAACCGTTTCAGTGACAGGTGCACGTTGTGCGCACATGTTACGAACGTACGTTATCCCTAGCTTGCAAGAACGGGATGCAGTGAATCTGTGCACATTTATGCAGGATGAAACACCTCCCCACATCGCACGTTCCGTTAAGCAACTGCTGCAAGAGACGTTTGGCGCAAACCGTGTGTTGAGGCGACACATTCCGAAGGCCTGGTGTCCTCGGTCATCAGACTTGACACCCTGCAATTTCTTAGCTGTGGGGTTACCTAAAATCCCAAGTGTACAGATGTCGCCCCACTTCATTGGCCATGCTTAAAGATGCCATTCGCCACCATGTGGCAGCTATACCACCGGACATGCTCTTCAATGCCGTCCATGGTGTTTTCTCTCGTCTGCAGGCAGTGTTGGAACAGGACGGCCATCACATTGAACACCTGGTACAGTGAAGTGTCTAACATGGTACAATCAGGTGTCTATTATTTTCGACACTTTCAAATGTGGTTGCTGCGCCATCTGGCGATGAAAAATGTAAGTAAAATGAGTAAACATTTATGGGATTTCATAAAAAAACGGATGTCATTCTGATCATTTCTACGCAAACCGCGTTGCTCTACTCTCAAAACTCCGCGAGTTATAACATTTTCAAAATGTGCAAGACTTTTGGATCACCCGGTATATTTATTATCTGCAAGTGCTCCCATTTTCGGTGATAGTTTGATAATAATTTCGTAATCTTTTCGGTAAGGCAAGTGGAATGATATCGTCGTGTTATTTTCTGCCGTACAGCTCAGAAGTTTTAGTGTGTGCGTCGTAGTTTAGCCTTCTCGTAAACTTCTGTAACCATACGATTTTCTAGACTACTTTTTGTACTACCTGAGACAAAATTTGTGACGCATCATTTACAAAGTGTTACTCCCGACGCCGGTAATTTTACCTAAAAGAAAATATTTTTCCAAGTGTAGAGCTGAAATTATTGTTATTTTACCAGCTATATACTTCCGATCATGTTAAAATTTAAACAGAAAGCAATTTTATTTCTTTGAATAAATAAATAAATAAATAGAAATTGAATTGTAATGGTGATGTTTTTTTTTTGTTGTAGAATAATTTGTGAAATTCTATTAAACGTTTGGCAAAGGCTTTGCACCGAAACTTCTTATTTTCCTTTTTCATGAACATAATTTATTTTTCTAACTTAAAATTTATTGCTCCATTAGGTATTTTAAGATCTGTATTCTACTACACATGCTCATTAGTGCGTAAGCAAACATTCTAAAATGGATTTCCCTGCTGTTATTGAGCAACACCTTCTTCCTTTTGTGAAATACGTGTGAAAGTAGAGTTTAAGAAATGATCAGCATAAGAATAAAAAGAATCGAAATTTTCAAAAGTATCAGATCTCATGTCTTTCTTCGTTACAATCTTCAGATATATGTACTTAAAAATTTTGACATGAATAGTTGACTAAGGCACTGTCTTATTTCAGCGGAGCGTTATACTCGATGGAGTCACATTATTCTGAGCACCAGCTAATATCCAGAGTAATCGCCGTGTGCAGTGCGGCCAGCTGCTAGACGGGCTGGGAGTGACTCAGTAAGGTGCTGGAGGATGTTCACATGTATGTGGAGCCATTCTGCCTGCATTGTGTCTGACAGCTGCTACAGGGTGCGTGGTGGAGGATCCATAGAGCGAACAACACGATCGACGTGGTCCCACAGATGCTGCATTGGGTTTAAATCTGGAGAATTAGGACACAGGAAAGTACGTTGAAGTCTCCATCATGCTCTTCCAACCACTCTCGGACATTTCTAGCTGTGTGGTACGTCGAGTTATCGTGCTGAAGGATCCCATCGGTCCCAGGGAAGTCGATCAGCATGTATGGGTGTATGTGGACTGTAAGGGTGGATTCATAACGAATTCGGTCCATAGTGCCTTCTACCGGTATGAGTGGACCCAGAGAATGCAATGAAAACATTCCCTAGGCAATAACGCTGCCGCCACCAGCTTTTGTCCTGACAGCAGTTGTTGAAGAGTGTTTGTTCTCTAATGTTTCTTGCCTTATACGCCACCGTCCATCCGTTCGATGAAGCAGAAAACGCGACTCATCGCAGAAGACAATCCTTTGCCAATCAGCGGAGGTCCAATTCCGATACTACCGTGCAAAATGTAAGCCTTTTCTGCCGATGAACTTTCGTTAGCATACGTGCAGTGACCAACCGTCTTATTTACGAGGTGAAAAACTCACCTCGTTAATATATGAGGTAGAAAATCCACCTCGATAAATTAAGGTTAAAAAACATATCCCCATAACTAAAACATTGCATGTTTAATTTAAACGGAATTTGATGGAAGCCTTATTTTATTGCACGTTAGAGAAAAGACATAAAACAATTTGTATGAAACAATCATTTCCCACAAAAAGTAATATGTACAGAACCGGATGAAAAAATAAGGTGGAAACTTTGAATATGCAAAGTGCCTCAATATGGAGTGTGGTCACCCCTCACAGAAGTGCAGAACTTACAGCAATGTTTCATATTGTTGATGATAGTGTCTCGGAGCTCAGATGAAGCAAACATCACTGTTCTTGAAACAATACTCTAAGGGAAACTCGGGAGATTGGTACTCCGGCAAATTGGCACCCACGCAGTTTCATCTCTTCCAATTATAATTTAATTGAATGTCTGAAAATCAGGCTTTAGCATCAGGTTCAAAGTACACCGACACAACTTGCGACTTTGAAAAAAAAATTCAAAGTCGCAAATTATTTCATAAATTAAAGCAATTACGACATTTTCCAAAAATTGAATTTTAGAAAACTCGTACCCGGGAGTTTGGTACCTGCCAAATTCATTCCCGGGAGATTGGTACCCGGCAAACTCGTACCCGTGAGATTGGTACCCTTCTTTTGTTGCGGCTTTACGTAGGCTTAACTGTGGAGGACTTTCCCAATGTGGGCGACTTTTTTGAATGTCGAGGAAAATTCTCTGTGAGGGACTTTTCCAATTACGGGCATATACAAACTTCATTAACGAAAGATTACTCCTCGTTGGTGATTGTCGTTGCGGATAGCTGTTCTTTTGTAAGAAACTCCTATACTTTCACCCACCGCAACGAAAACACACCGCGGAAAACTCATACAACTTCTCATATAAAAGAATGCACACAAATTGCATTTCGTACGAGATATTATCAAAGTATCGAAGTTTTCCTAGTGGAATAAAACGATGATAGTTTTCCTGCTGACATAAGAGGCTATATAAAATCGTAGTGGCACAAGGGGATGTATAGAAGATTTTCAGCGTATTAAATTTTGAGTTATGATTTTGATACGCATTTTTTGTGTAATAACAAATAATAAAGGCTAATAAAAAGGAGAACTGGCATCAAAAACTTTCAGGGAATATAAAAATTGCTCTTTTGATCTCTTCGTGCCTACGTCATCAAAGGTTGGTTATCTGATTCTCATAAATTTTCCGTAATTTCGTATTTAATTGCGATATTTAATGTTATTCTTTATAAAAAATGTTTACAATCTACAACTCAACGAAATAATTTCAGGGTTTATAAACTTAACAACAACAAATTATCTGTGGGCATGTGCATGAGCAGGAACCCTGCCCAGGTGGGGGACTTTAATACCGAAAATATAAAATATGAAGAATTTCTGATCCGTTCCGGAGATTTTCAGCGCTTGCAAACTAAAACTGTACAAAATTTCTGCGGGCATCCGTTTTCGCAAGAAACCTGTCTCTGAAATGGCGGAAAGAGGGGGGGGGGAGGTTAATTCCAAATGTATAAAATATAAAGATTTGTAGCTCAATCGGGAGATTTTTATTGTTTCCAAACTACAGCATAATAAATACTCTCCGGTTATGTGCTGGAACCCTATCGCAGGCTGAGCTCCCGACAGGTTTCTTACCTTTGCACGTGCCCTTGGATAAATTTTTGAATTGTACTTTTTAAACGCTGAAAACCTCCAGTTCGGACAGGAAATGCTTTATATTTTACGCATCCTCCCTCCCCCATGTCGCTCAACAGGTTTCCTGCCTTTTCAATACCCTCAGAAAATTTCTTAAGTTGTAATTTGCAAACGCTGAAAATCTCCCGATCGTACTAGAAATTCTAGAAATCTTTATACAGTCACGGACAATGAAATTTGCGCACCTAGGAGAAAACATGCTACAACAGAGAAACTTTGCCAATAGCTACAGTGCGTGATGGTATACAAATGATCCACGTTTGATACCAGTGCGCATGACAGCACACCCTGTACTGGCGCTGCAAGCATGAACCGGCAGCCTTCTAAACCGGAGTGTAGTCGATGCCCCATGAAATAGAAAAACACCTGCCAACGCAAGCAAGAGTACGGAGTGAAAACAAATGCCGGGTAGACGCCAGAGACCTCGACTTACGCAGCTTACGGACTTTGAGAGACGCCTGATCATCGGGCTGAAAACCGCAGGGTGGTATGCGCGCCGCATAGCCCGCCAAGCAGATCGTTTTAACCATACCTCCCGATTGTGTAGAGGGCACTGGACACGTGACGGCTCTGCCACACGGCGGAGCGGCTCCGGACGGGCTAGGAAGACAACCAGTAGAAAGGATTCGATGAGTCGTACTACGAGCACGAACGGATCCCGCGGGGACCCGATCCACTATACAGGCAAATGCAGCAGCTCCTGTGTGCCCACGAACCACTTCCCGACACCTCGCGAAAGTGGATCTGCAATCCCAGCGCCCGTTATGAGCGCTGCCATTAACACCAGAACATTGCCAGCTTAGTGTGCAGTGGTGCCAGACCAGAGGGACGTGGAACACCAGAGACTGGGGATGTGTGGTGTATGTGGATGACTGCCGCTTCGTTTCGGAGACTTCCACACCCGGTCACGATGATGATCATCGTGTCCGGGTGTGGAGGTCTCTGGGGCAACGACACAATCCCAGTCCCGGTATCGCGCGCCACACCTCCCCCACTGAAGGCACTATGGTCTGAGGAGCCATTGCATACGATAGCCGATCAGCTCTAGTTGTGGTACGTGGATCATTTACGGGCCAGCTGTATGTGGATGAGATCCTACGGTCTCATGTGCTCCCATTCCTAGCCGAGATTCCAAGTGCGCTATACCAGCAGGAAAATGCCAGTCCGCGCACGGGTCGACTTGCCCAGGATTGCCCACGTCATGTCCAGATCTTTCCATGGCATTCCAGCTCCTCGTACATGTTCCCAATCCAGCATGTGTGGGATCAGTTGAAACTCCAGCTTTCTCCTCGGTCCGATTTACGTTTGGCCGAGCTGGCCAAGCTCGCTACTGGGCGCCGCCATTAAAAATGGAGACTTCCGGTAGGGATAGTGATAGCCCTAATCTCTCTTCCTTTTCTGATGCCCCAGATGGGGGTGTTGCCACGCAAGCGTCCGCTCGTGGCGTTGCCAATTTGCCTTCTTCAGCTACGTCACATCTCCCGGCTTCCGCTATCGATGATGACGCAATGGACATCACTGGAAATGCAGCCTCTTCTAGCACTGCCGAGCCCAACGTGTCATTACCTTCGTTTTCTTCTGTTGCAGCCTCCAAAGTCTCTCGTCCAGCATCCAATAATAATTATGTTGGCGCTGAAAAGCTGAAATCTTTCATTTCCCAAGCTGGCAATAATATCGTGCTTAATATCCCAGCCAGCTCTCCAGCTGGCACAGCTTTTACTGAGAATCTTGCAAAAGGCGTCCATTTCGAAGCCCTTCCGGACACTCCTTTGCGTGTATATGCAAATGCCATTGCACAGCGGTTTCCATCTGAATATATTCCGCAAATGTATCGTAGAGGACGACTTGTGGTTGTTTATCTGGCCACTGCTGAAATGGCGAAATCTCTCCTAACATCTGGCCTCACCATTGGTGATAGACATCTTTCTGCCGAACCGATGGGCCATAAACCCATTAACGTTTCTTTCTACCCGGTCCCGTTGGAAGTGACAGATCTCATGCTGTATGCTGTCTTATCTTCGGTTGGTCGGGTAGTTGGAGGCATACAAACGCATCTTGCTGCCCGAAACGACCCATTACGTGTTCCACGACATGCGTCGATCCTAGGTGCTAGCCGTGATGCGAGGGTCATATTTCCATCACAAGAAGCAATCAAACGGCTTCCAACACACTTCACTGTTCGGTGCGAGGATCAGGTCAGTCAAATATACTTCCTGACGGAATTCCATTGTAGTCAATGTCATCAGGTTGGTCACTACTATAAGCAGTGTCCAGTTGCTCCACCAAAGTCTGTTTCGCCCGTCTATCAAGATCCGACGCCTTCTCATCAAGATCCTAGTAGCGCTCCGTTACCGACGGTGGTTCCTGCAAACAACCTACCTTCGGTGGCAACATCTACGCCAATTGTTGTCCCACCTTCTCTCTCCGAGGAACACTACCCAGTTTTACAATCTTCAACATCTTTTCGTGTTCCTGCGGACCCTACAGCAGTTGCTGAGTCCGTTGCAACTGACCAGTCTGATACCGAGACCTCGACCGCTGATGACACAGCCTATCAAAGCGTCAGCGACCAAGCGATGAGTGATGGGACGGAGGACTATCTCCGGACCCGTCCTGACAAAAGGGATGTCAAACCTCCTAGCGGCTCTACGAAACGACGGCGACAATCTGGCCACTCTACTCAAACCTCTCCGACTAAGGCTGCTGGATCACCTGCTTCGGGTCACCTTGTCAAGTCTCCCAAGCCAGTTATCTAAATCCTGCCTCTTGAGGAATTTTCCGCACGGCTACACATGAATGTGTTTCCGGACACTCCTCTCCCTTATAACGAATTGCACGACTTTGCTTGTGCCAAGACTCTTCTTCCTAATTTACCCACCTATGTCAACCGATTTGAAGGTCGCTACCCAGCAGTTGAGAATCAATTGGCAAAACTGTTAACTCTATACAATACTATCAAGAGTCCATCTGCCGAGGATGCTGTCACTCAGAAGTGCATCAAACGGCGGTACAACAACTTCCGTTCCCATTTGGAAAAGATTGTCACTGCCACTAGAGACATGGCACTTTCACTGTGACTTCCTTGAATTGTCGCGGGTTCGCGACACCAGAATTGAACTCTCTCGTTTATGAGGACATTTCTTCCGCTGGTGGAGATGTTCTCCTTCTCCAGGAAACTCACTGTTCTGCTGACACTCCCACTCACCTATGGAGACGATGGCCGTACACCTTTTACCACTCGTATCGCCTCTCGCGGTATGGTGGTATAGCTGTAGGTGTACGCCAGCGGTTTTTGACTCAGCTGACTTCTATTTCTGTGACAAATTTGCACCTTGATTTTCTTCAGTGTTTTACCTTTTGTGTGCATAATGTTACTTTTCATATCTTTAATGTATATATCCCCACTGATGAAATATATGTTGCTCCTCTTTTCAGTAATATTCGTGCAGCGATTGCAGCGATTCCTCCCGGGGATTTTTTCGTTCTTGGGGGGGGGGGATTTTAACTGCACGCTGCAGCCTTCTCTTGACAGAAATTCTTCTTTTGGCGAATACCGCATGAATTTAGTTTTACAGCTGACTCAGCTCCTTGATGATTTTCATCTTGTCGATTCCTTCAGACGGCTAAATCCTGATTACATTTCCTTCACGTGGTGTAATCCGCCGACGTTCGATTCTACTGCTGCGCGGTTGGACCGAATATATGTTTCTGCTTCCTTACTCCCTGCTATCACTGCTGCTCGACATTCACCTACTGTTTCTTCCGACCATTCTGCCGTTTCACTATCAATTGGCGTCTCTCCTGCACCTTCATCTACGCGTCGTCATTGGACGTTTGATGACACTATCTTGCAAGACCGTTCCTTTTGTGAGGAAGTTGAGGAGTTCCTTTCTGATCGAAAGCTGCTGCTCACAACGACCCCAAGCGCCTTACGTTTGTGGCTTGATGTCAAACGGGATCTTCTCTTGCTCGTTCGTCAACTCTCCTTTACTATTTCCACCACTCGCTCAATGGAGGTGAGTAACCTACGAGGACTCCTTTCCACGACGCCAATGTCTGACCAGCACTATGCCTCCGTCCGTGATGAACTTCATGCCTGCCTCGAACCGTTTGCTCAGCAAGCAGTACGTCGTCTTCGGCTCCTACGTATTTCACCATCGACGCATTCTTTCGAAGTCCTTTCGAAGATGAAATCCATGCGACGCACGTCATCTTCCATCAGACATCTCCGATTGCCTGATGGCACTGTTACTGGCAATACAACACTCATCTGCTCTCATGTCCGTCACTTCTTTCAGTAGAAGTTCCAAACGGTTGCGCAGGGTTCTTCTTTTTCTTCCTCCTCTTTTCTTTCTTCTCTCCCTCAGGTCCCGTCTTCACTCTGCAATCCTCTCATTGCTGATTTTTCTTTGCCTGAATAGAGAGGCTTTTGCCTCCCTCAATCTTCACTCTTCCCCGGGACCTGGTGGTCTCTCGCTGTCGTTCTATCGGGCCTTTCTTCCGTCACTCCTGCCTTTCCTCTCTGCCGCTTTTTCGTGTGCTCTTTCTTCTCTTGCGCTTCCGCCGGAATATGCAGTTACACATGTCATCCTCCTGCCGAAGAAGGGTGACCTTCTGGACTTGTCGTATTGGCTCCCCATCTCCATTCTCAACCTGGATTACAAATTCTTCACTAAACTCCTTTCTCGCCGCCTAAATTCTGTTCTTCCGTTCCTCATATCCCCCGACCAGACATATAGCGTTCCTGGTCGTTTTATTTCTAACAATATCTCCTTTCTTCATAACCTTTCCTTTCTTGACTAAAACATTCCGAACCCCTAGCTTTGTTTAATCTTGACCAGAAATCCGCTTTTGATAACGTCTCTCACACTTACCTTTCTGCCTTATTAACTCACTTTGGTTTCCTCCCGCTTTTGTTTCTCTCATCCTTAGCCTCCACCGGGGCGCCTATTTGCACGTTCGGACGGCCACATTTTTGACGGCCCAGATTCCTTTTCGATCTGGCATCAGACAAGGTTATCCATTATCAGGACAACTCTTTGCTCTCGCCTTTGAGCCCTTTTTGATTGCAAGTCAGTCGTCTCTCTTACCTGCGGTAGGACCGATTGTCTCTAGTACTCGGCACCACCGTTTTCTTGTCTCTGCTTACGCAGATGATGTTACCTTTTGTCTTCGCCGCGATGACTAATTTGATACTCTTCTTGCCACTTATGAACAGTATGCTGCTCTCTCTGGTGCTGCCCTGAATATTCAGAAAAGTGCTGGCCTGTGGTGTGGTTCTTGGAGAGGCCGCACTGACTTACCGTGGGGAGCAGTGTGGTCCTCCTCGACCCAAATATTTCTTGGAGCTCATTTTGGACAATCCTTTACCGCAAGCAACGTCACTTGGCATGCTATCCGCCCACGACTTCTTCGCACGGCTGGTTTTTGGCGATTTACGTTTTCTTTTTCCTCTTACTTTCAACGTGCTCAAATTGTTCATCGATATCTTCTCTCACAATGCTTCTATCCCTGGGATTCCTGTGTGTTTAAATCTCATCATTTCTCTGCCATCAATAGTATTTTCACTTCAGTGATATGGTCATCTAGACATTGAATTTCTGCTGCCACGCTTTTTCTGCCAACATCATTTGGTGGTCTTCATTTCCCGGGTGTCAGAACATATTATCGAGCTCACCGAATCGTCTCCTTCATTCGTCTTCTCGTTTCGCCCTCCATTGCACTTTCTTCTACCCTGAATACTTTTATTTCTCTTCATGATCCATCCTTCACTTTCCTCCTTTTTCTTCGGATGGATTCATCTCCTTCTACTTCTAAACGACTCCCACCACTTCTTATCGACGCTCTAGTGGTATTTCATTCTCTGCCCTACTCCGCGCTCCTCCCTCTACCACCCTAGACCTGCTTGCAGAACCTCTTTTCTTTTCCACTCAGATTCATCCACCCGATCAACCATACTTTCTTTTCCCCCTTGGTTCCGCTCAGGAATGCTCACTGTCGAAGCTTTGTTAACTTCCGATTTGACCTGGAAACCCCTCTCTTCTCTTTTCCCTGACCCTTCTTCCACCTTGGAAGAGGATTATGACCTTCTTCGCTCCGCTCTCCGTACCCTCTTCCCACTTCTGGTTTCTGACACTGGCCTTGTTTCTGTCTCTGGACCGAGCATCTCTCTTCCTTTCTTCCTTTCTTCCTTCCCTTTCGGGACTCTGTTGCTCCCATTTCTTCTTTTTCCACAGCCTCTATCTATGCGCTCCTCTGTGCTCCCCTCACTTCTCCGCATGGTCTTCCTGATGCTTCTCCTTCTCTTCTGCTGCCTATCTGGTCTGCCTCTTTCTCTCCTTTTTCTACCCTGTTAGAGCGAAACATCCACTGGCGGTTTCTTCACCGCCGCCTTCCTGTTCCTTCTTCTCTCTTTCACATGTCTATTTCTTCTACTTCTCTCTGCTGCTTTTGTGGTGTTGAAGGTGATGTTCCTCATGTCTACTGTCACTGTCCCGTTCTCCTACCACTTCTCAATACTGCCTTTCGTCTTGTAGAGACCATTTGCACCAGAGACATCCCTTTTCAAGCGTACGAGTGGCTATTGCTTACCAAACATCCCGCGGCTATTTTGCCGGATGCCTGTGCCTATCTCTTCGTACTTGTCAAACATATCGTTTTTCTTTATCATCAATCTCTCCGCTCTCCTGCTACCACACCTAGTATTCTCTCTGCTGGCTCGGCCTTACGGTCGATTTTTAGGAATCGCATCGTGTCTTGACTACGCCTGGAGAACTTCGCTGCTTCCACCCCTAAATCTCAAGCCTCTTTCCGGTCTACTTGGGCGCAGGGGACCGGTTAGTTCGAAATCACTGGATCTTCCATTCATCTTTCTTTCTGATATTTTGTTTTTTTTCCAGCTTCGAAGATCTGAATGCATCAGTTGAGATTTTGTGTTCTCTCTTCCTGGTGCTTCGTCACAGCGTCTACTAAGTGTTTGTCATGTGACTGCTTATGATTTGTATTGTAGGGGTCTTCTGCAATTTTTGTGTAATTCGTGTGCATGTACCGTGCTGTATTTGTTTCTTCGTTGCACCTGTCCTTACTACTTGTTTTTCACTCATGTGTCTGCTTTGGCTTCCTGTACCTTCATTGAGTTGCGCACCGTGTATTTGTTCTCTAGGAGCAATACGAGAGGTATTGCCCTGCGAGACTTTGTTCTTTCTGTTTTTTCTTGTTGCATTGTGTTGTATCTTTTAATTTATACCTTATTTCTGTCTTACATTTTCACATTCTTTGACGTCATGTATTTCTTGCTCGTCCCGTGTCATTGTTTTTTGGACCGATGCAATACTGCACGGCTTGCTGTTTGTATTTTGTGTATCCTTGTGTTTCACTTGGGGAGTTTGCCCAAGTTTCCACTATGTTCTGTAATACTTATCATGTTTTTGTCACATATCGTGTGGTTTCCTCGATTGTGGGAACTTCTGTACCTTTATCGTAGTATATGCTTTTGTTATGTTTTACATATTCCCTTCTTTTGTGCACTGCGTTGTACAGCTATTCTTGCAAATATATTTACTTGTTGTTTTGTGCTCTGCTTTCACTGTGCACGTCATCGCATGCTTTATTAATTAATCATTACTTTTGCTTGTGCATCATCTTTCTCAAGCATGTATTGTTCCTTACTAATGATTTTAACATTTTGTCATCTTTAGTTGACTGCCGTATCACATTCACCTGTAATATTTCATCAGTATCGCTCATTGTTTTGTTGTTTATTTTGCCATATGTGGTACGCCTGTATTCCCTATGTTTTTGCCAATAAAGTATATTTTGAAATAACTGTTATAATTAATATATAGCCAGTGTCGTTAATGCCCACCAGATGGAGACGTGTCAGTAGCTGAGCCCATCTTACGGATTAATGATATCAGAAGCTGACTCAAAAACACACATAACACAGTGTATTGTTGGCCACCGTGGTGTAAGGCTAACGCGCTCCGCTAGATATTGAGAGATCCGCGATCTCAATTCCCCGGCGGTGACCGAATAACAATTTTTCGGTTGCTATGTGTTTCTGGAACGTAGAAAGAACGATATATTTGTTTATTTACGGACGCTACGTATTTGGAGGATGTTCACTTTAGAGCATCTCTGTTGGGCCTGTGCGGTTTCATCTCCCTTGAAGAAAATCTTCAGGAATTTCGGCTCTTCATTGAATGGTGCGAGCTATCAAACTGAGCGGTGGTAAACTTAGCCATGCACTTTGAAAGTAGGAGTAAATCCTGGTGTTCTGATTTCCCGAGCTGTGCCAAAAGTAGTCATTTGGAAGTAAGAGTTGTACTTTCTTATGTTGGCCAAAAAGTGTTCTGAAACTGGCGTGGTTCCAGTCATTAATGCTTCTAGAGGCATAGGTGGTGGAGTAATCAATGGCAGTTTGACCTTGCCGTTTGAGGAACACATTCCTGGCGTCTCCTCTTTTCATTTGTATGCTTGACATTGAGCACAATCTCCACTTTACCAATCACCACATTCGGATGTTCGTCCTAATTCTGATTTGGATTATTGGTAAATGCTGCGCATTTTAAATCTCGCTGAAAAGCAAAACCACTGGAGGAAGAGACCCCTGTTCGAACACCGGCAAGTCTTTCTTGGATCTACTCAGGCATCTCACTAACCCTAGGAGATAGAAGCCTTTATGCGAAACCGGCAAGTCTTTCTTGGCTTTTATTTTGCGTCTCATTAGCCCTGCAGTTTTAGGCCCATTTTCTGACTCCGGCTAGTTTTGCTTGCGTTTGTGCAGGTGTCTGATTTCCCTCCAGGTTCTTTTTCGTTTCGCATCAGTGGAAATTTTCCCGATTGAACTTCTTTCTTTTGGGAGTCATAGTTTGAAATATTAAAAAAAGAACACATTTATAAAGCTGTTAATTTAATTTTTGTTCCAAAAAGAAATAAAACAAAATGGAATGTAAAAAAACTGTCACAGCCGACACATAATGTTATGATGCAGTAGTATTTCTGGCCCCCACCCCACAAAATAATAAAAAAATAAATGTTAAATATAAAGAACAAAAATTCGATTCAGTTAACTTATTTTAGCTAAACCAAAAAGAAAGGAACAGGAATGGAAATGCTTACCTTCGAGGAGACATCTATGGAACTGCTGTACATCTGGCGTGCACTTCTGAGTATCCCGCGTCATTGAAACGCGATGTATTTATGTAATGTCGCGTGCATGCAACTTGACATTGACATTGATCATCCTTTTGTTTATCGTTTTGAATTTTGAATATCTGGAACTGCCTATTGACATAACAATATACTTCTGCCTGATGGAGCAGCCTGTCTGTATTGAAAGCTAGCGTAAATCTAAAAAATTGAACTTTTTATGAAAATTTTGTGTGGTGACCCCTTGACCTCGGGCTCCGACCCCTTCTAAAAACAGTCTATGATCTAACGTAGAGCACCATGAGATAGTATACAGAATTTGGTGGTTCTAAATTGAAAACTAGAAATCTTCTCGAAAATTTTGTATGGGGGCTCCTTGGCCTCCCCAGGCTCCGACCATTTCCAAAAACCGTGCACGGTCAAAGTTAGAGTACCATGAGGTAATATAACAAATTTGGTTGATCTAAATTGAAAACTGCAGAACTTTTTCGAAAATTTTGTATGGGGGTTCTTTCAGCCCCCAGCCCTTTGAGCCCCCAACCCTTTGATCCCGAGCTCGACCCCTTCCCCCAACCATTTACGGTGTAATTCAGGGTACCATGAGATAGTATACCACATTTGGTGGTTCTAAATTGAATACTGCCGTTCCGGTGGCGCAATGGTCTAAGGCGCTGGCCTCTGATCTTTCGTCCGTAAGGGGTCCGGGTTCGAATCCTGGTGAGGCATGGATGTTGTATTTGTCTTACGGCACTGGCTCTCTCCCTTCCCTGGAACCAGTGACCCTAAATTAGGGACGGGCGACTGCTTATAGCCCATTGAGTTGCTCACGGTGGTCGTTAAACCTCTAATAAAAAAAATTGAATACAGTAGAAATTTTAACTAAAATAACGAACATTTTGTATGCGGGCACCTTGATCCCCCCGTACCCCGATCTATCCCAACACTCTTCTACGGTCTAAGTTACAGTACCATTAGATTGTTTACAAAATTTGGTGGGCCTAAGCTGAAAACTGTAGATTTGTATAGCGGACAAGCAAAGAAACAAAAAAATATACAAACTTTCACTTTTGTATATATACACTATATACCAACAAGTAACTGGACCCCCTGCAATCGACGATATCTGCGGCCCTTATACACGTCACGGCCGCCGCCGTTAAATAATGTGTGGGAAACAACAACGCAACCAGTCGCATGCAAGGTGCTACGCAGTTCGGAGCTCTCCGATTTCGAGAAAGGTGTAATCGTCGGGTATCACAGAAATGGCCGATTCATACGTGACATATCCAGCGAGTTGAAGTACCCAACTGGAAGATGAGAAGTGACTGTCGGAATGTGCTCCGACCTGGCAGACCCACAAAACTGGGAGTTACAGACCGACGGGTGCTGGCCAGAGAAATTCGGAAGAACCGCACCAAATCGATAGGCCACATCCGCGAGGAGTTTAAACAGGCATCCGGGAGTGTTCTTTTGATGAATACTATCTGTAAGGAAGCCTATCTGCTCGGTTATCATGGACGTGTTGCCGCCCACAAGCTTTTGATCACCAAGTCCAATAGCGTTGCTCGGCTAACGTGGTGCAAAGAACGTCGACAGTGGACCGTTGAACAGTAGGAACAGGTTCTCTGGAGCGACGAATCAAGGTTCACCATCTACCGTTTGGATGGCAGGGTCTGGGTTTGCCGTCTGTCTGGAGAACGCCTCCTGCCGGAATGTATTGCGCCAACTGTGAAGTTCGGCGGCGGTGGAATTATGCAATGGGGGTGTTTCTCCTGGTATGGCACGGGACCCATGGTCGCAATTCCTGGTAGATTCAACGCTGAGACCTACTGCACCATTTTGGATGACCATGCGCTTCCTACGTTGTGGCAGTTTTACGGAGTGGACCCATGTTACTTTCAGGATGACAATGCCACCTGTCATGTTGCGAGGTCTACCATGGCTTGGTATGGTGACAATGGGGTTAATCGAATCGAATGGACTGGCCTGCGCAGAGCCCGGAACTTTACCCTACCGAGCACCACTTGGACGAGTTGGAGAGTCGACTTAAGGGGTGTCCCCACCGTCCGAAATCGGTGAAGGAACTCACCAGTCTTCTCCAAGCCGAGTGGAAGAAAATACCGCTAGCCGTCGTACAACGCCTGGTTGAGAGTTTTCCTCGGAGGGTCACAGCTGTAATCGCCGCTCGTGGAGGTTCCCCCAACTATTGAAGGTGAATAAACTTCGTTTTCCTTTGCTATCACAGGTGTCCAATTACTTGTTGGTAGATTGTGTAGATACGGAATGTATTTATGTTGAGAGATAGAAAAATAAATGCCACCCTGGTGGCGCAGTGGTCTAAGCACTGGCTTATAACTATTCATCTGAGAAGAGTCCGGGTTCGAATCTTAGTGAAGCATGAATGTTGCGTTTGTCTTACGCGCTGGGCCCTTTTCTTCCCTGGAACTAGTAGCAAGGAAACTCCATGACGTATTTTGGCAGGCGGTTTTGGAAGCCCTAGAGGCATGCGCAGCTCTGTTATCACTATAGCATACGACAGGTGCCAGTTAGTTCTAGCTGAAGTCTAAAAGGAATAGTGAGCGATTTGGTTGATTTGCGGAGATTTGACATGAAGTTTAAGTTGGAAGACCAAACTGTGCATTTTCGCCATATTTTACTTTTTTACTTCCGTAAAGGGAAGACCGCGCGTCAAGCTTGTGAAAAGTTGCGTAACGTGTACGGTGATAATGCTCTACAAGAACGTCAGTGCCAGCGGTGGTTGGCAAAATTCCGTGCTGGTGATTTTGACCTCAAAGATGCTGCTCGGTCGGAGAAGCCCACCGAGGTTGATGACGACCAAATCAAGGCATTTATTGAGTCAAACAAACGTTACACGACACGAGATATTGCAGACACATTGCACATCCATCATTCAAGCGTTCACGACCACCTAAAGTAGCTGGGATACGTAAGCAAGCTCGATGTGTATGTTCCTCATGAACTCTCAAAGAAGCTCAATTGACGGCGCGTATAAACATCTGCTATATGCTCATTAAACGTGAGCAAGACGATCATTTTTTGAAGCAACTGACAACTGGTGACGAAAAGTGGATTGCGTACAACAATGTGCTGCGCAAACGGTCTTGGTCCCGACGTACTGCTTTGCCTCAAATGACATCCAAAGCAGACATTCATCAGCTGAAGATTCTGGTCTCAGTGTGGTGGGATTTTAAAGGTGTCGTGTTTTTCGACCTCTTACCACGAAGTCAAACAATCAGTTCGAATGTGTACTGTCGGCAATTGGACAGTCTGAAAGAATCCATCATGCATAAACGTCCAGAGCTCGTTCATCGTAAAGGTGTTGTGTTCCATTACGACAACGTGAGACCAAACACAAGTTTGATCACCCGCCAAAAATTATTGCAGCTTGGGTCTGATGTGTTGCCATACCCAGCATACTTGCCTGACCTTGCGCCGTCAGACTTCCACTTGTTTCTCTCTCTTCAACAGTCCTTGCGTGGTATAACGTTCAATTAAGATGAAACTGTAAATCAGCACCTTATACAGTTTTTCGCCACGAAAGACAGGTCCTTCTATGAACGAGGCATTCTGCAGCTCACTGAAAGATGGCAAAAGGTTATCGAACAAAACGGGCATTATATCTGTGATTGATCTTTGTTCTTTCTATCAATAAATGACCTTTGCAAAACATTGCTAAAATACGTCATGACTTTTCCGACCACCCAATAGTTGCTTGCGATGATCGTTAAACCATAACAAAAAAAAGGGAAAACGGATTTTTTTGTTGAATGTTTAACGACCACCGTGAGTAACTCAACGGGCTATAAGCAATCGCCCGTCCCTAATTTAGGGTCACTGGTTCCAGGGAAGGGAGAGAGGCAGTGCCGTAAGACAAACACAACATCCAATCCTCACCGGGATTCAAACCAGGACACTTTCGGACGAATATATTATATTGCGAGTAACCATAACCGTCAGCTTCCGCCAGCTCTTTTGCGTGAAGAGTACTGCCATGAGGTATATAGAAAACAATAGCTGTTTCCTTAAAGGAGCAGTCATAGAGTAACGATTTGAATCACAGTTTTTTCATGAAATGTTTTGTTACACACTCAGTTGTCACTTTATTTAGTATAGTTTTATGACTTCTAATTACTACAGTGATTTATAAAAGAGTTTCTGTGTGAGGAATTATAACAAATTAGACGTATACTTTACTTGTTATGTCTACAGAAAATGAACATTCAGATTTAGGGCAGTTTTCCGAATTAAAATTTCCCTTCTGTACTAAGCAGCCACATCATTTGTTACACCATATTGATAACAATGTAGAAATCAACATTCCTTGGGGATGCAATTTTGGAAACAACTGTTCGTGATGGAAATGTGTCCCTTGAATGGAGCCGTCACGAAAAGAATATCTCCTCTGTTTTTCGGTATGCCCAGAATTTTCTACAAAAATCTTCCTGCTTGGCTGAAAGTCCCTCTTTTCTGTTTTCTTGTCCCATTTATTGTTCTTTCCTTCCGGACAGGGAAATCGTTTGCAGCTTGCTCCTAAGTAAGCTAGATCCAGCCATGAAAATACACACTCGAAAGTAAGATAGACTTACTTTCGAGTGTGTATTTTCATTTTCAGACGCCCAAACGCGTTACTAGACTAAAAACATTGGGTGAGGGCCAGATTACAGCTGAATGTTTTCAGCACCCCGTACTCAGCTGATTTCCCCTCTTCCGTAATGAAGAAAAAAAAAGAACAAAACTATACAGAATTTCAAGATTGATAATTGTCACTTTTAGTTTCATTGCTTTTTAAACCTAAAATAATTCAATTAGTTTAATTTCACTTACAACCAATGTAACCCGAAATCTTCAGTCTTAGTACACTCATTTTAACGCAACATAAATATTACTTAAATATCTGACTTCTCTCCATTATTGGTTGATTTTTGAAATTACTCAGATGACCTTCGGCTACTTTTCCGCGATAAGGATAAGGAGCGTTCAGCAACTCTGCAGTGGGCTAGACTTTATTTTTATCAGAACGATTTTTCTTTGTGGACTTAATCAGGAAGAGCAAAAGATTCTCTATGTCGACGTCATAGAAAGCGACCTTATAGTTTCCTACCCCTCCCTTATTTAAACAGGACACACGTAAATAGCAGATCCTATATGTTTTTGCCTGCTGGGTGAGAGTGAGGAATCTGCGTTATTGCTATTGGAGGCAGACAAGCATTTGGTGACAGACAAAGCATTTTAAGTTGAGCCCAATTAAGAGCCGTAAAAGGAAATACTCAGAGCAGGGTAAAAACTGCAGCCCTGTAGCGCAAAATTCTGCGTACAAGCCGCAAAAATATCAAAGCATCTAATTGATGCTCACTGTCCCCTGGCGTGTAAAGTGTTGCCGCCTTTTGAAAAGGGAAAATTTACGAACAAAGCGGTGCTGAAAATTTTGTATGCTATTTCTGATTTTAAATCTCAGTTACTTGGACCTTCGAATATATTTCAAATACGTGGAAATAATATAAATAGATGATGTCATCGCTCTGTCCACGTTATTTTGTAAGAAACGCATAGCAACTGAAAGATTGTTTAGTCGACACCGCTGGGATTGAAACCCACATCTCTCGATAATTAGCCGAGTGCGTTCGCTTTATGCTACTGTGCTTATCAGTCAGCATCTGCTTACCCAAGTCCATATAGATGGGCTCAGGAACTGATGTGTCGCCATCTAGTGGCATTCAACAGAGCAAGCTGTTTAATTACAGCTGATAAATCCAAAAGGCGATAGAAATGGGGAATATATTTCAAATATGTGGAGATAATATAAATAGATGATGTCATCGTTCTGTCCAAGTTATTTTATAAACAACGCATAGCAACTGAAAAAACGTTTACTTGTAACCACTGGATGGCGACACATCAGTTGCTGAACCCATCAATGCGGTTTCGTGTAGTCAGATGTTGACTGATGAACCACGCATAGCGCTGTGAATTGTTGGCACCGTAGCGTAAAGCGAACGCAATCGGCTAGTTATCGAGAGATTTGGGATTCGATCCCAGCGGTGTCGATTAAACAATTTTTCAGTTGCTATGCGTTGTTTATAAAAAACCGTGAACAGAGTGATGACATCATCTATTTATATGGACCTTCGAATTTTATTTTAATTTTTTCTGGAAAGCCTGGTACTTATTTTTTTCCGTGAACAAAACCACCTAGAATATGCTGCCTGATTTAGTATAGAGTTCATTTGTTGTCCACTGTAGGATGTCAAAGTTACAATTACGAAAGGATAAAGTATAATGTGTGGAATTCTCTCATCCAGGACAAAAGATGGAAACACTGATTTATTTCACACGGACTCGACAAGACTTTTTCTTTTTTCTCTTTTTGAGCCTCCTTCGATGGGAGAGTGGTTAACAGTGAAGTCGTATGACCAAGGCCCTGAGTTGAAAGCCAACTCCCAAAATGAGATAAAAGCACTGACTGGGATCAATGTAGTATAGCGGAAACACCTGCCGACTCCGAAAACCGACGCAATGTAACAAAGCTTACATTATTCCAACCTTACACATTCTGTGACTATACAACATAGAGGGGTAAGGCATGAACTATAGATAAAGTTGTGGAGTACACAATGGCGATTTCTGATCAGGCACAGTAGGTAGTGCCTATGAACGCGGAATTGCGATGGTCTCAAAATTTACGGTAAAGAGCGAGACTGGTGTGTTCGGGGAAAGGGTTGCAGTACTGAAGTGGTATGAGGCAGCAAAATATTTACAGCTGGTCGGGCGCGGGTTATGAATTTCCCTCCCCCATTTCTTAAATTGTGATTTCTTATGATGTGTCGCACAAGACATTTATTACACATTTCCAGGTTGGTATCGACAAATTCTTCGACCATTTTTAGGTGTGCATGGACAGTGGGGGCTGGGAAGATCTTTTGATTTTTACAAGATTGCGTACAAGCCATTTTTTACACTTAGCAGTTAGGAAAGATCAATGTTAGATGGATGGGTCTAAGTGGGAAGTCAGTAAAGCGGAGGGCTGTTTATTTATTCAAGATAACATGCTCTTTCTATTTGGTAAAGACAATATTTCCAACATTGGGTCTGGGTGGAGAGCAGGGACGTCGCCACGGGTGGGTGGGCTGGAGATCACCCTGATTTTTTTTTACTTTTTTGCTTACCATGCTGCCCACTTTGTTTTTACAAACTTTTGTAATTCTATATTTAAAATAGTAAGGTTAACATTTAATGTAAAACTTGAACTTTTCAATTGATTCCTAAATTGCTGGAGAATTGAGCAATTACAAAACTTACGTCCACATGTGTACGAGTGGGAAACCCTTTGTATTACAGGTGGAAATCCCTTTGTATATTTTGACTCACGGCGTTAAAATTTGATCAAGGTAAACAAAAAAACATTCTTTAAGAAATTGTTCAAGTACAGTGCCATTTCCATTACAAAAAAATTAAAACTTTGATAGTGACAAAGAAAAAGCATTTATAGCAAGAAAACCTTGACGGCGGGACTCTATCAACAAATATATCTTACACCACTAACTCACTGTTCATTTTCATGTTGTCTAGTTGGGTTGACAGTGGCCTAACTTGTCTTATCCAGCTGTGTGTGTGTGTGTGTGTGTGTGCGCCCGCATGTATGTGTGTGCGCGGGTATGTAAGTGTGTGTGTATCCGAAGAAAGGGGTATTGCAAGAAATCTTTGGCAGTTGGTATTAAAAATCATTAAAACTTTTTTCAGTGTTTCATAACTAAAGCTGCTGTCAAACTTGCCCCAGGAAAAATAATCCTCTCCACCAGTCTCCCACCCTGATTTCGAAGTCTAGCGGAGTTTCTGGTGGAGGGTAGAGGAGGGGGTGGTTTATTTATTCCCACAAGACATTTATTACACTTCCTATAGGTAAAGACAATTCTTTGAATACTGGGACTGAAAAGCTAATGGAGACGGCTATTTATTCGCACAAGGAATTATACAAGACATACACTGCTGGCCACCCAAAATGCAACTCAAAGAAGGACACGAGATAGCAAAGCCACATTTACTGGACACATAACAATAGATACAAAGATGAAACAATTGAGCTTACAGGCCCGTGCGACTTGCTCGAACAGGCAGACATAAATATTTCGTGTGGCCCTCATGGCTGGAAATAACGGATGCTGCACGCTGCGGCATCTAACGAAAGAGGCTTTGGATTTGGGCTTGGGGTATGTCGGTCCAGGCTGCTTCCGCACGTTGCCACAGTTCATCAGGCGTAGCCGTGGGTGGTGCTTGCCGGGCCACTCAGTTGACGATCAGCGACAAGACGTGTTCGATAGGCAATATATCGGGAGAACAGACGGGCCACAGCAGCAGTGAAACCTGATGGGCCGTGAATAATCCTTGCACGATGCTTTAAACGTGCGGGCACACATTGTCCTGTTAAAACGTGGCGGCTGGCAGGTCCGGCAGGTAAGGGAGGACTACAGGCTCCAAAACTTCTGAGATGTAGCGGTGGCTGTTGAGTGTAACGGCGATGCGTACCAGAGGGGTGCGGGTGTCATATCCAATTGCGCCGCAAACCATAACGCCAGGAGACGGACCGGTATGGCGATGCCTAATGCAGGCGTCATACAGTCTCTCGCCGCGTTACCGCCACACGCGGATCTGACCATCGTGGTGTTTCGTCACATGCGGATCTGACCATCGTGGTGTTTCGTCACACGCGGATCTGACCGGTGATGTAACGTCAATGGTAATCGCAGCAATGGGCGCCGTGCGACTAGTCCCCGCTCCTGCAGACGACATAGAACGGTACGTGCTGACAGAGGTTGTTGCGCAACACACCCTAATTCGTGCGCTAAAGTTCGTGATGTGACGGGGCGAGCCGTTAATGCCCGCCGCACAGCAAGCCGGTCCTCTCGTTCGGTTGGGTGCCGCGGCTGCAGCAATACCTCACGTCGGTCCGTCCGTCCCTCCTGCACCCACCGAATCCATACTCGCCTCACTCTGGCTGAATGTCGTCCCACACGGGCGCCCATGTCTTGGTACGATAAACCGCTGTCGCGATAAGCCGCTATTCGTCCTCTGTCAAACTTCGAAACGTGATGGAATGACTGCCGTATTCTGCTACGAGGCATCAGGAAGCTTCCCACGCACAGGTCCGGCAGCACAACACACTTCCACTACTTACACCCCGCCTTCTGTGCACCCTTCTTATAGTGCTTCTAGTTGTTCACGGAGACATGAATTCAAAAATTTTAAATAATATCTTCACGCTCATTCGAAATGCTCTTCTTCTCCAAGTGGCGTCTGTAGCAGGAAAAGTTCAGTTTATGTCCATGTACACCTAAAACGATTATCTGCAGGTGTTTGCAAAAATGTTGTGGTGGGAAAAAAGCAAAAGACTCCTCTTCCTATTTACACAATTAGCTCTCTTCACTAATTTATAGCTTTTTGAAAATCAAAGATTCCCTGCTGGGATGAAATCAAATCAACTCTCATCGTGTAGAGAGTGCTGGATTATTTACTATTGTCGAAAGCGATTAGTAAAAGTAACAGAAGGTTAGCTGTCTTAAGCTAATCCCTTTCCTGCCTACACCCAAAGAGATTGGAAAAGTGCGGGGTCAGCTGCCCCCCCCCTACTTTCCGGAAAATAAAAAAAAAGGGAAGTAAGAAATCACTAATTCCGTGTTATTTTATTTGAAACATTTATTCGGAAGTTATAATTAAAAAAATATGTAACGACTATAAATTCAAGCAGGGAGAACTTCTTTTAAGTACGTTTTGTGCAATACTAGAGCAAAAAATTATTCACATATAATGGCACGAAAAACAGAAAATGAGAAGGGTGTGTGCTAAGATATAATTTTTAACGAAATCTTTCAAAAACGCCAGAAAAACGTAGTAAAATTTATGATTTGACTAATTATATACTACTGATACTTCTTTAGTAACGGAATTTGATGAGTAGCCGACTTGAGCTATATTATTTTCAAGCACAAAATTTTCAAGAAAGTTATTACGTAACAAAATTTAATTAAATTCAAGTATACTGCAAACGCAGATGAGTTCAAAATTCCAATAAAAATGCATATATTCTTTCTGGAATCTATTTAATGATTATTACATTAAGGTGACCAAAGACTAGAACATTAATTTGAGGAAAAGACTACATCGTGTCTCCCAAATTTACGCGCACATACATAATCAGACTAAATATGCAAAACGCTTTGTGATACAACTGTATTGTTTCCAGTGGGGCCTAGACCAGTTTTCCTTGTATACCCACAGTCCCATGTAAAAATATTTAATAAATGTAAGTGTATCACCTATCATTTAGGTTATTTTACAAATGTTTAGTAGCCGTTCTTTAAAATTGTATATGAATGTGTTTCATCATAACAAAATCCTGAGAGGAAGAGATTAATATTTAATTATTTTCCTACATCATGAAGTACGTGTATTAATGAATCAGCTACAAACTACAATAATTTTAATTGTAAATAAAGAAGAAAATCTAATCAAAAAATCTGACGACATTAAAGTTTTGAAATTCCTTGTTGAATCATTATTATCAATATTACAATAAGTTTCTGGCCGACCCGGCAGCGCAGTGGTCTAACACCTGGCTTCTGATCTTTCGTCAGACTTGTGTCCGGGTTCCAATTCCGTGAGGCATGGATGCTGTATGTCTAACGGCACTGGCTCTCTCCCTTCCTTGCACCAGCGACCCTAAATTAGTAACGGGCAACAGCTTATAGTCCATTGGGTTGCTCACGATGGTTATTAAACTTTCAGTCAAAAGTAAAGAACATTTTTAATGCTACCTCTTCTTAAAAGTCCAGTGGACGTGCTGTCATGACAGCAAAGTGTTTAACAAACTTGATCTACAAAGTCAAGTTGTTTTGCAAGTTCAGCATTTTCTACAAGACTAGTCAACCGGCTTGCGTGTGTGTGTGGAGAGGTTTCTCAAGAGAGTACTTCACACTATTGAACACTAAAAGAAATTTTACCTAATGCATTAGAAGTTCTGCTGAGGAAAACTCTTAATCAAATGTGCAGGTTAGAAAAGAGTAAACTTAATTGCTTCTTAAGAGGTATTCTCGGGAATTCGCAAATTAGTCGCAAATTTGACCCGGATTGATTCACTAAGTGTAATGTTGCATCTTAAAATATTTTTAAAGAGTTGTATCATTTAGAATGTTGGCGATTTGCACCGACAAACCAGAGCTGCGATGCAGAAAACACATTCACAGCAAACGTAAAATATTTTACATTTTTTTATTGAAGATTTAACGACCACCGTGAGCAACTCTATGGGATATTAGACGTCACCCATCTCTAATTTAGGGCACTGGTTCAATGGTAGGGAGAGACCCATTCTCGTAAGGCAAGTACAAAATCTATGTCTCACCGGGATTCGAAACCAGTCCTTTCTTGGACAAATGGTCTCAGACCATTGCGCCGCCGGGGAGGCCAATATTTTACTTAGACGCGCGTGCTTAAACAAGAACAAGGTGAATGATCTTTCTGTTTCTCTAAAGAACGAACTGCATGAAGAATTTTTTTAAATTTATGAAAAATTTCTTTGGAAATTTGATGTACAATATGTTTTTAGTATACGATTCTTGCAGGTGGATGCAACAAATTTTGTTTCTAATCGAGATTTTTATTGGAAAAGTAAGGAGCTTTTGATGAAATCTAAATTTGAGGACATTTGAGGACAAAAATCAAAATTCGAGGACAATCTGCGATCCTAAAGTCATCAGACGTTTTTAGGAAGAGTAACTAAATATTAGGAACAGAAAACTTCCTCAAGAATTCAAAACTTCTGCTCAGCTTAGCTTATGTTATGTACACTGAAGAGCAATTAAATTAGAGATACCTGTCTAGTAACGTGCAGCACCGCCTTTCGTTCTGATGACGGCAGCGATTCCTTTCGGCATGGACTCGACAAGACACCGGAAGCGTTGGGAAGCCATACGGATCCACGACCCCTGAACAAGCTTCCACAGTTCACGAAGATTTGATGGAGGAGGGTCAAAGCCTCGAACATCCCTCTCGATGGCATCCCAGATGTGCTCGATGAGATTGAGGTCAGATGAACTAGCTGGCCAAAGAAGCGAGGCCACGTCGGTGGAGTGTTCATCCAACCATTCGGATACAATTCGGGAGTGATGGCACGGTGCATTGTCTTGTGCAGAATGAGGTCCCCAGTGGGATGTTGGAGACGCACAAACGGGAGCAAATGGTCGTCCAGGATATCCCGGTAACGTTGACCTGTGAGGCACGTTGTCACACGTACCAGGGGTCCCATTTCAGTCCACGTAAACAAACCCCAGACGAGAAATCCATCCCCACCAGATTGAAGAGTACCCTGCTGGCAAGAAGGATCCATCGCTGCATGTGGTTTGCGCCGTACTCGTAGCCTTCCATCCGCATGTACCAACGTGAATCTCGACTCATCAGACCCGGCATCATTTTTCCAAATGTCTAGGGTCCAGTGGTGATATTCTCGTGCCCATAATAATCTTTGCACCTTGTGATGTGCGGTCAGCACCGGTACCCTCGTGGGACGACGTCTTCTGTACCCCATAGCGAGGAGATGGTTCTGGATGGTGTGGCTGCTTACACGTTTTCATGCACCAGTGCTAAATTGCTGAGTGATTTCTTGCACTGTGGCCCATCTATCCGCTGTTACAAGGCGAGCTAGCCGACGATGACACCGCTCATCCACACGCTATTGTCCACGGCAGTTGGATCTTGCAGGGATGGTTTTACCGGATTCGATGTACTTACTGTGCACTCGTGACACAGTGGCTTACGAAAATCTCAATGCCTGCATCACTTCCGAGATGGAGTGACCCATTCGTCGGGCCCCGACAATTTGCCCATGATCAAATGCGCTTAGATCCTTCGTCTTACCCATAATGCGCCCGACTCTTACTGATTCCCGTCGCATCACTCCTTATATTGGCGGATCGCTGCACACGTCATGTCGTTTCCGTTTACAGGGCCGCCCACAGCGCCACATTTGCATAACGCCAGCTGTCTCTAATTCAATTGCCCTTCAGTGTATGTCATTGTAATGTCTGACTGGCAGAATGAGCAAAACCTTTAGAATACGCGCCAGTCGTATCATGAAATCGCCTCCGATAATTTTTTGTTAATGTCACCGATTTTCACAAGAGCTGGGGAACTTGTCATTTTACAGGAATTTAGCTGCTCTAAAAATTGCTCTTCGGAGACCAAAAAACTTTTCATGATAGATATTTTAAAATAAAAAAAAGTACATAACTTTGCGCTTGTAGGACATCAAAATTGTATTAATTACAATTCCACAGAACTGAAATATTAACTTTGTTGTTACCTATAAGTCTTTGAATTTGATTTTCTTATATGTACCAAATTAGGCGTTCCCCGGAGAAGAAATAAGGTAAATTATAAAACTTTGACCTCGGATCTTTTTTTTTTCCCAAAAATAATATTATGTTACATTCGAAATGAAATACTATTTAACACACTTTCAAATGCCTGTGAAACTTGCTTTTTACGACTGCTTGGAAGTAGATTATGCTGTCTTTCGTGCAACAAAAATTCGAAAAGAATCGGAATTTGTTTATGTTATTATTGAGTCAAACTTTTCTGCCGTTCAGTTTCTTAAGCTGTATAGGATAATGCTAAAAATCATAAATTTAAGTAATGCTGAAATACATAAATTTAAATGAACCTGCACCACACGAAAATATATACTAAATTTTTGGGCAATATTGAAATATTTGTGTAAAACACTGGGTAATTATTAAAATTATAAGAGGTTATAGTGATAGCTTATCATAGATTATTCGATATTATGGAAATAATACGTAATTGTCGTAATATATTATAGTTCCCATTGAAATGTGAACACTGATGTGCATTTTTAATAATTCCAGAAATTCTAGAATTCCCATAATGCTTTACAAAATATCAAGTCCTCTATTACTGAATATCAATAAAATAAATCTCAGGAACCCTGTAACCGACGATTACTCCATCCCAAAAAAACATGATGTATTACCTTACGCTTTTGTAGCGGACTACTACAAGAGTTAACTATTTCTCTTTGATTGACCTATAATGTTCAAATCATCCGTCCTCTGATGTCGTCTTCTTCGGAAGTTTTTGGTATTTCAGCAGATATGAAATATCACATTACATACACTACTCAAAAGAATAAGATCAGAAAGAGATATTGTAAGAAGAATCAAGTGCCGCAAATTCTGTTGAACGTAGTCTTTTTGTGTAAGATACAGTAGAATATTCCGTAATGTGAGCAAGCAAAAGCACATTAGTTAATTTTTACGTAATAGTATGGATTAATGCACATGATGCGATAAACTGTACAACAATATACACATCTGTACAACAAGGAAAAATGACTTTTTGGAGGCAGTAAGAGACCTCTAGTAGGGTGTGTGGTCCCCTCGAGGGGCTAAGACAACTGCACCCCTGTGTGAGATATCACTGATGAGGTTATTGAAAAGGTATTGAGGTTATCTCCGCTACTACACTCATTGAGGGCAGTCTCCATTTTACGAAGAGTCGAGCTGTAAAGCATATTTGAAGTGAGTCTCAGTCACGGATTTATGTAAGGGGAGCGTGCTGGCCGCCCCATACGCTCGATTCCCTACTCTCGAAGCAGGTTGTCCTCTATTCGAGCTTTATGAGGACGAGTGTATCGTCTGCGAAAATGAACGAATCACCTACGCTGCAGCATACAGTATGACGATGAGAGTGCACTGCCTGCCAGCACAATCAATGAATAACCGCCGTAATGTGACGTTTCCTGCACAAAAGCTGGGTTATATTTCGTGTGTCGGGCTTCCTCCAGTTAAGGACTCGTAGATTGTCAGACTCTAGACTCCATCTCGGCTCTTCAGAAAAGAGAAGTTGTCTTCACTCGTCATGATGCTCTTCCGCCCAGTTTCTACGGGCCGCGTGGTGACGTGCAGTTAGATAGGCACACATCATTGGTCTGCATCCATAAATGCCAACTTGGTGAGGGTAATTATGAAGAGTTTGGGTTGACAGCCTACCTTTTGGTGACACGAGAAGCTCTCTCTGCTGTTGAGTTACATTTTAACGCCTGTTCTGACAGGCTGTTAACGATAGATAACTGTCGTCCGTTGCTGTAGTTTATCGTGGGCAGCCTTGAACATGTCTTCTTTTAACACTTCCCATACCGTGAAATCGTGTTCATAATTGGGAAATGACACTTCCTGACATTCCAATAGCTTCTGCGACCACTTGCTGTGTCTGACCTGTTTCCAGCCAGCCAATAGCTTTCCTTGCCGTTAATTCCGCTAAAATAGGCTGTTGAGATGTCGTTCGAACCGAAGACTTAAAGAAAGGAAATGACACGCTGAACTTGGTTGAATAAGGGGGCTGCCAGAAAATATTCGTTTTTTATCCCAATCTGTGGTTTACGCATTTTAAAGTCACAGAACGCTTATTCACATAAGGATGTACATTATTCTGCTGCTATGTCACACTCGACTTGAATTTTCCATGTTGCAGTAAGATTTGCCACGACTGGCATACAAAATGTCGCCATGGTCACATGCATCCCTAATTATTTTGAGAAGTGTACTTCGGTACTAGGGATCATGTAACTGTGCTCTAAATGGAGTTGTCCGCTATTTGGGAGTGTTGTTAGGGAGGATTTACTATATTATCGATTTAGCCGGATGGAAATAATCGACTCGGGTTTAGCAAAACGGGATGAAATCGGCTCAATCGAATATGTCCGCTGTGTAAGAAGTGGGCTGTGTGTGATGGAAACGAGTAAACATAAGAATTATAAAGCGTTGCTATTCCCTTAGTATAGTCTTCTTTATTGTATGCCATTTGCTAAAATAGAGATGTGCAGCATTAACTTCTTTAAATAATCCAAAGATTTCCTGCTAGGTGTGTAAAGGACGAAACCTTATTTTTTGCTGTCTCTGCTTTCGGGAGACGAAATTGACTTCGTTTTCTTTAGCATAGCTTTCTCGATGAAGAATATTTTGAACCTATTACCAAATTTTCCATTACGCAAAATTCTTCCGCTACCAGACGTAGACTTATATCCTGTTTCCTTCTATATTTCTTCTTTTAACCGTTCGATTCGAAAATCTTTTTGTCTGTGATACCTTCCTTATACTATGAGATACGATATCTTTATGCGCTATTCGCTAACTTTCGTAACGTGCTTTTCAGCTGCTGGTTGAAGTAAGTACATGTTTCTATTTCCGAATGTTTTTTTCGATTGTATAAACCGGTTGATTGTTTTCCTAACTGATTCCATTGACTTTGAATAAATTTGATAAGTCTAATTCGGTGCTGTAAGAAACATTAGCGGTGTGTACCCCTATGCAATATCACATCAACAGGTCTGTCGTTGGTTCGAACAGTTTCGACAGGAATATTTTCTTCTGGTTGTGATTAGTTTCGAGATAAATATTTCTTCTGGTTTGAAGAATATTTTCTCTTCGGTTCGCACGGCTTTGAGACGAATATTTCTTCTGGCTTTGGGTATAATATTTTTATACTCAAAGCCGAAAGACCCGCAACAGTGTATATGGACATTCTGAATACCTTAGTGGAGATCGGACCACCTGAGAACGCGGGAATCGACCCAAGAGCTTGGGACTACCCGCATGTGCATTATCACGCAGTAACCTCAACTTGGGGAGGTGCACAAGAGGGTAGTAACGGCACCAAAACTGTAGCACATGTTGACCCAAAACAGATGCCCATGCCGACCCTCAAACTGGCTTACACCCACGCAATGTCCAGCTGTCTGTTTGGTGGGATATGCGGAGTGTACTTTTTTAACTGCTGTTGTGCAACACCACTATCACCGCCGACATGTACTGCCATCAGCATGAAGATCTGCACACATCGCTCAAGTCGAAATGGCAAGCACTGCTGAACCGAACACGCTTCCTCCTACACCAGGATGGAACGATACGTCATACAGCACTGATGACCTCTCAAAAGATCAGGGAACTGGGCTGGGTGGACCTGTCGCACCTTGCATATTCCCGGACATTGCCACACGTGACTATCAACTATTCCCGTCGTTGTAGCATTTCCTTGAAGGATAGTGGTGCACCAACCGAGACGATGTCGAATGTGCACTTACTCATTTCTTTGCGTCCAAGCCGCCACAATTCTATAAGGACGAGATCAGATCATTGCAAACGATTGCAACTGCATTCTGGATTGATCTGTACTTGAATGTACGGTAATTAAGCTTTTGCTTTTGCCTTGCATTTGCAGATATTACTTTCTTTCCAACCCAATATTTTGTAAGATATTATTTAGAGAGAAAAACAAGTTATGTTGCTCAACATTGTGCAACAAATTTATCTTATTTCGCCGTTTAAAATTAATTTCATCTTATGTAACGTATCCCTTCATTATATGTATAAAACTATAAATTCTTCCTTCATCTATATGGTAAATACACTTTTGCAAAATGATTAAGATGATGATGCCTTGTGGTTTCGTTCCTTCCGGACATCATGCACATTTCACCGTGAAAGGCAAGAATTCCCGTTCCTGAGAATTTTGATTCCAAGAACATGATAATTTTCATTACGCTTCATGTTTTCCGTTTTTTGAAAAAAAGAAAAACGCTTTCAGAAGCACATTGTGTTGTACTAAGTGCGACGGCAGAAGGTATTTCACCAGAATTAAAATCATGCATACGATATCACGATTGAAATCCTACGATATCCTCTTATACCTGACTAAAAACGCAACGCCATTATATTCATATTCCATCTTGCTTTTCCTTATATTTAATTTGTTGTAAACGAAATGTCGTAGGTCCTGCCCTATGAATTCAACGAAATTCTCGTCTGTTAAGAAAATTGCATTGCAACATTCCATTAACGTTCTATTGAATTATACACTGAAGTGCCAAAGGTCATACGATAATTTCAACTGGCGCTGCAAAAGTATAAAGGCTTTGACGCACGCCACGATTTTTATCACTTGCGAGGTGTAATGTCGTGAGTCAGGTTGAATGACCGCCTGTGGGATTATGGCAAGCCGACGGGAATTGTAGAAGTTTGAACGAGGCATGGTAATGGAAGCCAGATGGATGGGAAATTCAATTTCTGAAGTTCTGAAATATTCTACTCTCCTCGATCCACAGTGTCACGTGTGTTCCGAGCATACCTCAGCGAAGGCATTACCACCCATTCTGGACAGCACTGTGGCAAACCACGGGTGCTGAATGACTGTGACCAGCGGACTATGACCAAGATTGTCCATGCTAACACACAAGCGACAACTGATAACACATGCCAACTCAAATAACATCCACATTCAATCAGGATGTACGAAAGAAATATCCAGAAATATGCAGCGAAATTTAGCTTCCGTGTGGTATGGGAAGAGAAGACCCACCAGAGTGCTTTTGTTAACACCACCACATTGGACGCAGCACCTCAACTGGGCTCGTGAACACGGTAATGGGACTATGGAAGACTCGAAACTTGTGGCTTTGTGCGATGAGTCACGCTACCAATTGTTATGAGCTGATGATAGGTTTTGGTACGGCGCAGAACCCATGAGGCCATAGACCCAAGCTGTCAGCAAGACACTCTGCAAACTGGTGGTGGTTCCATAAATGTGTAAGGTGTCTTTACGTGGCACGGTTTGCGTCCTGTGGTCCTCATAACCAGGTCATTAACCGGTAATCGCTTTGTTTTTCTGCCGAGTGACCGTTTGTCTCCGTTCATGGACTTCATGTACCCCAACAACGATAGGAATTTCCAGTCGGACAATACATCATATCATCGGGTCTAAGTTGCCCAAAATTGGTTCGAGGAGCATTCTGGATAGTTCCGAGAGATGGTTTGGCTACCACGTTCACCCGACATAGATCACTAATGGGACCTGGTGGAAAGGTCCGATAGCACCCAAGATCCTCCACCTACAAATACCAGAAAACGGTGAGCAGCTATTCAGACCGTACGACTCAACATCTTTCCAGAAGACTTTCGGCCAATGATGGAATCGATGCCACGTTGAGTTGCTGCCCTTCGCCGGGTTAGAAGAAATCCTACACAATAATAGGTACGTATCCCATGACTTTTAGCACTACTGCGTAAAATACTTTATCGCTAATTTTTGATGAATCAACAGGTGTTAAAATAAATCAGGAAAACAAATAATGTTCTACCATCATACATACCAACGTTTCCTAAGGGTACATGACATTTCAATTGTTAATCGTCAAATTTCCTTGGAAACCGATTTTGTTTTTGCATTTTGACAGAGCATGATCTGTATTTGTCTTCTTAGATGTGTTTTTCATTTGGTCTTAAACCCAACTGCACTTAATTTTGGGACAGGCTGTTTTGCTGACTTCGCCTGATGTGGTCATACAAGTTTTCAGCCCCCAGTCCCCCACTATTTCATACTTGTTTCTCGTGTCCTAAATGCCAAATGCATATACGAGTTGATAGCCTTGAATCTTTTAAACTGGCGAGTTGTGATGATGTACAATTAAATGTAAAACTTAATCCATGAATTGATCCTGTCTAGGCACAGGCAGTATCTCCCCTGTCGAACACAAGTTAATAAATGTCTTCTGAAACGTTACGCTTGCTGTTAGGGTCCATGGTTTGTTCAAAAATCCACTACCTTTCAGAAGTCAACACGTTGCGGATGTGAATGCTGACTTCAATGGATTCTGCACTCCCTTGCAACTTCCTTACTTCTTAGTACACTTACTCGAAAGGATTGCGTCAGTAGATGAGATAATGCTTTTTTCTTTCACTAGTGTGTTATAAAACATGTTTCGTTAAGACCTAAGAGCATCTACGTTTGCGTATTTTTGCTTTTATCTTACACTTTAGATTTCCGTGAGGTTTTACCAAATTGCCACTTTGACTGAAAAATGACGGCTATCATTCCATGATACATACTATCGCCCGTAAATAAACTCACTTTGCCTTTTAGTAGAAGCCAAGTACTTTCAAGAATCACTTATAAATTTCAAATGAAGTTCATAAAATTGTAGAAAAAAATGTGAACTTGTGTAGTCATTCTGAACTAACCAAATCAATCACATATGTTTTATTTTTTATTTTCTACATAAGGCTAATGTTATTATTATAGTTTCCATAGTCGGAGAAACTACCACGGGGGTTTCTTTATAGCCCCATAGTATTTTCAAAATATATTGATCGATATGTAATTCTTTACCTTTTAAAATCATAAATTTATAGAACGGGACACTTATTTATAATTCATTAGTATTCTACTTATTGCATGTCACAAACTGAATTTTCCAAGTTTTGTTCTTCAGAGCGACAGATTTTGATCGTATAAATACTGGATCTAATTTCAAATCTATAGCTGCTTCTCAAATGTCGCACCTAGAGTGCTGGCAAACGGTTATGTGTCGCGGTAAAGGTACGGAAATTACACTTATCGGTGACAGAATCATATGTGTTTGCAATTGTCTCAAGATACGGTTACTTTAGTTTTTACCGCAATTGACAGTTTTCTTATTCATTTATTTCTTGTACACGTATTCGAATTTTCTGTATTTTTCGAACGTCAACAAGAAATGTATATAATTAGCTAATTGATCGCTCCGTAATAGCGACATAAACATATTTTGCCGATATCATTTTATTCAACGATATTGATGGATGTGGGTGGGGAGGCTAAAATTGCAGTAGTTGGTTTAGGATATGAGGCACTGACATATAGGTAAAGTATTTTTCGTCATCCAGCGCAATTAGTTAGCATGCTATGTGTAGGCGGATATTTTTTACTGGTGTTCGAATCCGTCCCTGTCGGCCATCTAGTCTGCGGTTTTTTCCGGAGTTTTCTGCAGACTACCTGGGCTTGGGGGCGTGAATGTGTATGGCTTCCTTATTAAGTCGGCCTCGGAAGGTCTTTGTCCCTGGTCCTCGTATGTGAAGTAAAAAGCAACGGGAACCCATCACTGAGTACGTTCTTTCCCCAGGATAGATTTGGCAATGTCCGTGCTCGGTTCCTGGTGATGAATTGCGTACGTCTCTGTCTAAGGGCATGGATCCTGTAGAAGAAGATTGTTTCATCCCGTAGGAAATAATGCAAAATCTAGTGTTAGTAGAGTTTCAAAAACACGTTGTTTGCGTCCCGTTATAAATATTTTAGCTCCTACTGGATAAAAAAATACTTCCCCATATATTTGTTTTGTTCATCACAAACTTACATATTTGTTTTTATACTTACTTCTAGAATTTTGTTTTGCGGATGCCCAAGAATGTGTTGCGCTCTCTGCTTCCACCAACTAACTGCTGTGAAAAATACTCTCATACTAGAAATAGGAAAATAGTGTAAGACGGAGCTAAAATATTGACTTCCCTGATAGCCCCCCATCAGAAAACTCGTAGTTTGTTTCTAAATGGTTATTTAAGACCTTTGATACAAAGGTCCTAATAACCTTAAAATCATGTCATATGTATTTGTGTTTGCACAACAGAAGGTACCCGACTGAAAGAACACCAAGTAAAAACGAAACTGAAATTTATTAAACGCTTAATTAGAAATTATTACAGATGAAGTGGCATTAATATCACTCAGTTACAAATAAAGTAGTATTCATGTCACTTAATTACAAATGAAGTAGTATTTTTATGCTAACTATTCTAACAAAGTTTTTAATCTTCGTCCTCCTTTATAAATATGCCTAAAGCGTCTCTATATATTAATGTCCTTAATCTGGAATTTAAGGCACATACTTCTCTCTCCATCTTCTCAAGGAAGGATATTAGCGGTATGGTGTCTCTCAGTTTATGCATATCCTGGAGCTTCGTATCGCCTAATCGGATGATGCGCTCCCTTGCTCTGATTTGGATGTCTATCTCCTCGATTGTATCTGAATAACTGTACGAAGGTTCGGCATCAGCAGCACTTGGGACAGCGGCTTCATTCATGTTCACTTCAAATACTTGGATCACTGAAAAAAAAAGAAATAGGGGAGCTCATGAGCATATAATTTAAAAAACATTTTACATAAAATAAGAAAAAGCTACTTGTGTAGAACATCTGTCTCTAAAAAAACTTGAAACATTCCCCTACAATTCTGTTACAGGTAACAAAAAATATCTTACATTGTTCTTGTTTTATAGTGCGTTGAAACTGTATATTACATTCAGTGCTACCAGTTCCTCTTTCAAAAGCTATAACTTTGGTTTTCCCTTTATTTATACTCAGTTTGAATTTAATGCAAATTTCGTACATCCGAGAAAACGTACCCTGCAACTCACTTTTGCTCTCTGCCAACAGGACAGTGTCATCAGCATACAGCAACTGCACACACGGATATCCCCAGAACATAAACCGGTATTATCTATTTGTGCATCACGCATGTACGCATCCACAAACACATGTATGTTAAACAACTATGGTGACACTAGACAACATTGTCCGGCACCTGCACCAATAGAAAACCATTTTGATAAAACACCATTCACTCGCACCGAAGTTCTTTTGCCAGCATACATGGCTTTCACACTATTAAGTAGATTCTCAGCAGCATCATATTTATTCAATACCTTCTACAAATGTGTCCTATTTACTAGGTCGTAAACTTTCTGTAAATCTATGAATGCAGCAAAAACTTTCGTATCAACAACCAGGTACTTTTCAATCATTATGCGTAATGCAAAGATTATGTTAGTGCAGCTTTTACCAGGCATAAAACCACTCTGAAGATCACACACTTTCTCTGATGTAAGACCCCGTACTTTTTTAATAACGACCTTACCAAATACTTTCCCTGGCAAACACAGTAGGCTAATACATCAATTGTTCTTGCACTCAATCTGATCACCTCTTCCCTTATACAAGGGAACAGTGATAGCATCCTTCCAATCTCGAGAGACCATTCCTAATTTCCATCACAACTGGCAAATTTCCATTAACCAGTCAATTACAGAGTAACCACCATATTTCAACATGTCAGCAGTGAGGCCATCAACTCCCGGAGCCTTACCACTCTGATTGTTGACAAGATGATATATATTTCATGTAATGCACGTTTTTCTCTGTATTTCCGTTCCTTTTGTTAATTTTATTCACTATTAAAAAAATTTTCCGTGCTGAAAATTAAACAAAACTCAGTTCAAAACGCGGCGGTAGGTGGGACTAAACGTTCTTGAAATCAGAAATCCTTTGGCGTTGACTGGCTTGCAGGGTAATTATTGCTGGAGGAATGACCTCTCAAGCAGCATGAAATAGCTGTTTATATTTTTCAGTTTACAATTAAAGTTTCCTTCTGTAGATCAACACAATGGAATCAAGAAATTATTGAGGCTTAACATCGACAATTAGAGATGGAGTTTGTTCTCCATCTCTAATTGCGCATTCTCCTTCACTGGTGCTGAGAGATAGCCTCTTATTAATGTGGCTAACAATCAATTCTCTCACTCAAAAATCGAAATCTCTGAAATTCTCGACAATAGGCATTTCTCCCGCACATGCAAAATTTAACCACAAAGTAATGTACTGGAGGAGATTGAAAATTTTGTCATTCTCTTTCTTTCTCTCTCTCGCACAAAGATTTCTCTTTTGCACTGTTTTATATTGCCAGAAGGGATACGTTTAGCTAAACGCTCCGATGACAACTCTTATTTCTCGACAGCTAATCACTCGGGAAGGTTTTGTAAAAGCAGATTAGCATCTCATAGAATTTACCAAGTGATCAAAAGTGTTTTTATGTTTTACATACATCAAAGAAAGAAAGAAAAAGTCTCCCTTCCCTGAATATTAGCAGGAACAAGTTTGATGCCCAAGTGGAAGAGAATCATTGACACAGCTGTTGCTTTCCTAATTTACTTCGAGAAGCAATTCCTTTTTAGTTATCCATTTTCATGAAATATTACTTCAATTTTGCGTTTCTCAAAAACCTGCGGTACACGAATGAATGATGTAAAGTATTTATGCTTGTAATGAAATGCGGAAAAATTTACAACATCCATTTCCCATGTGCCAGCTTGCTAACTATGCAAGGCGGGGGACTCAGCCCCTCTTTTCTCCTGCTAATTATTGCCGTAAATCGTGATACATGAAAAAGCTACAAAATGTTTAAAATATTGTTGGAGAAAACAAAAAATACCCTTAAAACTAATTAATACAAATATATCATACCTCTTTGACCTATGAGATTTCTAACATGCATTAACTACGAATAATTTCCTGTTGCGAAAAGTGTTATGTCACTGCATTTTTCGATTGAAACATTTCGAGAAGTTCCAATTTTGATATTTTACCCAATACAGGTTTTTATTTCTGAATATCAGGTCCTTATTACTGCACGGAGTCGCAGGGCACACTCGCTGGGTCCACAGTTTTTTAAAATATTTCTTGACATGACCAGATAACTGTAGAATTTTGTTTATCATTACTGTAATCATTATCGTCAAAGTAATATTTCATTAGGGGTTCTGCAGCACCTTTACTCTAATTTTCACAAAACTCTTAGTTACTGTTCTCAAAAAATGATACGTTATTTTAGTTTTTGGATTCGAAAAAGTATTATTACAAATTGGAGATTATTAATGAAATACTACCTCTTTTCAACTGTTGCACAATCAAATTTACTATAAAGGTTGAAATAAAAACAGATTCCTCATTTGATTCTAAAATCAAATAAAAATACGTATATATAAAGGGGGGATTTCATACAGAAGTAGATTAATAATACTAGACCTCTCTCTATATATTAATAAATAAATAATATATGTTAAATTCTGGTTAGTTGGGAAATCGTTTATTTGGGACAATTATCATACAACACCCCAAGATAAGTCTTTATTATAAAGCTTAACATAATTGGGGCATGGAAACAAAAGCGTTTATATATATCATCATCATCATCATCATCATTGTCAACCATTATCAATCCACTGCTGGACGAAGGTCTCCCCAAGTTTCCTCCACAACGGTCTGTCTTGTGCCAGTCTCCTCCATGCCACCCCTGCATACTTTCGAATTTCATCCACCCATCTCCCATGTGGTCTTCTTCTAGGTCTTTTCCTGTCCCTTGGAATCCAATCTAAAATTTCGGCTGTCCATCGATGATCTGTCCTTCCTGCAGTATGTCCAGCCCATTGCCATTTCAGGGATTTAACTCTGATCATTATGTCTTCCACTCTTGTCATTTTTCGGATCCACGAGTTCCTCTTCTTATCTCTCCTGGTTACACCAAGCATGCACCTCTCCATGCTGCTTTGAGTTGTCTGCAGCCTTTGTATGTCTCTTTTAGTTAAGGTCCACGTCTCTGCACCCTACGTAAGCACTGGAAGGATGCATTGATCACACACTTTTCTTTTAAGACATAATGGCATATTGCTCTTGAAAATTATGCTGTTTCTTCCAAAAGCTCTCCAGGCAAGTTTTGTACGCCGATTAATTTCTTCATCAATGTGACCCTCACTTGATATCTGCTGTCCAAGATAAACGTACGTGTCTGTTATCTCCAGCTTTTCTCCATCAATCGATAAATCTTCATTTCTTGTAAAAGCATTGAACATCACTTTTGTCTTCTGAAAGTTCATTTTTAATCCCACTTCTTTACTCTTGTCAGCAAGTTCCTGTATCATACTCTGCAGCTCTGGTGGGGTAGTTGCAAAAATGACTACGTCATCAGCAAAACGAAGGTGGGTTAGATAATCTCCATTAATCTTTATCCCTTTGTTTTCCCAGCTCAGAGACTGAAAAACACACTCCAATGTGGCATTAGAGAGCTTCGGAGATATGGTGTCACCTGTTCTCACTCCATTTCCAATTTTTATGTGTGTTGTATTTTCAAACAGCCGAATCTTTCCACTTGCATTTTCATAGATGTTATCAATAATATTAATGTATGCATCTTCAATACCGCAGGTTTTCAGAGCCATTGTAACTGCTGATGGTTTCACCGAATCAAAGGCTTTTTCATAATAGATAAAAGCCATGCACAATGGAAGTTCATATTCCCTCGCTCTTTCAATTAGTTCTCTCAGTACGTGAATATGATCTATTGTGCTGTAGGCACTCCTGAATCCAGCTTGTTCTCTCGGTTGAGCCATGTCCAGTGTTACCTTCAAATGGTGTGAAAAAACTTTAGTGAAGATTTTATAAACTACTGATAGGAGGCTGATAGGTCTGTAGTTTTCGAGATCCTCAATGTCACCTTTCTTATGTAGCAGGATCATTGTAGCGGTGTTCCAATCCTCAGGATTCTTTCCTTCATTAAGGCATCGAGTGAAAATTTGGGCGAGTACTGTTTCGATTTCTCCACTTGCTTCTTGTATGATGTCTACAGTAATTCCATCTTCTCCTGGAGCTTTTCCCCGCTTCATGTTCTTGATTGCATGTGCAACTTCTGCTGGAAGGACTGGAGGAACTCTGGTACTGGTATCTTTCATGATGTCTGGAGTGCATGTATCATCCCTTTCATATAATTTGGAGTAGAAATCTTTCACTCTTGTCAAAATTTCGCCTCTATTTCTTGTTACAGAACCATCTTCTTTTCTCAGTGCCATAATCTGTTTTCTTCCCTTACTGAGATGTCCCTTTGCTATCTTTAGGCTTTGGTTGTTTTCAATTGCTTTCCTCACTAGTTCACAGTTGAATTTTCTTACGTCTTCAGTGATACTTTTTCTTACTGTCTTGCATAGCTCTATATATTCCACTTTGGAAGTCACATCTTCTTTAGTTGTCCTCATCTCTCTTCTTTTTTGCATCAACATTTTCGTTTTCCCTGATAATTTGTTTACATGCAGCTTGTTCTTAGACCCAGCTAATGTTGTTGCTGTTTCCATAAGAGCTTTGGTTACTTTTCTGTTAACGTCAGAAATGTCCACTTCTTCCGATGTTAGGCCTTCTAAAGCAGAGAACCTGTTCTTCAGTTCCAACTTGAAATTATTATGGTGTTTTTTAAGGTTGGTTATGTCAATAGATTTTGTTTGTCTTATGAGCTTGCCACGTTCAAGTTTAGTGTTAAGGTGCATCTTACATCTCACCAATCTATGGTCACTACCTGTGATGAACTTGTTTAGCACACTGCAGTCTTCTTTGACGAATTTTTTGTTACACATAATAAAATCAATTTCACTTGTCGTCCCATTTGGATGTCTCCATGTCCATTTCCTGTGTGGCTTTTTCTTGAAGGAGTTCAAGATGAAAAATCCTTCTGCCTCTGCAAACTCAACGAGAGTATTTCCACGCTGGTTTCTGTTGCCGTGACCAAATTTACCTACTGAAGTTTCATTCTGTTGCCGTTGCCCTATTTTTGCATTGAAATATCCCATAATTATTTTCAAGTGCTGCTTACCTTTATTATTTAGATGACAAATTTCCTCATAAAATTCTTCAATTTCTTCTTCAGGATGACTTGTGGTGGGTGCATAAGTTTGAATAATCTGAGCCTCGCATCTTTTCGAGAGTTGGATAACAAGTCGTGCAGCTCTGTCAGAGGAACTTTCAACTTCTACAACGTTATCCTTCAGTTTCTTGTTTATCATAAATCCAACACCACCAGTTCTGCCAGTATCTGTCCCACGATAGTAGAAGAGATGTCCACTTTTCAGTTCGATGAGATCTTCTCCTTTTCTCCTTACCTCACTTAGCCCCACGATGTCCCACTTGATCCTTTGTAGTTCCTCTTCCAATTCAAGAAGCCTTGAATCAGAAGATAGGGAGCGCCCATTATACGTAGCCAAGGTCAGCATCAGATGGCAGCCTAGTCCGGTCCTCCGGGGATTCTTAGCACCCTCTGCCTTCATGTCGCACTGGCCGCTGCCTTGGCGAGGTACATTCTAGCTGCCGGAGACTGAGGGCCAAGATTTAAGTTGTGGAATCATTTTGGAGGGGTTTGGCCATAACTCCCCACGCTGGCCAAGCGGGTTGGTGAGTGTGGGATAGAATTTCCTCTAATCCCGATGGTATAGTTATACCGCTATTGGCGGTCGTCAGAGCCCCTTTAGTGGGAACAGGATGCACCACGAGAAGGCGGGGTTGACATTTGTCAAGGAGAGGCTGTGATGTTACGCATCACCTGACCTTATATATATATCATCATCATCATCATTGTCAACCATTATCAATCCACTGCTGGACGAAGGTCTCCCCAAGTTTCCTCCACAACGGTCTGTCTTGTGCCAGTCTCCTCCATGTCACTCCCACATACTTTCGAATTTCATCCACCCATCTTCCATGTGGTCTTCTTCTGGGTCTTTTCCTGTCCCTTGGAATCCAATCTAAAATTTCGGCTGTCCATCTATGGTCTGTCCTTCTGGCAGTATGTCCAGCCCATTGCCATTTCAGGGATTTAACTATGATCATGATGTCTTCCACTCTCGTCATTTTTCGGATCCACGAGTTTCTCTTCTTATCTCTCCTGGTTATACCAAGCATGCACCTCTCCATGCTTCTTTGAGTTGTCTGCAGCCTTTGTATGTCTCTTTTAGTTAAGGTCCACGTCTCTGCACCATACGTAAGCACTGGAAGGATGCATTGATCAAACACTTTTCTTTTAAGACATAATGGCATATTGCTCTTGAAAATTATGCTGTTTCTTCCAAAAGCTCTCCAGGCAAGTTTTGTACGCCGATTAATTTCTTCATCAATGTGACCCTCACTTGATATCTGCTGTCCAAGATAAACATACGTATCTGTTATCTCCAGTTTTTCTCCATCAATCGATAAATCTTCATTTCTTGTAAAAGCATTGAACATCACTTTTGTCTTCTGAAAGTTCATTTTTAATCCCACTTCTTTACTCTTGTCAGCAAGGTCCTGGATCATACTCTGCAGCTCTGATGGGGTAATTGCAAAAATGACTACGTCATCAGCAAAACGAAGGTGGGTTAGATAATCTCCATTAATCTTTATCCCTTTGTTTTCCCAGTTCAGTGATTGAAAGACATTTTCCAATGTGGCATTAAAGAGCTTCGGAGATATGGTGTCACCTTGTCTCACTCCCTTTCCAATTTTTATGTGTGTTGTATTTTCAAACAGCCGAATCTTTGCACTTGCATTTTCATAGATGTTATTAATAATATTAATGTATGCATCTTCAATACCGCAGGATTTCAGAGCCGTGGTAACTGCTGATGGTTTCACCGAATCAAAGGCTTTTTCATAATCGATAAAAGCCATGCACAATGGAAGTTCATATTCCCTCGCTCTTTCAATTAGTTCTCTCAGTACGTGGATATGATCTATTGTGCTGTAGCCACTCCTGAATCCAGCTTGTTCTCTCGGTTGAGCCATGTCCAGTGTTACCTTCAAGCGGTGTGAAAGAACTTTAGTGAAGATTTTATAAACCACTGATAGGAGGCTGATAGGTCTGTAGTTCCTGAGATCCTCAATGTCACCTTTTTTATGTAGCAGGATCATTGTAGCATTGTTCCAATCCTCAGGAATCTTCCCTTCATTAAGGCATCGAGTGAAAATTTGGGCGAGTACTGTTTCGATTTCTCCACTTGCTTCTTGTATGATGTCTATAGTAATTCCATCTTCTCCAGGAGCTTTCCTCCGCTTCATGTTCTTGATTGCATGAGCAACTTCTGCTGGGAGGACTGGAAGAACTCTGGTACCTTTCATGATGTCTGGAGTACATGTATCATCCCTTTCATATAATTTGGAGTAGAAATCTTTCACTCTTGTCAAAATTTCGCCTCTATTTCTTGTTATAGAACCATCTTCTTTTCTCAGAGCCATAGTCTGTTTTCTTCCCTTACTGAGATGTCCCTTTGCTATCTTAAGGCTTTGGTTGTTTTCAATTGCTTTCCTCACTAGCTCACAGTTGAATTTCCTTACGTCTTCAGTGATACTTTTTCGTGTTGTCTTGCATAGCTCTATATATTCCACTTTGGAAGTCACATCTTCTTTAGTTGTCCACATCTCTCTTCTTTTTTGCATCAACATTTTGGTTTTTCCTGATAATTTGTTCACATGCAACTTGTTCTTAGACCCAGCTAATTTTGTTGCTGTTTCCATTAGAGCTTTGGTTACTTTTCTGTTAACTTCCGAAATATCCACTTCTTCCGATGTTAGGCCTTCCAAAGCAGAGAATCTGTTCTTCAGTTCTAACTTGAAAGTTTTATGGTGTTTTTTAAGGTTGGTTATGTCAATAGATTTTGTTTGTCTTATGAGCTTGCCACGTTCCAGTTTAGTGTTGAGGTGCATCTTACATCTCACCAATCTATGGTCACTACCTGTGTTGAACTTGTTCAGCACACTGCAGTCTTCGATGACGAATTTTTTGTTACACATAATAAAATCAATTTCACTTGTCGTTCCAATTGGATGTCTCCATGTCCATTTCCTGTGTGGCTTTTTCTTGAAAAAGGAGTTCAAGATGAAAAATCCTTCTGCCTCTGCAAACTCAACGAGAGTATTTCCACGCTGGTTTCTGTTGCCGTGACCGAATTTACCTACTGAAGTTTCATTCTGTTGCCGTTGCCCTATTTTTGCATTGAAATCTCCCATAATTATCTTCAAGTGCTGCTTACCTTTATTATTTAGATGACGAATTTCCTCATAAAATTCTTCAATTTCTTCTTCAGGATGACTTGTGGTGGGTGCATAAGTTTGAATAATCTGAGCCTGGTATCTTCTCGATAGTTGGATAACGAGTCGTGCAGCTCTGTCAGAGGAACTTTCAACTTCTACCACTTTATCCTTCAGTTTCTTGTTTATTATAAATCCAACACCACTAGTTCTGCCAGTATCTGTCCCACGATAATAGAAGAGATGTCCACTTTTCAGTTCAATGAGATCTTCTCCTTTTCTCCTTACCTCACTTAGTCCGACGATGTCCCACTTGATCCTTTGTAGTTCCTCTTCCAATTCAAGAAGCCTTGAATTAGAAGATAGGGAGCGTCCGTTATAGGTAGCCAAGGTCAGCATCAAATGGCAGCCTAGTCCGGTCCTCCGGGGATTCTTAGCACCCTCTGCCTTCATGTCGCACTGGCCGCTGCCTTGGCCAGGTACATTCCAGCTGCCGGAGACTGAGGGCCAAGATTTAAGTTGTAGAGTCATTTTGGAGGTGTTTGGCCATAACTCACCACGGTGGCCAAGCGGGTTGGTGAGTGTGGGATAGCATTTCCTCTGATCCCGATGGTATAGTTATACCGCTATTGGCGGTCGTCAGAGCCCCTTTAGTGGGAACAGGATGCACCACGAGAAGGCGGGGTTGACATTTGTCAAGGAGAGGCTGTGATGTTACGCATCACCTGACCTTACATCCCGACCTTATATATATATATATATATATATATATATATATATATTCTGGTTTCTTGTGTTTCGTAATTAACTCGCAGGTGTATACAAGAAACATACGGGAGTTAACTTCTGTAGGTAAATTCGGTCACGGCAACAGAATCCAGCGTGGAGGCAGAAGGGTTTCTCTTCTTGAACTCCTTTTTCAAGAAAAAGCCACACAGGAAATGGACATGGAGACATCCAAATGGGACGACAAGTGAAAATAATTTTATTATGTGTATCAAAAACTTCGTCATAGAAGACTGCAATGTGCTAAACAAGTTCAACACACGTAGTTACCATAGATTGGTGACATGTAAGATGCACCTCAACACTAAACTCGAACGTGGCAAGCTCATAAGACAAACAAAATGTATTGACCTAACCAACCTTAAAAAACACAATAATACTATCAAGTTGGAACTTAAGAACAGATTCTCTGCTTTAGAAGGCCTAACATCGGAAGAAGTGGATAATTCTGAAGTTACCAGAAAAGTAACCAAAGCTCTTACGGAAACAGCAACAAAATTAGCTGGGTTTAAGAACCAGTTGCATGTGAACAAATTATCAGGAAAAACCAAAATGTTGATGAAAAAATTAGAAGATATGAGGACAACTGAAGAAGATGTGACTTCCAAAGTGGAATATATATAGCTATGCGAGACCGTACGAAAAAATATCACTGAAGCCGTAAGGAAATTCAACTGTGAACTAGTGAGGACAGCAATTGAAAACAACCCAAGCCTAAAGATAGCAAAAGGACACCTCACTAAGGGAAGAAAACAGATTATGACTCTGAAAAAGAAGATGATTCTGTAACAAGAAATAGAGGCGAAATTTTGACAAGAGTGAAAGATTTCTACTCCAAATTATATGAAAGGGATGATATGTGTACTCCAGACATCATGAAAAGTACCAGTACCAGAGTTCTTCCAGTCCTCCCAGCAGAAGTTGCACATGCAATCAAGAACATGAAGCGGGTAAAAGCTCTAGGAGAAGATAGAATTACTGTAGACATCATACAAGAATCAAGTGGAGAAATCGAAACAATACTCGCCCAAATTTTCACTCGATGCCTTAATGAAGGGAAGATTCCTGAGGATTGGAACAATGCTACAATCAACCTGCTACATAAAAAAGGTGACATTGAGGATCTCAGGAACTACCGACCTATCAGCCTCCTATCAGTGGTTTATAAAATCTTTACTAAAGTCCTTTCACACCGCTTGAAGGTAACACTGGACATGGCTCAACCGAGAGAACAAGCTGGATTCAGGAGTGGCAACAACACAATAGATCATATCAACGTACTGAGATAACTAATTGAAAGAGCGAGGGAATATGAACTTCCATTGTGCATGGCTTTTATCGATTACGAAAAAGCCTTTGATTCGGTGAAACCATCAACAGTTACAATGGCTCTGAAATCCTGCGGTATTGAAGATGCATACATTAATATTATTAATAACATCTATGAAAATGGAAGTGCAAAGATTCGGCTGTTTGAAAATACAACACACATAAAAATTGGAAATGGAGTGAGAACAGGTGACACCATATCTCCGAAGCTCTTTAATGCCACATTGGAAAATGTCTTTCAATCCCTGAACTGGGAAAATAAATGGATAAAGATTAATGGAGATTATCTAACCCACCTTCGTTTTGCTGATGACATAGTCATTTTTGCAACTACCCCATTAGAGCTGCAGAGTATAATCCAGGAACTTGCTGACAAGAGTAAAGAAGCGGGATTAAAAGTGAACTTTCAGAAGACAAAAGTGATGTTCAATGCTTTCACAAGAAATGAAGATTTATCGATTGATGGAGAAAAGCTGGAGATAACAGGCACGTACGTTTATCTTGGACAGCAGATATCACGTGAGGGTCACATTGATGAAGAAATCAATCGGCGTACAAAACTTGCGTGGAGAGCTTTTGGAAGAAACAGCATAATTTTCATGAGCAATATGCCATTATGTCTTAAAAGAAAAGTGTTTGATCAATGCATCTTTCCAGTGCTTACGTATCGTGCAGAGACGTGGACTTTAACTGAAAGAGACATGCAAAGGCTGCAGACAACTCAAAGACACATGGAGAGGTGCATGTTTGGTGCAACCAGGAGAGATAAGAAGAGGAACTCGTGGATCCGAAAAATGACAAGAGTGGAAGACATCATGATCAGAGTTAAATCCCTGAAATGGCAATGGGCTGGACATACTGCCAGAAAGACAGATCATCGCTGGACAGCCGAAACTTTAGATTGGATTCCAAAGGATAGGAAAAGACCACATGGAAGGTGGGTGGATGAAATTCGAAAGTATGCTGGAGTGACATGGAGGAGACTGGCACAAGACAGACCGTTGTGGAGGAAACTTGGGGAGGCCTTCGTCCAGCAGTGGATTGATAATTGCTCACAATAATGATGATGATGATGATATATATATTCTGGTTTCTTGTGTTTCGTGATTAACTGGCACGTGTACACAAAAAGCATACGGGAGTTAAACGGAGTTGACTGGTTCCAAGCAGACTGTAGGGAAACAAATTTAGGGATACCTTCGTCCAGCAGTTGATTGATGAATGTTAACAATGATGACGATATGTATGTTGTAGGAGCTGTATGTTACGAGTTTATAAGTAACAGCCTTTTTAAAAAGGTATTAATCTAAAATTAGGGTAAAAAAAAAATTTAAATTGTTGAGTACTATTCTAGAATTTTGAATGCCTCCGAAAATAGATTTAAAAAAAAGAGAGTAATTTTAGATTTCGCTAATTCGTAATGTAAGATATACACTATATGCATACCTTGTTTGCTGGCCGAAAGTCTATGTCCACTTTGACTTTTGTGTTAATCTAATTTATTCTAATTTCATTTATTCTAATTTCGTTATAAGGACTATGTCAAAGAATTCTGTACATATGCATAAAAGACCCATGTATTCTCAACTTAGTCTAGTTAATCTTGTGCCAGTAGCTGCGGTTATTCAGGAAGACTTTTTAATTTCAAAAGTTTACTTATAATCTTCTTTTTTATTAGGTGTAAAATAGGGAAATCATTATACTTAGAACACGACCTTCTTTACTAAACCATTTAGGTATAAAACTAGGATTAGACACACTACTATTCTAAATTCTGCTAGGTAATATGTTTGAGAGAAACATTTGTTCTTTGGCAGCCCCTCTCCATCGTATTCCCAACATATGCATAAGAGACCCCTTAACTTTGAAATACTAGGTAGTAAATCTGAGTACGATTTTATTTCACATTCAACACTTCTTTACACACATTCCTTTCTTATAAGCATTGCTCCTTCGACGCAATTTTTTCACTAGTTGATTTAGCATCAGAACCGACTCAAACATTTACAAATTCTTGAGTACTTCAAATTTCTTGAATTAAGAGAACATAGAGAACTGCGAACGTTAGTTAGTAAGTTTTATTTATTACCTATTCCATGGCTACAAAAGAACTGCTTGAATTATCTTAATGTCGCAATTTAACGTGAGCCCAACACTGAGCCACCACCTTTGAGGGATAAAAAGTTAGTATCTTCAGTAATGGTTGGGACATGCTTTTCAACATATCAGAAATCATTACTGAAGTTATTACTCAAGATATGAATATAATGGCTGTGGAATAAATCTCGCTGATGTGCCCTGACCTTTGACCCCATTGCGATGATATTAAATAGAATTGTTTCTTTATACCTCCGGAACAACATACTAAAGTTCTGTCGCAATAGAAGCATTTTTAGTCAAGTTATGAGGATAATGGCTGTGGAATAAACCTCGCTCCTGTGCCCTGACCTTTGACCCCATTTCGATTATATTCAACAGAACGAGAACCAGTTCAGTATACCTCCGGAACAACATGATTAAGTGTTGTCATCGAAGCATTTTAACGTACGTTAAGACGCATAAGGGCGATGGAATGGATCCCACACATATGTCGTGACCCTTACCTTATTTTGCCGATTTTCAATAGGGTTGTCGCTTACCACATACTAAAATTTCATTGAAATCGAACCATTTTTACGCGAGTTATCGTACCGACAGGCAGACGGACAAAGCTGGAGCATATACGCTTCTTCAATCTAAGGTTGGAAAGAGTAAAAATACGATGGTTCAGTGTTGGGCCTACGTTAAATTTTAAGGTTGTACTACCTGAGATTCCATGTTGCGTGTAAAATAATCAAGAAACCGTGTATTGATATTTTTGAAAATCTGAAATTCAAAATTTAACGTAAAGCGAATAAATGAACTACATATGTCCCAATGAAATGAGCGACAGAAATAAAATATCGGGATAAACGCAGAAATATGTATAAGACTAAAAAGAATAAAACATGAGAAGTGTCTCTGTCAGGCCCTCATATACTCGTAACGGAAATACATGATTCAATTCATGGTATGAAATTCCCGACAGAAAGAATTTCTTGCAAGACCGTGGTATTTTATAAATATATGAAAAAAGTTTCGCTGTCGAATCATTCTGTTGAAGTGACAATTTCCTTGCCCTGCACAAAACCCAGCTGTATTTGAACTGTCTCACTGATATCGACTCTACAGTTAAAAATAATCATCGACAATGAATGCAATTAAAAATTCCATGTAAAAATGAACTATTATAACAGCCGGAATAAAAACAACAATATGACTTGATTCTTCACTTCAGATTTGCTTTTCGCACGCTTTGTAATCGCAGTTCTTCACATTACCCAAAATGGTACATCTAAATCAATGATGTCACAAAAAAAATTTCAGCAATAAAGGAATTGAAGAAAATTAATATATAATTCAGTAAGTATGTTAAAATAAGAAACAATTAATTAATTAATTAATTAATTCCTTGGGTGTTTCTTTCAAAGTCTGGGGAGCTTCCTTCAGGCTTGACCGAAAAATTTATTTGAAGCACTTTGGAATGGAATCCGATTTTGACGACTGGGAATGTGGTTACTCTTAGAAGCACAACGCCTGTATCCACTTTTTTCAGACCCAATATAACTTTGTGGCTGGTTTATGCAGCACGTTGCCACCGATAAATTGATTACACAAAACTAAAAGTACCCTGTAGACAGGAAATGAACAGGAACTTAAGGAATTAGTCACCGCGCATTCCCCTTTTTCAATCCTTTGCAGCTTACAATAAGAGGGAGGGTCTGTCCTTAGGGCCATTTGAGGATAATTGTTAAAAAAAAGGAGCAAAGATCCCACCCTCCAAAGCTCCCGTCCTTGCAGCTATAAGGCAGCCATATTTTCCAGAAGACAAAAAATGTCAGTAAAACCTAATAACCGATATCTTGGAACTAACAATCCTTTATTAAGCATTTAAGGAAATTCATCCGATTGAGTTTAATTGAGAGCTGGCATTTAAAGCATGTTATATTGTTGAGTTCTTCAAGAATGTTTTATGTGAAATATGAATTCAGAACGAGTCCATTCAAAGTACATATTTCTCAATAAGAACTCATCAGAGAATAAATTGAAATATGTCGAAAAAACAAAAACGATAAAACGAGAAGAAATTGAACTAATATTCAAAATTCGGTGGCTGATCGGGAAAATTATTACTTAAGGTCTGTCGCTTTTGTTTCCATGGGGGTAAGGGTTGGTATAACTTTTTTGGTTGATTTAAAATGAACGAAAACACAGGTTCAAAAAAACGACAGAAACAGCCGTTAGCGCCATTTTAAAGACTAGCCAACAGGTTCATCGTTTGGCTCCCTACTGCGTTTTTTAATTAATAAAAACGGTTTTCCAGCTCACATTTAAAGCACAGTTTTCACCATTATGTGAAGTATACTTTGATACTTTTTATGAGTTTTCTGCCGTAATTCTACTTTGAATTAGGTAAATTCTTTATTTCTCCAAGTTAGCCATACCAGTGAACATAATTCGGATGGTTCTGGTTTTCTTCTATTTCTGGTGGTACTGACACCTGATCATCTCAAATGTCTTCTGGGTTTGCTGATCACCCCTAAAACGAATTCGTTTGAAGACGGACAGCCCTGGGACCAACTACCTGTATTATAAGTAATTTAACGTGCATTGTTTTTCTGATGAAAATTGGGTTATCATTTATCACAGACAATATTTACAATCCTAAAACAGATAACAAAATGTACTTTCAATTGTTATAATCGTGTCCAAAAAATTTTTTATGAAATTTTAAGAATTCAGTAAAATGTTCGGATTTGACTTTTGATTTTGTCTATAGTTTTTCAGCTTATCAGAAAATAATGCAGATTCGTATTTTAATTTTTTAATGTAAGTTCATATGTTCAAATACAGTGATGAGTTGATCTGTTATAACAACAATTGTCGTGTACTAATGGAAATACCTAAGATGCGATCAAAAGTAGACTAACTGAAGGAATTTAGTAATTTGAAATTAAAAACAATAACTGATCACTTATGAAAATGTAAATTTATGGCGATTCTTAAACAAATATTTCGTTCATTTTACAATCGTTGTTCGATTCATTGTATGTTTTGTGTTATATTACCAACATTCGCGATAGAATTTTTCTAGAAAGATTTCGTTTCGACGACAATTCCGTCTGCAGTCCAATAACAGTCTTAAATTTCGTTTGGGCATGTGTGCCCATTTGATGACTGTCTAATTTCAAATGTCCAAGCGGTTGTCTGAGATGGACCAGCGTAGGTATGGTAGGTATGTATGTGTGTCTTATGGCGCAAGATTCTGGGTCAATCGCCTAAGATGGGTCCGTGGTACTCACTGATGTTTTGTGTATCACGTGAATAAGTGGAGCTAACGGCTGACCATTCATCCGAGGCGGCCAGCGTGCCAGTTCCGGATGACCATGAATGGCGTTACAATCCTGTCATGCTGACCATTCATCCGTGATGGCCCGGGTTCCAGTTCCGGATGAGTTAGGTAATTATCATGTGCAGCTGGCTGCTGCCTAATCATTGGAGATGGGCCCGCGTTAAATTTCCGGATGTTTCATGTATGGTGTGTACATCATTTGGCGCTGGATACTGACCATTCATCCGATATAGTCCCCCATTCAAGTTTCGGATGTTTTATGTATGATATGGTCATCACTATATTTGGACAACCTCTTTAAATAAAAACAGTGATTTGTTAACCTAAATCATACATGAACGTCATCACACGCGGGCACAATGTCTTTCCTTCATTAACCCTTTAAGCGGCCGGTTCACGTGAAAATATGTTTGCCAAAAATCCACGGCAGCTGCAGGGATTATTGTTCCGAATTCTCCCCTCTCCTTGAGCCTGAAATGTTCCCATTTCGGCGGGCATTCCTCGTTCCTAGCAAACCAATTGCTGACCCCTTCTCACTCAGCAGGGTGCAACACAAACTGTCACAGGAGATTACCCCTCTAATCAAGTCGTTTATTTCTGTTGTATGACCCGAAGCGAGAAGAGACCCCCACCACACCCTTCTGCCTGAACATCACAGGCCGGTTGCTGAGTCATTCCGAGCCCTGGAGTCATTCACTGGACAAACGGGGAAAGTCCGTTAGGTGCAGTCTCCAGCCAATACAAATCTTGCCCTCCATTGCTGAGATGGAGACAATAAAATCTTCAAAATACTTTATTGCAGCAACGGCGAAGTTGAAAAAGTAAAATCTTTCAGAACACATTTTAATTATTTTAAGATTTATTTGAATCGGGAATTCCGTTCCTTCTGTATTTCTGTAAAAGACAGAAACGAGCTGTTTAATACGTGATATCGGTCAAAGAATGATTTTATTCCCCAAGTTATTGCATTTAATACTAGCTAGATGGCAATTCCAAGCTTTCGTGTGGGTGGCTCTAGTTGGACCCAGAAGTGTTTGGGGTACCCAGAATTCTCTATTACTACCTATGCTTTTTATGCAGAAAAATGAAGGCTTCAGGACTTGATTTTAAACAAGGCTTCAAGTGCAGTCTTTATCTACAGCCCATTCTCCGAGCGCATGGATCTATAATGAGCGTCCAATTTTCTGTAGAACAAAATTACAGTTTAATGAGCAATAACTGAAATATATATATTTTTAACTTTAGTACAGGCCGCCCCGGTGGCGCAGTGGTCTAAGGCGTTGGCCTCTGATCATTCGTCCGAAGGGGTCCGGGTTCGAATCCCGGTGAGGCATGGATGTCTCCCTTCTCTGGAACCAGCGACCCTAAATTAGGGACGGGCGACTGCTTATAGCCCATTGAGTTGCTCACGGTGGTCGTTAAACCTCCAATCAAAAAAAAAAAAAAATTTAGTACAAATAGAAAAAATAGGTAATAGAATAGAAATAAAGAAATAAAAATGCTCCCCATTTTTATGAATCACTGAAAAGAAATCTGTGACGGGAGATTTTCATATTTTAAGGAACCGGTGAATGATTTTTCTGTCAGAACATGTTATATCCTTTATTGTAAAAGCAAAGATTACACAGGCCTGCAACCAAAAAAGTGTTTAGAAACCAATAGCTGATTCTGATAGATTTTTGGATGTTGATTTCAGGAAGAATAGTAAAAAAATTCCATCACGTACCATTTTCTCACAAATTGAAAATTTTGTTTTTCGTAGCCACCAATCCATTGTGTTATAATCTACTAAGGAAGGGGATGAGCATTTAGTGTCATAAGTCGTCATTACTGGCGAAAACTGGAGATTTTTAGGGCAGTCCCTGGTGCGAAAAAAAAACAATTTTCAAGTAATAATATGTCCAAAAAAAGAGTTTTGTTTGGACAGATTTTACTTCAAAATGGCTCTTATTCGTCGAGACCCTACGTTAAAAATCACCATGATTCACCAGTCGTTATCATGAGTAGAATTCCAAGAACATAAAGTGTGACCGGAAATAGTTAGTTGATGACTCACTCTCTTTCGTTCCTCTCCCCTATTCCACGCTTCCCGCTCTCTGCTCAGTTGCACTTTGATCTTTGAGTGAAACGGTTGTGTGCTGAGCAGTGCAATTTTTCTCAAGGTGTTATATCTGTACAGGTTGATTTTTTTTCCCACAGCGGATGAGTATACTCATTTTTATAGTTTTCATATTTAAAGTTTTAACCAATAAAATGTACTAAATGGCAGCAAGGGATTGTCTTAATTCATCTGATTCCTTTTGTTATATTTGTGGGGAATTTGTAGTGAAGAAACATCAAAGAAATATAACAGATTTTGTGAAGAAAGTATATTATGCATATTTCGGTGTAAAACTTGGTGACCAGAATAAGTCATGGGCCCCACATAAAGTGTGTTACAATTGTGTAGAAGAATTGCGAAAGTGGTCAAAAGGCACGAAAAAGTCTTTCCGTTTTGAAATCCCTAAGATCTGGAGGGAGCCTAAAAATCATAGTGATGACTGCTACTTCTGTTCATGTAACGTGCAGGGATACAATTTAATTAATAAGAGAGAAATATTTTATCCAAACCTCCCGTCGGCAATACGCCCTGTTCCTCATAGGTCAGAAATACCTCTACCTAAACCTACTGAGAAACTAGAAGACATTCCTGAAGACTCTGAAGACGAAGGTAAGGCTTATGACGAGGACTTTCACGGTGTTTCAGATAGCAGCGAGCCCCAACCTTTTTCCCAACTGGAATTGAATAATTTAGTCAGAGATTTGGGCCTTTCTAAAGAATCTGCAGAACTCTTAGGCTCTAGGCTAAAGGAAAAGAATTTATTGGCTCCTGGTACCTCTTTGTCATGGTTCAGAAAGAGAGAAACAGATTTCGTTCCATACTTTACTCAAGATAGTGGCTTGGTTTACTCTAGCAATGTCACTGGATTGATGGAGATGTTTAATATACAGTATGACGTGAACGAGTGGAAGCTCTTTATTGACTCGCCAAAAAGAAGCCTCAAAGCAGTGCTTCTGCATAATGGTAGCAAGTATGCTTCAGTGCCATTAGGGCATTCTGTGTACCTGAAAGAATGTTACGAGAATTTAGCCTTGATTCTCACCAAATTGAAATATAAAGATATTGGATGGACGGTATGCGGTGATCTAAAAGTGCTTTCCATGCTTCTTGGACAAAAAGCAGGATACACCACGTACCCTTGCTTCTTGTGCGAATGGGACAGTCGGGATAAGGGCAATCACTTGATCAAAAAGGAGTGGCCGCATAGGAAAGCATTAAAACCTGGAAACAAAAATGTAGTAAAGGAAAGTTTGGTTGATTCCAGTAAAGTCCTCTTGCCTCCACTTCACATCAAGCTTGGCTTGATGAAACAATTTGTTAAAGCTCTATCAAAGGAAGGAGAGTGCTTTAAATACCTTGGCAACAAGTTTCCAGGACTGTCGGAAGCAAAACTAAAGGAAGGTGTTTTCGTAGGTCCAGATATTCGGAAACTTTTTACAGATGAAGTGTTTGAAAGTAAAATGGTTTTGAGTGAAAAAGAGGTCTGGGATGCTTTTAAGGAAGTTGTCAAAAAATTCTTCGGGAACTTTAAGGAGCCCAACTTTAAATGTATCTTGTTGGACCACTCCATTAAAGAAATTCTGTGCGCGCTATTGTGTGAACATTTGATCACATGGAACGGGATTTGCTGTATGTCGTGGATGTGCAGTGCATGATCGAAGCTCTGAGCTTCTGCCTGCCAGCATTGTACCCAGACTAATCCTTCTTATTTGTTGCAATTGCTCATGAAAACTGTAGATCAAAAGTTTCCCTCCTATTTTACACCACGGCATTCAATTATAAAAGCTTCGCAGTATGATGATATCATCGTTAACCACAGTGCGAATGACACAGGACGCAGTGCTCATTTTCACTTTTTAATGAAAAATAATTTATGACACATATGATAAAAAGTAATTCTTTAATGAAAAATAATTACAAAAATGTTTTTATGATATAAAACGATACAAAATTATCTCTGATGAAAAATATTTGTAAATACATGTGATATAAAAATAAATCTTCAACAAAAACATCTACATTACTTGAAATATTTCATTTAATCATAACAACTGCCTTCCACCAAATTGTGGAGAAGTCTATATCAATGGATTTAGCCACACTTAATAGGAAACTTGTGCTGGATAAAGAGAAAAGAAATAATGTTCATATATATTTTTTTCGGTCTTCAAAATGCCTGAAAATATTTTTCTACTTTCCGAATACTTGTACAGAAGTTTAAAAAATCGAGTGCCTTTTCCTCATGATTTCCTTTTTTTCTTCCCATTGGGGGGGGGATAGAAGAACAGCACGTAGCGATTTTTATGTAGCTTCATTTTACTTTGCATTCTGGAATAACGATTTCAGTAATACTCTTCATTCATTTTAAATTTTGCAAGCATTTTACAATGCCTAAATTGTGTGATATGTTTTTCTGTGTCCAGTATATCATCCCAAAATGAAGCTGGCTTTGCCATACCGTTGTGTTCGAAGTTGCATATCTCGCGAATTTTCTGCTAGAGAGGGGAAAGTAATTCGAATCTTTTAACAGGATGTTTGAAAAAGACTATTTCTGTCATATCTAAAAATTCTAATTACTTTTTCTCTTAACAGGACTTAAAAATCTATTAATTTCGGAAGTATGCAATTTTTGCTCATTTCAGATTTTTTCTACTGATTCTCCGCTGAAGTTCGAAAGCTAAAATACTTTGTAATGCAAATGTGATCGTTTACTCGTTACCCTGAAAAGACACAAAGAGTTTCAGCCGGCCGTGCAGTAAAATATTGAGAACAGGAGAACTATTTCACGCAAAATCCTGTGGAAATAATTTGGGCTTGTTAGTGGGTGCGCCTCCCCTGTCCCCCGCCTGACAAAGCAGTGAAACTGTATTAGTTCTACTTATATTCGCAAACGGTAACCGACGCAGGAGGTTAAATTGATTTCCAAGCCCTAATCCTCCGGCTTCTTGTTCTCCACGAACGTGTACCTAGCAAATATTCTGAACCTTTATCGTCGGTACTTCATAGTTCGTTATACCTGAGATAGACGTGAAGGGTGCCTTTTCTTGGTAAACTAAATCCGTAATACACATGGTTTGTAAACAGAAAGATGTGCCGTCTGCATCGTAGTCGTAGAGCTGAAAGGCGCCAGTGAGAAAATAAACAAGATTCGATCCTAAACCACCGCAGGTATAGTGCTAATTTAACGGCGGAGATCCCAGTGCATCGTAAAAATCTGCTCCGACCACCACCCATAAAAGTTTAAATTTTAGGATACAGAGTTTTGTAGAGGGACCTACTGTTAAGTTTCATCTCTATTATTATAAATTTCAAAAGTTTCCAACTTTCACACCGGCATAACTGAAAATAGCAAATACACACAAAAGCAAGTGCCTTTAAAAACGTTCAGAAAAAAAACTGACAGAAGCTTGTTTCCCTCCATAGTAAATTTTATCAATATCGGACACAACAACACTTGATTTTCAGGACGCACATTCCAACGACAGGATAAAATGTGGAGAACATAAGATCATAATTTCGTACTATCCGCGTTATTAGTCGATGCACCCTGCTTCCTGATCCTACACAAAATAATCATAAAACTTTAACAAAATTGAACAGCTGACTGTTTGGTCAAAACGGATTTCTTCTGTCGGTTTAGCGAATTGTGTTTCAGACATAAATGTGTATTAAGTAAGATATTTCGGCAAAGTCTGAATTTCACGGCCCCCCTAGGCCTTTTCATAAACTTCTCTTTTTCATAAATGCGTTTCTATTTCACATAAATACTTTAATATAGTAAAGCACAGTAAAGGCGAAAAAATTCCACTTGGATATTTCAACTGGAATACAAGTTTTATGGTCCTCCAAATGCAATTTGATAATTTTTGCGATTGTGTCTGTCTATCCTTCTGTACGAGAGTAAGTGTGTGTGGGGGGAGGGGTTATGACCACCATAAGTCGAACTGTTATAGATACCAAGACGATGAGCTGATCAGAATTTCGTAGAAATCAGAGTACGGTCCCAAAACAGTTTTCGATTATTAATAATTCAAAATGTACAACTGTTAGCGTGAAACAAAAATAATATTTTATCAAAAAGGAACGGACTGATTAGATATTGGTTTAGGAGTGGATAGATAGAAGAGTTATATTCCTTAGAATTTTGACTTGCACTTTCCATTTGCTCAATTGGGCAGTGGTCCACTACATCGCAGCAGAGGTGTAGTGGGACACAATTTGAAACAATGGCAGAAGAGTGAAATACATTGAAATATTACTTTATAGCCCTTGAAAGTTCTTCCGGTTGCTAAAATACGTAATGGGTTTTCCGCTCTGCTAATGTACGAAAACGTCTAGTGGAGGCAAATACAGACATTTTTATTTCGCTGTGATTTGTGGAGAGTCGAAGTAAACTTTCTGAAATAAGAGGAATTAAGTGTTAAACAGAACTATTTGGTACCGAAAATTATCTTAACAATTCCGAAATTGTCGAGAATAAATGATCTGTGTGCGGAAGCAGTTGCACTACTTTCAATTTTTTGGAGATTCGCTATGGTAGTTGATTTGTGTACGATCCCACATAGTGCTTTTTATGCTGTACTAAGGGCTAAATATACTTAGGTATATGCATATGGCACCAGTCCTAAGGTTAATTTTATAGTTAATGGTCTTTGTCCCAAAGTTATCAGCTTATCGATGCTCATGAACCTCAACGAATCTTCGGTGATGCAGTTGAACTCGAACACAGCAGGTACCGAGGTAAGAACGCTGAGCCACCTCAGAGTCTGTATACAGAAACATATTTAATATTCCAACAGAACAGTGTTCCACAAGCATGTAAAAGTTACCGCATTGAAGGCACAAAAAAGCAAAACTTCTGTACCATGATTTCTGATTATTTCGAAATTCTTTATTGTATTATTGTGTTTTCAATTATATTATTGTGTTTTTTCCCCAGATAATAGGATAACGAGTTACTATTATAATGCAACTACGTATAAAGGATTTGACGCGTATTGACCGTTGTTGTTCAAACGCGAAGTTGAAAGGGAAAGAATCAATTGACGAACATGCAATTTCCAGTATGTCTTCCCGACATCACCTAGATGATTTTACGCGTAGCCGTATTATTGGCAAGATTGAAGATAGGCGAAAAATAACAGATGTTACCAGGGAGTTCGACGTCAGCCACAGTGTTGTTTCAAGGCTTTGGAAATAATTTCAAACAAATGGAGAGTGTAGCAAACGTCACGGGGGAGGTCGTGTTCGCAGTACGACACCTACAGAAGATCGGTACATAGTGATATCAACAAAAAGACACCGGCCCATCACAGCTAATGAGGTAGCAAATCAGTTTATAGCTGCTACTGGCAAGCGGATCTCCCGAAAAACTGTCGCCAGACGTTTGCATGAAAAGGAACTATACGCCTGCCGTCTTGTTGTGTGCATCCCATTGTCCAGACGTCACCGTACCGCCCGTTTGCAATGGTGCCATCAACATCGCAATTGGACTGATAACGACTGGTCTGCTGTCCTCTTCTCAGATGAGAGTAGATACAGTCTATATTTTGATTGTCGACGACAACTTATCTGGCGTGATAGTGGTACTGCATATTGTCCAGCAAACATACAGGAAAGGGACCGATATCCGCCATGTAGTGTCATGGTATGGGCTGGCATCATGATCAATGGCCGTACGTCCCTCTATGTGCTTCCAACTGGGACTATGACTGGCCAACGATTCATTAATGATGTTCTGCTACCACATGTTCGCATGTTCCGTGGTGCTGTCGGTGATAGATTCATTTTCATGGACGACAACGAAACATGTCATCGAACAGTCGCTGTCCAGGAGTGTCTTGAGAGCGAGAATATCCAACGCCTCTTATGGCCAGCACGTTCTCCAGATCTGAATCCCATTGAAAATGTGTGGGATGCTTTGGGAAGGTGTTCAATGCCCTCCAATAAACAAGGACACACTCATCCGTGCACTGACAGAGGAATGGGATAAATTACTCCGGCAGCTGCTTGATAATGTTGTGCAAAGCATGACATGACGTGTGGAATCTTGCATCGCCCTCCACGGTGGCCATATCCCGTATTGACATCTTACGCCAGAACGCCTGCGGACGGTAATTGCATTTTTTTCACGTTTACGTATTCTGCACAAAATGTCCTGTTTGTCCCTTGAACACGTTCCAAAGCCTTCTGGATTTCAGAGAACAATAAATTGTCTTTCTTGTAATGTCCTGGCATCCAACCACACTTACTTTTTTATGCGCTACATAGCCGTTTATGATCCGTCCTTAGCAATTGTCCAGCAGTGTATAAGTACTATATTTATGTGAGAAGTGACTATCAGGTAAACGCTGATATTTCACTTAAGTGGAGGATAATAGTAACTGGACTTCAAAATGTCACATGTTTTTCTATTTTCCCTATTTGGGTAGATGAAGCGAGAAAGGGATACAACTGTGAATCATTGTTATTCTGTGCATAATCCTATGTACTGCCCCCTCCCCCGGTAATAAATACGGGCGTCTTCCTCCCCCTTTCTACTTCGCTTCCGTGTCACTTTCCTATCGGGCACTCTATCCCAAATCTCCTAGCTTCCTATTTCTAAGGGTTGTTCAAGACCTGGGGTCAGTCTCTTTTCCTTAAATCTTCGGCATATGATCATCTGCGCATAATCCCTCTAAAATCAGCCCAGTACCTATCAATGCTTTGGAGCCAATGTTTGGAATGTTTGAACACGTACCAAGCATACAAGTAGAACATTTACTTTCTTCCCTACGACCCCGCCCCAGTGGCACACTGGGCCACGAGATGGCTCTTGATCGTTCGTCCGTGAACGGCTCGGGTTCGAATTCCGGTGAGCCATGGACGTTGCGTTTGTCTTACGGCGGTGGCTCTCTCCCTGCCCTGGAACCAGTGGCCCTAAATTAGGGACGGGAGACTGCTTATAGCCCATCGAGCTGCTCACGGTGGTCGTTAAACCTTAAATCAAAGAAAAAAATCAGAATTGTCGTTCTTCTTTTTCTTTGTACTTTGCATTTTTGGGACAAACCGCATAATAATATCACAGGAAAAAGGACTAAGAAAGAATCCCACAACACTATAATACGCTAAATATCTCAATTAAAGGGAACACAAATTTATGAGAGTCGTTATGAGTCATATAACTCGGAATGTTTACTCGGAGCAGTCAAATGGACGATTATTATACGGTCCCTTAATATCTTTGCGTCAAGTTCTCCGGCGGTCAGCTCCCTGGGTCGCCAGTTCTCCGGTGGATAGTTCTCTTACACCCATGTCACCATTGTTAACCATTATATCCACATCTGGATGAAGATCTCCCTAAGTTTCTTCCACAACGATCTGGCTCGAGCTATTCTCCTCCATGTCCCTCCGGCATGCTTTCGAATTTCCTCTATCCGTCTCCCATGCGGTGTCCTTCTGGGTGTTTTCCTGTCCCGTGGAATCCAGTCTAAAATTTTGGTTGTGCATCGATGGTCCGTCCCTCTGGCAATATATCCAGCCCATTGCAATTTCTCGGATTTTACCCTGATCATGCCGCCTTCCACTTATGTCATTTTCCTTATTCACGAGATCCACTTCTTTTCTTTCCTGGTTACATCCAGCTTCTTTTCAGTTGCTGTATTTTTTTATGCCTTTTTTCGTTAAGGTCCACGTTTCAGCTTCATATGCAAGCACTGGAATGATGTATTAATTACACACTTTTCTTTTAAGACATAATAGCATATTGCTCTCAAAAAATGCATTGTTTCCTCCAAAGGCACTCCGATTAAGTTTTATACGCAGATTAATTTGTTCATCAATGGGACCTTCGCTTGATATCTACTGTCTAAGGTGAATGTAGAAATCCAGCTTCTCCCTATCAATCAATAAATCTTCATTTCTTGTAAAAGCATTGTACATCATGAATGGAAGACAGGATTACAACATAGAATACAAATTTGGAAGACGTAAATCCGTTTTTTGGTGTAAATATGGCATGGATAGTAAATCAGATAATATCCAGAAACTACAAATTTCGTCGTCCTGCAGCTGTAATCGAAACCGCATCTCCCTCCGGGTGACGCCGATTCGATTCCTGCTGCAGGACGACAGAATTTTCAAGTTTTCGGATATTATCCGACTGACCATCCATGTCATATTTACGCCAAAGAAGGGATTCATATCTTTAAAATTCGCATTGTACATCAGTTTTTTTCTTCTGTAAGTTCAATTTTAATTGCACTTCTTCACTCTTCTCAGCAAGTACTTGGAACATACTCTGCAGTTCTGATATGCCAGTTCCAAAAAGTACTACGTCTACAGCAAAACGAAGGTGAATTAAATAATTTCCATTAATCTTTATCTCTTTAATTTCGCAATTCAGTGACTGAAGAACATTTGCAATGTGGCATTAAATAGTTTGGGAGATACAAACACCTGATGACTGATATATTGCTTCAAGCATCCGATCATTGATATCATCATCATCATCATTGTCAACCATTACCAATCCACTGCTGGACCAAGGTCTCCCTAAGCTTCCTCCACAACGGTCTGTCTTGTGCCAGTCTCTTCCATGTCACTCCCGCATACTTTCGAATTTCATCCACCCATCTCCCAAGTGGTCTTGTTCTGGGGTCTTTTCCTGTCCCTTGGAATCCAATCTAAAATTTCGGCTGTCCATCGATGGTCTGTCCTTTTGGCAGTATGTCCAGCCCATTGCCATTTCAGGGATTTTACTCTGATCATGATGTCTTCCACTCTTGTCATTTTTCGGATCCATGAGTTCCTCTTCTTATCTCTCCTGGTTACACCAAACATGCACCTCACCATGCTACTTTGAGTTGTCTGCAGCCTTTGTATGTCTCTTTTAGTTAGGGTCCACGTCTCTGCACCATACGTAAGCACTGGAAGGATGCATTGATCAAACACTTTTCTTTTAAACATTGATATATTGATAGCTATTTATCACTTTTTCTTATTTATTTAAACATATCAAATATTAATGGTTGTAACAAAATTTTGCTGAAAACGCATAGGGGCTTTGCATGAGTTTCATGAGTAGCATATTTTGTTATTGGTAATTATCATCCGTATGCATAAGTGAAATATCAAGCATTTAACGGAAAACCTCGTAAAAAGGCCTTACGCCTTTTTGCTGATGCAAGCATCTAAGAGTTGATGTACTGTTTTTACTGTCCCAATTTTAGAATGTATCTTTGAACACACCTTACCTTAAAGCTCAACTGTGAAAGTTAAATTTTGTTAAAAAGTCCAAGGCATAAGGAATTTTGTACGTGTTTTAGGTTCAGTGTGTTACTGCTTCTTGATAATATTAGATTTCAAGTTCACACTTACGAGATATTAAAATTGCTGCGTTTCTTCGAACAAGATTGTTGTGAAATTATATATACATGTATAGACAACACAAAGAGGCATGGAGAGATGCATGGTTGGTGTAACCAGGAGAGATAAGAAGAGGAACCCGTGGATCAGAAAAATGACAAGAGTGGAAGACATCATGATCAGAGTAAAATCCCTGAAATTGCAATTGGCCGGACATATTGCCAGAAGGACAGACCATCGATGGACAGCCGAAATTTTAGACTGGATTCCAAGGGACAGGAAAAGACCCAGAAGAAGACCACATGTGAGATGAGAGGATGAAATTCGACAGTATGTGGGAGTAAATTGGGGAAGACTGGCACAAGACAGGCCGTTGTGGAAGAAACTTGGGGAGACCTTCCTCTAGCAGTGGATTGATAAAGGTTGACAATAATGATGATATACAGCAATAGAGTCCACCACAAGTATTTTTTTTCGTTAAGGTCCATGTCTCAGTAGGCATTATGGACCTTAACGAAAAAATCCTGAAAAGAGAATCTGTGATTCTCTTTTTAGGATATTTAGGGTTTTATTTCAATAATATTGTATTGGGAATTTTTTTTTTTTTTTTTTTTGGTTGGAGGTTTAACGACCACCGTGAGCAACTCAATGCGCTATAAGCAGTCGCCTGTCCCTAATTTAGAGTCACTAGTTCCGGGGAAGAGCCAGTGCCGTAAGACAAACACAAGATCCATGCCTCACCGGGATTCGAACCCGGACCCCTTTCGGACGAATAATCAGAGGCCATCGCTTAGAGCACTGCGCCACCGTGGTGGCTATTAAGAATGTAAATTACTTGTGGTTGACTGTATTGCTATACTGCTAACGTTTGAAACCTGCAGCTAGGCGCGGTTTTACAGTGATCATGTAACATTTGTATCATTTCTACTTATTTTTTAAGTCTTGTGACTGATATATATATATTTTAATGCATTTGCTATATACACAGTGCGTCCAATAATTTTTAAGTCTGGTGCTAGATTTCAGCCTACGGTGGCGCCACCAGTGTAATCGCGAATGCGTTATAAACCTTGACCATCTGCTTGCTTTCTGCCAAAAGTACTGCACAGTTGTTAAAGTAACTCAAACGAAACGGGCATTCATTAGAGAAGTAAACTTTTTTCATGTTGAATTATTAAGATGGAACAAATGGGCTGTTATTAAATTTAACGCAAAACTTGGTAAAAGTGCAAATGTTTTCCTGTGGCACAAACGTTTTTTGGATGGAAGAGAGACGCTAGAAGGTGACAAGCATACCGGAAGACCAAGTTCATCTAGGACACCTGAGATTATTGAAAAAGTGCGTGATTTCGTGGCGAACAATCGATGTGCATTACTAAGAATGATAGAAGAGTCTTAATATCAACAAAGAAACGATTCGAACCATCCTGCATGAAGATTTGGGCAAAAAAAAAGTCTGTGCTAAATTTTTTCCGCACATGTTAACCAATGAACAAAAATCAAGGAGAAGTGCACATTGCAGAGACATCATTTCTGCCGCTGAAAATGATCCAAACTTCTTAAATTCGATTGTTACAGGTGATGAAACATGGTGTTTTCAATATAATCCTAAAATAAAGTGACAAAGTGCGGAATAGAAGTCAAAAAACTCGCCACAAGCCAAAAAAGAAAAAAACAAGAAAAGTTCCATCGAAAATCAAAACAATGCTCATTACATTCTTTGATAGTACGGGTATTATCCACAAAGAATTTGTTCCAAGTGGACAAACAATTACTGGAGAGTTTTATTTAAATGATTTGGGGCGTTTGATGGGCAGAACTCGTCCCATTCGTCCAGAATATCGAGATGAAAACAGTTGGTATTTGTTGCACGATAGTGTACCAAGTCACACCTCACTTCTTGTTCGTAGATTTTTGGCGAAAAATACCGTCTGTGTTTTGAATCATCTACCGTATTCGCCTGATTTAAGACCCTGCGAGTTTTATTTGTTTTCCAAAACTTAAAATGACCTTAAAAGGGTGTTATTTTGACGATATTTCGACCATACAAACAGCTTCGACGCGTGCTTTGGAGGCAATTCCGCAATGTGAACTGGAACAGACATTCGAATCATTATTATATCGCTGTAACAAGTGTATTGAAGCCAGAGGGACTTATTTTGAATAACAAACCAAAACAAATTTTAATTTCTTGTTTCTATTTCATCTTACAGACCCAGTCTTAAAAATTCTTCGACGCACTGTGTATAAATATATCAAAAGCATTAAAAGGGAAAAACAAAAAAGACAAGAACAAATTTGAAATTCCAAAGCGCCAGAGGCTGCATAGAAGAAAAATCAAATAATATAAAATTGTGAAACATAAAAGCAAATTTTGAACAAAGAAAAAAGAAAAAACCAAAAACCGGTGAACGAGAAAAAGAGCATCAATCACCACTTTCCAACCTCCCGAAGCAGGCGAGCTTCAAGCGATGAAAGTTTAACGAACAGAAGAATGCAGGGAAGCATATAAATGACTGACTCCTTGTTGGCTTCGTCAAGGGCATGCAATAAGAAAACCACTCACTAATCTACTGAGACCGGATGATTGTAGGCTTCTGCTATTTTAGTTTGCTATAAGGACAGATTAAAGTGAATGGTATAATTGTTAAAATCACAGGGATTTCTAATAAAAACCCAAACCCAGCAACCTAAAACACGTTGCCCGACCGCACAAAAGCCAAGAGAAGCACACAAAAAATAAAAATGAACAGAAAGGGAGCCGAAGTCCTCAAAAACAAAAATCCAGGAAAGAAATTAGTATTAAAATATAAGAAAATTCCCGCCAATAAATGGTACGAATGGATATCTTTAGACTTGTCACAGAAAAAGTGAAACCTTAATCCTGCCAGACAAAAAGTTACCCAGGAGACACCAAAAAAATAAAATAAAAACAAAATAAAAAAAAAACAGAAAAAGCAACATACGATATTGAAAAAGAAATGCAGCAAAAATTTCCCAAGGAGCAATTTACAGTTGCAAATCCCGAGAGTGACACCAAATAACCAAGTTGCATGTCTCAGAAAATCAAGTAATATGCCCAATACCCACAGCAAAATTCCAAAATAAAAAAACAAATTCTTCAGAAAAATAAAAATTTTAATACCAAAGTGCTAGGAAGCAATCGACCGTGAAGCAAATTATATGCCCAAGACATACAAGAAAACATTAAGTTCAGTGCAAATTTATAGATACGAAAATTTACTTAATCCTATAAAAAAAAAAACGACTTACATACAGTTAAAAGATGAGATTACACGTGAGGTGTTGCTTTGCTTTTTACAAAATATTGTTCACATATTTACAAAATATTGTACTAATCTTTTAGCACGCAGGAAGGCTCAGAACCCCCAAAATGAACTTTTGTAAAACAAACAAAGGGACACTAAATGCTACAATAAGTTTCGCGCGAAATTTGAAGCGTTACCAAAGCGCATAACTGACTTTCAAAGAGTGAAAACATCCCCAAAAAAATAATTCCAGGAAAAAATAAAAGGTAAATTAGAATAATGAACAAACAAAACACATTCGGGCGGTTGGAAAATGGTGATTGTTGTTCTTTTTCTCGTTCACCGGTTTTTGTTTTTTCTTTGTTCAAAATTTGCTTTTATGTTTCACATTTATATATATATATATATATAAAATGAAATCCGAGTGCTCAAGTTATCTTTTAATTGCATAGATCTGTTAAGAAAAATGGGCTGCAGACGCAGAAGAAACTCTTGAAAAAAGGGAAATAAATAGGCTAGAAATATTAAATATTTTTATGAAAGAAAATGTGAAGAAGAAAAAAGGGAAATAAATAGGCTAGAAATATTAAATATTTTTATGAAAGAAAATGTGAAGAAGAAAAAAGGGAAATAAATAGGCTAGAAATATTAAATATTTTTATGAAAGAAAATGTGAAGAAGAAAAAAGGGAAATAAATAGGCTAGAAATATTAAATATTTTTATGAAAGAAAATGTGAAGAAGAAAAAAGGGAAAATTTTCTGCAACTGTCTTCGTACAAAGCATGCTGATCGACAACCGACCAACTATTTCCTCCTGTTAAATTAAAGAAACTCGTCTGGGTGTCTTGTGTGTTTTATCTGCTTTTCATTCCTCACACATATCTGTTCTATCTGTTCTCACTAATAGTTCAATTCGCTGCTGTTTTCATTTGAAATAGCAATGCACTTTTGAAAAGTCCTAAAATAAAGTAATTTTGGAACTTTAATTTTTGTTTTCAGTCACTTAATGAGAAATTTCATGTAAAAAAATTCAAGTCATATCCTTTAAATTCTTTTTAGGTCGCTGTTACAAGCCGAAAAATCAGTTTCACAGTGGATTTCGTATTTCTTTGAACAAAATCGCATTAATTAAGTATTTGAAAATTAAGAGATTGTGTTCCAGGAGGTATTATTTCTTCTTGCCAAGTTGATTACAGAAATAATTACTGAAATACTCTAAAGTTTTCCTTCAGTTTTAATCGATGCATATCGTGAATTCATGTTTCCAAAACAAAAAAATATAGAAACTGCAATGACATCCAAATATCTCTGGTTAAGTGCCATTGTCCTTTTAGCAGGTAATCCGTCAGAAAGGATTAGTGTCAACAATCCCCTTAAACGAGCAGTTTCAATAACAAAGCAAAGGGGGAATGCAACGTTCACTGATGGCCGGAGTTCGAGGTCACTCATTCGAGCTGGGTAATGCAAAGATTTTTTCCCCGAGTTATTTCGTTCCAGCCGCTACGAGACACAAATACATACCCCGAGTTACTTCGGGCGAGCCGTTCCGGGCCAGGAAAAAATACCCCGAGTTAATTCGTTCTAGCAGCTTAAAGGGTTAATGGCCATCCAAATATAATCACGAAACGTAATTATTAGACATCTTAGGCGAAGTATCTTTCCGAGCGGTCGATAGACAGCAGATATGTTACCTTTGACACATAAATCGTATCGAACGGGCCGCAGTTGGAGCTACAGCCGAAAATATTGCCGGTTTGAATGATACTGTTTTTTAAAGGTGCTGGGAGAATCATTTCCGAAGTCCGAATTGTATCACACAACCGCGTTTATTTAGGGTTAAGTTCGTAGCTTTCAGAGTTAAACCACGTATTTGTAATTTTGAAGTGAGTTAAATTTCCAATTATTATCACCACTCTTCGGCAAGAGGGACTTGACAGCATAAAAAATTCTGCTAGAAAATCATCCAATCCGACCCACAGTCAGCAAGGAGGAAAGAGTCTCGCGAGCTTAATTTCCTGAAGAATGCCCGATTTTTCGTATGCACAGGTGCCGTGTGAGTGATCAAGGTAATAAACCGAACCCTTTGGTTCGTACTAGATATCAATAAATATGAAAAAGTTTTTAGGTGTACTAAACTTCCACAAATAAGTAATTAAATATTTCAGTTATTTAGTGAAGGAAAAATAATTAGGATAATTAACACGAGATGAACTTTTCGTTCCAGTAGTCTTCTCAGAAAACAACATCGTTATTTTGCAAACATCTGTGCAATGATTTTAATTCTGATTTTCTGTTGCAGAATACGTTCACCTCATAATACAGAAAGCTGTGAAAAGCAACTTTGTGATAAAAGACATTTCGAAGAATGCTTTATAAACAAAAAACAGCAACATTATAAAGCGCTTCAACTCCCATGACCTCCAGAAGTTTCTCCTGTTTCTTGAATTTATACCTCATGTCCGTCTCTTACAAAAGACCGACGCATGAGGGACTATTAAAGAATTGTATAGGAATTTATTAATCTTTTGCCTAACATTTTCATTCATAAACACATTCATACATCCTTTTAGTAAACATAGAGATAGAGTGAATGTTATTTTCTTTTAAAAATTTAGGTAAACAATAAGAGTGGATCCTTCAGGAATTTTCATTTTTTCATACTTCCACACAGAGCAGACAACCAACTGAGGGCGTGGGAGCCTGCACAAGAGTTTCCGCTTGTAAACAGGAAGTATACAATTTCTCTCGAAATCTCCTTTTAGAACACACTACAAATCGTAAGAGGTTCATATCAAAGGCATTTCATGAAAAAAAACTGACAAAAAGTAGTAAAAACAAAACAATTGTTTAAAACATGAAAGAACAAGAAATATGAAAGATAAGATCGAAAAGACGTCAATGAATCCAATTATTCATTAATTTTGTTACTGACAATTGTTTTTATTCTTGATCTATGATATTACCATATGTAAGAATTAATTACTATTTATATTACAATATTAGTCAGTAAATTGTTGAAATGTAACTATATAATTAAAATTGAATTTAAAATTATATATTAATTTCATTAACAAAGTACTGACAATATATCGGGAACCAAAATAACATATGTTTAAGGGAACAGTGTATGTTTAATTTTTTTTATATTTCACATTTTAGCTACTAATATTTGAGATTTAAGTAGCTAATTCTATAATATTATTAAGTACATTCGATCCTTTTTTATAAATTACTGGAGTCAATGGTTTCCATTTATTAAAGGTTTTTTGAGCACTGTTATTTCTGGTTTAAATTCCAGATATCTTCTGAGATCACATTTTATAGCAATTTTAATCTGCTCTGTATTTTCTGAGTTTAGTTCGAAAGATAACGCATTTCTATTTTTCTAATTATTATATTTTGTAATTGCAATTACATGATGTTTAATTAAATTTTTTGATTCAGAGCAATTTAGAAGTATATTATACAGAATTTGATGGAAAGAAAATTTGTTTTTAAAATTTAAATATTATTGTAACCAATCCCAAATATATTTTGAAAAGTTGCAATCTACGAGTAAATGTTGTAGAGTTTCCTCTGAGCCACAATAGATACAATTTGGATTAGTTTTCATTTAATTTTAAATAACCATTTTCTAATATCGTACGAAATTCTGAACAGCAAGTCTCTAATATGTGTACTAAGTTTTATTTTAGATTAGAAACTCCAAATATTGTGAAACATATTATATTGCAGTATGTCCTCTAATTTTGTTGGGTGTTTATCATTTAAGACTAAATATATCCTTCTCAATTTATCATCTTGGGTGATGTTTTTCAAACTACAGTTATCTCCTATATCTTTCCATATTTTTTCCCCGTGAAATAAACAAATTGTTTTTGTGGAATAGCTGAACAAAAACATTGCAAATCTCTGCCCACTTGGAATTGTAGCAGTTATTGGTCATCCGTATGAATAATGAAGAAATTCATTTGGTCATTAGTTACTGTGTTGTTCTTCTTGGATAGAAATTGCACCAGATGCTTTATTTTATGTTAGCTTCCGTGTTGATTTTTTTGAATAAAATATTGCTGCAACATATTCTGATATATGCTTTGAAGTTTTGCTTTACCGTTACATACAAAGAGAATTGCTCTTAATTTGATAATATTCTGTTATAATTCGAGGTCCTTTTTATAATTCAAATATCAGTGTAGCTAATGTATACGTGTAATTTATAATTCCTTTAAAAAAACCTGTGATACTTTAAAGAAAACCCCTACACGCTCATTGGTGATAGAGAACATATGATAAAAAGATCCAATACGTTTTAAAGAACTTGGAAATCATACTAACATGTAAGACTTTAAAATATTCATATATTATGAGGGGTCACCCCTGAAAAAATATTTATGTCTATTAGCCACTTGTAAAATTACCGATGGTATTTTCACATTTCGGCTCAGTACGCACGATGTACAACAGTAATATAATGTATGACTATATTTAAAAAAATTGAAGCAGTTGTAAAATTCGTGTACCAGCCAAAAAAACTACAAAGTTGAGGATTATTGTAAGCTAAGAAATTTGGGTTTTATGTGAGATGTGTATATCTGCAAAACAAGTCATAAAATAAAATGATACGATGAAATATTGGAAAGGGACGGATCAATATTCATAGGTTTATGACGAAAATTAAGCAGTTTATCAAAAAAATGGAAACATTATTTGTTTATGCAGATCGTTTTATCGATATGGTATAGGACCGCCTCCGACTTTCAGACAACAAGCAATGCGACTTTAGATAAAGTAATACAAGACATGAAAATACAATTATGAAATTTGGGACCACACTTTCAGGAGAATATTGCGCAACTGTGCTAACTTTGCAAAGGTTGAAAGTGTGATCTGACATTTTTCTCCAGATACTTCCAGGTGTGATCTAACATTTTTCTCCCGATACTTCCAGATATTCTCTATCATATTCAGCTCTGAAGATTGTGATGGTTACTGTACGTCAAGCTCATGCAGTACAAACCAGAAGTTGTTACGTTTCGCACAATGCAGGGATGCCTTTTACACTTGAAGCCAGGAACGGTCCTTTTGGAACAATACCAGTTTCATCGGTGGCAGGTGGTTTTTAAGAATGCATTTTGCGTTGAAGATGAGTGATGACTTTACAGAATAAACAAGGACAAACTATCTTCCCACAGCACAAGTGATCCATCTCCATGCTTCACAGTCGAAACCAAACAGTCGGAGTGGTAGCGTGCAGGTTTTCTCCGTACCTATACTCTACGAGTGGCTTGAAACACGATGATTCGTAAGACCTGCTGACATGGTGGCTGTCTCGAGCACATTTCTACGTGCTTTGCACCACCTTACACGTTTACTTAATTGATTTGCTAAGAGAGGTGTGTGCTGTGCAGCACGACAGAAATAGGAGCAAGCCAGAAATACCGGTGCGACAGATTTCTCGACGAACTTTTATGAAAGAAACGGGAAAAATCCGATTAGCGTTCCTCTCTGCTGTTAGTTACCTTGCCGTGGTCTCCTGCTTCTGTTGTATTGTAAAATCCTTGAAATTGCAACCAGCTGAACCACTGAACTAGATTCCAAGAAGCAGGAAAAGACCCAGAAAAAACACCATGCGAGGGATGCGTGGATGCAATCCGAAAGCTCGTTGTAACGACATGAAGGAGACTGGCACAAGACAGAAAACTGTGGAAGAAATTTGCAGAAACTTCATCCAGCAGTGGATAGATAATGGTTGTCGAAATGATATCAAGTTACTCGTAATGTTCACATCACTAAAATTTCATTTTGATTTTGTGTATTTTATTTTTCGTTACATCTATTTATTTTTCTTTAAATACTTATACAGATGTACAACGTAGGTTTAGCAAAAATAATATTCGAAGTAAACTGGTAACGGAATTGGGCAATTTGTAATCATCTGCTGACGTCGTTTAGTTTCTCCTGAACACAAGTCGTTGCTCTTCTTCACAGGTGTTTTCAACTTTTTATATCCAGGAAGTAAAGTGATCACTGAATTTCGACCAACTACTTAATACCTCGTAGGTCCTCCTTTCGCCCTCAGTACAGCAACTATCCGACGTAGCATCGATTCAACATACACTGACTGATCACTGAACTATGACCACCTACCTAATACTTCGTAGGTCCTCCTTTCACACAAGGGGCCTAATATGCCGTTCCATAGTCTACCACAAGTACTCTATGGGATGGACATTGTGAAAGTTCGGAGGCCAATCGATATGCTGGAAGTCTGGATTGTGTTCCAGGAACCATTCCTGCACAACATTGGACCTGTGGCTCAGCGCGTTGTCATCTTCGAAAACACCGTCGCCATTCGAGAAAAAGTGGAATGTTGCTACTGCGTACAAAGTCAGCAAGCAATTCACAACAGTAGGCACCAGTCGTACATTGTTCCACACGCACCAGGGATCCAAGTTCCTGCCAGGTGAACATACCCCACACCATACAACTGCCTTCACCGGCTTACCCAGGGGAGGAGACCATGCATGAGTGCCTCACGTTGTTTCCGCCAAATACGTACACGGTCATCCACGGAGCTCGTTAGAGCAATTCATTTCTTTCTAGTCATCCGACGTCCAACTTTCATGATCTTTTCACCAAGCGAGACCTTTGCGCCGATGAACCATGGTTTGGAGAGGATATCGTCGGGATAGTCTCCTGTTATAACATATGCGTGCGAGCGTGACACGCATGATAGTGAGATATACTGTTCCGGGTTAACCTCTGCTGTACTGGGTAGTCAACTGTTGAACGGTACTGCGTCTATCGGCCTGTACGACTCGTTGGACCCAGCGCTCACCTCTCAAATCAGCCTTTCGTTGACCTGCCTTTGTTTCGGCATTACACGCCAGTCCTTATTCGTTTTAATTACGGTGACTCGCGAACAGCACACTACTTCAGCCGTTTGGGAAACCTATGCACATCTCTTAAAACTCCCACAATATGTCTGTCTTTTCTCAAAGTCCAATAACTCCTAACGTTTACGAATCAGAATCCGAATTTTACTCCCTACCGCTCCACTCATACCTTATATATGTTACGTCGGTTGACTAATCGCGCCTTCTCAGAAATTACGTAGTCAACGGGCAGCATCCATTTTTGATAGGGGTGATCATAATTCAAGAAACACTTGGTGTCTATACATAGGCCGTATCAAAAAATATGACCACCCCCGGAATCACACTGTATCCACCCAGGCGCGCCACAGAGTGCACGTGACAAGGGCGACCACATAGAGATATAAGAAGCCGGCCATGACAGATGAGCCTTAGTGCGTTATGTGAGCACAATGGGCAAAGGTAGTGATTTGACGGACATTCAAAAAAGAAATTATCATCAGCTACCGGGCCAAGTGTAGATGCATCTCAGAAACAACAGACTTCGTGGGCTGTTCGCTAGGTGTTGTAGTTAAGGTGTACCAACAATGTACCGCTCGCACACCGAGTACATCCGGACATCATGACTGTGAAGTCCCAAAGACCATCGACCACAGAGGAGAACGTCGCCCCAGTCGACTAATAAAGGGCGTTCGACGCGTAAGAAAGCAGCAATTGACCACTCAAATGAAAGCTGGGACACCTAGGTTCCTGTCCTCGATAACAGCAAAGCGAACTTTGCTGCGCATGGATCTCCGCAGTCGACGCTGCGTCAAGGCGTCCATGTTAACCCAGGTCAATCGGCAACGACTCCTGCAATTCGTATGGGACTACCTCCATTGGACAGTGAGAAAAGGGTTGCCTTCCCCGACGAACAGAAGTTTCTACTCCACAGAACGTAAGAACTGGACGGATGCATATATTAAACACATTTCTTTTAAAGCATAGTGGTAAATTGCCCTTTAGTAAGTGTTTCCGAAAAGCTGCGCACTGCACGTATCCCTGGACGGTGTTCGCCAAAGTTTTCGTTTACGTTTCAGATCACGGCTTTGTGTGTGTGTGCGCCATTACCAATATAAACACTACATCAATAATCCCATCACGGCAGTTGCTGGCGGTATGCTGAAGATTTAGAGAACAGGTTATTCCTTTTGAGAAGAGTTATATTTTCACCTGTCTCGTCCCCACGGAAATAGGGGAGACACTCACCTGAGGATATTGAAAGTTAGCGTCGCTTAATCATTAGTAAAATACTTATTTTAAAAAGTAAGGAAATATATTTTAAACATTAATCAAAATGCAACTGAACGAATGTTACGAATACTTAGATTACAAATTACCTTGTTATTTCATCCTCTCAATTGTTTTAATTATATTTATCAATTCATTAAACTGCGTAGTGATGACCATCCAAGAAAACAAAGAACGCTATTGGCTACTGCTATTCGCTTTACCAAAGTGTGACATCGCTGTCTCATAAACGCAAGTAACTTTAGAAAGTTTAATCGCATATTAAAAAAAAATCTAAATAAAAAAAGAACACGATTTGACTTTTCGAAAGTGCATTATTAATGCACTAGCACGCACGTGTTCTTTTGCATTTCCATCCGAGACAATTTATATCTCGTAGTGGAACACGGAGGGTCACGATGGTATATATAAACAAACCGCGACTTGTAGCATTGCGTAAGTACAACCTTCCTTTTAAGTTTTATTGTTTCTTACAAATCCTCACCGACCGAATTTCAAGCGCTATTTATTTCTTCTTCTACTTGCCCGTCGCTTGATATCTCTTGTACAAGGTAAATTTAAGCACCGGAAACTTCTAGGTTTTCCCCACCGACCTTGACATATTGTATCATTTGACTGAAAAAGAGCTCGGCGCCTGTTTATTTCGGCGTTTCTTGAACCGCACAAATCAGATTCATTTCAGGTTGTTTGGCCGAATCCTTTTGCAGGCTGCTCCGGAGTATTTGTGTGTGGGTTGGAGGCGTGTGCTTCATCCGTTCTCAAGCCAAGTGCCGATACAAAATTTTGAGCGATTTCTGCTTTTAGTTTCCTGACACTTCAAACACCTTGGAAATTTTGCTGATAATAAAGGCCTGCAAAATTCGAGTCATGAAAAGTTGTCTGGAAACTATTAGCTGTTTTCATTTATTTTTGGCCACTGATTTCAAGTATCACTTCCATTTTTCTCTATCACGTAAGGATTTTTCACAAAACGAATCTCAATATTACAGGAAAAAAATTTAAAACGCATTATATTAAATAAATTAACAGTATTTAAAATTTCCCGTAAACATTTTTGGAATAAAAGAATTGGAATTTTTTTTAATCAAATTAAAGATTAATTTTTAGTACATGTTTTATATTTCCTTGTGGTGTCGTTTTTTACCTTGAACGCTTCTATTTGAACGTTTTCCCGAGTCGTATCTGTGCAGCTTCCACTATCACCTGTCCTGATACCTTCCTTCCATCTCCTTGATGTCTTGGTGGAATTGCTCTTTTTGTTCTGCGCTGACAGCTGACAGATTCTCAGGAAAGTAGTCTAAATGAGAGTTGAGAAAATGCACTTTTAAATTCTAGGAGCATCCCGAATTCTTGAATTTCAATAGCACGTCTTCCACGGTAATTTTACAGTTGGGGTCCTTGTGGATTCCTAAATAAATTGATCACCACCTCAAATTTTCGTCTTCAACTGTTGAAAACAAAGCTTTCCACACTTCTTTTTCAACAGTTGCCATTTTTCCTTCAAATAATTTATCCCTCATAAGTTTCCTGATGTCCGGCCCGATAAAAATACTTTCTTTTAATTTTCTTGTAGATAATCACGGATATTTTGCAGAGATGTATTTAAAACACTCGCCTTCTTTCGACGGAGATTTGACAAATTGCTTCATTAATCCCAGCTTCATGTGAAGCGGGGGTAAAAGGATATTTTCCTGAGCAACCAACCAAAGCTTCGTGCAATACATTTCTACTTCCAGGTCTAACTCTCATCTGCTCTCATGTCCGTCACTTCTTTCAGGAGAAGTTCCGAGCGGTTGCGCCGGGTTCTTCTTTTTCTTCCTCCTCTTTTCTTTCTTCTCTCCCTCAGGTCCCGTCTTCTCTCTGCGCCCCTCTCATTGCTGATTTTTCTTTGCCTGAATTGAGAGAGGCTTTTGCCTCCCTCAATCTTCACTCTTCCCCGGGACCTGATGGCCTCCCGCTCTCGTTCTATCCGGCCTTTCTTCCGTCACTCCTGCCTTTTCTCTCTGCCGCTTTTTCGTGTGCTCTTTCTTCTCCTGCGCTTCCGCCGGAATTTACAGTTGCACATGTCATCCTCCTGCCGAAGAAGGGTGACCTTCTGGACTTGTCGAATTGGCGCCCCATCTCTATTCTCAACCTGGACTACAAATTCTTCCCTAAATTCCTTTCTCGCCGCCTAAATTCTGTTCTTCTGTTCCTCATATCCCCCGACCAGACATATACCGTGCCTGGTCGTTCTATTTCTAACAATATCTCCTTTCTTCATAACCTTTCCTTTCTTGCACTAAAACATTCCGAACCCCTAGCTTTGTTTAATCTTGACCAGAAATCCGCTTTTGATAACGTCTCTCACGCTTACCTTTCTGCCGTATTAACTCACTATGGTTTTCCTCCCTCTTTTGTTTCTCTCATCCTTAGCTTCTATCGGGGCGCCCATTTGCACGTTCGGACGGCCACATTTTTGACGGCCCCGATTCCATTTCGATCTGGCATCAGACAAGGTTGTCCATTATCAGGACAACTCTTTGCTCTCGCCTTTGAGCCTTTTTTGATTGCAAGTCTGGCGTCTCTCTTACCTGCGGTAGGACCGATTGTCTCTAGTACTGGGCATCACGGTTTTCTTGTCTCTGCTTACGCAGATGATGTTACCTTTTGTCTTCGCCGCGATGACCAATTTGATACTCTTCTTGCCACTTATGAACAGTATGCTGCTCTCTCTGGTGCTGCCCTGAATATTCAGAAAAGTGCTGACCTGTGGTGTGGTTCTTGGAGAGGCCGCACTGACTCGCCGTGGGGAGCAGTGTGGTCCTCCTCGACCCACAAATGTCTTGGGGCTCATTTTGGACACTCCTTTACCACAAGCAACGTCACTTGGCAAGCTCTTTGCCCACGACTTCATCGCACGGCTGGTTTTTGGCGATTAACGTTTTCCTTTTCCTCTTACTTTCAACGTGCTCAAATTGTTCATCGATATCTTCTTTCACAATGCTTCTATCCCTGGGATTCCTGTGTGTTTAAATCGCATCATTTCTCTGCCATCAATAGTATTTTCACTTCAGTGATATGGTCCTCTAGACATTGGATTTCTGCTGCAACGCTTTCTCTGCCAACATCATTTGGTGGTCTTCATTTCCCGGATGTTAGAACATATTATCGAGCTCACTGAATCGTCTCCTTCATTCGTCTTCTCCTTTCGCCCTCCATCTGCACTTTCTTCTACCCTGAATACTTTTATTTCTCTTCATGATCCATCCTTCACTTTCCTCCTTTTTCTTCGGATGGATTCATCTCCTTCTACTTCAAAACGCCTCCCACCACTTCTTATCGACGCTCTAGCGGTATTTCATTCTCTCCCGCTACTCCGCGCTCCTCCTTCTACCACCCTGGACCTGCTTGCAGAACCTCTTTTCTTTTCCACTCAGATTCATCCACCCGATCAACCATACTTTATTTCCCCACTTGGTTCTGCTCAGGAATTCTCACTGTCGAAGCTTTATTAACTTCCGATTTGACCTGGAAACCCCTCTCTTCTCTTTTCCCCGACCCTTCTTCCACCTTGGAAGAGGAGTATGACCTTTTTCGCTCCGCTCTCCGTACCCTCTTACCACTTCTGGTTTCTGACACTGGCCTTATTTCTGTCTCTGGACCGAGCCTCTCTCTTCCTTTCTTCCTTCCCTTTCGGGACTCTGTTGCTCCCATTTCTTCTTTTTCCACTGCCTCTATCTATGCTATCCTTCGTGCGCCCCTCACTTCTCCGCATGGTCTTCCAGATGCTTCTCCTTCTCTTCTGCTGCCTATCTGCTCTGCCTCTTTCTCTCCCCTTTCTACCCCGTTAGAGCGAAATATCCACTGGCGGTTTCTTCACCGCCGCCTTCCTGTTCCTTCTTCTCTCTTTCACATGTCTATTTCTTCTACTTCTCTCTGCTGCTTTTGTGGTGTTGAAGGTGATGTTCCTCATGTCTACTGTCACTATCCCGTTCTCCTTCCACTTCTCAATACTGCCTTTCGTCTTGTAGAGACCATTTGCTCCAGAGACATCCCTTTTCAAGTGTACGAGTGGCTATTGCTTACCAAACATCCCCCGGCTATTTTGCCGGATGCCTGTGCCTATCTCTTCGTACTTGTGAAACATGTCGTTTTTCTTTATCATCAATCTCTCCGCTCTCCTGCTACCACACCTAGTATCCTCTCTGCTGGCGCGACCTTACGGTCGGTTTTTAGGAATCGCATCGTGTCTCGACTACGCCTGGAGAACTTCGCTGCTTCCACCCCTCAATCTCAAGCCTCTTTCCGGTCTACCTGGGCGCAGGGGACCGGTTGGTTCGAAATCACGGTTCTTCCATTCATCTTTCTTTCTGATTTTTTGTTTTTTTCCAGCTTCGAAGATATGAATGCATCAGTCGAGATTTTGTGTTCTCTCTTCCTGGTGCTTCGTCACAGCGTCTACTAAGTGTTTGTCATGTAACTGCTTATGATTTGCATTGTAGGGGTTTTCTGCAATTTTTGTGTAATTCGTGTGCATGTACCGTGTTGTATTTGTTTCTTCGTTGCACCTGTCCTTAATACTTATTCTTCACTCATGTGTCTGCTTTTGCTGCCTGTACCTTCATTGAGTTGCGCACAGTGTATTTGTTCTCTAGGAGCAATACGAGAGGTATTGCCCTGCGATACTTTGTTCTTTCTGTTTTTTCTTGCTGCATTGTGTTGTATCTTTTAATTTATACCTTATTTCTGTCTTGCATTTTCACATTCTTTGACGTCATGTATTTTTTGCTCGTCCCATGTCGTTGTTTTTTGGACGGATGCAATACTGCACGGCTTGCTGTTTGTATTTTGTGTATCCTTGTGTTTCACTTGGGGAGTTTGCCCAAGTTTCCACTATGTTCTGTAATACTTATCATGTTTTTGTCACATATCGTGTGGCTTCCTGGATTGTGGGAACTTCTGTACCTTTATCGTAGTATATGCTTTTGTTGTGTTTTACATGTTCCCTTCTTTTTGTGCACTGCATTGTACACCCATGTTCTTGTAAATATATTTACCTGTTGTTTTGTGCTCTGCTTTCCCTCTGCACGTCATCACATGCTTTATTAATTAATCATTACTTTTGCTTGTGCATCATCTTCCTCAAGCATATATTGTTCCTTATTATCGATTTTAACATTTTGTCATCCTTAGTTGACAGCCGTATCACATTCACCTGTAATATTTCATCAGTATCGCTCATTGTTTTGTTGTTTATTTTGCCATATGTGGTACGCCTGTATTCCCTATGTTTTTGCCAATAAAGTATATTTTGAAATAATGTGACTCTTTCTGGCCTTTCCTTCTTGACTAAATGTAGCCCTCGATTTCGGCTGTCCCACTCGCACAAAAAGTCCGGGTATTTGGTATATCCTCTTTGTCGTCCCAAAATGATAGATATGACTTTAAGATCACCGTAAACTGTCCATTCATGATCATTGTACTAAAGTTTGCTTAGAATGGAGACTAAAGTTTCGTATCGTTCTTTCAAATGCACGGAATGTGCTACTGGTATTGTTGCACTTATTGTAATTATGGAGAAGCACAACTTTGAGGCTTCTTTTTGAGGAATCGATAAACAACCTCCAATCGATGACTTCATATTTTACGTTGAATGAGCATATTAGTCCCCGAATATCGCTATAGTAAACTAAAGCTCCTTCCTCTGAAAAGTAAGGAAGAAAATCTCTTTCTCTATATCCAAACCATGAGAAAGAAGTGCCAGTGGCTAAAAACATATTTTTGTTTAGTCTCGAGCCCAACTGCAGATTCCTTTGGTAGACCCAAATCTCTGACCAGGGCGTTTACATCGGTCTGTGAAAAAATTATAGGTGCGCCACTATCTTTGTGTTCGTCATCATTGAAATATTCAACTTCTTCGTTTGAATCGCTGCTGAGTGGTTCTTCAAAATGTTGTGGAGGTGATGGCATGGGTATTTCAAGACCATGATCCACTGCGCGTATTGCAGATAGTAAATTATGATATGAAATGTCTTTTTTATTTTTCACATTAAAACCTCGAACTGTCAAAGAACAGAAGTAACGGTCATCGGTATGGTTGTGGGGTTCCCGCTATACCATGGGAATTCCGAAACGGAAAGATTTTTGTTCTCACTTCGACCACCCTCTAAGGTCTTCTACACAAATGGAACATACTATATGCGACACTCATGGCTTATCTTGGCCAGCAAGTTTCATCCCAAAATACGAATAGTACACTTCTTTCCAACGAAATCTGTAATGTTTCTTCTTTGTTTTTTTACAACTAACTCCGCGCATATGTAACAAAAACTGTTAGTTGAGTTTTTGCTACCTCTTGAAGCTATTACAAACACCACTTAAAACATAGTTAAACGAATTTTAGCGAATCACATCAACGCTATTACACTACACTACGTAAAAACCTTTAAAAAACCGCAATCGCATTAAATGAAATATTCACACAAACTTAGAAAATATGCCACCTTTTAGAAATATGATAAACTTAGTAGTCAATGACTATAGTTCAACTAAAAAACACACAAAAAATGTAAGTGGCTGTGGCAACAGGAAATGAGCCATCCGTCATCTTGGCGAATCAGATTCAGAGTAGCCACTTGCACTTTTATCTGCATTCCTCCCTCCCTCTCCTATCTTAAGAATGAGAAGTTTCCTGAAAATTTATTTGTTTACCATAAAAATGCACTTCTTTAAAGCACTTATACAACTGATTAGATGTAAATAATGGAGATTGAAAATAAATACCAATGCGTTTAATTTTGATCCAAATACTACTAATAACAAGAAAGATGACACCGAATTTTCGGGTGTAATAAGCACATCTTTTGAATCTGACGCCAATTAAATTTATCAAAGCTGTTCAAACTCAATGGAACCCGTATGGAAAACAATAGTATCTGACGGAAGAAGGAAGTTTTTCAATCGGGTTTTTAATCCCTCAGATATTGCTGTAAACGGAATCGTGAGCTTACGAACTCTTAGAAACAGAGTTATCGTCAAACATAAGATGTGACTTTACGTCCCTTGGTGGGAAAATCATGCATTATTTTAGGAAGAAAGTATTCACAAAAGGTTTATCCATATGAGCGGTATCGGTCCAAGAAAAACATTTTAGTTGAATTTTCAGGAGCCCAGATTTTGCTACAAATACATCAGAAGTAGAAATTAACACTTATGACCCCTGGTGGCCAAACCATTCTTTACCAAACATTAGAAATTACGTGAAAAATAATTTCCATCAGGTCTTGTATGCGATACAAGAAGAATTTTTCAAATCGGAGTTTCAGGGCAAGACAAAGCAATTTACCTATGCGCGCCCTAGCGGAAAGTCTATGATTTACCTGAAAATTTTAAATTTATAGGAAAAACATTTCGCATCGGAAACACTATCCAACAAAGAAGGAATTTTTGAAATCGGACTTTTAGAAGTAGAGATATTGACAAAAATAAGATATACATCTACGCCCCTGGCGTAGAAACCATGCATTATTTCAAGAAGAAAATGTTCCTAAAAGGTCTGTCGACATGAGTAGTATCGGTCTACAAACGATGTCATTTCAATCGAGAATTTAGAAGCTCATATGTTGCTGCAAATACATCAGAAGCGGAAATTGAGGTTTACGCCCCCTGGTGGCCAAACCATTTTTTTTACTAAAGTTAGAAATTATGTGCAAACGATTTCCCATCAGGAACTGTATCCGGTGCAGAAAGACTTTTTCAGATCGGAGATTTAGAAGCAGAGATATAAGGGAAAACGCAATGTTCCTTTACGCCCCCTAGCGGAAAGTCTACGAAGTACTTGAAAATTTTGAAATTATATGAAAAATATGTCACACGGAAAGCACTATCCAACAAAGAAGGAATTTTTCAAATCGGAATCCTAGAAGTCTAGATATTGACAAAAATAAGATATACATCTACGCCCCCTGGCGGATAAACTGTAGAATATTTTAGGAAGAAAATATTCCGAAACGGTTTATCGATGTGAGTGGCATCAGTCCACAAAAGAGTTTTTTCAATCGATTTATTAGAAGCTCAGATTTTATGGCAAAAACATCAGAAGCGAAAATGAACTCTTACGCCCCCTGGTGACCAAAGTATTATTTACCAAGAATTCGAAATTATATGCAAAAGATTGTGGATCAGGGGATGTATCCGCTGAGAAAAAATAATTTCAAAACGGAGTTTTAGAAGAAGAGTTATCGGAAAAATGCAATTTACTTTTACGTCCCCTAGCGAAAAATACATGCGTATATTGAAAAGAAACTATATCCAAAATACTCTTCGACATAAATGAAATCGAAAGATAAAAGTTTTTTTTCAATCGGATGTTTAGAAACTAATATGTGGAATAAAACGTATTTTTGAATTCGACATCATCTGCATTTACGCCCTCTAGCGGCAAAATTGTGCATCGTAAAATAAAACGAAATAAAGGATCATCATTCGCATATCTCAAGCTTTCGAATTCAAAAAGAATTTTTCAAATCGGACTAATAGTTACAGAGATACCGTGGGTACAGACGGACGGACGGACGGACGGACAAACCGATAACATAAGCACGATCTTTTTTTACAAAAGACGTGCTAAAAAAGACTAAATGAGAAATTGAGGAAAATTGCTGGGTGATGGAATTTTTTTACCATTTTTTTGAACTGAGCACATAAAAATCCCTAAGAATCAATTATTACTTCTGAGACAACTTCTCCATCGCAGGCCTATGTAATGTATTCGTGACTGCAATCTATTTCGATTTTCGTAATACTAGATAACAGCATTTAATCCGGAGAACTGGGTTCTTGTTTTTATTTTATTTTGCAACAAATCGCTTCCCAATCCCAGTTGAGAGATAAGGAGTCAAATTCAGAGGGAAGAATTAGAATATACAGGACTTTGTATCGCTATTCATCGGCATTCGTTGTTTTGCAATCGTTCCCCGAGACTAGGCAGGTGTTGTGTGACGTTCTTCCAGTTAAATACTCAGTTGTATTGTGCACAGCAATAAATAACAAACAAATCGCACGTATGAATCATAATGTCACCATTTTGCGTATGGGAGATTTTATTCTGCACTTTGCAAAATTAGCAGTTAGGGTAAACGTTGTTCTTCTCCCCAAGATACAACTCTGAAACAGTACTCCTTCCATTCTCCAATAAGGTAATTGAGCAAGATAAAACTCTGTGACGTCATACGTTCATGGAACAAACAGACATCGTCAGTGGTAAGAAATGCAGATTACGTAGCTTTCGGTTTTTACGGTCTGAATCATGCCAAACAATTCAAATGATTGGGGCATTGTCTTAAACTTTTCACGGATTAAGATCTTACGGTGGAACTTATAATGTTTCCGGTAATGGCAGCAAAGCATGTCCTGACATTCCTCAAATTTTGAAAAGGCATGTCACTTTTACGTCACAGAACGTGGCCTCCATAGTTTGTCAGAACCACATATTGGAATAAAATCCTCAACTTACCGGAAATACAATATCTGAAATCTCCTACAAGGTTTTTGGAAAGTGATCTTAGCGATTATTATTTTTTATATGTACCGATAGTCATGAAAGAGTAAATTGAGAAAAACATCAAAGGAACGCAGTAGCAACTGTGTCTCAACCTACGACGTAGAACTACGTCAACTGTCACTAATTCGTGGCAATATCTCACTAGTTCTGCGTCTTTAAATTATTCAGCGAAGAACAGTTGACGTAGCCCAATGTTGTAGGTTGCAGCACAGTTGCTAGTGCGCCCGTTTGATTTTTTTCAGACATAAAAGTTTTTAAAAAATAAAACGAAAGAAATGTTATACATTATTGACTTAAAAGCAACTTATGCGGATTATAAATTAGTGTTAGTAGAAGTAGAAGGTGGAGTATCATCGTTGTCAGTAGTTATTGCTGTAATTGTTTCTGAAGAAATCGTTCTTCAGAAACAGCTTTTCAAACTCCTTAGTTGCGTTACTATAAATTATGGCAATACGTCCCGGGTCTAAACTACCCTTCTCGTTGTTGCCCTTGTTCTTCTATAGGTTCAGAATGCATTCATTATCCAGAGGAATTGTGAACAGGCGTTCTGTGTTGGTATTCCATGCTCAGTGAGAAAATTTGGAAGAATGGCATCAATCTCCATCTGTTCTTGCTGTTCGGGTTTAATTTGTGCAGTTGAAGTTGAAGATTGTGCCTGCAGAGTCGAACTCGGATGAAACGCATTTTTGCGCGCTGACTTTTGACGCTCTCTACATTCCCGTGACCTTTCATTTGATGACTTAGGGGACTTTTTTGAATTGCTCTAGTTCTCCTCTTGTTGTTTCTTCAACTTTTGCCAGTTTTCATGGTAATTTTCACTGGATTTTTAGGCCGCTCCAAAATTTTCCTCACCAAATTATTTCACCAAAAATATAAATAAATTTTAAATACACTTTATTTTGGTTTATCAGATACGTCCGTTAGCTCTGACTCCCAGTTTCGGAATGCGGAGCTGAGGTCATCGCTATCGTTATCTGTTCACTAGTTATCATCCTTAAAACGGAGTGCAGGACGAAACAAAATCACGTGAAATTTAGTTTAAATTTCTTACGCTACTGTATCGAAACAATAAGGGGTGAAGGGTTAAAACTTCTTTTGTTATAAGTGTGACTCTATCTGATGTTCTATCATTTGTTACTCTACGATTACTAGTTTCGAAAACATAAGCATTCACATACAAAGTGTCACATGATTTCGTTGTATCCGTGTTCCAAATGTTACCCCTAACCAGCGCGGAGAAAGATGTAATTCTGCCAAATTACAGGGAAATGTTTCAAGGATGCATTGAGAGGCACAGAAGAGAATCCTCTATTGGAATGATTTATTCGAAAGAGAACAACATTAATGACTAAAATGTTTAGACCAATTACATTCCGTTAAAGATTTCTAAAAATGAAAGTTAGTGGAAGCGAGGGTTTGTCCAGTGATCGGAAATATAGATATGTTTGTGCAAATTTATATATTAAATAAGTGGAATATTCAAAAATAATATTAAAGGGCACAGAGGGAATGGTAGCTTGTTTTGCTACATAGCTCTGGAGCACTCAGAATGAGTAAGGGCTCCAGACGATGCATTTTTACAATTTTGATCGCAAAAAGCTCCGAGAGTTTGCAAGCAGAATGACATCGTTGTTTTAATTAGAACACTGCACAACTTCTTTTTATTGGGCCTTCATTTTTCTGCAAAGGCTGTGTAAAAATTAATCATTTTATTTTAATTCAAATGCCACCCACAAGGGTGCAACTGCCATATCGTACGCCTTTCCTTTAATTTGATATAATTTTCTAATTAAAAAGATGTACCTATGGTCAGCAATTGAAGAAACAAAAGCTTGTTTGAATCTATTTTGAGACACCCGGTATATTCTTGTATGGGGACACCATGATGAAGGGCTGCTGGCGACATGTATTATGTACCGTTATACAGGGCCAACACCCCGCGTCCTGCTGGATTTCAGTCCCGTTCTATCCGCGTACGCATTGCAAGAATCAAGAACGGCTAGCAGTGCATCGTATAAGAAGTGAGGCCATATTTGCAGACAGTCCCCGAGAAGCTCTGGAAATAAAAGGCCCTGAAACGAACGGCTGTCACCAAGGTCATGTGATCAACTTAGTCCTATTGTCCAGCTTATTAATTGTACGTATTTATTATTTTTTACTACTACAAGAAAATTATGTTTATAATAGCACACATATAGTAATCTAAACCCTACACAAAATTTAATATTACACCCATGTTATTTACCCAAAACTGGTACAAGAGTAAGCCAGTTTTGACTGCAAAACATAATGCAACAAGGGTTTTTAAGAGACCTTAGTCACAAGAATAATAACTGAATTCACTTCCGGTAAAAACTTGGAGAACTTTCACAAAGCTGAGACCCTTTTGGTCACATGACAACAGCTCAGCGCCTCTTCTTTACAGAGGGCTAAGACTTTCTTCATTGTGATTTCCAGAATCTCCTCCACCAGTGCCGTTATTCCTGATCGTATTGGGAAAACTGGTTACTGAGCACTGTGTGTTCCACATGACTTTCAGGTCAACACTTTTGATCACTTACGTATTGCATTATAAGTAATATGCCCTCTAAATCTAATTATAATATCTCGAGGCTTTCTTGGTGTCGTTTTTTCAACAAATAGCAGCGTATGAAGGAGAAGTAATATACGCTACGTAAGAACAGAAATTCAAAAATTAGCAGAACTTTGAGATTTATGTCAAGAAGAATACAAAAAAAAATGCAACAGATTTGTTACCATATGATTTCGTACTCTTTTTCAACACAAGTTTTTGGATTTTCAACGCAAGTTGTTTCTAACACAACGATGAAGAACACCTGAATTTTCAAACTTTTCCCGAGGTTCGTAGAAGGTAAGTTGGACCCATTTTTGATACGCTTTGCTATTGGCTGGCAAATCATCATGAGAGATGAAGCAAAAGAGTTCACTACAGTCACTCTTCCTCACACTTCTCTGCCATGAAAGAAATACAAACAAGCAATAAAACGTGTTCAGCTACTCTTCATTTCATACATTAAATTTCAGAACATTTTCCGGTGGTCAAGTATTTCTCTTCCCTGGGATCAATAATCAATTTAAAAAAAATCAAAATAAAAAAACAGCATGTGAATTAACAACACCATGTTTACTGAGACAGGCCAATATGTTGCTGGACTTAGTTATAGGAAATTATATCAGCGGAAATAGAGCCCAACTAAAAGTGTTAAAAATGAGAATCTATTTGTTTCGAAAAATGAGGAAAAAATATTTAGATCTGATGCAATACATTTTTAATGTTATGTTAAAATCTATAAAAATCAGCTCAAGAATCATTCTCCATAAGGTAATCAGTAGCTACTGAAATGTAAAAGGCCCGTTTTTTGAAAAACAAGAATTAGTATTTTACTTACAAAAATTGCTCTATTTAATGGAACAACTTTCTTGTTTTGCATGGGTTATAGTTCTTATTTTTTTTATTACTGGCGATGAATCTTTTTGAATAAAAAATAATGTCAAAAATTCTAACGCACAAAAACATTTGGGAACATAGCTAAAAACATAAGATAGTGCTAAACAATCCTTTTCGGGGAAAAGTAATAAACACAAATGGAACAGATGAAATTCTTAAAACGAGCCCTTACATTTTTTCTTCAAAATTGATTTTTGGCCTGAATTTCAATATCCCCACTTTTTAGTAACTTCAGGAAACCTTTGGAAAACAATTTTCCAAGCGTATTCTACGATCATGGCACTGTCTTTTTCAGGCTCAGTAATTTACCTTATCTTAAGACAGGGTAATTTGAAAGAACGCTTATTCTTCAAGAACTGAGAAAAATGGATTGTAAGGAAATTAATGTCAATAGTACTAGCTCTCAAGAACGCAAGAAAAAAAGGCCGATTTAAGAAATTGAAAATAAAAAATATAATGGATCTTCACCATACATTAAATCAATTAAAGATGATCGTAGAAAAATAGGTTGGAAATTTAGTTCTTGTTTTGGGCAATCTGTTTCTACACAGCAAATTATAACAATTAAGTATAAATCCCACACGAACGTTTGGAAAAACCAGCTGTTAATGTTATCCCAATTTCTTTAAAAATACAGTCTCATATATAAATAGCACCAGAAAAAAAAGCTAAAATTTGAGCTCAAGCACGACATTTCAAAAACTTGCAAAAAGTAATTGATCCAATCCAGCATTGTGTTTAAAAAGAAAAAAAGAATTGGTTGCTACTCCCAACAATGGGGGAGACGTTTGTTAAATTAATGAAGGAAGAAATATTCTTCGTAGTGCATGAAAAATCGACAGAATATTCAATGCAAACTGAATCTGCTTGGGCCACTTACTGGCCATCCATGTAACACTCCTAAGAAAACTCGAACATTTTCTCCGTCCTGGAGCGGGAATCGAACCTCACATCTCGCGATTACCGGTCGAGTATGCTTACCATTACACGAACTTCTGAATCAGTGTATTTAGAAAAATATAAGGGAACAGTTTGTAATTAGCGTGATATAGCAGAATCAGCAAGTGACTGGAAAGTTTTTGATAAAACAAGTAGCCAAAAACAAATACAAAAACTGAAACATTAGGAATGACTTCAGGCATTATCTTGAAATTTGCAGGATGTGTTCAACAGGTTGGAATACCCAAACGATTCAAATATCAGTTAAAATACTCTTGCGGCTTTCCAGCAGCGCCGTCGAAACTGTCTGATTTTACTTATAAAGAGCTGGATCAAACGAGAAGTTGCAATTAGTGAAGAGCCAACATTGAGTGAATAGGGTATTTCTTGTGTCTCACCATGCCCCGTTACCGATGAAGGTCGCATTATGAACACCTGACGGGATTTGAGCGAGGAAAGATTGTTGGGATGAGACAAGATGTATTTTGATTCCGCAAAATTGCCACTCGAGAAAAGCGTCAGCGCAGTGATGCTGACGTTGTGTCAGCGGACAGATTAGACACGGACGTACAGAAATCCAAGATTACAGACTGCAAGATCGCACGACTGCATGGAATGGCAAACACCTTTACCGCATAGCAATGACGGATCAAACAGCTACATCTATGGTGTTAACGCAGCAGTGGAGCACTATCACAGGTCAGACTTTTTTTCAGCACAGTTAGACATCGTCTCCTTCGCATAGGACTGGTGACTAGCAGATCATCGTTGCGCATTCCTTAGACACAAACGCCTCAGGCGGCAATGTGGTCTCAAACACATATACTGGCACTCCGATTGGCAACAGATGATGGCTGCCGACGAATCGCGATTCTGCTTGATGGACCCTAGTGGTCAGTTACGTGTTCAAAGATACAGTGGAGAATGACACTTTGCAGCGTCATACCGGCCCGACGCCAAGCTTTAAGGTTTGCGGCGCTATTGTTCACAATTCGCGACCTCGCCTGATAAGAGCTGATGGCAGCCAGAGATTCATCACGGATGTTTTTGAAACAGAGGTGATGCCCTTCCTTCAGAGTTGTCATGGCCTTACATCGCCCACATGTGGACAGGAATGTCGACGTCCCCTTCCATGCACGTCATACAATGCTTCTTCGCTAGCCTGCACGTTTGTCAGATATGTCCCCGATCAAACATGTGTTGGATATGGTAGCAAAGCAAACCGGCACGACAAGTTTGTCCGCCAAACACCTCAAACGAACTCTGGTCCAGCATAGACGCAGCCTGGCAGGCTTTTCCCCGGAATGATATCAAAAACCTCTTACATTCTATGCCAGGCCGTGTTGATGATCTTATTGTTGCCCGAGCTGGATTCACACGGTACTGAGTTTTGAAGCGAAAAAATCTTGTATAGCTTTGCAAATGCAATCAGTCATGTCCTATAACATCAGAATATATTTTATTTGAACAACACGATTCCTTCTTGGTGTTCCACTTTTCAAAAACAGCAGTGTTAGTAAATGAATAATAGAGAGAATAAATACCTTTGACATTACATTGTGTTCATTCAGTTCACAAGAGGGCAGCACTAGTCTGCAGAATTTCAATCATCTGCCAATGTGTTGTCAAAGTGATATTGGAGAATTATAAAACCGCGGCCCTGCTCTTAGAAGTGAGAAGGCTCCACAGAAGACCATCTTTGTTTTCAGTAGCGAATTACATTGAAAAAACTGAGTTTAGAACTAAAAAATTTTGACTTAAAAATGACTTTAAAATTTTGAAAAAAATACATACATATTTTTTTCAATTTTTAAGAGCACTTGAAGGAACCGTCTTCGAACATGCTTCTTGCCTGTGAGACACATAGCCCACTGGAAATATCTCTTTTTGGTGAGCTACGTGTAAAACAGCTGTAACGTTCCGGGAATTCCTACAATTGAAAAACAATATGTATTTAAATTTCGCCTGTACTCCCTGAGCTTACACCAATACCATCGTATACGCGCAGTTTGAAATGTGTTACATAGACATGCATAAAAGTTCGAAACACAAATTTGTTTCACAGTCAAACTACTTTGAATATTATCGAAATTGAGTAAAACAGTAATATTTTGTCCATTGATGATGAGAGTGATTATTGTAAACCAAATATTGTCATATACTTGTGTCTAATTTTTAAAACCCTGCTCCATGTATTTGGAGAAAAACTACGTAAGAGCCAAATGCAAATTTAATGTCATTTCCGAAATTGACTAATTAGGTGAGTTTGTCACTAATCGCAAGTAATTTCGCTTAATTTGTAGTCAAATGAAATCAGAATAAAAAAGAATAAAATTTTATGTTACATAATTGTCTTGTGTCCAAAATTTCTTTAATTTAAATTAAAGAAATTTTCGGCAAACTTATTTTTTTTTCTTGTTTTAATTTTTTTTTTCACATTACCGATTTGTATAATTCCTGTTTTCAATAAACCGATACTATTATTAATTTCCTTTTATTTCCTGAAGAGCATCTGAAATAACACTACGGTTGCTTCTATGAAATTAAATATCCTCCTAAAGCCTGAACTTTTCGGCATTCTTTTTTCGGATTTTAAATATCTCCGTAAGAGTTGAGGACTGAAAGTGGCATACTGTGTTTTGGTGGAAGTAGTATGAAGCAGGGCAATTAAAAATGTTCCGTAAAGGCAGCTTAAATAATTTCTGAAAAACATTCTTTCAGCTGTGGATTGTAACCTTGCCTCTTCATGCACTGTTCTTCAGCCCTTAACAGACGACACCAGATGTCGCCACTTCCTGTTGCTCCATCACGATATTTCATAGCCAATTACTTATAGTTTTTTTCAATTTCCTTTTTAAGATGGCTTAAAAATATTTCGTGATTTGAAGGAAAAGGCAAGTCATTTCTTTTAGATTTCACCTTGCGTTTGGGTCTGCACCTGTTAACACCAGATGTCCTGTGATCAAGAGACCGCTTTTATTTTATATGTTGCTGACGATAGTTTTGAAATTTATTCTCAGATCTATTCTCATCTATGTCCTCCTATCGTGAATAATTCTTTAAATTTAAATTCCGATCGGAAGAATATTTTTTCTGCCATAGGGTGCCGATAAAAAGCAAAACATGAGTCGTGCGGCATGAATAATGAATACCTGTCTAAAAACTGGATGAAGGCCATTGGCTGCACGAAAGAGTGACGTCATATGCTCATCACCCTTTGCGCATATGCCTCTTTCCTTTGAACTGGTGTCGTTTTTTAAGAAATCAACTACCGCGTTACCGCCTGCGTATGTATCCACTGCCGTATCGCACCGTGCTAATTTTCAAAATCTTAGAGTAATTTTGATATAAGTAAAGCAATCATATTACTAAGCATAGGTGCCAATTTTCGTAAATGTGTAGATTAACGTCCTAAGTTATTTAGTCGGAAAAATTTCACTATGTGGGGAAAGTGCGATGTACAAATTTTTAAGCGTGCAAAATAATGGGGAAAGGTGCAGAAATACAGTAATTTAAGAGAACGTGTAAGAAATTTGCCGAAGTGTTTCCTTACGATTCAATGGTGTGCAGCAGTTGGTGTGGGAGGCTTAAGCAATGCTAACGGCGACGACGTGAAGTTTCCGTGCTTAGGAAGGAACCAGGAGTTCGAAGTGAATGCGCGGCAGAATAGAATAGGAGTGGGGTGTATTCTTCTGAAGAGTATGATGTGTTCTCTAATCCTGCGCTGGTGGAAGTAATTCCAAACCGTTTTCTTAATTTTTGAAAAAGAAATGTGCGGCATGACGTTATTATTAGTTTCACAATGTCTCCGAATGGAAAGAAATGAAGGAATGGAAATGTTTTCTTGTACGACAGAAGTGTTGAGTAAGAACCTTTGGTTCCAGTTTAACCTCAGGTTTTGGATATGGTTTCAAAGATGTACAGGGAATTGATTTCTTCAAGCACTTCATTTGTAGTTGTGCAGGTATTCTGCACATCGTAGCTCACATTTGTTCGTCCTGAAACGGATACTTTTAAAAATAAGAGACTTTCTTCAATTCAGAAATCGTAGTATGACAGGGACGCCAAGAGTTCCTTGTCTTATTGTGCCGGATAAAAAACATTAAGCCCTGACGAAATCCGAAATGAAGTGTGGAGACTCACGACTTTGAAAAGCGCCACCCACTAACACTGTTGAAAAAGCTGCTAACACCACTTACAATGCTGCATAAAGCCCACCTCTTTCCTTCCGCGTATTCCTACAAGACACTTCTACGACAACGTACTGCTCAACAGTTTCGTGTTGTATTCTTCCGTCCATTACTTGCCTTTCTCAACGAAGCTTCCATTCAACGGACTACACCTAGATGTCGTCGCTGCTCCGTCATACTATGCCTACCGCACGTATTCTTCCAAATCATTGTACTCCGAGGTAAATAATCCGGCAAACGTATTTCCTGTTCTCTATAAATACTATATTTTTGCACCTTTCCCCATTAATTTGCATGCTTAAAAAATTGTACGTCGCACTTTTTCCACAGTTAAATTTTTCCGACGAAATAATTTAGGACGCTAAGGTACACATTTACCCTAAATTATTTCGTCGGAAAAATTCTAGTACCTATGAAAAGCAACGTACAGATTTTAGAATATGGAAATTAACGGCAAATGGTGCAGAAAGTTCTTATTTTAAATATGTTTTGAAAGTTTTTATCGTAGTATTGACTTGTAAGTGCGGTGCTGTGAAGAGAGGCTACGGAAGGCCTTTCACACCGCTACCACGACGATGCCAAGCATTGCTCCGCTGAAAGGAAGATTCGCTGCGCCGTGTAATTCACCCGCGGATGACTACAAGTGCAGCCGCGTACGTTCTTGCCAGAGGAGTGAAGCATCATGTACTCATAAATTACAGAATATAGTTCCTTTATGTTTTGTCATTGTTTCTAAAGCAGATGTTGATAAATCTTTCATTCTTTCAGATATGATTCCCTGATTCGAAATCAAAAGTACTTATATGCTTTTCCATATTGTACAGATAACTGGGGAACTATAACGTTCGGTTCTGGTTTGAACAGCTGCCATTGATAGGTGATTTACTGTGTCACTACACTTTTGGTTCTCTTATTAATAACTTGTCCGCAGGTCAGTTTCTGTCTTACGGATACGTATCGTTTGCAAATCTGAGAGGTCTTATCCGGTTTTCCTTGTCAACAACGTACAGGACACAACAAAATAAAGAGTGGATGATGTGGACCTATTTCTGTAGCGTATGGCAACAACATTTATCGCTCTCCTGCCAACAAGGTAATCTCTTTCTCTTGTACTCTTCCGTCCGCCATTTCGGCACAGCGACAGACCTTTATTTTAACTGACCAAAGCTTCACATCTTCGCCGGAGCAATGCGTTAGGCCTACCGCAGATTCTCTTCACAGCGTCGGACTCACAGGTCAATATTACGATACAAATCTTTAAAACACATTTAAAATATGAAATTTCTGCACCATTGGCCATTAATTTCTATACTCTAAATTCTGTACGTCGCACTTTTTCCATGTACTAACATTTTTCGGACAAAATAATTTAGGACGCGAATGTGCACATTTACCCCAGTTTTTATAAATATCTGTGCCCCATGAACAGAGAATTCACAGCTGAGGGAGTAACTTGCCCAGAGAAAACAGAAACTAATGTAATGTAAAGATATCGCTTGAGCATTCTCTGAATTACTAGTGATACACCTGTTGTACATGGGTGGCTCCTCAAAAGTTGCGTATATCAAATAAATAAACGTACTATGAATAATAACTGACAACTTAAGTAATTAACGTGTTAGCTTTCCTTAGAGGGAAATTGTTCTGTGGTTTGCGAATTTAGCGCTGTGCGATCCCGCACAGGAAGAACACTTTGACAATACCGCTGTTGCGATCCCAAGTCATGAAACACATTCCAGCAACCAATGACTTACGTGCCTGAAGTGTGAGCCGTGACATCTCAACTCCTTACAGTCTAGGGCCCTCGTCGTTAAATAGACTGATATTCTCGCCCTAGAAATTATGCAGCTTCTTTGCCTGCATTCCATGGAACATCAGTACTTCAAACAGTCATGGTACAATAGGAAGCTTTTCCGAAAAGAAACCAGATTTCTTGCGGAACTAAACGCGACATTTATTTTCTTTAGAACGTTATATGACCACATCGATTGTATGTAAAGTAGTGTATCTTTGCCTTCTATGTAAGGAATATACACCGAGTGATCACTGAATTATTACACCCCTATCAATAGTAGATGTGGCCTATTGACCACGTGAATACCGTGAGGGCGAGATTTGCCGACCGACGTAGTATATCTAAGGTGTGAGGGGAGCAGGTAGTACTAAAACTCGGAGGACGGATTAACGGAAGTATTTAACTGACTTCGAGATAGGACACATTTCTGGAGCTCGGACAGCAGGTATCTCAATTTCCCAAACGGCTTAACTGGTGAGTTTTTTTGTGAGACGCTGTAGTTAAAGAGTATCAAGACTAGAGGGAAAACGGTCAAACACCGACCCGGACAGAGAAAAAATGATATGAGAGGTGAGTGAATGGTCCGATGACTCGTGCAGGCTAACAGACGCAGAACTCTTCAACAGGAAAACCTGCACAGTACAGAGAAAGGTTGATATGAGAGATGGTGAGTGAAGGGTCCGACGACTCGTCCAACTTAACAGACGCAGAACTCTTCAACAGGAAAACCTGCACAGTAAAGAGAAAGGTTGATATGAGAGGTGAGTGAGGGGTCCGACGATTCGTACAGTTAACAGACGCAGAAATCTTCAACAGGAAAACCTGCAGAGTACAGAGAAAGGTTGATATGAGAGATGGTGAAGGGTCCGACGACTCGTCCAAGTTAACAGACGAGAACTCTTCAACAGGAAAAACCTGCACAGTACAGAGAAAGGTTGATATGAGAGGTGAGTGAGGGTCCGACGATTCGTACAGTTAACAGACGTAGAAATCTTCAACAGGAAAACCTGCAGAGTACAGAGAAAGGTTCATATGAGAGGTTTGTGAAGAGTCCGACGACTCGTCCAACTTAACAGACGCAGAACTCTTCAACAGGAAAACCCGCACAGTACAGAGAAAGGCGATAAGGGAGAGGGAGTGAGGGGTCCGACGATTCGTACAGTTAACAGACGCAGAAATCTTCAACAGGAAAACCTGCAGAGTACAGAGAAAGGTTGATATGAGAGGTGGGTGTAATGGGTCCGACGACTCCGTCCAAGTTAACAGACGCAGAACTCTTCAACAGGAAAACCTGCACAGTACAGTGGAGAAAGGTTGATATGAGAGGTGTAGTGAGGGGTCCGACGATTCGTACAGTTAACAGACGTAGAAATCTTCAACAGGAAAACCTGCAGAGCATACAGAGAAAGGTTGATATGAGAGGTGGGTGAAGGGTCCGACGACTCGTCCAAGTTATGACGTGTCCAAGTTAACATGACGCAGAACTCTTCAACAGGAAAACCTGCACAATAGAGAAAAGGTTGATATGAGAGGTGAGTGAGGTCCGACGACTGTGTACAGTTAACAGACGTAGAAATCTTCCCCCAACAGGAAAACCTGCAGAGTACAGAGAAAGGTTCATATGAGAGGCTTTGTGAAGAGTCCGACGACTCGTCCAACTTAACAGACGCAGAACTCTTCAACAGGAAAACCTGCACAGTACAGAGAAAAGGTTGTTATGAGAGAGTGAGTGAGGGGTCCGACGATTCTGTACAGTTAACAGACGCAGAAATCTTGAGGAAAAAACCCTGCAGAGTACAGAGAAAGGTGAAGGGTGATGCAGAACTCTTCAACAGGAAAACCTGAGAGGAGGAGGTGATGGGTACAGTTAACAGACGACAGAAATCTTCAACGATTCCAGAGAAAGGTTGATATGAGAGGTGGGTGAAGGGTCCGACGACTCGTCCAAGTTAACAGACGCAGAACTCTTTAACAGGGAACCCGTACGTACAGAAGGAGGGGTACGATTCGTACAGTTAACAGACGTAGAAATCTTCAACAGGAAAACCTGCAGAGTACAGAGAAAGGTTGATAAGGAGAGGAGGAGGGACGACTCGTCCAAGTTAACAGACGCAGATTAACAGGAAAACCTGCACAGTACAGAGAAAGGTTGTTATGAGAGGTGAGTGAGGGGTCCGACGATTCGTACAGTTAACAGACGGAAATCTTCAACAGGAAAACCTGCAGAGTACAGAGAAAGGTTGATAAGGGAGAGGTGGGTGAAGGGTCCGACTCGTCCAAGTTAATAGACGCAGAACTCTTCAACAGGAAAACCTGCACAGTACAGAGAAAGGTTGATATGAGAGGTGAGTGAGGGGTCCGACGATTTGTACAGTTAACAGACGTAGAAATCTTCAACAGGAAAACCTGCAGAGTATAGAGAAAGGTCTATATGAGAGGTTTGTGAAGAGTCCGACGACTCGTACAAGTTAACAGACGCAGAACTCTTCAACAGGAAAACCTGCACAGGACAGAGAAAGGTTGATATGAGAGATGAGTGAAGGGTCCGACGACTCGTGCAGGCTAACAGACGCAGAAATCTGCAACAGGAAAACCTGCACAGTTCAGAGAAAGGTTGATATGAGAGGTGAGTGAAGGGTCCGACGACTCGTCCAAGTTAACAGACGAAGAACTCTTCAACAGGAAAACCTGCACAGTACAGAGAAAGGTTGATATGAGAGGTGAGTGAGGGGTCCGACGATTCGTACAGTTAACAGACGCAGAAATCTTCAAGAGGAAAAACCTGCAGAGTACAGAGAAAGGTTGATATGAGAGGTGGGTGAAGGGTCCGACGACTCGTCCAAGTTAACAGACGCAGAACTCTTCAACAGGAAAACCTGTACAGTACAGAGAAAGGTTGATATGAGAGTGAGGGGTCCGACTACTCTTAGAAGTTAACATACGCAGAACTCTTCAACAGGAAAACCTGCACAGGACAGAGAAAGGTTGATATGAGAGATGAGTGAAGGGTCCGACGACTCGTGCAGGCTAACAGACGCAGAACTCTTTAACAGGTGACTACTAAACACATCAGAGCTCAACCTAGAAAAGTATCTGTAATGACTATGCGTCGCAAGCTCGGACTTATGGGCTGTAACAATAAATGACCCCGACGTCTTCCTCCGCTAACCACGGTTCAACACCGCAAAAGACTCTCCTTGTGTAAAGATCATGAAAGTTGGACATCAGATGACTGGAAAAAAGCGTGCTAGTCTGATAAGTACCGTTTTTTACACCACTTCGTGGATAGTCATTCACGTATTTGGCACAACAGCATGAGGCGCTCGATCCATCCTTCATGCTCTCCACAGTGCAAGCAAGTGTAGGAGGTTGTATGGTATGGGGCGTACTTACCTGTCAAGAACTTAGATCCCTGGTGCATGTGGAATAACGTATGACTGGTGACCAATTGCGTGAACAGCTTACTGACTCTGTACACCCAGCAATATCGCACGTGTTCCTCAATGGCGGCAATATCTTCCAAAATAACAATGCGCAGAGTCACAGGTTTATTGTTGTGCAGGAATGGCTTGAGGAACGGAGTTCAGACATCGATTGACCTCTAAACTCTCCCGATATCAGTTCCATTCAGCATTGAAGGCCGTATTACCTAGAACTTGGTTGGCCGTCCCTCTTAACTGTTTTCGGCATCTTATTGAATCAGTGCCACGTCGGATAGCTGCTGTACTGAGGACGAAAGAAGTACATACGAAGTATTAGGTAGATTGTCATTATTCAGTTAGTTATTGCTCAATGCACATTTATTGTATTATTTATTTCACTGGTTTATCTGTCTTAATGCTCCTGGAAAGACGCATGTAAGAGAGAGGGAGAGAGAGAGAGAGAGGAAGTATGAAGTGGAGCAAATATACGCACCCGGTGTTTACCGTCGCCATCTGTTACGTTTGAAAACTTGTCTTTGAAAACGCCAATACGCGATGTAAACAATACTGCAAAAATTTGTCCACGGCAGTCGGTGGATTAGACCAGTGGTTGTTGGTTTTGTGGTGAGTTATTTCCTTATATCCTCAGAGTTGTATCACGTTCAGCCGAGTCCGTCACAGTTGAAGACATAACAAAAGCGAGTCTGCCTAAAACGAAAGTAGACCACTTATTTTACGAAGTAAGGAAATATATTTCAATGAAGCACAAATAAAAATACAAATGAACGAGCATTACGTATACCGCACATAACAATTACGGCATGTCTTCCATTTAATTGACATAATTATACTCGTATTATTTGAATGCACAAATATAAAATGACTTAAAAACAATAAAAATATTACACAGTATTCGTCATTTCAGGAATTTACGTGGTGGTTATAATTGGGATTGTATTCTCCAGATAAATCCGAATTCTTCTTTTGTCTTTGGTGTTTTAAATTTTCAGTCCATATGTCCAAGATGGGTCAGTTCGAATCCAGTGAGGCATGGGCGCTGTGTTTCTCTTAAAGCACTAAATTAAGGAAGGGAGACTGCTTATATCTCATGGAGGTGCTCGCAGTGGTCGTTATACCCCAAAACAACTACAACAACAAAAATAGATTCATTATACATCGAAAGCGGTAGCATTTTAAGGAATACCAGTGCATTTGAATATTACAAAACAGGAACGTTCTTTCATTACTTAGAAGCGAGACTACTGATCGATAACAACAATAAAGTTGTCACATTAAAGGGATCAATTTCTGCAATCACCAGATTCAAGGTAAAGAACATTGGCAAGGAATAAATGGCTTACAAACAAAAGCGACTTTGTCATGGGAACAAACTTTCTTGCGACATTTTAATAACAAAGGAAGCATTCCCTGTTCAGCGCAAAATCTGAGAACTAATACCTTCTAGATATGGCCATGTGATTCATCAAATGTGAGCAAAATAATCAATTTTTGTCTTCTATGAAAAGGAAAAAAATGCTACAATAAACATATAGAGGGCCGCGGATTGCCTAGTTGTAAGCGATAGTGACTGCCATGGAGGAACCTCAGGTTTAATTCCGGGCAGGTACGAACGCTCGAACAACTAAATATCCACCGTGCGTAGGATGGGACCGTTAAGCCGTTGGACCCCGGGTACTGACTCCCCGGTAATAAATAAGGGTGTCTTCCTAACCCTTTCTACCTCGCTTCCGTAATTTTCCTATCTGGCACTCTAGCTCAACTCTCTTAGTCTCCTATTTCTAAGGGTTGTTTAAGACCTGGAGTCACACACTCTCTTCTTGAAATCCTCTACGTATGATCTGATTTGATCTTAACGTGTACAATAGAAAGCTTGTAGCGTTCTTTAATATGTGTAGGCTTTAAAATGCTACTTAAGTTTTCCTCTTCTTATTTACTCTCTCTCAAAGTGAAACAAAGTCAAAGTTTGAGAAACACTTACTTGCGTTTACCTTTTTATTCCATAAGATTCGTATGAGCACATTACGTGTGTAATCCAAAATACGTGAGGAACTAATCAAAATAGTGTCTTTTAAAACTGATTAACGTAAGTTAGTAAGCAGATAACTTCACTAACTCCAAACATTAAATATATGACAGCACAACTCGAATTCACAGAACTCAAGTAAACACAGTTTCAGGCTAGTACAGCTTCCTCCCCACCCCACGCTTTGGCTTCTGCTTCAAAATTATATATCTTTCGCTCTTATCTGTCAATATGCATACGTCACGCTCTCTGACCTCAGGATTGTCGCCAACACCAATCCGCGAGAGAGAAGATAAAACAAAGGTTGAAAACGCTGAAAGAAAATGAACTCTAATTTAAATAGAGAAAGCAATTAAAAATTAAAGGTAATTTAGAATATACTTCATAAGTACTCGATGAGAAAACAACTGAGGAATGTTGTTAATATAAAGTATCTTGCAACATGGCAACTCAATAGTGAAAAACATTTTCACGATATTGCTCTGCATAAATTCCACGTCTCAGCTTTGTTTCCTGAGCCCTACGGGAGAAAAGACTGGTTTGGCGCTGCTGCTAAGTTTTTCAAATCGCAACTAAGCGTCCTGTGTCCTTGCAGAAACGTTATGGACTTTGAGGACTGTATGCTAGTGAACCACGATCTCAAAATCTCGAAGATAAAACAATAACATGAAGCAGTCTATCTTGAACTTTAGTTTATTTTGAAAAATTATTGAAGAAAGATTTCAGAGAATTATACGGTTTTTTTTATTAGAAAACTTATGCTTTGTTTATTTTGGAAAATAAAATCAAAATATCGAATGAAAGAGGAGGCACCAATGCCTCAGTCTCAATTGCATTAAATTCAACAATTCTGAAAAATGTTCGGAGAAGTTTTCTTCATATCAGCTACACATGGCTCAGAGTTTTTTTTATGGGAATTCTGAAAGGAACATCCAACCGATTTCAGTTGCCCTCAGCAACGTCGGGATATACGTTTTTCATACCAATTGGGGAAATTGTCACGAGAAATATTTCTCGAAAATCTGCGTCTTGCTCAACTATTGCTCCATGCTGTGTTCCTTACTGCTGGCATTGAACAATACAATAACAACTCATTTAAAACCGTCAACGGTCTTTTTTTCTCTTTTTTAATACTAATTACGAATTACTTGTGGCTAACTTTGCGAATAATAGCTAAGTGTTCCTACATATTCTAAAAATCTCCAACGAACTGAAAATAAGACAAATCACTGGACATTTCCTCCATACAGACCTACGTGGATGAGGTTCTCAGCAGAAATGGTAGCTTTCCTGCCTGTCTTTAATAGATTAGTGATCTTTTACCCTTCGCTTGTCTAGAACTGAATATTTCGGATGCAGACATGTTTTATACTTTGGAGCTTACGAATAATAATGCTGAAGGTACATTGTGGTTATCCATATTCATAGCACTGACCGTCGGCTTTCACAGCAACTACACCGCCGTATATGAATTACTGTACAGTATAAAGTTTCGAAATTTGAAGGCTGATTGAAAATGCGGAACAACTGTTGAAGAAAATAAGGACTGTCCAGTTTAATACCTTTTATTACCGTATGCTTCATAGATATCCAAAACGAATTACATACATATACTGCTGAATGCACCCCATTGTCTTCTTCACCTCTGTCATTGACTTTAGCTTCCCAAATCTTTCACATTTTTAACAACTGCAGCTGCTATTCTTACAGTTATATGTTATGTAAAGACAATCTTCTTTGGTTTTCACTGGGTACTTTTTTTGGTGGCAACAGGGATCTCAGACTTGATTTTAATTTTGTGCGCATCTTAGCTCCGTAAAAAGCACTGTAGTCTATTGAAGCGATTTGTTCTGTATACAGAAAAAAACAATACCGTTCTGAAGGAAACGAACATGTTCACAATCTTACTGAGATTTATGTCTGCAGAAGAGTTTGGTCTGACAGTGATGGGCATGTTTCCGATTACCAGAAACATGCTTTTAACACTAGTATCAGCTAAGCTGATACTTTGCTATCTTATATTGTTTTGAAATTAAAAGTGGTTTGGATACTTGATGTCGCTTTTATTTCAGACCTAGTATCAAAGCAGGCAGCAAAAAACTTCACATTGATTTAGGTCAGTAATAGAGTCAGTAATAGCTGTAAATATTACTACAAATTTCTAAATATACGATAGCCTATGTTCAAAAAGATCTGCTATCCTTTTTATTTCAACTTGGCTCCAAGCTTCATGTTAGTGAAACGATTGTTTAGACATCAAGGAATTCGCCTTTGTGATACGGAAAAATCATTAAAATTATCTTTACCAAAAATATACTTATAATGGATATAGACATCAAGGAATTCGCCTTTGTGATATGGAATAATCAGAAAAATTATCTTTGCCAAAAATATACTTATAATGTGATACAGATATCAAGGAATTCGCCTTTGTGACATGGAATAATCATAAAAATTATATTTACCAAAAGATACTTACAATGTGATATAGACATCAAGGAATTCGCCTTTGTGATACGGAATAATCATAAAAATTATCTTTACCGAAAATATACTTATAATGGGACATAGACATCACGGAATTCGCCTTTGTGATATGGAATAATCATGAAAATTATATTTACCAAAAGATACTTACAATGTGATATGGAATATTGCAAAATCATCTTTACCAAATACTTACTTTATTATAGTAATATACAGGGTGTGCATAAAGTCTTTCCCACATTACAAAAATTAATATAAAGAAATGCATTCCAGGTACAAGAAAGGGATTGCACGACAATGATATCGCACAAGTAAAGTTTTTTTCCAGTGTCGGTACACCTCCACATGGACGCCATTTGTGGCACGGAGGACATCTAAAAGCATTTCGATTTTATGCCATGTTTTGTGTAACATCTCAGCAGAGACAAAACCAATGAGGTCCGTTATTCTGCACTTCCACATCTGGACATCCGGAACCCTGCTAAAGTAAACTTGGTCCTTCACATAGCGCCACAGGAAAAAGTCTAGTGGGGTTATGTTTGGCAATAGAGATGACCATGTCATGGGACCGTCGCGACCAATCTATCTGTCCGGAAATGTAGCATTGAAGAACTCACGAACCATTGTTGACTAATGTGGTGCGGCACCGTCTTATTGGAAATAACCGAATTTTGGAGTGCATGCAACTGAGGTGCTACAAAACGTTCCAGCGTGTCCAGATACATGTGACATATTACCGTTGGCTCTGTAAAACAGAAGGGTCCGATGATTTTTTCATGCATCAGGCCGCAACATACGCTCAGTTCCGGGCTAGTCCTCTATTGTTCGATGACATAATGGGGATTTTCAGATCCCCAGATTCGAATATTGTGCCTATTTACTGTACCAGAGACGTGGAATGTAGCTTCATCTCAGAAACAGACACTATGCAGATAATCACTATCATGAGCTATGCACTGAAACATCTGTGTCGCAAATGCGGCACAACGAGTCGGGTCATCAGGCTGAAGAGATTGAACGATCTGTACCTTATAAGCATGCAGATGAAGACGTTTGTGTAAAATGATTTTGAACCGTGGACCATTAAATTCCAGTTTACAGAGGAGCACGACGAATGGATTTCCTGGGGCTTCGGGGAAATGTATCCTTAACAGATGCAGCTGTCTCTTGTGTAATCGGTGGTCGGCCCTCTTGGGTAAGATCGCCAACACTTTCCGTCGCTTAAAACTTTTCATACCAAGCTTTTTTGCTTTTCTGGTCCGGTGGTGATCGTCTGTACTCTTTTCTGAAATGACGCTGGAGTGAAACGGCCGAGTTGATCTCGTGGAACCACAACACGTACAATGCTTTTTCTCGCATGTAAGCCATTATCGAGGAAATACTCCTCTTATTCAGCAGTAGCTTTCACCTAAATAACAGATAAAAACTTTATGAGTGCCACTATATTATATTGCCAACTATTTTATTTTAACTTACTTAGATTTTTTTATATTCACTTTTGTAATGTGGGAAAGACTTTATGAACACCCTGTATATTCCTGATCATGAAAAGACGTTATAGTCACGATCTGAAACTGCCTCATTTCTTTTACAAACAGCTGTAAATTATATAGCATCTTTTGAACAGAATCTTGTTCGGCTAATTCAGGTCTTAACAGGGAAACGCGATTTTGTTGTAATCAGGTCACCACTTTTAAAAACTTGGCTTTTAAGAAAATCTTCTTATGCAGAAGGTAACAAGAACATCCTTAAGGAAACGAAAATGTTCGTAACCTCACTGATGATTATGTATGTGGAAGAATTTGGTGTAACAGTGATGGATTTGATTTCCATTACTAGAAACATGCTTTTAACGTTAGCTGGTAATTTACAACATATGTTGCTTTGATTACGCAATTCAATTTAAATTACAAATACCTTCACATCTGCGCAATTGCTCTCATTTTGAGGCCAAAATAATAAACGTCCGACACAAAAACTTCCCATTGTACAAGGCGTGATCAAAAAGTATCGAGACTGCGTGCGTAACTGTTAAATAGAGAGGCGGAGCAACATGTCATTTGGTAGGCTGTGACCCTGGAACCTACTGCACATGTGCCTGCCGGAAGAATGCTGTCGGCGCAGAGACCTTTGTGTGGTGGCCAGTTGTTGGGAGTCTAACCTAATCGGCGCGTCGCATAAACGATATCTAAGATAGATGAACAATGCATTTGCGTTAAATTCTGTCAGCAATTCGTGGATTCTCGGAAAGAAACTTATGACAAGTAACTCAAATGGTATGGTGAGGACTGCATGAGTGATCCACGTGTGTACGACTGGTACAAACCATTCGACAATGGTAATGAAGGTATCCAAATGACGACCGTTGTGAAAAGCCATCAACCAGAAGAAATGATACAAACATCCAGTTCGTTCAACTTTGAGGAAAGATCGCAGCTTTACTATCGAAGAACTTGCTGACGACTTAGGCATCAGTTCTGAATCGGCACAGGCAATGCTCACTGAAGATTTGGGGACGAGAAAAGCTTAGAAGCTATGTCTTCGATCATTGCACTGGTTATCTTTGGTAAAGAAAACTGTGAATATCTTGTAATGCTGTGTCTGAAAAAATTTGTTCGGAGAATCTTTACGTATGAGCAAAAGGAAACTGGACTGTCTGCAGCCATTAACTTAAAATTCCTCAGAAATGACAACAGCTTTATGAAAAACATTGTTACTGGCGACGAAACATGGGTATATGGATATGACCCAAGAACAATGGCTCAGTCATCACTCCCAGCTTATGAAGACCGACGAAAGCTTGCCACACATCATTAACGCGATACGCCGATCAGATTACACTAGAAACAACTGACCACAGTACAAAAGGCTCTGCGCCGGCTACGTTCTCTAGGAAGGCGCGTGTGCAGTAGCTTTCAATATCGCAGCCTGACAAATGATATTCTGCTCTGCCGCTCCGTTTAACAGTTATGCACTCAGTCTCAATAATTTTTGATCACCCCTCGTATTATTCCGTTTTTGTTTGGGATTTAGCGACCACTGAAAGCAACGTAGCAGGTTGTAAGCAGTCACCCGTCAATAATTGATTGCCAGTGTCTTCAGGGAAGGATAGCAGACATTACTATAAAAGAAGCGCTTCATCCGGGACTCCAGGCCTACCAGCCGAAAGATTAGAAGCTATCTTTTCGATCACTGCACTGGTTTTCTTCGGTAAAGTAAAACTGTGAACATCATTGTAATGCTATAATTGCAAAGAATTAGCCAGTATTTACGTTTTTTTCTTTTTGAGTAGTGGTTAATGAACTGTTACGTACTTATGCTACGACTAAAACCTTAACATACATCGAAGAGTCAAAACATTATGATCAACCTGACTAATTTCACGTTGGTCCAGGTTCCGCCAAAAGACCTCTTACCCGGTGAGGCATGAACGTTACAAAATTTTAAAAGGTGTCTTGTGGTATCTGGTGCCAGCACCTTACCAAAAGATCCTTCAACTCATATAAGTTATGTGGTTAAGCCATCGCAGATCAAAATTTCAGTTCCAACATATACCACAGATGCTCGATTCAATTGATGACTGCGCAACCTGGAGGTCAAGCCTATGCAGCTTCGCTGTCCATCCTCGGACGATCCTGGCAGTGTGGTATGGCGCATTATCAAGCTGAAAGAGGGCACCACTAGAGGGGAATAAAAGGTTTTGCCTGGTCTTCAGTGATATTTAAGTGGGTGGTAGACGTTGCAGTTTCTTGCACGTGAATGACTGGACTCAGAATTTCCCAGCAGATCATTTCCCAAAGCATTACACTTCCCTCAACGTCTTATTTTTGTCCCACGGTGCATCCTGGTGGCAACACTTTGCCAAGACATGGACTCACATATACCAGGCCGTCCAAATGGTGCAACAAGAAACGAGATTCACCGGAGCAGACGGTCATCTGCGACTCATTCAAAGTCCATTTAATAGTAAACCGATATTGGCATGAGCACTTGGAGCGGCCTGCGGCTAGATAGCGCTCTTTTCAGGAGGGTTCGATGCAAAATGTGTTGTAACGCGTTACTTCCGTCACCAGAATTCAAGTTACTGGTGAGGTGAGCCACAGTACGTCTCCTGCTGACTCGTACGATATGGGTTAGCTTCCGGTCACCTCTAGAATTGATGAGCCCACACCAGCTTTCCGGTTCGTGGTCTTTCCTTCCTCGTACCATTCACTGAAGGTGTTGACAGTGAGCTCCCCACAAGCCTTACGGTCTTCGATACGCTACGACCCAGTCATTTGGCCATTACAATTTGTTCTATGTCAAACACGCTTAAGTCCGCTGTCTTTCTCATCTAAAAAATAAGAATAACACTGGTTAACGGAGCTCACTATCAGGTGATATTTTTACTGTTTAATGACCTTCACACCCGCTGTCGTTAAACTGTAGTTGTCTCGAGTTACGTAAAAGCGTATGAGTCAAAATGTTTTGTCCCTTCGGTGCATGCTACAACTGAAGTCAACAAAATTCACAGTAAAGCACTCTCTAAATTAAGTGTAATTCTGCTGCACAACTAGGCTTAAATGTGAAGCTTAAATCAGTTCTCCTGACAGCTTAAATATATAACACATGAAGCTAATGAGGCATTTAATGGCATTAACGGGCGAAATAATCGGTATTGTACATACAGTGTCGAATCTATTTATGAAATCACACACAACATTACATGTGGAGTGTAATTTCAATTTGGAACTCGATTAACGGCTGAGTAATGTCTTGAAACTCCGGCAAGATGTTCATTAATGATCATATCTTCTTGAGGTCACTGAGATCTGACATCGTCAACAACAACTCCAGAACAACTGTTGCACCTGCGGCAGTGACATTGCAACCACATAGCCGTCATCGTAATGCACCCCTTTTTATACCTCACATCACGGGTGATGTTTTCTGTGTTTTGAATATGGCTCATTACGTGTACTCCAGTTGCAGTCGGTGTTTCCATTATTCTGTTAGGCGCCTGTGTTTTTTGCCACTGTGTCCACCATCTGTTTCAATGTTCTCTCAACAGCATACTCTTCTTGGAATTTTTCATACCCTTTTTTGGAAGCGAACCAGTTTTCTCCTGTTATATAGCAGCCCGTGAAGCTAAACGTTCTGTTGACAAGTACTGATCCATTTCACATTTTACGTCAAGTATTTCTTTTCATCTTAGAAACGAAATGTATCGCAAAAGATGATTTTCACCTGCGACACAGATATTTCGGATGCTTGTGTTCCCGTCAGTAGTATTGTTGGATGACATCAGTTTTCTGTACAGTGATGGCTGTTACACTATTCATCAAAATATAAATTCTTTCTTTCATTGAAAATCCTTTATTTAATTGATCAGTGTGCTATTAGAACAGGTAATCGTACTATTTAATTAAATCTTTATCGTGGTCTGAAACAGACTCATCTCTAAAAAAGGCGAATAATGTCTTTCTTTGACATTTTTAATTCTCAGAAAATTTCTTTAGAGCTGTCAGTGCCACTTCAATGAAATAAAAGCAATTGTTTTCAAAATGCAGAAGATAAAATAACACACCAGTAAAAGGTTCCCCAAAGTTCTTACGTGAATTTCATCAAGATTATCCACGAACAACAACATTTTTCATAAATAAGGCAACCCACTTTGGGCAAATAAAACTTAAGAGGAGTTAGTACTTAATTTGAATAAGTAATATATATTTAATCATCAATGATCAAGTGTAGAGGATTTTAGGAAAAGAGTGTCTGACACCAGGAACTTAAACAACCCTTAGAAACAGGAAGCTAGGAGATTTGGGTTAGAGTGTCCGATAGGAAAGTGATACGGAAGCGAAAGAAGACGCACGACGGATCGAAACTGAGGTCCTTTCCGTTGCCCACTAGGCCACTCGCGGCCCATTTCACTCAACTGCTTAACTGTATGGGCTCTCCAGTAATTCGTAAATAAACTTTGTAAACATATAAAGATACCAACCCCCAAAATTAGAAACTTTTATTTAATACGGATTGGACCCCTTTAGCCCAACTTACGGCAGATTTCCGGTTTACCAGAGATTCCATAAAGTGTTGGAATGCATTTATACTTACAGCATACCAGACGTTCACGAGACAATCCTGTAGTTGGCTCATATTTCACGGAAGGGGACTTTTCTCCAGAATCTGTTTTTCTAACATGTTCCATGCACTTTTAATGGGTTTCAGAAGCGGCTTTGCGGTGGCCCAAAAAATGGTGGAAGTTGCTGTTGTGATAACTGAAGCACAGCTGAACACGCTTTGCGTGATTGTCGTTCAAGAAACAGCCGTCACCTGTTGGATAAAAAGTCAACACTTCAGAATCAACTTGATCGCCAACAATGTTCAGAAAACCCTTAGAGAAGACCTCACCTTCCAGCAATATAAGAGGTCCCGTTCCCATAAAACAGTACATGCCCCACATATTGATCCAGACTTCAGAACTCTGAGTTGTGTTTACAAAGCAATCTAGGTCCATTTCTTCATGGAGTCCCACAAAACTCCCTGCATACCATCGGTGCAGAACAAGGTGTACCGCGACTTCCGTTTTTCCACTCTTCGAGTATCAGGTCACGGTGAACGTTTTTCTACTCTTCGAGTGTTAGGTCACGGTGTCCCTGACACCACTGTAATCAAATCCGGTTCATCACAGAAATCAGTGATTTCAGTTGTAGGTAGTTGACTGCCAATAACAACACTCTTTAATTCTCTGTGCATAGCATAGTTCGCTGAGATACGTGTTAGGAACAGCTTTCTTTGAATGCGTCGGTCAATTTCTGCACACGGGATTTCAGTTTCTCCGTACAAGACCATCTCAGACTAAAGCGATGTCGTTCCTGACGTATTGTCGTCGCGCCACCGTTACGCCTCTTAAATAAGTAATGTGGATTATTTTCTCAGGCGAAAGCGATATCGTTTCTGACGTACTGTCGTCGCGCCACAGTTACGCCTCTTAAATAAGTAATGTGGATTATTTTTGCACTGATTAAAGACCCGGGAATCTCACTTCTTGGGAAACCAATCAGTTTCGAAAATCGTCGCTCTAGGCAGACGAGCACTCACAATAATCTCTCCCTTTATCAAATTCCGAAAGATCATTTGTTTTTTCCATTGTCATCAACATTACTAACAATTACTCACGAATAGGAGACTTAAATAACTGCGCATGTTATGTGGTTAGTGAACGCGGCCACGCATTTTGCATATATGTTCTGTAAGTGACGATGACGTATATTTGAAACTCAATGGCCGGTTTTTAACTCAAGGGCCGGTCTGTGTATAATCATATGTCAACATAGAAACCAAAGGGTCCAGGGTAATGAATCACGGAAACAACTTCAACTAATTCACTCTTTATTATTTTGTGGGTTACACTTCAGAACATAGAGATAACTCTTGCCAGAAGGTGAGCTCATTTTTTACGCTTTCCAACCATAGGTTGAAGAAGCGTATATGCTCCAGCTCTGTCCGTCCGTCCGTCCGCACGACAACTGGCGGTAAAAAAGGTTCGATTTCGATGAAATTTTAGTATGTGGTAGGGGACCACTTAGGGACGAACCCTATTGAAAATGGAACAACTGGGGTCAAAGGTCACGACGTAGGAGCGGAATCATTCCATTGTCCTTATGCGTCATAACTTGCGTAAGTATAGTTCGATTTCAATGAAAGTTTACTATATGGTAGGGGGCCACCTAGGGACGAACCCTATTGAAAATGGGAAAAATGAGGTCAAAGGTCACGACGTAGGAGTGGGATCATTCCATTGCCCTTATGCGTCATAACTTGCGTAAATATGATTCGATTTCAATGAAAGTTTACTATGTAGTAGGAGACCGCCTGGGGACGAAACCTGTGCAAAATGGGTGAAGTGGGGTCAAAGGTCAGGACATAAGATCGGGATGCATTCCGTTGCCCTTATGCGTCATAACGTGCGTAAAAATGGTTCGATTTCGATGAAATTTCAGTATGTAGTAGGGGACCACTTGGGGACGAATCCTCTTGAAAATGGACGAAATGTGGTCAAAGGTCAGGACATAGGATTGCGATCCATTCCATCCCCCTTATCCCATATTATTAAGGTGGATGTCAAGTAATTTTGCTTCCTATACTTCCAATGGAAAAACTTTTGTACACATTTCCTTCACAATTAATGTGTTCCCAAGGATGAAAATTTGAACATCGATTAAAATAACTTCATATTATAACTTGGAAAACTTAATATTTTCTAAAACATAACCATAATTATATTAAAAATCAATAACTTTTCTTTTGGTGATATTGAAACCAGAGAAAAAGAGGCGCGACCTATACTTTGATGACGTCAGTGGACAAAAAAATGTTGGATTTCATAATTACGGTTATGGTTTAGAAAATATTAAGTGTTGCAAGTTATAAAATGAAGATATTTTAATCGATGTTCAAATTTTCATCCTTGGGAACGCATTAATTGTGAAGAAAATGTGTACAGAAGTTTTTCCGTTGGAAGTATAGGAAGCAAAATTACTTGACGTCCACCTTAAAGTAGCAATTCTTGTATGTATGTACATTTTATTTTGAAAACGGCTCTAAGAATTTTGATGAAAGCCGTTAACCTACCGTTTTCTGTAACTAAAAATCGATTTAGCTTGATCTAGACTTTAGGAGAATTCGTTTAGTGGGTTAAATAACCACACCGAATTATAACATTTTTAGTGATGGCGTTGTTCCATTAATGTTACCAATGCTTAGAAATCTTATGACGTCACAATCTCGCGTTTGAGAATTTTTTCACGTCATCTGTCTCATTACGTCACGCGTTGTGTGTGGATACTATTAAAGTTTTATGACGTCATACTCTTGCCGCGAGCAGATGATCACGATTCCCATCTGCCTCATTACGTCACGCGTAGTGTGCCTATGCACGTTCGCGCGATAACTCGCGTAACAATCGTTCGATTTCTATGAAATTTTAGTATCTGGTAGGGGATCACCTGGGAAAGAACCCTATTTAAAGTGAACGAAATAGGGTCAAAGGTCAGTACATAGGAGCGGGATCCATTCCACCGCTGTTGTGCGTCATAACTAACGTAAAAAAGGTTCGATTTCGATGAAATTTTAGTATGTGGTAGGGGACCTCCTGGCGACAATCCTTAACGAAAATGGGCGAAATGGGGTGAAAGGTCATGACATAGAAGCGGAATCACTTCCATTGCCATTATGCGTCATAACTTATGTAAAAATGCTTCGATTGCGACAAAACTTTATCATGTCATTTCGGAGGTATACCAAACCAGTTCTGTTGAATATCATCGAAATGGGATCAAAGGTCAGGGCACAGGACCGAGATTTATTCCACAGCCATTATTCCCATAACTTGAGTGATAACTTAAGTAATGATTTCTGGTATGTTGGAAAGCGTATTATAATCAATGCATTGCATGATTTTACTAACTTGTTATTTACATTTTCTATTTGGAGGCCTAACGAGTACGTTAGCCACTCAATGGACAGTCGCATGTTCCTCATTTATGGATATTTGTTCCACGGAAGAGCGAGAGCTAGTGCCGTAGGACAAACACAACATCCATGTCTCCCGGGATTGAATCACAGACCCGAAAGGTCAGAATACAGCGCTTAGATTACTGCTCCACCAAGTAGGCAATGCGAACTCGATGGCATTAATTCAGACAGTAACCACAATGCACTCTGCACACATATTATTTGTTATATCATCCTCTTTTTTGACAAGCCAATCGTACACATTTAATACTTACCTTTGTCGCCCTCCAACTCACTTTCAGTTACGGTTAACTGGAGAAAGCTTTTTGGGAAGTAATCTGTCGCTCAGTTAGAAAACGTTTAACTAGAAGAATAAAAATTTTCATAAAATCACAGACATTGTAACATACCAGTAGTATGTGGCATGACGTATTAGTGATATGAGATATGAGTGAAATCGACGATGACACAGAGATAAACCTCCCTGCGTCGTACATTTCGAAGAACAGCCCTACGGAGTAGAAAGATTGTGCTCAAATCTCACTGTTGGCGAAAGAAAGGTAATAAAACTCAAGTATGTTAAATTAGATGTGCAAGTCAAATGTTAAAGACTACAGGGATATCAGTGTCTTATGTTAACTAAGTGCCCAATTAGGAGCAGGGCATCCATTTGGCACATCCACACTTAATCTTTTACCACCTGTTGCATAATGATCAACAATACATCTCCCCTGTCACCCTCCGCATCGCAAACAGACAAAATAATCAGGGAGAGTCAAGCTTTGAATCACAACAGAGTCAAAGACATAATTCAGCATCTTCCCACATAAAGCAGTTTCCGCTTTGGATTTATTCTTACCAATGGTGTGCTTTTCTCTTCCACTAAAAACAAAATGGAGCTGCGTCCCTCCCCAAAGCACTCAAATGTGCAGTGCGAGACCAGAGGATTAAGTTTCTAATAAGAAGGAGAAGTAAAATCTGTTTTTCTAATATTCTAAAACGCATTTCTGAACGATTACACAGATGTAACAAAGTTCTTCCTCAAAAATAAATGCGATGTATCTAATCGATTCATTTTGTAATATGAGTTACCAACTTTTGCTAATACCGTTTGTTTTCTCACACAAACGAACTTATGCTTTTTCTAAAAATTTGCTACACGCAACCTGTAGAATTTGCGCCATACATTCGTGGCGTGAATTCAACATATAGCAAGTAGCATCAATCTTGTTTTGCAAAACTTTTGTTTATTACTCGTACTCTCATATTCGTCCATAAAGAAGGTTTTCCCGTGATGTGATAATTTGACTTGTAACAGGAATGCCGAATAAATTTAAACCGGGAGAGTATGAAGTTCTTATTAGAACTTTTAGACCAAATAAAAGTGTGGTAGTCTTTGTTCTGCTATTGAATAGTACAACAGATTAATATTATTTTCTGATGCAAACACGCCGGATACTCGTACTGGGCCATTTTCAGTAAGTGAACACTTCAGTGTCCTTTTGAAAGGAAATGCAAGTCATCGATTTTTCGGATCACGAATATAAAAAGAAAAGAGCATTTAAGGAGAATAAGCAGCGGGCAAACAAAAAACAACCATTTCAAACTTAAAAGCTGCTTCAAGTAATTTTGCACGACACTGTTTCATAGAAAACGAGAGATCTCACTTTCAAAAGAAAATACGAACATTAATCAATTTACTTTAGTGTGTCCATACAACGCAAATAGCGTCATGGGATCAATTTTCCTGGAAGAATGCCATTTGGCGTTTCACGTCAAGAAGAAAAGAGTGCTTTATCGCCTTCGCACGGAAACTGTTCATTACACGAGTTACGACAGCAGCTCATGCTATAAAAGGACGCGCCTGGGGAAACAAAGGAGAAAAAACTATTTCGCTTGAATATGATGATGTCATCGGAACCAAATGTAATTTTGAAGACAGTTTTCTAAATGAATTCTCCTCATCACTTTCTTTCCTGAGTGCGTTCAGATGGTTCATACCTTTCACAGTACGGAAAATCAATATTCCATGAAATTGCGACAAAAATCAGTTTCCAACTACAAAATATCCTTGTGATGATACACCTGGGATTTTGCTGGATTATCGTGGACTACAATCTAAAAATTCGAAGTAAAATAAAACAATCACATTGATTTATTTTCTGTATCGTAAACATTTTTGAAGGCTTATTTGAAAGAGTACATCTCAAGAAAGAGCATATTCACTGCTAAAGGAATCTGTCAGCTAAAATACTAGTACTTCAGTGTGAACTGCTAAAATACATTATGTGAATTCTTCAAAATTCAAACATTCCAAAAATCCCTGAAACTGCACTACAATTCTTTCGTATCTTCTAAAAGGTTTGAGATGGCACATATCATGCTGAATGAAAACGTTCGCCCCATTTTAGATGCCCTCTATAACATCGGTGTGCGTGTTATTAATACCACCCAAGGAAAATGTCACCACAAATACTTCTGTATATCACTCCATTACTGTTCTATGTTTTACTCTTTATTAACGGCACTGAGCTATGTTATAAAGTCTGGGATCGACTTCTTTTTCCTTTTTCATCTCCTTGTAATACATTCACTGTGGCTAAGCCTCAAAATAAAGGCAAATCGCTTTCTTCACGTTCTAAGGAATCTACAAGAAATTGAACGCAAGACCGAACGTTGGACAATTCCTCAATTAAAACCTGCACGCATGAAGCTTGCAATGCGTACTTTGGCTTTTCTACCTACCTTAAACGCACTAGTAGTTGTCTTATTATCAGCTTACCAAAAAATCGATACTTCAGAGTTTGTTCAGTTATATACTTTGGGATTTACAAATAATTTCCCTCGAGGTGCATGGTGGTTTTTGATTTTCATAATATTCACCTTGGTTTGTCACATGCAGTACACAGTCACTTGTTATTCCACAGCATATTTCTCTGTACTGAGCTTAGAAATCTGTCGGATAATTGAAAATCTGGAACAACTCTTGAAGAATATGATGACTCAGCAGTCTGATGCCTGTTATTTACAAGCTCTTTTGGACATTTATAAAGAACTTCATAGCCATATTGTTGAATTCGACAGAGTATCGTCTTTTCCTGTGTTTTTGACCTTGTTTGCCCAGCTGATCCTCATTTTTTCAAGTGTACACGCGGTTTTTCTCGTCAAAAACTATGGGGCACCTCATATTTGGAACTTGTTTAGTATTTCGTTTTTTATTGTGACAGGAATTTCACTTGTGATTTTGATTTTGTCTGCATCTGAATTGCATGAAAGGCACCGCTGTCTATTGAGACAATTTGCTTTGTGTGTTGAAGGAAACATCGTCTTCAAGGATACAAACATGTTCACAATCTTACTCAGGTTCATGTGGGCGGATGAATTCGGTCTGACAGTCATGGGAATGTTTCCGATTACCAGAAACATGTTTTCAACTCTTATTGGCACCTTGATAACTTACATTGTTTTTATTGTACAATTTCATTCTAAATAGATTAGTATATGGTTTGAACAAAGTTAATATCGTTTTAGACGAAAATAGCAAATTATGCCACATCGTCCGTGCATGCTAACTGATTTGTTCGATCTGTTATAAAACCATTTATAAGAAATGTGTATTATATTTAGCTCCGTTCCACAAAAAAGATGTGCTATATTATTTACTCAAGTTTTATACTGTGTTTAGTGAATTATCAACAGAACTACAGTTTTCAACAGAGATATGCAGAAAATTACCGTGTAGGAAATATGCTTCCTACAAGAACTCTGGAATTTACCCTTGAGATACGCTTTGTATTATGTGATGGGCTATTGGTAATGATCTCAAATCGACCTGCTTCTTTCAATATTCTTTCAAAGTTATGAAAATTTGAAATATACCAATTTATTCACGATTCCTAGCTATTAGGAAAACACTGTGATTTTGTTTTTTTACAGATATTTGTTTATCCACTGAAATTCATTATAGAAAATTATGTGCTGTGATAATACAATCGCGCCGGTTTACAACGAAGTCGTTCGTAGCGATTGTATGGTTATATCAAAGAAACTGGCGTTTTCCTTGATTTAGGATGAAAACTACACTGTAAATTATTTAGTTCGAACGAAGTCGAAATTTCCTGTTAGGCATTAACGTACAGGAAACCATGACGTCTATCACCTTACTAAATATCATTCTAGACCAGGTACATCCTTTCATGGCAACGGAATTTCCCGCTGGCAGTGCCTTCCTACAGTAGAATAATATGCCATGCAGAATTGCACGGATTATTCTAGCAAGGTTTACGGAATATGAAGAAAATTTCCAAGTATTGCTGTGACTTCCGAATTCCCAGACATCAATCCAATCGAGCATATGTGGTTTGTGTTGAAACAATAAGTCCGGTCTTCGGCAGTTTAGCCACGTGACTTACCAGTGATAAAGGATGTGGTGATTGATAGCCGGCTCTCCCTCATCGGCTAGGAGCTGGTTTGGGACTACGTGAAGAACCAACATCGTATTAATTATGTTATCATAACGTTTTTTGGCTCTTAGGTGTGTTTTAAAAAACCCATCTGACATTCTAAACACTGAAAGTGTTAAAATTGTAGGGCCTTCTTTTTAAATTAAGTTTTAATAAATTTAAATTAAACTGAATTCATTTTTTGGATTAAGCGAAGTCCCATGGTTTTCACCTAAACATGCTTGTCTTATTTTCTTAATATTAAAGCTTGAAATTTTAAGTTTAGCGGTCCCTTAATTCGGCACACCAAAATAACGTGCATGTGAAAATCAGATACTAACATGTGATGAGTGAATGTATGGTGAATACATTTCAAATACGTATAGATACGGAAAATAGACGATGTCATTGCTCTGTCCCCGTTATTTTATAAACAACGCATAGCACCTGAAAAGATGTTCTACAGACACCGCTGGGATCGAATCCCAGATCTCTCCATAAATAGCCGAGTGCGTTCGCTTTACACTACGGCGCCAACAATTCACAGCACTATGTGTGGTTTATCAGTCAGCATCTGACTATGCAAATCCTTATTGAAGGGCTCAGCAATTGATGTGTCGCCATCTGGTGGCTTTCAACAGAGCAAGCCTTTCAATTACAGCTGATAAATCCAAAGTCGATAGTGATGAGAGTTATTAGAACAACATCTGCACGTAATAGCTGTATTTGAAACGTACAGACATGAATCACTCACTAACCTTTTTTAGGCTATGTAGAACTCAATTATATGGCTGCTTAAACGTGCTAAACCAGTTCTATTTTTAGAAGATTTCTAAATTTCGTGGAACTCTGGGAATGATTATTTAGTTTCAGGTTATAAAGACCTGCATGAGTATCTAGGGTGATAAGATGCCTCCCTTTCGTAGTTTCAGGCAACAGGTTCCAGGTGAGAGACAGAGCCAGTTCTGGGAAATAAACCCAGTGCACATGGATGTTAAATGGATACTACTAGAGAGAGCAGTTTAAGGAAAATAAATATTTCCCTGTAAACACACATATTATCCTGCCTCCGTGATGTCGACACGGTTTCATGATCAGCCCAAGCTCTCGAACTCTCACAGATCGAACATGTTTGGGACATTACGGAACGTCACTTAAACATATCCCGAAATATCTGCGAATGGGACACCATCTGCCATGCTCGATATTATTCTGCTCTTACTTGCTAAAGCGCGGTTGTATAATCCACTAAATTAATATTTTCTCTGTGCTGTGTAACTGTACGGAATATAGGTTTGTTTTGAGTTTTAAATAGTGTTCGGCCTCTCCTTGCGACTTTGTGAGTGAAAAAGTATCTTTCGAATCCGAAGTCCAAGAAAAATAATATAAATCTAAAAGCATCCTATAAAAATGAAAAAATAAAAAAATAGGGTGGATGTGACACCATGTGGCAATATCGTCCACAAGAAATATAAGTAAGTCCAGACTAAAAGCAAAACAAACTTTCACAGCAACTCCAAAGAACTTTTATATATCTATATATGTATATATCATTATCATTTTCAACGAATATCAGTTCACTGCTGGATGAAAGCCTCTCCAAGTTTCCTCCACAACTGTCTTCCTGAGCCACTCTCCTCTGTGTTACTCCGACATGTTTTCGAATTCCGTCCATCCATCTCCCATGCGGTCTTTTTCTCTTCCTTGGTATCCAATCTAAAATTTCGTTTGTCCATCAGTGGTTCATTCTGCAACATGTCCAGCCCATTTCCATTTAAGGAATTTTACGCTGATCATGTCACTTTCCTTATCCACGAGTTCCTCATATTATCTTTCCTGGTTAAACCAAGTATTGCATCTGTGCAGGCTTCTTTCAGTTGACTGTTCATAGATATGAACTGTGGGCCAGTAGCCACTCCTGAAACCAGCTTGTTCTCTTTGTTGAGCCATGTCCAATGTTACCTTTCAGCGATGTGAAAGAATCTTTGTGAAGAAACAAAGACATCGCTCTGTCAACGTTTTGGCAATACACAGCAACAGAAAAATTGCTATTCGGCCACTGTTGTGGAATCAGGAACCCCAGATCTTTCGATATCCAGCTGAGCGCGTTAGCCTTACACCACGGTGGCCAGAAATCCACTGCGCTATGTGTGCTTCTCTGTAAGCTTTCTGACATCATAAATCCGTAAGATGGGCTCAGCTACTGAGACGTCTTCATTTTGTGGGCATTAAAGGCACTGGCTATATTAATTATAGCAGTTAAATCCAAAGTGCGGATAGCAGTTAAATCCCAGCAGTGGCCGAATAACAATTTTTCGGTTGCTGTGTTTTGCTAGCACGTGAAAAAGCGATATCTTCGTTGATTCACTGACGCACGTATTTGGAGGATTTTCACTTTGGATCTCGCTCTTTGGATTTAACTGTTGCAATTAATATATAGCCAGGGCCGTTAATGGCCACCAGATGGAGAGGTCTAAGTAGCTGAGCCCATGTTACGGATTTATGATGCCGGAAGCTGACAGAAAAACACTCAAAGCGCCGTGGATTGTTGGCCACCGTGGTGTAAGGCTAACGTGCTTGGCTAGGTATCGAAAGATCTGGAATTCAATTCTTCAGCAATGGCGGAATAACAATTTTTCAGTTGCTGTGTGTTGCTAAAACGTGGAAAGAGCGATGTCTTTGTTTATTCACTGACGCCACGTATTTGGAGGATTTTCATATTTGTGAAGATTTTATAAACAACTGAAAGGAGGCTGATTGGCCTGTTCTTCCTGAGATCCTGAATGTCACCTTTATTATGTTGCAGAATCATTGTAGTATTGTTCCAGTCCTCAGGAATCTTTCCTTCATTCAGACCAAGAGCGAAAAGTTGTGCTAGTGCAGTTTTTATTTCTCCACTTGCATAATGTCCACGATAATTTCTTCTTCTCATGCAGCTCTTCCCGTTTCATGTTCTTAATTGCAAGTGCAACTTGTGCCGTGAGAACCGGAAGAACTTTGGTACTTGTACATTTGTTAATAACCGGAATAGGTACATCATTTTTTTATATTATTTTCTGCAGAAATCTTCCACTTTTGTCGAAATTTCACCTCTATTTCTTGTTGCAGTACTATCTTCTTTTCGCAGTGCCACAATCTCTTTTCTTCCCTTACTAAAATAGTCCCTTTGTTTTCTTCTTGCTTTGGTTATTTTCAATGTCTTTTCTCACTAGAATTTCCTTATATCTTCATTGATGCCTTTCTGAACTGTCTTAGATAGCTCTAAATACTCTAAATGTTCCACTTTGGAAATTAAATTTTCTTTATTAGTTGTCATCTCCCTTCTCTTTTGCATCAGCATTTTTGTTTTTCCTGATACATTTTTCATATGCAACTTGTTTTAGTACCACCTATTTTGTTGCTCTTTTCATAAAAGCCTTGATTAGTTTTCTTTTAACATCAGAAATGTTCACTTCTTCCGATGTTAGACATTCTAGAGCAGATAATCTGTTGGTCAGTTCCAACTTGAAAGCATCATTATGTTTTTTAAGGTTGGCCATATCAATACTTTTGGTTTGATTTATGAGCTTGCCACGTTTAAAGAGTAATGTTGAGGTGCATCTTACATCTCACCATTCTACGCGTATAGTCATTATCTGTGTTGAACCTATTTAGCACACTGTAGCTCTGCGATGGCGAATTTCTTGTTACACACAATAAAATCAATCTCACTTGTCGTCCCATTGGGATGTGTCCATGTCCATTACCTATGTGGCTTTTTCTTGAAAAAGGAGTTCATGATGAGAAACATTTCTGCCTCTGCAAACTATACAAGGGAATTTCCACGCTGGTTTCTGTTGCCGTGACATAATTTACCTACCAAAGTTTCGTTCTCATAATGTTGCCCTATTTTCGCATCGAAATCAACCGCAATTATCTTCAAATGATGTCTTGCTCATGTTATTTAGATGTCGAATTTCTTCGTAGAGTTCTTCAATTGATTTCTTAGGATGACTACTGGTGGGTGCATCAGATGGTCCGTAAGACTGAATAATCTGAGTCTGTTATCGTTTTGAGAGTTGAATAACGAGTCGCGCAGCTCTGAGGAACTTTCAACTTCTACAACTTTATCCATTAGTTTTTTTGGAGTATACTGTCCAAAGATGTATTCGAAACGGTAGCATTATCCAGCGAAGTTTAAACTGCAGGTGTTTGCCTATGCAGAGAAAAATGGCAGTCACGCTTGTTTTAGGGAGTACGGAGTTACAGAAATGAATGTAAGGCTTTGGAGGAAGCAAAAGGAAAATCTGAATCAGTGGTCCAAAACAAGAAACACGTTCTCAGGACCCAAGACGGGTAGATTTCCTGAGATTAACGATCGTCTGTAACATTTCGTGAAGCAGCAGCGTGAATCAGGTTTTCCTGTTACTGTAAAAGTTCTTCAGGCAAAAGCACGATAATATTATCGTAAACTTGGATGTAGTTCTCTGCTTCAGGAGGATGGATTTGCTCTTTATGAAACGTGAAGGATTTTCTCTGAGGCTGCATACTTCAATATGTTAAAGAATGCCATCTGACGTTGAAGAAATGCTCTACAGTTTTTTCAAGTAAGTCATATCAATAGACGTTGAAGAAATGCTCTACAGTTTTTTCAAGTAAGTCATATCAATAAGAAATCAAGCGAACCCCGTTTTAATCCAGATTGGGAATGCTCACCAAACACCGTTATATTTTGATATGCATAAAATTACATTATAGAGAACATTGGTGCAAAGCAAGTTGAAGTGTGAACAACAAGAAACGAGAAGATCAGAATGACGGTCATGCTTTTCATTACCGCCGATAGGAACAAGCTACACCGTATGTTATTTTCGAGAGAAAAACATTTCCGAATAAAGAGACTTTTCCTCAGAAAATTCATGTCAGAGTTCAAGAAAATGGCTGGATGGCCGAAGAACTGGCTTCAAAAAGTATGGTTTAGACGATCAGGTGCGGGACAACTGCGGTACATGCTTATATTGGATTCATTCAAGGGCATGTTACCAACTCGGTACATACCAGGATTGCTGAAACCAAAACTGATCTAGTTGGTTTGCCTGGAGAAAATGACTTCCCAACTTCAGCCTCTTGATATCTGCGTAAATAAGCCTTTTTAAAGCAACAATTCGATCATGCTATAATGCGTGGCTTACATCGGGAGACACAGAACTGACAAAAACTGGATGTGTTAAAAAAACCTTCACTCTCTGTAGTAGCACAGTGGATTGTAGATGCCTGGGAGTTCATTTCTAATGACTTAGTTAAGCGGTCTTCTCTGAAGTGCGGCATTTCCAGTGCGATGGATGGCACTGAAGACCACACGATCGTCGAACAATCCAGCAGTGAAACCGCAGCCGACAGCAGGAATGAAGATTCGTGCAGTCAAATATCTGAGGTTGTAGATGGAGTGATGTCTGTGAGCAATGCGTTATTTGGAATAATGTGTAATTTAAATAAATTCAAGAATTGCCATATTTCGTAAGTTTCATAAGTTTGTATTTATTTCAAGTTTTTTTGCGTCTTAGTATGCGCGTATTAAGAAAAAAATACGCATTTTTCTAGCTAAGAAGTAAGGTTCGACTTAGATTCGGGGTGCGTTAGATTCGTTTAAATATGGTAAGTTAGCTCAGATTCAGATTTTCATTTCACAAATATTGCAGCAAAGCTTCGCAGATTTAGATTTGTAACTCAAAAGTCTTACAATTGAGTTGCACAGATTAAGCTTTTCATTCAAAATTGTTACAGCAAAGCTTCGCACGTTTAAATTTGTAGGAGTTAAAAATAAAGAACTGTGTGTGTTACAGTTAAGCTGCTCAGTTTAAAATTTTGAACTCTAAAACGTTCAACCAAATTGCGCGGTAACAGATTTTTTTCCCAAAAATGTATCAACAAGATTACGCAGATTCAGGTTTTTAAATTAGAAATGCTATATAGAAATTCCATAAACTTCACAGTTTGCTCAGTCACATTATTCTGAGATCTACATTGATAATATTATGCCAACGTTTAGACAGAAGGTGCGATAGTCTGTGACGTACCTGCCAGCAGGACGCACATGACATAAAGGCAGATAGAATCAATAATCAATGTCCGCGTAGCTTAATTGGTAGAGCAACTTGTTCCGGAATAAGCGGCCTCGGGTTCGAATCCCGGCGTAGACCAAAATGACGGAGAAATTTACTTCGTTATAATGGCGCCCGAACAGGGACCAAACATGGTTCGAACAACGGCGCGGATAAAAATGACGGAGAAATTCACTTCGTTATAATGGCGCCTGAACTATCCGGGTGACCCGACCGTTCAAAATCTCGCAATGGTGTGATGTTATTTCTGCACCGCGAGATAGGAAAATAAGAGCACCACTTCGAAAAAAAAAAATAAGGGGGAGATGATGTAACGTACCAGGAGAGGTGACGTACCTGCCAGAAGGACGCACACGACATAAAGGCAGATAGGAATCGGAATAAAATGTCCGCGTAGCTTAATTGGTAGAGCAACTTATTCCGGAATGAGTGGACCCGGGTTCGAACCCCGGCGCGGATAAAAATGACGGAGAAATGCACTTCGTTATAAGTCTCTTCTTTGCAATAATTACTGCTGCCACCAATAGTTCAATGTTTGATTCATCTTTTAGAATCCCAGATTTAAGCGCTACCGTGAATGAGAGAAAAGTTTAATAACATTTCTAATACTACGAGTTATGTCTATATTTTCCCTGTTGCTTGGAGGCAACAGGAAAAATATGGACATAACTCGTAGTATTAGAAAGGTTATTAAACAGGTTGCACTTCGGCTCTGGTATCAATTCGCCAGACATCAGCAGCTTTCACTGGTAACCGTAGGAAATATTTGTCAAGACACAATATCTTAACATTTGTAGGACGATCAGCTGAGGTGGACTGGTATGCCGAGGTCATAGCATATGAAAAATGTCCAGAGCACGGTTGCCAATTTGGTTGATTTTCAGTCAGATCTAGTTGATTTTGAACAACACTTTGTTGGATGAATACTGACTCAGTTGGTAGTTCAAAATCTGGTTGACATCCTGAAGAATTTCGTTATTTCTGTGTATTTCTTCAATTTTTTATTTTTTCCTACATTTATTCTGAAATCAGCCTTAGTTGCGTCGTCATAAGCATGATGTTTTCTTCCTATGTTGGAGTTAAGGCGGTGTTCAATTAGGCGAAATGAACATAGGCGCAGTTAGTTGTCAGGTTTAATGCCTGGCAAACTCGAAGACGTGTGCTGCAAGTACTCCTTGATTACGTTAAGTACGTATGGAAAGATACCATGCACTTACTGAATTCTTACTGTTGCTGTTTTTGGTTTATTTTTCGCTGAGGGACCATGGTTGGGGTTGTGATTACACTGTTCAACACACATTTTGTTTCCCTGTACGAAAGGCGATGTTTCTTATATAAATAGTTTTCATGCTGAATCAAAACCCGCAATCCGTTTCGTTCTATCACATAACATTTCTAAGAAAACAATGATTAATGTATTTCAGATACAGCGCAATCGTCGGCGGATGCTCTCAAAACAAGATTTCCATTGCCGGACTTTGTTCATTGCTGTTATTGCAGCATACCGCTATGAGTCATGGTGCTATAAAGCCAGTATGCACCATTAATATCGACTTACTTCCATACAACTTTGGCTCCGTGAGCTATGCAAATGAAAATGAAAAATGTTTCCACCAGGAAATTTCCACAATGGAAGACCGATATGGGGGAAAGTGGAATCCTGCAAATGCTCTCAGATTACTGTTGGGGAAACACCACGAACTTTGTTCAAACGGAAATCATTAGCTCGGACATTCTAGGGAGAGTTAGGTACGTTTCATTTTGTCATTTCTATTTCTATTATGTGTCTTATTATGAATAATTTTGATGTTATGTTTTTCAAAAGGTATACGTGATGGAAAAAAATAAAAACAAATTCAGAATGATCACGAAAAACTCTATTGAAGTCAGTTATTGTTGTTCAGGAAACATGAAATATGTTGAAACTTGTCGAACAGTGTTATTTAGTTGAGAGTTGAATCGGTTTGTTGATCAAGGCAAGAAATGACACCCTATTAGAATACTTTCACTTGTTTTCATTGAAACATTTTATTTTTTAAAAATACATACATACATGTGTGCTTGAATTTAAAAGTATACATATAAATTTTTGCATAATCACACACATCTAAATCCAAAATTATATTTGGTCTTTTGTGTTGACATCCACAAAACTGATATTGGCCGATAGAATTTCCTAGATTTAAACTTAACGTTACCGTCCAAAACAAATTAAAAGGAACCTAAGTCATTGCGCTCTTTATTTATGCGTTTTCCACTTTTGTATAAAATTCTACGTTAGTCCCGTTATTTTTATGTAGTGTCTACTGCTATTAAGATTTGGTTTTACGTAATTCATTTCTATGTTTTTTGCGTTTATACATTAAAATTTTGCTTTCAGATTATCACTTTATTCTTTTGTATGTAAACTGCTGTGTTATAATTTTGATAAAATCCAGACAGAATTGTCGTGCTCCTTGGTGCAGCCAAAGTTGAACCTTGATCCCATCAAAGAAGAGTATGTCGTTTACTTTCTGTTGGGATGAAAAAATTATTTCGCATTTCAGGATTCAACACACATATGCACTGTGTAAAAATTGATAAATCTCTGGAACATAAGTTTGTATTTCCACAATTTCGTGGCGTCCGTTGGTTTCAAAGGGATGCATCCACGTTCCGCAGAAAAAAGAAGCTACTAATTCATATTCTGCATATTGAAGCACTGGTCTCACATTTATTTTTAATTGTGAGGATTTCGCTTAATCTAGAAACAGGACTTTTATGGACAGTCGAAAGAGAATTTGGATTTTCATAGGCTTTATGACTTTTTTAATGCAACACAAAATATTTTACAGTTTGTAACGCTTCTTTTCTTTCGCCGCCAATTCAACTTAACAAATCATTACTACTGTAAATACTGAACTTTCCTTCAAAGCATAAATTTTAGAAGTGTTTAACATTTTCAAATTTCTTGTATGCATGCTTTATATTTATACGCTTTAAGGTCATCCTAGAAGATATATGAGTTTTTACTACATATATTTTTGTTAGACAACATTGTGAAAATCAAATATTCATAGTTTGTATTCCTCTTCAATCATGAGGATAAATACAAGCTACAGCTGTGAAGATCTGTGTTAATTTTTCGTCATGAAGATGAAACGACCTACAAGAGCAAAGATTTGAATTTTAAAATAATTTTGAAATTAATACAAATTTCACTTGTGGTCTACCTTCATAACTACGTGTATGAGTGTGGAGAATAGCACCTTATCAATCTGAACAAATGGATTCGAGTAACAGAAAAACAATAAAGGGCTGCAGTTTTAATTTCTGGTTTATTTCCTTCCCTAGGATCTCAACCTAGCTGGTTCCAGAAAAAGATCAAATAATCATTAAATCTGGATGTAAGAGAAATGGAAAGGAGAGAAAGAAAATCGTTGCTTTAAAGAAAAATTGAAAACAAAATCAAGTTTTTGCAAACATACACGAAATGGGGAAGACACAAACAAAGCGAGAATGACATGAAGTCTATAAATTATGTATTTTCAGTCATATCATTCTTGTGAAATTAATTTCTTAAAAGGAGTATCTGGCTTGTTTTTTTAGCTGCGTGTCTACGTTTGCTTGATTTTAGTAGATTAGGAGTAGATGATTGCAGGATTGATCCCAGTTAGGTTGATTTGTTCTGAACTACTGAATACCCTCCGTGCATTGGATGGAAACATTAAACTGTCGGCACTGGAATATTGAGCCCTGCGTTGTAAGTAAGCCCTGCGTTGTAAGTATATGTTCCTTCTTCTCGCTCTTTCTCCCTTTTCCTGGAATTGCCCGTTGTGACGTCATATGCTGGAAATTAAAACTATATCGACTTTCACTTTTTAATAAAATCTCGCTCCTACTTCTGTGATCTGTCAATTCTCTGTCGTGTCTGAGCCACTAGTTTCAATCTACTGTAACTTCGTTTCTTATACGGAGCATAAACGTCTCATGGGACATAGGCTGAATCTTACGTACGTGTGTATATCCTACGAGAAATTGCACGATGCCAGTCGAGTTCACCAGAATGTAACCTATCATATTACAAGAAATGCAGCTGAGAACCACAGTTACAAGAAACATACTGTATTTTGTAATCCTGAAACTGTTAATCTACAGGTAGACCTCAGTATTTTCAGTGTTGCCTGACATGGCAACACCGTTGTAGCTTTCTGCAGAAAACTGTTCATGTGCTTAACTTTTGGATTTCTGGAAGCAACACTCACACACACACACACACACGTTGGATGTCACCAATCATTTCACATATTCATCTAACCAATCCTAGAAGTTATCCCGAGAGGGATACTCGAAAAGGTGATAAAGTGAAGTGCACATGGCAGGAGCTAGAGGTTATTTTACATTTGATAAAGTGTAAATACCAGCCATCAATAACTTTTAATTCGTATCCTAATTATCAACCTACAGGATTTTACAAAAATAATGGAAACACTTACTGTTTGTATCGTATAAAATGTATCACCTACATGCCAAAAAAGGGCTCAGTGCACAGTAGAAATATCGCGCGATATCTTCATCCAGGATAAGGTAACGGAACATGTTCGTTTAGTAGAAATAGAACAAAAGAGGCATTATCTTCAAATAATAAATCGCTACACAGATCTGAGCTAAATGCAAAGCAGTATAAACTTTTAATGATAACAAAACCTGACATGTAGGCACGGTAAAATCCAAACGTTGGTGATATATTTGCAACATACAGATGCTCCACGACGGTACGAAAAATGTCTTACTGACGCCATTTTGGTAGATATTGTCTTCACTCGAACATACTGCACTCAAATACACTGCTGCAAGATTCACTCACTTAACAATGAACACACACATTAGTCTATTCCAGCGTTTCCCAAACTTTTTTTTTCGTGGCCCGGTTATTTTTCATATTTCTCCTTCGTGACCCACTAAAATTTTTATCGCCTATACTGGACTATAGGTAAAATAAAACAGATATGTATCTCCATAGAGTTTTCATATATTATTAAAACCTTTGGAATATTATACATATCATTAAATAAGTTGCTTCTCTTTTTATAGGAGCCATTCCTTTAACAAATAAAAACTTGATGACGACGTAATTCAAAATACAACCACATACCAACAACGACAACGGCACACAGAGAGTAAAAATAGTTCTTTCCCGTAACGTTAGCTATTAGTGTTTGGAGCGAGGCTACAGCCCACTATTCGTTATACTATTGGTAAGCGCCTGATCGGCACTTACCAATTAGATAACTAACTGGCATGTTCGTTGAACTACGTGTCGAACGTCTGATCTGGAGGTATGAGGATGAAACAGTGATAACAATTTAACAGGTATGGAATCCAAGATGGACAGATCTAGAGGCTTTTCATCATTATTTTTTTTTTCCTCTACACTTCTTAGAACAACAAAAAACATGACTATCTCTTCTAGATTGCTCATGGGATATGCATTTATGATAAAAACAGGTTTGTATTAAAGCAAAGTACGTTTATTGCATTTCCGTTCATTGTCTTACAAAATTTTAAAGCTAAAGCTTGGGTTTACCGTTTAAGATGCAACTTGTATACTGTGATTTTTACTGCAGCGAATGATTCTGTTATAAGCATTGTACCTCTTCTCATGCGAACCCCTGGACGATGAAAAATATTCGCTAGATATGCACACTACGTACGTGCATATGTTATAAGTTAACAGAGCACAACGAGGGTTTCCTCTTCACCGTAGCTGCGGCGCAAAAGCAATATCTGGCAAATACTTTTTTAAGTTAAATACATACTTTCTCCCCGACACGTTTTCTCCTATGCTATAAGTTTAAGGTTATACCCGAGATAACATAGAAGAAATGCATATGCTGGGCTGGAAATAAAAATACTTCTACGTATACCACAGTCCTTTCTAAAAGCCTTCCAACATATTCGTTAAAGTGTAGTTTCCTGCGGATATTTTATGCTAAACAGAGTAGGTGAGCAGGCCCTGATTTACGGGAGGGCACACGGGGCAAGTGCCCAGGGCCCCCGATTTTGGGGGCCCCCAAATTTGAATTAAATGTGTACTTAGTTAATGGGAATTTTGTGTGTGTATATTCAAAATTTATTATTTTTACTTTTGCATGCTCATGAGTCATGTGTTTATAGATGTGGTACTTACACACAGTGAGTTTGAGTTTCGAATTTCACGTAAACACGTGGCCATTAATGAGTTTCAGTGGTTTAATAACCTTCAGGTGGCCATTGAGAAGGAGGATCGCTTTCATTGATTCACGTGCCTTTTCTTGCTTTTCCGAACGCACCTAAACTCAACTGATCCTTCACCTTCCTGCACATGGCTTGTCGTTGTCGTAACTGTAACCACGAAGGCTTGGTTGTATTTTGCGTTGCGTTTCTCGTAGTCTGATGGAATGTTGAATATTTGTTAATTTTATATATAATCAAATTTAGTTAGTTGTAACAATATATTTAAGTTGAATTATTTAACAGTTAAATTATGTCAAACCGTACATATTTATCAGGCAGTGCTAAACGGAAAGCCAAACAATTGAAACTGAAGGATGATGACCTGCAGCATGGTAGCATTGAACGTTTTGCCATTAAAAAATTGGATATTTCACTTGGTCCCAAACGTTCTACAAATTCCTTTAATTTTACTACTGGTGAGTCTCTTGAGCGTAATTTGTCTTTGGAAGCCAGTAATCTGACTTCAGAATCATCTAACATCACAGATGCTCCTAATTTGGGAAATCTTTTGAATTCATCTAATGAAGACAGCACAAGTTCCACAATGAATGCAGTGGATCCTGCCTTATGGGGAGAAATTACAGAAGAAATGCGCGAATGCTTTTTGAGCAATCCACCAGTCCAAGATTTAAAGTTGCTGGCATTCACAGGGAAGGATATATGTGGTAAAAATCGTTTTCTAACAGAAGGTAATTTTTTCAGAATAAAAAAAAATAATGAGAAGGTAAAACGCGACTGGCTTCTTTTATCCCCATCAACTTGTTTACTATTCTGCTGGATATGCAAATTGTATGCTAGGAGCACTACAGCATTAGGATCCACAGGTTTTTCTGACTGGAAGCATGCAAGAACGTCTTACAGAGCATGAAAATTCACACATACACAGGCAAGCAGTATGTGACTATTCATCACGCATGAATGCTTCTGCACGCATTGACTGTCAGATAGTTATGCAGTATCGGAATGAATCCAAGTACTGGCAAGATGTTTTGCATAGAGTTGTTGCAACAGTTAAGTATCTCTCAGTTCGTGGGTTGCCAATGTATGGTGATGATGAAACAATTGGATCAGTTCAGAATGGAAGTTTCCTGGGCTGCTTAGAATTAATTGCAGAATTTGATCCATTCTTAGCTCAACACTTGGAAAAAAGTGGGAGTCCAGGAAGTGGTAACACCAGTTACTTATCTTCAACATGTGTGGATGAATTTGTTGAATTAATGGCTGTACATGTTTTTAATGCCATCACTGATGAAATAAAAATGTCAAAATATTTTTCAGTCATAGTTGACTCTACTCCAGACAATACACAGATAGATCAACTGGCTTGTATCAGAAGGTATGTCAACAAAGATTGTGAAGCAAAAGAACGGTTTTTGACATTTATTCCATTCCATGGACATACTGCAGTAAACATTACAAATACCATGATATCTTTTCTACAGGAGGCTGGCTTGGATATTATGAATGTCAAAGGCCAAAGCTATGACAATGCCAGCAACATGTCTGGGAAGTATTCTGGTGTTCAAACACGCATTAGGGAAATCAATCCACTAGCGAAATATGTGTCATGTTCTGCTCACACTTTAAATTTAGTTGGTATGAATAGCATAGATAGTTGTGGTAAAGTTCTCTCTTTTTTCACATTTTTGCAAAAACTCTATATTTTTTTTCTGCATCAACTCACCGTTGGAAAATGCTTCAGGAGAAAGTCCAGGAAGCACATGGAAATTCATCACTCACACTGAAGAGTCGGTCAGTTACCAGATGGTGTGCAGATGCTGCAGCTACACGATCACTGAGGGAAAATTATCGTGAAATAAAGAAAGTTTTAGTATTTCTGTCAAAAAATGTAGATGATTCTCCACAGACAAGAGATAAAGAAAAATCACTGCTGAAGAAAATGAGAACAATGGAAATATCGATCAGCACAGTAGTTTGGGACACAATACTTCAGAGATTAAACTATGCAAATCAAACTTGCCAGAATCCAAAAGGAAATATTTCTGAAGTACCTAAAATTTTCCAGTCGTTAATTGAATTAATTCAGTTCGCGAGGGAAAATCTTGAAGTCTATGAAGAGGAAGCTAAAACATTAGTGTCTGAAAATGTGCAATACAATGGTCATGATTCCCGAAGAAAGAAGGTGCCCAAGAATAAACACCTAGATGAATGTAACATTGAACATATGGAACTCAGTGCAAGGGATATATTTAGAACTCAAGTTTATTATGTGTTTTGTGATGCTTTAGACACTCAGCTTTCAAGCAGAAAAAGTGCTTATGAAAATATAATGAGAAAATTTGAATTTTTACAAAAAAATCAAGATCTGAAATTTTTGAAGGGGCAAAAGCATTGCAGGAATACTATAACAATGACCTTGACGACCAGTTTGCAGATGAGTTTTTGCAATTCTCCTCAATGATGGGGGAGCATGCAACCATTCCCCAGATGCTGCAAACTTTGTAGGTAAACAATTTAGAAGCCACATTTCCGAACACTGAGACTGCACTTAGAAAGTTCATGACATTACCGATTTCAAATTGTACAAGTGAGAGATCATTTTCTTTGCTGAAAAGACTTAAAAATCCCTTACGATCAACCATGCGACAAACGAAACTGGCATCATTAGCTTTGCTGTCTTTGGAGAGTGATGTGACACAGTCTTTAAATTATGATTCTCTGATACATGCTTTGCATTTAGGAAATGTAGAAGAAAAATATTCAACCCAACTGTTTCGTCCTGATATAGGAGGTAAATTTTCAATTGTTTTTATTCATTCCTAAAAATAAAGAATAGTAACCGAGTTATTACAAATAAAAAGATCTGGTGCCCAAACACAGCACTTTGTCATCGTATTGTCAGTTTTGTTTGACATTGGACAATTTATACATTCATGTCAATATGTGCTCATTAGATTTTGGTAAAAATTTGGTAAATGTGTAGTTTAGCGTGGTAAATTATTTGGTCAGAAAAGTTGTAAAATTTCTAAAACGTGTGACGTACAGATTCTAAAATATGCAATTTAAGGGGAAATGGTGAAAAAATTTCATCGTTAGAATGAATATTAAAGATGTTTACCGAAAAACTTGAACTCCAAGTATGACGAGTCAGCAGACACTGCGGGAGGCCTTAAACAATGCTGAGGCATTGATATGAAGCTGTGCTCCGTTGAAAGGAAGGATCGCTGAAGCCAGGACATTCACGGGCGGAATAGTACAACAGGAACCGGGTACGCTGTTGTCAGGAAAGAGTGTAGTGCTACGCTACAGAAAATAGTTAATTTCGGTGTCAGTTCTTGACATCGCAATCGGACAGTTTCTTGTTTTTTTCACATGGGATTCTCAGTTTCTTGTTTTTTTCACATGGGATTCTCAGTTTCTTGTTTTTTTCACATGGGATTCTCAGTTTCTTGTTTTTTTCACATGGGATTCTCAGTTTCTTGTTTTTTTCACATGAACTCATTTCTCCGTGGAAGTTTTTTTTTTTATTTAGTAATCAAACTTTCACTTTGAAACTTGCCATCTAACTTCCGTTAGAGAGAATGCGACACCTACTCTAACGCTTTTCTAGAAACAAGAAAGGCATGTGCATACTTACTATTTCGTATCACGGAATTACATGCCAAAGAACGAAGACATTCTCTGCATGTTTTTTTTAAAAAGTGAGACAGAAATTACAAACTAAATTCTTTAGCGTAGCAGTATATTCTGTTACTCTTTCCTGACAAGAGCGTACCTGATTCCTATTGTACTCTTCTGCCCATGAATTCCCAGCCGCAGCAAACCTTCCTTTCAACGGAGCAACGCTTCAGGTCGTCGCCGCAGCGTGTGTTTACTCATCCTACTTGGACTACTTTGAGGTAAGTTTTTCGGTAAACGTTTTTAATATGCTTTTTTTTTTTTTTTTTTTTTTAATTTTACAACTTTTCTGACCAAATAATTTAGGACGCCGAAGTACAACACATTTACCAAAAATTGAACCGGACTAGGTTTTTTGTTTTGTTATTATTATTTTTTTTTTGTGTAACTCAGACTCTTCCTCAAAAACACAAAATTTTATGTTTTGCAGTTTTCTGATATATTCATCATCATGCGCTGATTTGATCTTGGTAGAAACCGGGAAGCTGGAAGTAGGAGTTCCCATAGCACTTTTTCAATTGTTCATGCAGTTTCACATCTCTATTTATGAGGAAGTCCAGTGGAGGTCACCATGGATTTTTTTTTGTTTTAGTTCACATTTTTTGTTGGATGCATTGTTCTCATGTTCTAGACGCAAGAATCAGTACATTGCAAGACCACAATATTCACTAAAATTAAGATGTCCATCCATTTTGTCATAGATATATTGTTATAGTTAGAGTCTATGGGGGTCATTAACAATACAAACTACTGATCAACCAGTTGTCCCCGCACAGCCAGAGTTGTATAAAAAAAATGTATCTGCGTACACAGGTATTGAAACAGAAAACTCGCTGCCAACCCGCAAACCATGATAACAATAGAATAAGATAATTTAAGGAAAATTAATAAAGCAAATAATTATTAGAACATTACAGATTCCAATGAGGACAAAATAGTACATTCTAATTGAATGTGAAGCAATGTGTGTAAAATGGACTTTTATGGCAAAATATTAAAATATTGGACTACGAACCTCATAAAAACAAGAGATTAATTAAAGAAAGTTTTTATATAAAAAAAACAGTTCTATCAATGAACCTTCAAAAATTACAAATATGATTTTCAACAAGTTAATTCAAAAATACTGGACTTACAAAATGCATAAGGGAATATTTGTATTTAATTGGCAACTGAAAGAGGAACCTGGCAATAAAATTTAAATTCTGTGTAAACAAAACTTTTAATACAGTTCGTATACATTGAGAACAGGCCTTGATAAAATCTAGAGGCCAGAAATATCTGTAAAAACAAAAGAACTCAGAGGATGTGAAGAATAATTAAGTTCTTCACTTAAAATAGAATTAAGTATATTAATCTGAGTAAAGCGTTGAGTAAGTGTTTTAATTGCTGTATATAGGCCTAACATTTTAATTTTTTTAATCTACATTCAAAAACTATCTGCAAACCTGCTAATGATTTGGAAACTATCAGCGTACGCATGTACGCCTACATTCTGCTACTCTGCACACAGTGACTATTATTTGGTCGATAGAGAATAAGGAGGGGGCCCCGGAAATGTTTTGTGCCCTGGGCCTCGCATGTAGTAAATCGGGCCCTGTAGGTGAGGGGTAATATTTCATTTCGAATTGAACAGAAATCGTAATCTAACTACGTTACAAGCTGAACTCTCCTTTTGTTAAACTTTTAAATCGAAATACGTGAACTTAAGATTAGTTTTAGGTGAAAATAAGTTTGACGAAATATGCCAGAACTCCGCATGAGGATAAAATGTGGACTAATGTGCTGCCGTCTATCGGCCGAGGTATGAGATCTCAACGACTATTAATTTGATTAGACCTTAAAAGTAGTTTCACTGATGTTAATTGGGTCCCTAATCCGAAGAAAAGGTTTTGAGTCCTTTCAGAACAGAACCTCTCCACCTGTCAGAACATACGAAATATATTGGCGGAAAGTGAAAAAAGAATACCAAGAAGGAGACGCCGGATACCAACAAAATTTATACAGCATAATAACGGAATACAGAGGATAACGAGATCAAAACATTATGGCAAAATACAGCTGTATTTGCTGGTAAACTGAAAAATAACATTTCCCATGTAACATGGTTAATACGAGGTTGAACCGCCATGAGCTGCGTCACACTGTGCAATTCTGGCATGGAGTCTGTCGTACAGATGTTGGATGTAAGTTTGGAGTTTTGAGTTTCAAGCATCCTCAACCTGGACGCGTAAATAGGGGGTGGTCGTGGCTGGACGTGGAGACCGGATAAGTCGTTGTCCCATTAAATCCCACACGTGCTCAATGGGGCACAAATCCGGTGAACGTGCAAGCCATGGAAGTTGTCTCACACCCTGAAGTTCATGTTGCGTTGCACGTGCCGTGTGTGGGCGGGCATTATCTTGCTCGAAAACACCACGATGGACCGACCTTACAAATGGCACAACAACGGGCTGAATGATGTTGTTGATGTAGGATGTGCTGTTTAACGTACCCGGTATAAACACTAGTTGTGTACGGGAGTGACAGCTGATCGCTCCCCACACCAGGAGACCAGGTGTAGGCCCTGTGTGTCGCTGGCGGATGCAAGAATGGTTGAGACGCTCCCCTGTGCTTCTGCTAACACGCATGCGGCCATCGGAGGCTCCCAAGCATAATCTGCTTTCATCGCTGAACACGACAGATCGCCATTGCGTTCTTCAGTGCAGACGTTGGCGACACCACTGCAGCCGTTCCTGACGGTGAGCTGGAGTCAGAGGTACACATGCCAGAGGCACACGTGCACGTAGTCCTGCATCCGGTAGACGGTTGTATATTGTTCGCACAGTCACCTCAGGTGCAACGGCAGCTCGGATTTGCGTCGCAGTGGATGTTCTGCTTGACACCGCCGCTCTTCTTATGCGTCGATCGGTCCGCTCATCAGTCCACCTGTGACTCCCGGTTCCACGTCTTCTCGTGTGGGAATGTTCCTCGGATCATCTGCGCCACCATCGTACCACCACCGATACTTCCCGTCCAATTCGCTACGCAATACGACGATACGACCATCCGGCCTTGCAGAGGCCGACTAGACGACCTCGCTCAAAGTCCGATAACTGCTGAAATCGTATACGTCTTCCATGTCCAGGCATTGCAGCTTCTTCATGGTCTTCGCACGTGTCCGTACGCAGACGACTGATTACATTCACTTCGCCGTACTCCTTAAATACCACCGACGATAATTTGCATATTATGCCGTGCTGTGGCGTAAGCGCTCGCCTGTTGGTCTCGAAATTAACATCACACCTACCTAAGCTCGAATCTATTAACATATGTAAATTTCATGATCGCCCGCTAATTCCTCCGTGGTGTTCTTTTTTCACATTCGGGCAGTGTATATTCACAGCTTTCCGGCACAGCCTAATACGATACCTAATTTGTAGGCGCCTACCAATGAGATAACGAATCAGATGCTTCTCAAGCCTCGATCGTGGACTTACCGAAAGTTGGTTACGTCACCCAAAGCACAACTTCGATCACACCCAGACTGCAATTTAAGAAAAGATTCCTCGGTCATGATCACATATAGAGGATTTTAGGAAGGAACGTCGCCCCCTAGGCCACCCGCTGCCTTAACCACCACCGATAATAAGTTCCTATTTATTATTAATATCCTTTTAGCAATATATTACTGTAAATTCAATTATAGTACGTTCCCATTCTAAAACGTTTGACGCACATTATCAGCTTTCGTACATACACATGTATGTGGTCATATGTATAGAAACTTCAAAGAAAATATTTCGGTTTTACACATTTTTATATGTCATCCGTCAAGCTGAAGAAAAGTTATTAAACAGAGGCTTTTTTCTTAATCGTTTCTACATTCCGTCTATCTCAGAGTAACGGATTGTACTGCGGCATTAACCGTAAGAATCCGATTTAACAAATCTGCTTTTATCTAACGGTGAAGATTCCCAAATCAGGATGTATACGATCTATGTTTCTGAACTTGGCTTTTTTTCACGTAAGTCATCATCATCATCATTGTCAACCATTATAAATCCATTGCTCTACGAAGGTCTCCCCAAGTTTCCTCCACAAAGGTCTGTCTTGTGCCAGTCTCCTCCATGTCTTTCCGGTATACTTTCGAATTTCATCCACCCATCTTCCATGTGGTCTTCTTCTGGGTCTTTTCCTGTCCCTTGGAATCCAATCTAAAATTTCGGCTGTCCATCGATGGTCTGTCCTTCTGTCAGTATGTCCAGCCCATTGACATTTCAGGGATTTAACTCTGATCATGATATCTTCCACTCTTGTCATTTTCTTATCTCTCCTGGTTACACCAAGCATGCACCTCTCCATGCACTTTGAGTTGTCTGCAACTTTTGTTTGTCTCTTTTAGTTAAGGTCCACGTCTCTGCACCATACGTAAGCACTGGAAGGATGCATTGATCAAACACTTTTCTTTTAAGACATAATGGCATATTGCTCTTGAAAATTAAGCTGTTTCTTCCAAAAGCTCTCCAGGCAAGTTTTGTTCGCCGATTAATTTCTTCATCAATGTGACCCTCACTGGATATCTGCTGTCCAAGATAAAAGTACGTGGCTATTATCTCCAGCTTTTCTCCATCAATCGATAAATCTTCATTTCTTGTAAAAGCATTGAACATCACTTTTGTCTTCTGAAAGTTCACTTTTAATCCCACTTCTTTACTCTTGTCGGCAAGTTCCTGGATCATATTCTGCAGCTCTGCTGGGGTAGTTGCAAAAATGACTATGTCATCAGCAAAACGAAGGTGGGTTAGATAATATCCATTAATCTTTATCCCATTGTTTTCCGAGTTCAGTGATTGAAAGACATTTTGCTTGTGGCATTAAAGAGCTTGGGAGATATGGTGTCACCTTGTCTGACTCCTTTTCCAATTTGTATGTGTGTTGTATTTTCAAACAGCCGAATCTTTGCACTTACATTTTCATAGATGTTATTAATAATATTAATATACGCATCTTCAACACCGCTGGATTTCAGGGCCATTGCAACTGTTGTTGGTTTCATGAACAATGGAAGTTCATATTCCCTCGCTCTTTCAATTAGTTCTCTCAGTACGTGGATATGATCTATTGTGCTGTAGCCACACCTGAATCCAGCTTGTTCTCTCGGTTGAGCCATGCCCAGTGTTACCTTCAAATGCTGTGAAAGAACTTTAGTGAAGATTTTATAAACCACTGATAGGAGGCTGATAGGTCTGTAGTTCCTGATATCCTTAATGTCACCTTTTTTATGTAGCAGGTTCATTGTAGCGTTGTTCCAATCATCAGGAATCTACCCTTCACTAAGGCATCGAGTGAAAATTTGGGCGAGTTCTGTTTCGATTTCTCCACTTGCTTCTTGTATGATGTCTACAGCAATTCCATCTTCCCCTGGAGCTTTTCCCCGCTTCATGTTCTTGATAGCATGTGAACTTCTGCAGGGAGGACTGGAAGAACTCTGATACTGGTACCTTTCATGATGTCTGGAGTACATGTATCATCCCTTTCATATAATTTGGAGTTGAAATCTTTTACTCTTGTCAAAATTTCGCCTCTATTTCTTGTTACAGAATCATCTTCTTTTCTCAGTGCCCTAATCTGTTTTCTTCTCTTACTGCGATGTCCTTTTGCTATCTTTAGTCTTCGGTTGTTTTCAAATGCTTTCCTCACTAGTTCACACTTGAATTTCCTTACGTCTTCAGTGATACTTTTTCGTACTGTCTTGCATAGCTCTGTATATTCCACTTTAGAAGTCACATCTTTTTTAGTTGTCCTCATCTCTCTTCTTTTTTGCATCAACATTTTGTTTTTTCCTGATGATTTGTTCACATGCAACTTGTTCTTAGACCCAGCTAATTTTGTTGCCGTTTCCGTATGAGCTTTGGCTACTTTTCTGTTAACTTCAGAAATATCAACTTCTTCCGATGTTAGGCCTTCTAAAGCAGAGAATCTGTTCTTCAGATCCAACTTGAAGGTATTATGGTGTTTTTTAAGGTTGGTTATGTCAATACATTTTATTTGCCTTATGAGCTTTCCACGTTCGAGTTCAGTGTTGAGGTGCATCTTACATCTCACCAATCTATGTTCACTACCAGTGTTGAACTTGTTTAGCACACTGCAGTCTTCTATGACGAATTTTTTGTTACACATAATAAAATCAATTACACTTGTCGTTCCATTTGCATGTTTCCATGTCCATTTCCTGTGTGGCATATTCTTGAAAAAGGAGTTAAAGATAAAAATCCCTTCTGCCTCTGCAAACTCTATGAGAGTATTTCCACGCTCTTTTCTGTTGCCGTGACCGAATTTACCTACTGAAATTTCATTCTGTTGCCGTTGCCCTATTTTTGCATTGAAATCTCTCATAATTATCTTCAAGTGCTGCTTACCTTTATTATTTAGATGACGAATTTCCTCATAAAATTCTTCAATTTCTTCTTCAGGATGACTTGTGGTGGGTGCATAAGTTTGAATAATCTGAGCCTGGTATCTTCTCGAGAGTTGGATAACGAGTCGTGCAGCTCTGTCAGAGAAACATTCAACTTCTACAACTTTACCTTTCAGTTTCTTGTTTACTATAAATCCAACAAAACTAGTTCTGCCAGTATCAGTCCCACGATAGTAGAAGAGATGTCCACTTTTCAGTTCGATGAGATCTTCTCCTTTTCTCCTTACCTCACTTAGCCCGACGTTGTCCCACTTGATCCTTTGTAGTTCCTCTTCCAATTCAAGAAGCCTTGAATCAGAAGATAGGGAGTGTCCATTATACGTAGCCAAGGTCAGCATCAGATGGCAGCCTAGTCCGGTCCTCCGGGGATTCTTAGCACCCTCTGCCTTCATGTCGCCCTGGCCGCTGCCTTGGCCAGGTACATTCCAGCTGCCGGAGAATGAGGGCCAAGATTTAAGTTGTGGAGTCATTTTAGGAGGGTTTGGCCAAAACTCACTACGTTGGCCAAGCGGTTTGGTGAGTGTGGGATAGCTGTGATGTTACGCATGTACACACCTTATAAACATCAAAACATTGAAATATTTTTACAAAGGAAGTACATTTACTGTTGTACTTTGGATGTGTCTCCAAAAATATTATTTTCTTTATACTTTTGTGCACAATCAAACTGTAGCCCATGATCTTTTGCAGTTCACTTAAATGCCATTTTAAGGATTCGGGAAAGAAATGCCCTGAAAATTATTTCTATGATTGAATGATGGTTTGCAATTTCATTCCTAAACTTTGAAAATTCATTGAATAACGACTAGGAAATCATTTGCTCTTCAGGCGCAGATTTAAGTAAACCTTTATTGCGTGTTAAAAAGGAAGAAACTTACAAAAAAAGGGGGCGGACTTTTGAGGTGTTACATGAACTGCAACGCCGCAGTTACCGTCGATTTATTTTAGTTTCAGACAACACCTATTCGTGTGTCATTATGCTATAATGTTCTGACCTGCCAGTAATGTCTCCAACTGCAGTTCCAAAGTTAATGGGGCACAACCATATGGATAATAACAGTCATGTGTGATTAATTTGTTTTTAAGATATCGCAGAAAAAATACCACTACTCATCAGCTAATAGAACAAAAGTGCCGCGGAAGGATATATTGATTTCACAGCAAATTGATATATACATATACACAGTCGAGTCATATTATTCTGAACACCAATCACTTTTGACATAAACAGCGCGTAGCCAATGAAAAAAGGCACGTGTCGTGAGCCGGCTTAGAGAGTATGTACGGTGTGCTGCAAGCGTTCTGAAAACATATCACTCGTTGCTCTCAGGGATAAAAGGAGGGATTTATCAGATTTGAAAGAAGGGTGATTACCGGCTTTCGGGCCAAGTGCGGAAGTATTTCTGAAAGAGCGCAGTTTGTGAACAGTTAGAGTGTTACTGTGGTTAAAGGGTATCGTGATTGGAGAAATGGCACCATTGGGATAAGTAATGTGGAAAATACGGAGCACCACGTGCCATTGATGTGAGAAGTGAACGTCGGCTTCGAAGGTACGTGAGGGCCGATCGAACCGCTACAGTGGAGCAACTCACTGGCGGCCTGAACCAGGGGGCTATTGGAAGGGTGTCTAAAACGACAGTTCAACGAACTCTGCTGCGTATGGGGCTCCGATGCAGACGGATGGTCACTGCACCTAAGCTAACGAAGGTGCATCAGCAGAAAATGCTTACATTTGCACGGACGTTTCGGAATCGTACCTCCGCTGTGCAAAGGATTGCCTTCTCCGACGAGTCACGTTTTCTGCTCTATCGAACGAATGCACATTGGCGCATAAGGCGAGAAACATCGGAGAACAAGCACTCTTCAGCCATTGCTGGAAGAACACAAGCTGATGGGAGCAGCGTTATGGTTTGGGAAATGTTTTCGTGGAATTCTTTGGGTCCACTCATACCTGTGGAAGGCGTTGTAGACCGAATTCGTTATGAATCCATCCTCGTAGACCACGTACACCCATACATGCTAATTGCCTTCCATGAGGCGGATGAGATATTCCAGAACGACAATGCAACGTGTAACACAGCTAGAAATTTCCGATAGTAGTTGCAAGAGCACGATGAAGACTTCAAAGCCCTTTCCTGACCCCCTAATTCCCCAGAAGTAAACCCAATTGAGCATCTGTGGCACCACCTCGATCGTGTTGTTCGCTCTATGGAACCTCTACCACGCACTCTCCAGCAGCTGTCAGATGTACTGCAGTCAGCATGGCTCTCCCTACCTATTAAAAACTTCCATGACCTTATTAAGTCCCTTCGAGCCCGTCTAGCTGCTGTCCGCGATGCACACTGCGGTTACTATGGATATTAGCTGGTGGTTACAATAATGTGACTCGACCGTGTATAGGCTGACTAGGATCCAAAATTTCCCGGCCTGTGACTGTACGGCAAAGTACGTGCACCGCATACCCACGGTGATTATTGTATTACGTTACGACATTATCCCCATCCCAGAGCAATTGGTTTCGTCCACAACGTCATGCTCTCGCTGTGGTACAGCCGGGTAATGTGAGCAATTTGCTCAGCGTTCGGGGATTGGTGAAAAATGACTTTTTTTAGTATCCTGTTAACAATAAAGTTTACGTACGTTTGAGCAAATGTACAGCTGAAACCTATGAGATGTTGAAGCAAGCTCAAGTCGAAAACACCTTGTCGCGGTCACAAAGATTCGATAGGTATCGACGCTTCAGATAATACAAGCAGGAGGTCGAAAACGACGAACGAAGCGGGAAGCTAGTAACAGCTCGCACGTGTGAAAACATTTCTAAGATTACTTTCATCTTACGCGCCAACACACAACAGATTCTCGAGCAAATAGAGGAGGCTGCTGGAATATCGGATACTACGTGTCCATTGATACTAACAGATGTTACAATGATGTAGCGGGTGTGTCAACACATCGTTCCACACATGTTAACTGAATATCAGTTGGCCATGTGGATGGAAATGGTTGGTGACCTCGTAACCGCTGTCCACAAAGACGCACAATTCTTAGAAGAATCCGAATGGCGTTTGAAAATTGGTGCACCTCTTGTGCAGAGCAAACGAGCAACAGCTACATGGAAATCAGCATAGGCTGCATGCAAGCAGTAATTTCGCCGTGGTCGCAGCAATAGAAAAATCATGCTAGAGATCTCCGACATCCGCGAAACTGTTCATCATGCATGTATCCCTGAAAGACAATGACATTGGAGCTCTATCTGGACATAGTCCGACGTTTACGTGAGTACTGCCAACAAGGAGTTCTGTCTGGACATCGCCCGACGTCTACGTGTGTACTGTCAAGAAGGAAATCTATCAGGACATCGTCGTCTACGTGAGTCAGGCCACAAGAAGAGGACTTACTGTGAGGCTATCAGTCGTGGGTGATGTTGCATGGCAATGCACCAATACACTGGTCACTCCTCGTTCGTGAGTTTCTCGTCGAAAGAAAAGCCATTTTCCGCCCACTCCAAGCGTACTGATCTGATCTCACTCCATGCGACTTCCACCTATTACCGGAGCTCACACGTCAACTTCAGGTTCGTTGGTTTGCGAGCGCAAAAGATGTGAAAAACGCATTGCTGCTTGCACTGAAGGGCATTGCAAGGAATAGGCTTCACAAGTGCTTCGACGAACTCTGTCGCCGCTGGCAGAAATATGTTGTTTCAAGAGGGTCTTATTTTGAAAGAAGATGTGTTAAGCTTTGTAACTGTATCTGTGGACTTACGAGCCATATCCGGGAACTTTTGGATCGTACCTCGTATTTACAATAATCGTCAAAAAATAGTTGCATTCAGAAGGAAGCAACCGACACGAATGAAGCTTGGTGGGTAGGTTTGACATCGTGAGACATGCAAACGATTCTAGTATCAAGCTCGGCAGCGCAGGTGACGCCCGCAAGAAGGGGTCGTAGCACTGTACCTCACCAGCTATATAAGGATGTCCCGTTGTTCGTGTTTGCCATTCTGACTCGTGGTGTTTTCTTGGTTGCATCCTTTGCAACTGAAGTATGCCTCGGAGAAAAGTTCGGAAGCAATTCGAGCAGTTCGAGAGATGCCGCATCGTCGGGCTCCTGGAAGCGCGATGGTTTTATCGCCGTATTTCCGGCCATATCTGTCGTACGAATAACACCATAGATGCCTTGTTCTATCCACTGCCGCCACCTGTGGCATTGAATAGAACAAGGTACGCAGTAGCGACAGGAAGGATCTGGGAGACCTGAACAAACCACATGCCTTTTTCTATCCATTACCGCTGTTGGCGCCAATGGTTAGAACATGGCATGCAGCAGAGACAGGAAGGGTCTTAGAGACCTAAACGAACCACGGAGAGAGAGGACAGAGGGGTAGTCCGACATGGGCGGAGTGACACAGCAGCCACGGTTGCTCATATTCAGCGAGCAGTTGTGGTCTCCTTGCACCTCCCGATTAGTGCCAGCACTATTGGCTAACGGCTGCAGGTCGTAAGACTACACACACGCAGACCGTTACGACAACTCCTCTTAGCACCATTGCATCGTCGCCAAAGACTGCAATGGTATCGTGACAAACTGTCAAGGAGCCACTCAGAATGGCAGAAGATGATCTTCGGTGAAGAGTCCCGCTTTTGTTTGGGAGGAAACGAACCAGGAATCCGTGTGAAGAGACACCGTAGTCTGCATTAAGATGAACGGTTTGTGGTCGAGCGTCACACTTCCAAAAAGCCTGGTGTCATGGTCTCGGGTGCAACTACTTACGATGCCACATCATATTTGGTGTTCATTACAAACACTTTGACAGCTCAACGTTACGTTAACGTTAATAAGGCTCTGCAACAAGTGTCCCTGCCTTTTCGGAACGCTCACCGTTGCGAACTTCCAACAGGATAACGCTCGTCCGCATACTGCTGCTGTCTCGAGAGCTTGCCTTCAAGGAACTGGCAGCCTGCCATGGCCAGCCGCATCGCCAAACCTATCACCAATTGAAAATGTGTGGAATGCTATTGGACGCCCTATCAACACTCCACTCCTACCCCACAATCTGCAGGAATGGCGTGAGATGATTTAAGCTGCATGAGATGGATTATTTCAGGACACCATTAGGAAGCGATGTAACCTCATGCCGAGACGTCTGGCATGCTGTGTGAGCAAACATGACGGCTTGATACCATACTGAGAGACAGTACTTATACGCGTGTAGCTCAATACATATTGCCCATATTAGTTTCAAGGAAGGTAGAATTTAATTTTAAACTAAAATTGGTACTTCCATTTTATTTTTTAACTTCCCGTGGTTCAATATCTGAAGGAAAAGAAAGGGGAGAATATACTGATAAAGAAACTGTCAGCAGCGCACTTCCTTTGGATGTGGGGAACAGGATGATCCGTTGTTTGACGTTACGTGCACCAACAACTTGATATGCAGTTGAAGGTGAGTGAAGTAGTTTTAGTATAGGAGAATTTGACCCCCGGTCTAAATCTGACCTTTTTGAAAAGGAATGTAGGAAATTTGAAAAACGGCACTTAACAGTAAAGGAAAATAGGGAAAAGCTTCTCTACTGAGGCCCCCAAGTCATATTCAGTGAATACAGTTCTTCCAGGCCGTTCCGGACGCTTGGCCGGCACGGCCGGGACAAGTTCATACAGAAAATACAAAACCATCCACCACTTCCCCTTGGGGGCGGGGTAGAGCGACAGATAGCTAGATTAGCATCATGTGCTTACCATGCTACGTCAAGCTGAAAAACAAATGACCGACCATCTAGTCGTGATAGTTGTCTGCTAGTTCCTTTATCATGCACCACGTCATTTCACATAAATTTTCCATCAAGGGGGATATAGTGACTGTTACTTTAAATCTTGGGCGCCTAAAAACTACACTGTGTCATGGAAGTCACGTTAGGGCATCAATCGCAGCCCTGACAAGTTCATGTGGGTGAGCTGTCGCTTTCGTGAATAATTTTTTGTGGTGTCTCATGTTAAATTCCAGCTTTTCGGCACCGAATCGGCCGCTCAAATTTCTGAGTGGGGTCCACCGCCTGCAATCAGTGCTCTGTTCTGTACGAATTCCAATGTTTTCTCTGAGGCTCGCATGCTCTTGAATAAATAGTCTTTTATAGCCGAACGTTGGGGCGTAGTCTCAAGAAGCTTCTCCTGTGCAGGAGGGGAGCTAGTTGCCCAGGATTTTTGAATGGATAGTCTTTTACAGCAGAACGTCGTGGCGTAATCTCAAGAAACTTCTCCCGTGGAGGAGTGGAGCTAAGCTAAATTTTTAATACAGAGAATTACAAAATCTATCACATCCCTTAAAGGTTCAGTCGCCTGAAAGCTGGTTGGGTGTGGTTATGTTGGACAGGAAATGATGTGCGCCATAGGTCTAACCGTCTTTTGATAGGCAGAAATACACTGCTGCCCACCCAAAATGCAACACCACGAAGGAAGCATCCGATTGGCCTGAAATTCGCAGCATGCGTCGCCCGCGAGAGGACATGCAAACGATTAGCATTGCAGGGCATATGCAAATCATGTGCGCCCGGCACGACGCGGAGAAGCACTATAAGAAGGGTGCACAGTAGGTGGGTTGTAAGAAGTGGAAGTGTGTTGTGCTGCAGGACCTGTGCGTGGGAAGCTTCCTGGTGCTTCGTCGCAGAAAACGGCAGTCATTCCAGCACGTTTCGGAGTTCGACAGAGGACGAATAGTGGCTTATCGCGACAGCGGTTTATCGTACCGAGACATCGGCGCCCGTGATGGATTCGGTGGGTGCAGGAGGGACGGACGGACCGACGTGAGCGATTGGCGCAGCCGCTGCACACCACCGAGCGAGAGGACCGGCATGTTGCGCGGCGGGCATTGACGGCTCGCACCGCCACATCACGAACGTTAGCGCACGAATTAGGGTGTGTTGCGCAACAACCTGTGTCAGCACGTACCGTTCGACGTCGTCTGCAGGAGCGGGGACTTGTCGCACGGCGCCCATTGTTCCGATTACCATTGACGTTAAAGCACCGGCGAGTGCGGCTGCAGTGGGCCGTTGAACGCCACACCTGGGCTTCGGAATGGCACGACATTGTCTTCTCTGACGAATCTCGCTTCTGCCTGCAACACCACGATGGTCGGATCCGCGTGTGGCGGCACCGCGGCGAGAGACTGTATGACGCCTGCATTATGCATCGCCATACCGGTCCATCGCCTAGCGTTATAGTTTGGGGCCCAATTGGATATGACACCCGCACCCCTCTGGTACGCATCGCCGGTATACTCAACAGCCACCTCACTATCTCCGACGTTTTGGAGCCTGTAGTCCTTCCTTACCTGCAGGACCTGCCAGAGGCCACGTTTCAACAGGACAATGCGCGCCCGCACTTGGCACGCATCGTGCAACAATTCTTCGCTGCCCACCAGGTGTCACTGCTGCCGTGGCCCGCCTGTTCTTCCGATATGTCGGTCATCGAACGTCTGGTCGCTGATCAGAAACCGAATGACCTGGCAAGCACCACTTTCGGCTACGCCTGATGAACTGTGGCAACGTGTGGAAGCAGCCTGGACCGACATACCCCAAGCCAACATCCAAAGCCTCTTTCGTTCGATGCCACAGCGTGTAGCGGCCGGTATTTCCAGCCATTGGGGCCACACAAACTGTTGATCTCTGCGTGTTCCGCAAATCGAACGGGCTTGTAAGCTCAGTCGTTTCATCTTTGTATCTGGTGTTATGTGTCCAGTAAATCTGGCTTTGCTATCTCGTGTCTTTCTTGGTGTTGCATTTTGGGTGGCCAGCAGTGTAGATAGGAAAGTGAAAAGAAAAAGGGGAGAAAATTTTGAGTTAGAGAAAATGCATTGCCCTACTGACTTATGACAAGGAAATGAAAAGCATTCTACCTAACGCACCAACATACTCTTGGTAATTTTATCTCGTTTAATTTAAAAGCGCGGCGGAGTAATGCTAGGAAGTTTTTAATGAAAGCGACAGCAGTTGACAATGATGACCCCAGCGCAGGAAGGCTTGGGAGAATGAAGGCGGAGATCTCTTCTCTCTCCGTTATGGAAACAAAATAGAAAGCAACACTCTTTAGTAATTTTTCTTGTGTTGGATACCTTGAATGAGATGGAAAATTGGATCTGATGGAATAGTAACCCTTGTGAAATTCACAGGTGGGTGTCCGACAGATTATCGGACAAGTTCATTGCTTATTTATTTTCAGATCGGCATATGACAGTAGATACCTTGGAGTATTCCGGCACCGGAGATTTTGATGCTCCACGAAAGGTAGGGGGTCGCTCTGGTGGTTCCTGGTAGTTGCAGCTCGACCCTGATCTGCTGCTTTCCATCTCTTCCTCTGATCCTGAAGACACGGTGGCATCTGAAAGTTTGTCTCCTTTCTCTCTGTCTCTAACATTGTATTTCTTTCCAAACGTGTTTGCTTATTCAAATCTCATTCATTCAGATTTTTCTCAAATTTTAGACGTGAGACCTGACACCCCCTTCCTAAACATGCTGCTAGTTTCTTACAGAATAATTCTCTACAAAGAATACTTAACAGCAATTAATAAATAGCGCTCCTAAAGTTTCAAGTAGCTTACCCATTTCAACCGTACATTAACGTAAATTCGTTATTAAATCAAAACATTTTAGAGTTTTCCCGTATATATTTATTACAGAAATTCTTACAAATTGTTAATAAAATGGTAATGCTTTTTTGTTTTTTGCTTTGTACAGTGTGTTCTGAGAACCAACTTGAAGCTGCCTATTTTGTTTTGAATACTACGGAATAACGAGAATACAAACAATTCAAGATCGCTTGAATTGTTTGTAAGTGGCGTAATGCCGAAAGAGAGAAACACACCAGAAATGCCGTAACAATAACTATCCCAACCAATTTAGAGAGACCATTGGATGCACAAAGATGTGTTATCACGCGAGACAATGCCACTGGATGATGTAATAGGTGACGTTTCTTCGTTAAGTAAAGAACAGCGTATAAATGAGGTGTTATTCACTGCTAATTTAGAAAATCAATGTACAATTTCCTAGTAAAAAAAAAGCAATAACATTTCCAATCTTAGGGGACAAATGTTATCCATAATTGTATTTCCGAAACCGTGAGAAGACGCAGTTAAGGATATAGCTGATAGAAAATCAGATAGCTATTGTTGCCGACGGATATCATAAGAGCAGTCTCACAACGGCTTGCATGGCATTCGTATTCCCAAAAAACAGTGAACAATCCAAAGTACCTCGCAATGGAATCCGTTAGAAATTAAAGTCATTTGACATATTTTGTTGAAATATTAAAATGTATAAATGTGCTTATTGGGTCTCCTTCCGTATACTATCTCCAAGTTGTTCCAGAATTGACGATTGGTAGCAGAGCGTTAGCACTCACTCTACTCATCTGATTTCGTGATTTTTCTTCATCTCGCACAACTCGTGTCAGGGCTAGGCTTCCGATTATTAGTGCATAAAGTGGTTCTGTCCCGGAAGACGCTGTTAGCGCCACCTCTGCAGCGCCCAAGAAATTATAACTGGAAAAAGAAATCGGAATACCATTAACAAGAAAAAAATATAGTTATCACTCCCTTTTATGTTGTGTGACTCATCTTTCGAACTACATTGTGACGTAAAAGAAATAAATTTATCACTTACTTTTAGGCTGTTTAATTCATTTTTTTAATGTGTGCACCAAATTACATTAACTAACTCCATAATTAAACAGCTTTGGATGCAGATTTTTTTAAACAAGTACTCCATAATTCCACCAGAGAGATTTTCTGTCGTAGAACTCCGCCTCCCAATTTTTGTTTTAGACCTATGCGGTGTTGAAATCATTTCTCATCTTTTTCCATTTGAATAGTTCATGTCAGAGCGAAGCCTTCCATATTAGCCTGCACCAGTACCTTATTAAAGTATCATTTCATGACATTCTAAACAAGTTTTCTCTTCAGGGAGCAATCACTGCTCTTCAGCCCACTTCATATAGGTTTCTGAATTAATCGTTACATCTGTCAGCAATCTTTTTTAAAATTCCACGCAGTCATACTGATAACGTACGAAAACGTTGTTTCCCAAATCACGATCAACTGATATTGTACTGATATTACAGAAGTCTTTGATATTGATCACATCAGCGTCGCATCAAAGATTGAATTAATACGTAAAACAGGAAAACATACGGGCATACGGGGACATCTTATATTAGTCATTCTTTAACATTTCATTTTCTACAACAACATCATTCATAACCATTACAATTCCAGCTGCAAACCGAAATTTACACCGAAGGCCAGATGTGTTATGTTATGTAAATACAGCAGAAGGGATACGTCGCACAGCGTCTGCCAGGACAGAATTATTTGATGTGCTCATAGTAGGAAGACTAACCCAATTAATTTGAAAAAGTAAAAAAATAAATATGTGTTACAAAGTTCAGTTATCAGATATGGTATGCTATATGTATGCTATTTTCCTAGTGAACGCTGCCTGTTTTTGGCACTAAAAATGTGCAAACGTTCGGGAAGAAATTTTAAAAAGTCATCTTGAAGGTTCACCGGTTTAATATGAAAGGAAATGGCTGAAAAACTTGTGTTTTTCAGCCATTTCCTTTCATATAGTACCAAAGGACACTGCCAAATTGAAGTACCAAAGTCAGAAAGTACCCAAAGGACACTGCCAAAGTGAAGAAAGGATATTTGATTCCAATGTAAGGTGCGCAAAGGTTGGAATATATTTCACAACTGTTAGATACTTCTGCTTGTGTGGTACGCAGTGTGCTGAGCTCATGCGCCAATTGTTGCAATAACAAATTTCACGAGCATTCTTTAAAGTATGAAATCTATTTTAGGGCGTTGGAACGTGGTTAAGTTAAACAAATATTAATATTTCTTTGAAGTTGTCAGTGACCACTAAATTTATAGAGATAATTACACAGAATTTTTTACACTCTTCTCAGTTGCAGATAATTCCAATTAAAGCAATTACAAAAAGTATTTCAGGAATGCTTTTTTCATCAGGAACATTTTTAGTGTGAATAAAATATATACTTCTTTTAATTTTTTCTACAACACTTATGCCCATGGATTATGACTTTTGTTTTGTTTTAATTCTCATTAGAAGTCACAGCGGAACATTACCCATGTACATTTTCTAAGCGGACTTCATCAGTGAAGATGTAATTCCCAATCAGGGAATTAATTTCATCATTTGGGTTGAAACTTCTCGTAAATCTTCACTTCATAAAACTTGATGTATTATTATAAAATTAATAATTTCTTTTTCTCCTTTTTCATACCGTCAATCCCAAATACGCACTTTGCAAAACAATATGTCTCAAGTATAAATTTTCAAGTTTTCGAATATTATCAGACTTCGCATCCTTGTCATATTTACACCAAAAAGCGTATTATCATCTTCAAGATTTGTATTGTACATTGTAATCCCGTATTCCATTCTTGATTTCTCAAGTATTTTGCTGTTTTGCAGGTCATTATCATTCATCAACCGAATTAACATTCTGCTTGTATACGTGAAGCTCCCGTACATGTTCCCTTATGAGAAGTTGCAATGCTAACTAAGGACACTGGTTCTGTGATTCTTAGTATGTGCTATTAAGCATTGTTCTTGAGTAACCTGTTGTTTCAGTGTACAATAAGCCTTCATTTTGCCAAGTATTTTCGCTACACTCAATTAATTACACTTACCTTAAAAAGTAGTTATTTTAGATTTTCTTCACTACTTTGTTTGTGCTACATCCCGTTTTATAGTCCAAGAGTAATCTGCTAGCGTTTTAGGGCTCAATTTTCTTTTATAGCGGTTTTCTATGGTATATATTATGTCTTGATGAAAACGTTCTCCGTGCTCATTCTCTACAGTTTCTAAGTCCTGTGGGAAACATTCCAGATGCCAGTTAAGGAAATGCATTTTGAGGAACATATTGCATCCCATGGCCTTATAGTATTTCAGAAGCTCAGTACCAAGTTCTTTATAATTTTCGGCCTTCCAGTTGCCGAAAAAGTTCAGTACCCCATTTTTAAAGGACTTCCATGCAGCAGCTTCAGTCTCATTCAAAGTGCCTTTAACTGCGAGATCACGCATGATTTCCTTTATTTTTGGATCAATAAAATGCCATGTTGAATTTTGGCTTCAGATATTTTGGGGAACTTGTTCTTTAGAAAACAAAAAGCTTCTCCGTCTTTGTTCAATGACGTTACAAATGTTTTTTTTTAGATCCGGTTTGTAATGAACCGGTGGTAAGTACACGTTCTGAGACTTACTAAAGGCTTAACAACACTTTTGCTACTTGGAATTAAGGACTCTCTTTTAGGCCAGGTCTTTTTAATGTAATGAGAATTTCTGTTCCTACAGTTCTATTGCCGGAGGAAGCATCAGTATTTTGTGTATCCAAGTTGTAGACCAAGGAGTAAAACTATCACTTTTAGTTCGCCACAAATAATCCATGAATGTTTTTATATACTATACTTTGAAGCAACAGTTTCATATTTGCATGTGTTTCTTTCATGTATGCTACACATGCAACAGGCACTGACGGATATATGTTTCAATCATGAAGAAGGACAACTTTTAAGCTTATGTTTGAGGACTCTATAAAAAGTCTCCATTCTTCAGGTTTGTGTTGCTGCCCTAAGGCTTCAAAATATAAGTCCATATTATTACAGTACACAAGGTCACCACTCTTCGAAAATAAGTACTCAAACTCTTGCTGTCGTCAACGAAAACTACATACTTTTGTATTTGGCAGTAAATGAGTCCATCCCTTCAATCTGGAAGCCAATATTTTGGCCTGACTTTTTGCTAAATGAAGATCACGAACCAGATCATTTAATTATTTCTGACTTATAAGGTGAGGCACAGAGTCTTCCGAGAAATCAGGGTCTTGTTGTACTTCAATATCTTCTTCGATGTGATGATTTATTTCATCAGTATTACTACCATCTAAACTCCATCACTGTGGAGGAAAATCTGGACCATGAGATACAGGTCTCATGGCCGAAGGAATACTGGGACACTGAATCGTGTCTTTGGTCTTAGCTGTAATTCAAGATATCTTAGTGATGCAGAAGTAACAGTCTGTTGAGTTATCATTCGGTTCTCTAGAAACCATTGGTACTGCAAATGGCATTTGACGTGATCCCTTCAACCAGCCAGTCAACAAAGTTATACATGAATTACTACAAATGTGAGGTACCTAAGATTTATCTCCATCAACCATTTTGCACTGAAAATAAAGTTCATTCGATTTTCTAATCAACGGTGTGAAACGTCCCCTTTGCGACTATAAAGTAAATTGTTCCACAAATGTAGCAGAAAGTGTTTGGATGGTGGACAAAAGTACGCGGCATTATTTAACGTATACTCTGCATAATCCATACTACTTTTTAAAACCATTAGAAAACGCACGTACTTCAATACCGATTAAATTCATTCGAATGACAAAAATTCTGCTTTGTTTCACCTTCCCAGAAGGAATTGCACAACAGGAAGGAAAAGCGCCAGTATGTCTACTTTCAGAGGCACAGCTATCCTGACTGCAGAAAGATGTCTCCGTTGGGAAACATAGGGAAATTTCTTCAAGTAACACAACATTCACCCCAATAGAGAGTTTCATTACATGAAACTGGAGACTTCATATTTGAGGAATTGTGACTTCATATTCAGATTCAGAACCCGTTAAAACGTACAAAACCGTTAAAGATCTTTTTGTAACAAAGCCATTGTTCAATGTTATCAGGAACTGAAATAATTACATATTTGCTGAGATGCCACACTAAGACATAACTATCGAAAGTGATATAGGATGAGACCCAAGAGGGAATGCTGTGAGAGTCTCCAAAATGGGTCGCAGCAAAGTGTGGAGTTCAATCTAAATCTTGCAACGGAGATGGTTTTGAAAATTTCGCTAATTTGGGTTTCAGGTTGTTAAAATCCCAGCTTTCTAGCATATGACCACCCTGGTAAAAATGTACCCCTGAAATTCAGTTTCAATCAAATACTGCGTTTCTGAGACTATGGTGCTAGAACACACCAAAGAAAAAAGGTTAAACTCACCTGTAAGACAAATGGACGAAAGTAAATATCAATGGACACAGTTACACTACACCACACCTCAGTGAACAAAAGGAAATAAGACCTATTTCAGTTTCTGTACACCTTTAAACCGGACGGATTTCTGCCTCTTTCACTGTGCGCAAAAAGCTATGTCGTCTCCGTATTCATAAAACCCCAGTATATGGTAAATATTTAAAACTTACCTGCGCTCAGATATTTCCAAAAGTATAGTATCACTAGTTACTCAGATAGTTAAGAACAAGAGTGTTGGGGTCGTCTCTCTAGATACAAGGATTCGAAAGCAAGGTTTTCGGAGAGATTTTTCCGGAAGGTTTTATCCTACAAAAGTCAAAAGTATCGTGCATTATTAGGCATCTAGGGAAGAAGAGTTTGGTTACACAATGGTAACTTAAACACAGAAGTAATATTACTGGAACCGAAAATCAGAGAGCACACTAATACATCCTCACAGCAATGATTTAAAAACCGGAGGACTAAACAGAGCGTAGACCCCAAAATACAAAATCAGATCACATAAATCACCGCACCATACACACTCATATACTAGTGAAGGGTTGTCTGATAAGGACTTAAATCGGGAGCAGCGCATGACATCTAATATTTAATGTTTCTCGTGTTTAAGTCTGAAATCTATGCCACCAAGGATGACTAGACATTTTTTTCGCCTGTTACTAACAACATCAATATCTTATGAACAGATATTTGGAAATAACATGACATATCAAGGCCCATATCAATTTGTTGCCACTAAGACGGCACAACATTTTTTAACTTGAATGGCATTGCATCGAAATCATGGCACATTGCAGCCTCTGAGAAAATGCTGCTGCTCATTTCTTATGACACAAGATCTATCTAATATATGCATAATTGGACTATCTAATATATGCATAATTTGGGCACAGAAACTATAGATATAATCTCCTGTGATTAAAAAGCGTGATCGCGAATATTCTCAGCAAAAGCACGTGTAGTGTGTGTGTGTGTGGGGGGGGGGGGGGGTGGTTCCATTATGAGTAACTTGGTTGTAAGCCTTGAAACGAGCTTAAGCATTCTCTGTAGTTTTACATGCAACACTCACGTTCCTGGTGGGATGAGGCTCTGGTTTCTGACCATTCGTCTAATTTGATCCGATGGTAGTAACGTGTGAGACAGGAGTTGCATGCTTATCACGTAGCGCTGCATCAGTCCCTTTCGTATTATATGATCCGATTGTAATAACGGGTAATATGTGAGTTGTGTGCTTATCACGTGGCGCTCCATTAGCTCCTTTCCTCCGATATGATCCGATTGTATTAATGGGTGAGACAAGAGTTTTGTGCTTATCACGTTGAGCTGAATCAGTCCCTTCCGTTGAACCAGTAGCTCAAAATTTGGGACGGTCATATGTTTATAATCGTCGGATTTTCTCAAGGTAGCCACTGAGAAACGAAACATCCCATCACACACACACACACACACACACAGATGTTATCAAACTACTTGACGGAGTTCGTCTGAAATCTCTGTAGTGTTCGCAGCTAGTGAAGAACAATTGCAAGTTTCTGTTTATGACAAGCTCTGCCGTTTTTCCAGACAAGACCAGGATGCATGTGGATTTGTCCAGATATTCACTTATGCAATAACACTTTGTGATGTGTTGTGAGACAGTCTTTTCTAGATGATGCTTAGTTCTACTGTGTACCTTCGTGTACCTTTATAACGCAACATCGCTAGATATCTCTGCCTGTCCTTCTAATGTACTAAATGTAATAACACCAATGCTAACCTATATCATCCAGGATTTTATGTGAACGGGATATATTACATACTGAAAAATCCATGTGTGAGGGCGTCTTTTTGAGCATGTGAAAAAACCTACATTGTAAGATAAAAGGTTTTCACGCATTGGATGCGGACAGAAAGAAGTTCCAAAGACCCAATTTCCACTATTCCTTGCGTAATAAAGTGCGGAAAAAAAATGCAAGCTCTTTCTCTCACTGTATTATGCGGGCTATGATCAGAAACAAGGGTTGGAAGAACTTTATTTTGTTGTTTTTATTACGTCAAACAGAAGAACTAAATATTTTCTTGAGCATTTTTAGCTTGCAGTGTTCGGACAGGCGCAAGGTTTAAAATTTTTTTCAAATTATAATTGTGACGTTTGCGGGCAAACAGAGGTCTCACAATATTTATTGCATACATGCCGATGCTTTATGCGAAAACACGCGAGTGACAATTATTCTCTTTAAAAGTTCCTTGTGCAGTTTACGAATAAGGCTTCTTTCTTTTCCAACAAAGTACTTCTTTCTTTTCCAACATTTCGCATGACGCATGAAAACTAACAACAGTAGCAATCTATTCCATCACCCTATGTTTCTTGTGTGGCACGTGCGTTAACACAGGTTGCGTGCATTCACTCACTGTTTCCCTCGTGATATGCGAGCAAATAAATAATCATACAAGTCAGGAACTACACAGAAAGCAGATTCTTTTATTCGTGAGGAATTTTTCTTGTGCCTGAAGATTCACTCAAGGTTGGAATACTAACGAACAAAGCAAAAATGTGTTGTATCAATATCGTGCAGATACATGAAACGTTTCCTTAATGCATTCCTCTTTATTTATTGTGGGAAAACCAAGAGTGGGCGAGGTTTAGGATCTACGAGCAGAACCTGATGTTTTCATGAAGACATGGAAGTGGGTCACATCCAGCGGGACCTGGAAATTTCGGTTATCTGAGATTCAATCATCAATGGAAGTTTACGTTTTTCCTCCAGAGAAACATCATTCAGGTTTTCCACATTATTCACATATATATATATATATATATATATATTCTTCATCAATGTGACCCTCACTTTGATGAAGAATATATATATATATATATATATATGTGAATAATGTGGAAAACCTGAATGGTGTTTCTCTGGAGGAAAAACGTAAACTTCCATTGATGATTGAATCTGAGATAACCGAAATTTCCAGGTCCCGCGGGATGTGACCCACTTCCATGTCTTCATGAAAACATCAGGTTCTGCTCGTAGATCCGAAACCTCGCCCACTCTTGGTTTTCCCACAATAAATAAAGAGGAATGCATTAAGGAAACGTTTCATGTATCTGCACGATATTGATACAACACATTTTTGCTTTGTTCGTTAGTATTCCAACCTTGAGTGAATCTTCAGGCACAAGAAAAAATTCCTCACGAATAAAAGCGTACAAAACTTGCCTGGAGAGCTTTTGGAAGAAACAGCATAATTTTCAAGAGCAATATGCCATTATGTCTTAAAAGAAAAGTGTTTGATCAATGCATCCTTCCAGTGCTAACGTATGGTGCAGAGACGTGGACCTTAACTAAAAGAGACATACAAAGGCTGCAGACAACTCAAAGAAGCATGGAGAGGTGCATGCTTGGTATAACCAGGAGAGATAAGAAGAGGAACTCGTGGATCCGAAAAATGACAAGAGTGGAAGACATCATGATCAGAGTTAAATCCCTGAAATGGCAATGGGCTGGACATACTGCCAGAAGGACAGACCATAGATGGACAGCCGAAATTTTAGATTGGATTCCAAGGGACAGGAAAAGACCCAGAAAAAGACCACATGGGAGATGGGTGGATGAAATTCGTAAATATGCGGGAGTGACATGGAGGAGACTGGCACAAGACAGACCGTTGTGGAGAAAACTTGGGGAGACCTTCGTCCAGCAGTGGATTGATAATGGTTGACAATGATGATGATGATGATGATATATATATTAAGAAGTTATTGATGGAACATCAAAATTATATTTCGAGTGCCTACAATATAAAAAAAAGTTCTATATAAATTATTTGCTAGAAAACATTGCACCTTTTCCATGAACATGACTTTCAATCTGGCAGAAGCTGTAGGGTTTATTCCCAAAGGCTTGGGACCATGATGGAACAGCTAATTTAACTGCACGATTTCTTCAGTAGATATGTATAGGAACTTCCGCGCGTATTTATTGCTTCCGATTCTCCTGTCAATAAAGATAAGTAAAAACGTTTCTATTGCTTAGCATGATGTTGGACCGCTCTGTTCCCACGTGCCGACAAAGCAGCTCCTACCCTGCGAGTGATGTATACTACAAGATTTCTAAGTGTGTCTTGTTGTATCTAGTACAAATATGTTACCAGCAAATCCTTTAACAATTGTAAGATACGTGTTAACTTTTATAAGATATAGCCGCAGATCGGATTTTATCCAACGAAAAACACAGATGCTCGATCCGATTGATGTCTGTGGAATTTGGGGGCGAGTGCAATAATTGAATGTCTTCCTCATGTTTCGTGGATCATTCTCCAACCATCCGGGTAGTGTAGCGTTGCACATTACCTTTCTGAAAGAAGGCCCTGCTAGAGGGGAATACCGTTGGCATGGGATGCATCTGGCCTGCAATGATCTTTAAGTAGGTGGTAGTGTTGCATGCACAGGAATGATTGGGCTTAGGGTTTATCATCGCAACTATGCCCAATCATTATAGTTCCTCCTCCGGCTTTTCTTCTTCCCAGGATGAATCCTGGAGGCAACACTACGTCAAGTAAACGACGCATACGTACCCGTCAGTCCATGTTGTTCAACAGGAAATGATATTAATCCGACCAGACGACCTTTTTTCACTCATATAAGGTGAAGGTTTCGTGCTTGTGTGACCATCGTACGGGCTTTTCGATGGTGACCAGAGGTTAGCATGGGCATTCAAATCGTCCCGCGGCTATGCAGCCCTATTTTGGGCAAAATCGTAACACGTTACTCCCGTCACTCACTCCCAATTTACCAGCAAGCTACGCAGTAGTAACTCTACTTCTTATTCGTACCGTACGAAATAACCTTCGCTTTTTCTAGCGCCGATTATCTATGGATTTTCCTTCCTGGGACCAGTTTTTAAACTTTACATCGATGTGTGACCGCAAATACTCTTCAAGTCTTTCCCATCTGAAAAACAAGAATACTAACAGAGGCTTCCAGTATCATGAATTATTTATACTTTTCACAAACCGCACATGCGCCGTCGTTTACCTGCAGTTGTCTCAATTTTCATAAATACTTGCTGGTCAGTGGAAGCGAAGCTGGTATCAGTTACGTTGAGCTTGTCAAAATTACCGAAGAATATTCAACATTATGTTCAAGTTAATGCTGCAGTGGTGGATCATTTAAACGAAGAAGCTTAAATCACGCAACACGTGTATAAGAGGTTCTGGGTACAGAGAAAGACGTACTTAGGAGATTTTGAAGACCTTAGCGCATTAGTGAGGCAGGCAAATGTGTTAGATGCCCGAGGGGGAAAAGATTCCATTCCACCAGCATCAAAGAGCAAGGAGGATGCGGCGACCACTGCAAGGCGGGAAGAAACTTGTGCGTCCCCAAGCAGAGCATCGCAACGGAGCGATCAGGGATGGGAGGAAGTGAAGGCCGTTGATGATAACAATCCGGAACGAAGTGAAGTCCCGTTGACGGAAGACTGAAATTTTACACCCGGAATTTTGGAGCCAGAAGTTTAAGAGGCAGTAAACACAGTGCGAGATTTTGAAAGGGAATTTCACTGACGCACATCGAAATAAAGATAACTACTGGATTGAGTCAGGAGTGTTGTATCGTACGGGAAATTTAAATGGGCAGAAATGTAGCCAGTTAGTTTTGCCTGGGTCCGGAAGCTTAGAAATAATGTAATTGACTCTCTAAACGTTACCTGTGGGTCATTTAGCAGCGAAAAAGACGGCGGATAGAATGAAGATGTCGTTTTGGTGGAATGGATTTACGAAAGATGTGAAAACATTTGTGAAGCTTGTGAGGTTTGTCAATTACGCATACGTAACAGGGAATGTGATAGCGTACCGATCGAGCCGATAGGTAGGTCAGAGTTACCGTTTCAATGCGTAATGTGGATGTTGTTGGACCGATAGAACTCATGTCTTCACAAGGATATATGCATTTCTTATGTTTGATGGACCAGCATAGTAGGTGGCCGGAAGCGGTACCTTTGAAATCATTATTAGCAAAAGCTACCTGTGAATCATTTTTAGAAGTGTCCATGCGTACCGGAATACCGAGTGCAATTATGATGGTACTAATTTCAAGTCGAAATTAACCTAGGCATTTTTTAAGCATTTAGGAGCATCTCCGAGGTTTACAACGCCAGGTTATGCCCAGGCTAACGTTTAGCAGAATGATTCAATCAAGTGATGAAACACATGCCACATAATGCGATTCGAGCCCAAGGCCGCGCTTGGCATCGTCAGTTGCCCTTCTTTATATGGGCGTATCGTGAGGTACCAAATAGCACGATAGGGGTATCACTGTTCGTACTCATGTACGCAAGCATGCCAATCGGACTTCTGGCAATTTTAAAATCCTGCTCGGAGGATAGGTTAATCCTGCCACAAGGAGTAGGAATACCTAGAGCGGCTGAAGGAAAACTTAAATAATGCAGATAAATATGCTAAAGGCTAAGCGGAAGAAAAACAGAGGAAGTATGCATACTATCACAATTTGCGGTCTACAGGGATAAATTTTGAACTAGGGGATGAGGTGATTGTGCTGATCCTTGATTCTAAAAACGAACTATGTTCAAGATGGACGGGACTCGGAGAAATTGTAGGTAGAAAATAACAACATTCATACTTAGTGCAACTACCAGATGGAAGTAAAAGTAATCTTCATCAAAATAAACTGAGGAAGTATATTCAACCAATAAATGCAGTTGGAATTATTGATGCAAAAAGATGAGGATTTTGGGGAAATGCAACAAGTTCCATTAAGGGAAAGACCAACGGGAAAGGAAACTTTAATTTCTGTTAAGGACAAGTGGACACATTTAGACGCATCACAACGAGAGGAGCTGATGCAGGTACTTTTGAAATATCATGATGTGTTTGACGGAGAGATAAAACGTGCTAAGATTAGAAGCCACGTAATTCGGCTAAAGTCAGGAGTAGAAAAAAGCAGCCAAAAATCTATAAAGTGCCAGAAGCTTTGAAATCCGAAGTAGAAAAACAAATTAAAGATTTGTTGAAAAAGGGGATTAATTGAACCTGCAAGTGCGGAAGTGGCATATCTATTAGTCTGTGTGTCTAAAGCGGATTCATCGATTCAGATATATGTGGACTAAAGACTGTTTAACGCAGAGAGTAAAATAGTTCCATTTCCAATGCAGAATGCAACTGTGTTGCACTATATAGGTGGAGCTGCTAGATATCTGACAACCTTAGATACTTTGAAAGATTACTGGAAAATTCCCATGGAAAAAGAGAGTAAGGAGTAAGTATCCCCGAAAGGCCAATATCAGTTTACTGTCATGCCATATGGATTAGCAGGAACGTTCCAGAAAGCTATTAATATTGCTCTTAGACATCACAAAGAACATGCCGAGAGTTATATAGAGTGACATAATAATTTTCTCGGAAACATTTAAACAGAACTTGGATCATATATAATAGCTGCAGTACTTAATACTTTGCGACAACTAAATTTTGCAGGAAATTTAAAGAAGTGCTGTTTTGCAAAATCAGAAGTTAAGTACCTTGGTCATGTGGTCGGCTCAGGTAAACAGGAACCTGATCCTGATAAGATATCAGTGATGGAAAATTTGCAGCGACCGAAGACGAAAAGAGATTTGAGATCAGTTTCAGAATTGTTTAACTATTACAGAGAATATATTCCAAGTTATTCTATATTGGCTATTCCACTCACCGATTTAACCAAGAAATCGGTAGCAAATAATATTCCACGGTCAGTAGAAGCTGACAAGTGCTTTACAGAATTAAAAGACGCTTTATGTAAGGTTACATATTTGAGTACTCCTGATTTGAGTAAGCCCTTCGAGATAAGCTGTGACGCGTCTTCTGTAGGAATTACAGTTTGCCTTGGGCAAAGAGATGACAATGGAAATGTTCGTTCAAAAACTTTCGACAGTCGAAAGTTGACAGAAACACAGAGTAAGTGGAGCACCACAGAAAGAGAAGCTTACGCAGCTAATATGCTCTATGGATATTTAAGATGTGGACCTATAGAGGACAGATCACTCTTAATAGTTATCACAGTCCTTTGAAATACTTGACAGAAGGCATTCCTAAAAATGCAGGATTACAAAGATTGGCATAAGCAATAGCTCGTTTCAATGTAACAGTTCGTCATAAGACTGGGAAGGCTAATCTTGATGCAGATACTATCTCTAGACTCGAACATTAGAATGCGTAGATATTACCGAAATAAGGGGGGAAAAATAAAATCCATTGTAGATGAGTTATCAGTAAACGTTCAGTGTGTATTAGTGTTGTGTGCAATTAATGTAAGTGATAAAATTTAACCAAGAGATAATTGTATTTCCGTTATGTTGGTAAAGTAAATTTACCACATCTAATGCTAAGAGTAACTGCTCAGTGAACGGAGAACCAAAAAAGAGTTATTATTGGTAATATCAAATTTTTGAATGGAGTAACTCCTGCCCAAGTGAATTGAAAATGTTGTCTGAGTGGAATTTAATGCTATTTGTTTATAACTGTGTGCTAAAATTAAGAAATTAGATGATGGGACATAAACAGAGATACACACAACACAGTAAGGTGCATTGAATATTTTAAAATGCTTTAGCTCTTAGTTCTAAAATTCTACTTGGAGTAAAGAACACCCTTTAAGGTTTAAGGTGTTTTCATTTCACGACCTTGTTCGAGTAATGTTAAACCGGAAAGGGGTGTGAGGATCTATGCGAACGAGTGGTCTCTATAAATATTTAAATATGATTTAAATATTTAATGGATCCAGTATTGAAATTTGCCTTACAGTGATGAATATAATTTGGGTTTCTTCTTCGTGCGTATATGTATGCGTTCAAGTAACGGCCGTGTAAGATATCTTGTACGAGAACGGACAATTTATCCTTACAAACCCATTGCTCGGCATTTTGGTGACATTTGTCCTCAACGACGCCAATTTGCTTGAACTGGTAAGATATTCGTTGGTTGTCAAGTAGGCCTTCATGGTATTATTCGGTACCCCTTCTTACATGGTTGGAGGCGGAACTAAAAGAACATTCGTTACGAGGTGTTAACAATTCAACCCCCAAACGTTCGGGGGTTCGCGGAGGAAGGAAGACAAGAGAACATTAGAGATTCGAAGTTGCGATGAGAAGGAGATGTCACGGTAATACAGCGTAATGTTTTTTCGTTGTATGGGATATAACCCATAAAGTATGTAAATAATGTACATTTTTATATATATCTTGAATAAATACTCGGACCTCTTAGAAAATGGATTCCTGAAGGTATTTTGCCTAAGGCCGTACATTGTAAAGGACGAAACGAACCAAACGGGCCTGGGAACCACAGCTCGCTAAAACATCTCACACAGGTATACGGTCACTTTGACGCAAGCAGTTAGGTTTTATGTCATTATGTTGGAAATTTCATTCATGTGTATTGCAGCGGCCGATCTTAGTGTGAGATGAGTGATCCTTGTGTGAATGTTAATGCTGAAAGATTAATTGAACTCTGAATTAAGAATGGCTTGTATGTATCTAATACGTTTTTCAACCACAAGTATATCCACACGTATACTTGGGAAAATCCCACTCTTGGTCAAAAGAGTGTTATAGATTTTGTTGTCTACAATCAGCGTCTGAAGCACTTAGTTGTTGACATACGTATGATGAGAGGTGCGGATGTTGGTTCTGATTCTTACTTCGTGGTGTCACGAGTGAAACTGTATGTTGATTGAAGGAAAAGGGAGAGGCCAGGATGGAAAGAATAATGTTTGAAAGGCTCCCTGAAAATCATCAGCGGTGTTCTGATGTACTCAGAGAACGAATGAAGGAGTTGAAGTCTTGTGAGTGTGGTGGGGGTGTAGAGAAGAAGTAGGAATGTTTTAAGAACTGTGTGCTCACTGCTGCTGAAGAGATCTTTGTTGGCACCACAATAGTGGGTAACAATACCTCTATTGTTGATCTCATTGATCTACCTTGCATCTACAATACCTCTAATGTAGATGCTTGGTGGAATAGTGAGACCGAAGAAACAGTAGAGAGAAAGAAAGATGCCGGCTTGGGTACGTTCCAAGGTAGATTTTATGAATATCGCTATAAGATGCGTGAAGCGGCTGAGCTGGTTCGCCAGAGTATGGCAAAATATAGGAAGGAGAAGGTGGAAAGGCATGAATGCATTTTTAAAAGATAGGAAGACTTTCTGGAAGTACATGAGACTCAGGAAAAATACGGGAAACAAAGTTGTAAGTTGTGTGAAGAATATTATCGAGGAAATTATATGATAGCGCAAAGAGTTAAGTGAAAGATGAAGTGAATACTTCTGTTAGTTATTAGATCAGGAAGACAAAGGTGATTCTGAGGCAGAAGGAGATGTCACAGTGAAGGATGGAAGCACAGGAGGGATCTCGAAAGAAAAGGTATGTAAAGCTACAAAATCTCTTCAGAATGGTAAGACTTCGGGAGTTGATGGCATAACTGCCGAGATATTGAAATATGCACTGTTAAAAATTCCCGTAAAACAAGTCTTGTTGCCCGTGTATGTTTACGGTCAAGGCTCGCTTCTGCAGTTTCAGGGCGACGCCCGTATTTTAACGGGCAGTGACATGTAAGAAAACTGTTCCAAACCCTAATTTTACGGGCGTTGCTAAGAGGCACGGGTTAGCCAATGAACGATAATGACAGCAAAGGAATGCGGCATGCGTCGCTTTCTGCTATTGGTCAGCGAGTGGTCACGTGATTTTACAGTGCATGCTCGTTTTTTCCCCAAGACGAAGGGATGGGCGATATTTTCAAAAGTATGATATCTTTTGATATTTCTGAGACCGATATATTGAATCGAAAATATCTGTATTTAAAGATCAATATATCGGATCGATTTTTCGATATTTTTCAATACTTCTGATCTCAATAAGACTGACATTCCGGTTTATTCACTGCATACTGCCTCAGGGTTATGACTGAATCCCATCCGATGTTGTGCTAAGTATTGGCTGTTGGGAACTTGGGACTAATTGGCTGTTGGCTTGTTCGCACAAATCTCAGCCAGTACTAAATAAAGCTTCTGTGCGGCGCCATTTGCAAATTTGTATTGTTTTATTGAATACAGTGCCAAAGTATGTATAAATAAATACACATAAACTATTCCTTACAGAGTTATCCAGAAATGATAGAAATCACACGATTCACATAAAATAATTGTATAACTTAAGTCACAAGGAATTTTCATAGTAATTTATACTTTAGTTCCAGTGTTCTGGTTCTTAAAACGATCTAAGAGTATAAAAATATCCTGCAGCTTGAAAATATAGCTGCAATCAAGTTTTGTTAATACCATTAAAATAGTGATATCTCAGAAAAGTACTGTATATTACTAACTTCGTACCTTTTACAAGACGGAAGCTGTACTTGGAAATAAACGTAGTGCGTTTATTTTGCCATTTTAGTCGTTTTGTTGTGTACATAATTATTTCCGATAGCGGAATTGATATTTAACGTTTTTTTTTTACAAGACCGACGCAATGGGTTTTACGACTTTAAAACTCGTTAAAAATTTAGTGCTTCTATTTTGCCCTTTTACGTTGTTTTGTTGCGTAACTAAATATTTTCGACAGCGAAATTAACATTTTACGTTTTTATAATTCATAAAAATTCCCTAAAAATATATCTTGTATGCTGAGCTGGAAAGCCAACCTCAGGGTTGTTTACATCGTAGCCATGGTAATGTAAGGGCGTATTTATATTATATATTTCATACATTTATGTAATGTAAGGGCGCATATATTTATGCCCACTCCCCCGAAAGTGTTTAAATGTGTTTTATTTATTGTTAAAATGTGCCTTACATTGGAAACAAAAATGCTTAATTTAATAAAAAAATTCATTAATTTACGTTAGAATTTTTTTCTATTCTCATTCTTTTATTTTGTCCTGGTGGATTTAAATTTTTTTCATTTGATTGGCACGCCCTCAGAAAAAATCTATATATGACCCTTGTTGCATTTCTTAATGAAGGGGCAGAGCACAGATAGGAGGAAAGTGGCCAAAGGGCATGAAGTTGTCACATAAATTTACAGAACATAAATGCGGAAACTGTTTTTCTTAACAAAACATGTTATCATGATTCTCTGTACTTAACATTGCTACCTATGCAAGATTGTTGATACAGCGAGACAAAATTAGTCAAAAAAGCAATCATAAAAGTGGAGTTTGTGGAAGAAATATTTTGCTACATGGAAGACCAGTAAACCACAGGCAATTGGGTAAATAATTCTCATTGATTTGATTATTCTACACATGTTAAGGTTTTTCCATTATTCGAAATGTTTATTTAAGTACAAAAGCGGAGTAAAATGCCTAAAACAAAATCACTGGGTTACTTCTGTCTGAAACATTACCCCTTAGCCTGTAATCACAGCATATTATTGCAATTTCTAATGCAGAATGTTCTGCAAAGTCAAAATATTGTTGAGAGGTAAATGGCTAGAGCTTTTTAATGCAATTTTGAAGAAGTTTGCACACATACATGAAAATATATTATTTCAAAGTTAGTGTGTATGTACACTGTAGATACATATACAATTTTTTTTTTTTTTTTTGTGAAAAAAAAGAAAAACAACTGAAAATACGATAAACTTTGTTAACAGGTTTCGGCCTAATTTGCCCAGTGTTATCCATTTTGTCATTATGTCTATTTCTCTCTTTATAAAAACTGTGAATGTATTTTTTTGTGAACACTGTTATTCTTAAACGGAATGGCTTTAACAAAATTCTGTTGTCCAGAAAAGTTTTAATGTGCAGTGCCCTTCCTCATTTGATTTCTCCAGTGTTTCTTTACAGCATACAAAGTTACTTTTTTCAAAATTCTTTTCCCGCTAAAATCTAATAAATGTGCAATGTAAAAATTGCATTTGTACTCATAAATAAAATGCAATACAGGCAATACATTGTGCCAAATGCTTGACACTAGCTGTAGGAAGGGAGTTCTTAGACTACCATTAAAGACTATATTAATATATTAGCTGAAACAATGCTCAGATTATATGATTACCATGCATTGCGCCCATCGGTTTTACATTTGATCAAGTTTGCAAAACTTGTATATGATTTTATACCTGCTACAACTGATTCAGCATCAAAATCCGGAAAATTCTCATACAAAAAGATTACTTCTTCCTCAGAAACTGCTAGAAAACAGTCAAATTTTCAAAATAAAAAGCACTGTTCATTAAATGTGAAAATCCTCCAAATATGTGGCGTCAGTGAATAAACAAAGATGTCACTCTTTCCAGGTTTTAGCAATTAAATGTCATGAAATCTATTCAGTCAAGAAATCTATTTATTAAATGTCATGAATAAAATCTATTCAGTCATTAAATGTTCATTAAATGTTATGGAAACTATTCAGTATCTGAATAATCATGGAAAATGTGCCTACCAAGTGGTAAAATGCATAAAGAAGTTGTTCCTGTCTTGTCTTCCCAAGAACCACTGGCCCTAAATTAAGGACATGTGTCTGCTTATGGTGAATCAAGCTTCTACACATTTGGGAACAACTTTAGATTCTCATGGAGATCAATCAACACACACACACCACTTCACTTTAAGCATTTTTTTTCCAGTTCTCAGTCCATTTCCTTGGATTTCTCATCTCCATTAAAAACTTGTACACAATAAATATCTGAAGTATTCTTTATCAAGTCTAAAACACCTGAGGAGCTATCTTCGATATCATATCAATTTTTTTTTACATTTTAGATGCTCATTGGTGGAGTCTATCCTTAAAATTAAGGAAGTCAGCAGATTTAAATTTTTTTTTACAGTTTTCAACTCAAATGGGATATAGCATTTAATGTTTCATTTATTAACACCAAAACAACACAAAAATAATACTGATTTCTCTCCTCTAGTTATATTTAACCTGCTGTATATGAGGGATTTTCTCTTTACATGCATATATATCATTAAGCTGTTCGCTAAGATCAGAGGTTAGCTTCTTGATGACAGCTTATCTGCTGGATTAAAGTTTAAAACTGATGGAACTACATTTTATTTACTCTTGATGTATCAAACATCTGCATTTGTATCAAACATCTGCATCTCACAACTTGAGCTTCACTGACATCCATCACACACAAGACCTTTTGTACTTCACATTTATTCTCTTTTTCTCATGCAGGAATTCCTGAATCTGGTCCTCCCTTGTCTTCTACATTTTCGTCCTGTCACTTGTGCAGAATAAATTCTCCTAGTAATCATCTCACCACTCATTCTCCAAACCACCCAAGAATAATTGTCCCCACCTTATAAACAATATTTTGCTTCACACTACTCATCTACAACACATTTTCATTCCTCACATGATCAGAACATATCTTGCCCCCACCCCCATAAGTAACACATCTCTACAGCTCACAAATCACTCCTATGTTTCATCTGCAGTACTCCACCTTCACTGCTGCACATCAGAGTAGGAACAATTACTGTACTATTTCACACACAACTATTAGGGACTTTTTTGAGAACCCATCATTCATCATTTATTCAAAATCCTCCTGCAGCAGCTGTGAATTTCAAAAATGAATTTACTAGCCTACTAATTTCGCCTACAAATTTGTTTTCTCTGTCAAACATGCTTTCTAAATATGTAAATTGATTTACCTGGTCAATCTCTTTGCCATTTAGACTGATCTGTTTGATTTAATACTAACAATTCATCTGTCAAAAACATAACTTTGGGTTTTTCCTTACATATACTAAGTTTGAAATTCATACAAACTTCATACATGTGGGACAACATACGCTGCAGCTCATTTTTGCTCTCTGCCAACAAGATTGTTTCATCAGCATGAGCAAACATAATTGAGTAACTACTCCCCACAGATAGCATTTACATAGTCTAATGACGACTCAACCATATGTGTCTCTTAAGACATAAAAATATTCTTTACCTTAAAAAATTGTTTTGGGAATAAGTAATAACTAGTTATAATACACAAGCTTGGCAGTGAATGTGGGGAATAAATATCATACCAGTTTTCTCAGATAATTTCTTAGAAACATCAGCTGAAATTTTTTTTTTCAAGAGCTGCTTGCTCCTGCTAAACGGGAGCAATTTTATTTGTCATTTATTGTTACATTTTATAGCTTAAAACTATCTTTATGTAAGATTGTAGCCCACAAGCTGTATTTCTAGTGATATGAAAAACACATAAAATATTGTTTTCCAGATCCTAAAATTAAAAAAAATATATATAGCAGAATGTTTTGATGCAAAAATAAATAAATAAATCATGCAACAGAAGTGTGCTTGTAATCCGCAGAAATGCTGAATGTACTTCCCAAAACCCAAAAGGTGATTTTCTTGTTTCATGTGTGGGCATTGCTCGACGAGCAGGGATATGGTTTCTGCCAAGAAGTTTCCAAAAATCCCAGTTGCAAAGGAATGTTTTCATGAGTTTTTCATCAATGTGAGATTATGAGAAATATGTATTTCCAACATTTCGAGGAAAGGTAAGTTGAAGCTTCAGTATGGCATAAATGACAAAAAGGCAAAAGTACTTATTAATCCCAGCAAACTGGAATCTTAACCATCAATTAACATGGGAATAACTGAATTATAGAAAGAGTAACTCTTTTTAGTGGGATGCAAATGTCAAAATTAACATTATACCAGTTTGCAAGGAAATGTTATGGAAAAAATCTTTAAAAAACTTTGTTATTGTAATTTTTAGAGCATGTTGTATACATTCATATTTTTCAGAAGGTGTGAACAATTTTTGCTATTTTTTTTATCGTTCAAGACAGAACACAATGTTAATGGAGTATACAGATATAATTACTTCCATTGTGTAAGCAAAAATATTTCCCATGGCATACGCAAACAAATTTAAAGTGCTTATATTATGTTTACAAGTGACATTTTTACTAAAAACAGTAATTAGAGTACGAATAATTTGTGATGGCCTTTTCATAGAAAGCAATTATTTTTCCAGAAAGATATTTAAAAAATGCTAACGATTATTGATTATTAGTCCTCCGTTAAAGTATGATTATAAAAATAAAAACATAAAAAATATCGTAATCCAAATTATTTAAGTAATTATATTTACTAATTAATTAATGAAAGCCATACTAATTAATGTATGAAAAACATAAAAAATGTCATAATCCAAATTCATCAAGTATATATTTACTAATTAATGTATGAAAAACATAAAAAATATCATAATCCAAATTCATCAATTATATATTTACTAATTAATGTATGAAAAACATAAAAAATATCATAATCCAAATTCATCAAGTATATATTTACTAATTAATGTATGAAAGCCTGTTTCTCCTAGATAACAAAAAAAACGAATGGACAATCAGAGGAAATAACATGTTATAAGTGTGGAAAAATCAGCAGATCAAGACGAAAGTTGTTATGCTCATATTTTTACCAGATTATATAATTACTTCAGGAAGTTTCACTATGTATTAACAAGATAATTATCAAAGGATAATAAAAACAATTACGTCTGATATATACATAACCTGAATTACAACAAACTTTATACTACATAACTTGTAAGACATCAAGAAAACTCTCGAAAAGCTGTTTTGCATTTCCTTAGCCAGCTGTTAAGATCTACGTACTTAATCACTAAAAAAATGCTTAACTTCAAATTATGTGTTATTGGTATGTATTTAATTTTGGTCAAAGTGCCAGTTTACTTCAAACACAATACTCATAGGCAAAAGAACAATCTGCTATCAACCGTTCTTTAAATTTCTTTTCTGGGTGCCTACTGTCAACTTATAGTTAAAATTCTCAACCATCAAAGTTTTCAACACAGCAGATATTTTCCCTTGTAGAGTTCTAGAAATCGGAAGGTGACATAATATCATGGGAATCTCGATAATGAGATCGCAGTTTGATAGTCCTCAAGCAACATAATTTTCGTGACATGCCAGAGGAAAGAACACAGATTTCATTCCACAAGTTAAATCACATCGGCCATACGCTGATATATTGAATATCAAACACGACCAATACCAATATATTGAATATCGCACCGATATATCAAAAACCGATATAGTGAATTTCTGATATATCGAAACGTGGATATCAATACTATATATCGAAATATCGGACGAAAATATCGATATTTCCAGATATTGATAAATATCGCCCATCCCTAACTGACGAACACGAAGTTGCCGCCCGGTGGCGCAGTGGTCTAAGCGATGGCCTCTGATCATTCGTCCGTAAGGGGTCCGGGTTCGAATCCCGGTGAGGCATGGATGTTGTGTTTGCCTTACGGCACTGGTTCTCTCCCTTCCCTGGAACCAGTGACCCTAAATTAGGGACGGGCGACTGCTTATAGCCCATTGAGTTGCTCACGGTGGTCGTTAAACCTCCAAACAAACAAAAAAAAAAAAAAAAAAAAAACACGAAGTCACACACATGTGTAGGAAAGACGCCATTTAAAGAAAGAAAACATGTGAGTAGACACTTTTTAAAATTAAGTTTATTATGATATGTAAAAGTAACGAAATCAATTACACACATTTTTGTTTGATATTAAGCTCACGAACTGTGTATGTATATATATCATCATCATCATCATCATTGTCAACCATTATCAATCCACTGCTGGACGAAGGTCTCCCCAAGTTTCCTCCACAACGGTCTGTCTTGTGCCAGTCTCTTCCATGTCACTCCCGCATACTTTCGAATTTCATCCACCCATCTCCCATGTGGTCTTCTTCTGGGTCTTTTCCTGTCCCTTGGAATCCAATCTAAAATTTCGGCTGTCCATCGATGGTCTGTTCTTCTGGCAGTATGTCCAGCCCATTGCCATTTCAGGGATTTAACTCTGATCATGATGTCTTCCACTCTTGTCATTTGTCGGATCCACGTGTTCCTCTTCTTATCTCTCCTGGTTACACCAAGTATGCACCTCTTCATGCTTCTTTGAGTTGTTTGCAGCCTTTGTATGTCTCTTTTAGCTAAGGTCCACGTCTCTGCACCATACGTAAGCACTGGAAGGATGCATTGATCAGACACTTTTCTTTTAAGACATAATGGCATATTGCTCTTGAAAATTATGCTGTTTCTTCCAAAAGCTCTCCAGGCAAGTTTTGTACGCCGATTAATTTCTTCACCAATGTGACCCTCACTTGATATCTGCTGTCCAAGATAAACGTACGTATCTGTTATCTCCAGCTTTTCTCCATCAATCGATAAATCTTCATTTCTTGTAAAAGCATTGAACATCACTTTTGTCTTCTGAAAGTTCATTTTTAATCCCACTTCTTTACTCTTGTCAGCAAGTTCCTGGATCATACTCCGTAGCTCTGATGGGGTAGTTGCAAAAATGACTATGTCATCAGCAAAACGAAGGTGGGTTAGATAATCTCCATTAATCTTTATCATTTTGTTTTCCCAGTTCAGTGATTGAAAGACATTTTCCAATGTCGCATTAAAGAGCTTCGGAGATATGGTGTCACCTTGTCTCACTCCTTTTCCAATTTTTATGTGTGTTGTATTTTCAAACAGCCGAATCTTTGCACTTGCATTTTCATAGATGTTATTAATAATATTAATGTATGCATCTTCAATACCGCAGGATTTCAGAGCCATTGCAACTGCTGATGGTTTCACCGAATCAAAGGCTTTTTCATAATCGATAAAAGCCATGCACAATGGAAGTTCATATTCCCTCGCTCTTTCAATTAGCTCTCTCAGTACGTGGATATGATCTATTGTGCTGTAGCCACTCTTGAATCCAGTTTGTTCTCTCGGTTGAGCCATGTCCAGTGTCACCTTAAAGCGGTGTGAAAGAACTTTAGTGAAGATTTCATAAACCACTGATAGGAGGCTGATCGGTCTGTAGTTCGTGAGGCCAATGTCACATTTTTTATGTAGCAAGATCATTGCAGCGTTGTTCCAATCCTCAGGATTTTTCCCTTCATTAAGGCATCGAGTGAAAATTTGGGCGAGTACTGTTTCGATTTCTCCACTTGCTTCTTGTATGATGTCTACAGTAATTTCATCTTCTCCTGGAGCTTTTCCCCGCTTCATGTTCTTGATTGCATGTGCAACTTTTGCTGGAAGGACTGGAAGAACTCTGGTACTGGTACCTTTCATGATGTCTGAAGTACATGTATCATCCCTTTCATAAGGTCTGGTGATGCGTAACATCACAGCCTCTCCTTGACAAATGTCAATCCCGCCTTCTCGTGGTACATCCTGTTCCCACTAAAGGGGCTCTGACGACCGCCAATAGCGGTATAACTATACCATCGGGATTAGAGGAAATGCTATCCCACACTCACCAACCCGTTTGGCCAGCGTGGTGAGTTATGGCCAAACCCCTCCAAAATGACTCCACAACTTAAATCTTGGCCCTCAGTCTCCGGCAGCTAGAATGTACCTGGCCAAGGCAGCGGCCAGTGCGACATGAAGGCAGAGGGTGCTAAGAATCCCCGGAGGACCGGACTAGGCTGCCATCTGATGCTGACCTTGGCTACGTACAACGGACGCTCCCTATCTTCTGATTCAAAGCTTCATGAATTGGAAGAGAAACTACAAAGGATCAAGTGGGACATCGTCGGGCTAAGTGAGGTAAGGAGAAAAGGAGAAGATCTCATTGAACTGAAAAGTGGACATCTCTTCTACTATCGTGGGACAGATACTGGCAGAACTAGTGGTGTTGGATTTATAATAAACAAGAAACTGAAGGATAAAGTTGTAGAAGTTGAAAGTTCCTCTGACAGAGCTGCACGACTCGTTATCCAACTCTCGAGAAGACACCAGGCTCAGGTTATTCAAACTTATACACCCACCACAAGTCATGCTGAAGAAGAAATTGAAGAATTTTATGAGGAAATTCGTGATCTAAATAATAAAGGTAAGCAGCACTTGAAGATAATTATGGGAGATTTCAATGCAAAAACAGGGCAACGGCAACAGAATGAAACTTCAGTAGGTAAATTCTGTCACGGCAACAGAAACCAACGTGGAAATACTCTCGTAGAGTTTGCAGAGGCAGAAGGGTTTTTCATCTTGAACTCCTTTTTCAAGAAAAAGCCACACAGGAAATGGACATGGAGACATCCAAATGGAACGACAAGTGAAATTGATTTTATTATGTGTAACAAAAAATTCGTCATAGAAGACTGCAGTGTGCTAAACAAGTACAACACAGGCAGTGACCATAGATTGGTGAGATGTAAGATGCACCTCAACACTAAACTCGAACGTAGCAAGCTCATAAGACAAACAAAATGTATTGACATAACAAACCTTAAAAAACACAATAATACCTTCAAATTGGAACTGAAGAACATATTCTCTGCTTTAGAAGGCCTAACATCGGAAGAAGTGGATATTTCTGAAGTTAACAGAAAAGTAACCAAAGCTCTTATGGAAACAGCAACAAAATTAGCTGGGTCTAAGAACAAACTGCATGTGAACAAATTATCAGGAAAAACCAAAATGTTGATGCAAAAAAGAAGAGTGATGAGGACAACTAAAGAAGATGTGACTTCCAAAGTGGAATATGTAGAGCTATGCAAGACCGTACGAAAAAGTATCACTGAAGACGTAAGGAAATTTAACTGTGAACTAGTAAGGAAAGCAATTGAAAACAACCAAAGCCTAAAGATAGCAAAGGGACATCTCAGTAAAGGAAGAAAACAGATTATGGCACTGAGAAAATAAGATGGTTCTGTAACAAGAAATAGAGGCGAAATTTTGACAAGAGTGAAAGATATATATATCATCATCATCATTGTCAACCATTATCAATCCACTGCTGGACGAAGGTCTCCCCAAGTTTCCTCCACAACGGTCTGTCTTGTGCCAGTCTCCTCCATGTCACCCCTGCATACTTTCGAATTTCATCCACCCATCTCCCATGTGGTCTTCTTCTGGGTCTTTTCCTGTCCCTTGGAATCCAATCTAAAATTTCGGCTGTCCATCGATGATCTGTCCTTCTGGCAGTATGTCCAGCCCATTGCCATTTCAGGGATTTAACTCTGATCATGATGTCTTCCACTCTTGTCATTTGTCGGATCCACGTGTTCCTCTTCTTATCTCTCCTGGTTACACCAAGTATGCACCTCTTCATGCTTCTTTGAGTTGTTTGCAGCCTTTGTATGTCTCTTTTAGCTAAGGTCCACGTCTCTGCACCATACGTAAGCACTGGAAGGATGCATTGATCAGACACTTTTCTTTTAAGACATAATGGCATATTGCTCTTGAAAATTATGCTGTTTCTTCCAAAAGCTCTCCAGGCAAGTTTTGTACGCCGATTAATTTCTTCACCAATGTGACCCTCACTTGATATCTGCTGTCCAAGATAAACGTACGTATCTGTTATCTCCAGCTTTTCTCCATCAATCGATAAATCTTCATTTCTTGTAAAAGCATTGAACATCACTTTTGTCTTCTGAAAGTTCATTTTTAATCCCACTTCTTTACTCTTGTCAGCAAGTTCCTGGATCATACTCCGTAGCTCTGATGGGGTAGTTGCAAAAATGACTATGTCATCAGCAAAACGAAGGTGGGTTAGATAATCTCCATTAATCTTTATCCCTTTGTTTTCCCAGTTCAGTGATTGAAAGACATTTTCCAATGTCGCATTAAAGAGCTTCGGAGATATGGTGTCACCTTGTCTCACTCCTTTTCCAATTTTTATGTGTGTTGTATTTTCAAACAGCCGAATCTTTGCACTTGCATTTTCATAGATGTTATTAATAATATTAATGTATGCATCTTCAATACCGCAGGATTTCAGAGCCATTGCAACTGCTGATGGTTTCACCGAATCAAAGGCTTTTTCATAATCGATAAAAGCCATGCACAATGGAAGTTCATGTTCCCTCGCTCTTTCAATTAGCTCTCTCAGTACGTGGATATGATCTATTGTGCTGTAGCCACTCTTGAATCCAGTTTGTTCTCTCGGTTGAGCCATGTCCAGTGTCACCTTAAAGCGGTGTGAAAGAACTTTAGTGAAAATTTCATAAACCACTGATAGGAGGCTGATCGGTCTGTAGTTCGTGAGGCCAATGTCACCTTTTTTATGTAGCAAGATCATTGCAGCGTTGTTCCAATCCTCAGGATTTTTCCCTTCATTAAGGCATCGAGTGAAAATTTGGGCGAGTACTGTTTCGATTTCTCCACTTGCTTCTTGTATGATGTCTACAGTAATTTCATCTTCTCCTGGAGCTTTTCCCCGCTTCATGTTCTTGATTGCATGTGCAACTTTTGCTGGAAGGACTGGAAGAACTCTGGTACTGGTATCTTTCATGATGTCTGAAGTACATGTATCATCCCTTTCATAAGGTCAGGTGATGCGTAACATCACAGCCTCTCCTTGACAAATGTCAATCCCGCCTTCTCGTGGTACATCCTGTTCCCACTAAAGGGGCTCTGACGACCGCCAATAGCGGTATAACTATACCATCGGGATTAGAGGAAATGCTATCCCACACTCACCAACCCGTTCGGCCAGCGTGGTGAGTTATGGCCGAACCCTCCAAAATGACTCCACAACTTAAATCTTGGCCCTCAGTCTCCGGCAGCTAGAATGTACCTGGCCAAGGCAGCGGCCAGTGCGACATGAAGGCAGAGGGTGCTAAGAATCCCCGGAGGACCGGACTAGGCTGCCATCTGATGCTGACCTTGGCTACGTACAACGGACGCTCCCTATCTTCTGATTCAAAGCTTCTTGAATTGGAAGAGGAACTACAAAGGATCAAGTGGGACATCGTCGGGCTAAGTGAGGTAAGGAGAAAAGGAGAAGATCTCATTGAACTGAAAAGTGGACATCTCTTCTACTATCGTGGGACAGATACTGGCAGAACTAGTGGTGTTGGATTTATAATAAACAAGAAACTGAAGGATAAAGTTGTAGAAGTTGAAAGTTCCTCTGACAGAGCTGCACGACTCGTTATCCAACTCTCGAGAAGATACCAGGCTCAGATTATTCAAACTTATACACCCACCACAAGTCATGCTGAAGAAGAAATTGAAGAATTTTATGAGGAAATTCGTGATCTAAATAATAAAGATAAGCAGCACTTGAAGATAATTATGGGAGATTTCAATGCAAAAACAGGGCAACGGCAAAAGAATGAAACTTCAGTAGGTAAATTCTGTCACGGCAACAGAAACCAACGTGGAAATACTCTCGTAGAGTTTGCAGAGGCAGAAGGGTTTTTCATCTTGAACTCCTTTTTCAAGAAAAAGCCACACAGGAAATGGAGATGGAGACATCCAAATGGGACGACAAGTGAAATTGATTTTATTATGTGTAACAAAAAATTCGTCATAGAAGACTGCAGTGTGCTAAACAAGTTCAACACAGGCAGTGACCATAGATTGGTGAGATGTAAGATGCACCTCAACACTAAACTCGAACGTAGCAAGCTCATAAGACAAACAAAATGTATTGACATAACCAACCTTAAAAAACACAATAATACCTTCAAATTGGAACTGAAGAACATATTCTCTGCTTTAGAAGGCCTAACATCGGAAGAAGTGGATATTTCTGAAGTTAACAGAAAAGTAACCAAAGCTCTTATGGAAACAGCAACAAAATTAGCTGGGTCTAAGAACAAACTGCATGTGAACAAATTATCAGGAAAAACCAAAATGTTGATGCAAAAAAGAAGAGTGATGAGGACAACTAAAGAAGATGTGACTTCCAAAGTGGAATATGTAGAGCTATGCAAGACCGTACGAAAAAGTATCACTGAAGACGTAAGGAAATTTAACTGTGAACTAGTAAGGAAAGCAATTGAAAACAACCAAAGCCTAAAGATAGCAAAGGGACATCTCAGTAAAGGAAGAAAACAGATTATGGCACTGAGAAAATAAGATGGTTCTGTAACAAGAAATAGAGGCGAAATTTTGACAAGAGTGAAAGATATATATATCATCATCATCATTGTCAACCATTATCAATCCACTGCTGGACGAAGGTCTCCCCAAGTTTCCTCCACAACGGTCTGTCTTGTGCCAGTCTCCTCCATGTCACCCCTGCATACTTTCGAATTTCATCCACCCATCTCCCATGTGGTCTTCTTCTGGGTCTCTTCCTGTCCCTTGGAATCCAATCTAAAATTTCGGCTGTCCATCGATGATCTGTCCTTCTGGCAGTATGTCCAGCCTATTGCCATTTCAGGGATTTAACTCTGATCATGATGTCTTCCACTCTTGTCATTTTTCGGATCCACGAGTTCCTCTTCTTATCTCTCCTGGTTACACCAAGTATGCACCTCTCCATGCCTCTTTGAGTTGTTGCAGCCTTTGTATGTCTCTTTTAGTTAAGGTCCACGTCTCTGCACCATACGTAAGCACTGGAAGGATGCATTGATCAGACACTTTTCTTTTAAGACATAATGGCATATTGCTCTTGAAAATTATGCTGTTTCTTCCAAAAGCTCTCCAGGCAAGTTTTGTACGCCGATTAATTTCTTCACCAATGTGACCCTCACTTGATATCTGCTGTCCAAGATAAACGTACGTATCTGTTATCTCCAGCTTTTCTCCATCAATCGATAAATCGTCATTTCTTGTAAAAGCATTGAACATCACTTTTGTCTTCTGAAAGTTCATTTTTAATCCCACTTCTTTACTCTTGTCAGCAAGTTCCTGGATCATACTCTGCAGCTCTGATGGGCTAGTGGCAAAAATGACTACGTCATCAGCAAAACGAAGGTGGGTTAGATAATCTCCATTAATCTTTATCCCCTTGTTTTCCCAGCTCAGTGACTGAAAAACACCCTCCAATGTGGCATTAAAGAGCTTCGGAGATATGGTGTCACCTTGTCTCACTGCCTTTCCAATTTTTATGTGTGTTGTATTTTCAAACAGCCTAATCTTTGCACTTGCATTTTCATAGATGTTATTAATAATATTAATGTATGCATCTTCAATACCGCAGGTTTTCAGAGCCATTGTAACTGCTGATGATTTCACCGAATCAAAGGCTTTTTCATAATCGATAAAAGCCATGCACAATGAAAGTTCATATTCCCTCGTTTTTCAATTAGTTCTCTCAGCACATGGATATGATCTATTGTGCTGTAGCCACTCCTGAATCCAGCTTGTTCTCTCGGTTGAGCCATGTCCAGTGTTACCTTCAAACGGTGTAAAAGAACTTTAGTGAAGATTTTATAAACTACTGATAGGAGGCTGATAGGTCTGTAGTTTCCGAGATCCTCAATGTCACCTTTCTTATGTAGCAGGATCATTGTAGCGGTGTTCCAATCCTCAGGAATCTTTCCTTCATTAAGGCATCGAGTGAAAATTTGGGCGAGTACTGTTTCGATTTCTCCACTTGCTTCTTGTATGATGTCTACAGTAATTCCATCTTCTCCTGGAGCTTTTCCCCGCTTCATGTTCTTGATTGCATGTGCAACTTCTGCTGGAAGGACTGGAGGAACTCTGGTACTGGTATCTTTCATGATGTCTGGAGTGCATGTATCATCCCTTTCATATAATTTGGAGTAGAAATCTTTCACTCTTGTCAAAATTTCGCCTCTATTTCTTGTTACAGAACCATCTTCTTTTCTCAGTGCCATAATCTGTTTTCTTCCCTTACTGAGATGTCCCTTTGCTATCTTTAGGCTTTGGTTGTTTTCAATTGCTTTCCTCACTAGTTCACAGTTGAATTTTCTTTATATATATATATATATATATATACATATATATATATATATAATTTTAAAAGTTTCACCACCAAACTAGCGTGGCTGAAGCATTGTCACACAGGAAAATCTATGTAGTAGCCAAGACTTCATTTGACTGGGGTAGGGGCATAACTCTCACATCCATATATGTTTTACTATCAATATGATATAGTGCTTTACTTTCTGTGCAAGTCTTTATCGCCAGGTATATACCTAGCGTTGACTAGCATGTCGAATAAATTCGATCTGTACATGCTGATTTGGGAATTACGTAGGGCAACATTGTTTTCGTATGTTTTTAGTCTGAAATGAATCCCATTTTGCAATATTACACGCATATATTGTCTTACCGTTTTGTCCTTTCTTTTTACGGCATAGTGTTCAACTTCTGAATTTAGACCGAAATATTTCTAAAGCACAAACTGGCTGAACAATACTTTGTTTTTTTAAGACTCCTTTTCATTTGCTCATGTACTTAAGAACTTGTAAAGTATTACATTTGCACCAATGAATACAAAGATTAGCTATGGAGTGCAGATATAAACAGGCATATTCTTTAATGAAAAGTTTATTCCAGTGTGTTCATGTGGGTATAAAATATATACAAAATAAAAATACACACGTATATTTGCTAAAATTACGTACACTGATGTCACAGAATTGCACAAATGGCTAAAAAAATCAAATAAAACTGGTCAAGCTATTTGTTTAGCATCAATAAGATGTATGAGCTCATTTACTCTTGCAAAGTTCATCAATATTTGGAGTTTTCTTGCTTATGTACAAACAAGTTATCTTCAACATCCAGCTTATTTCAATATTTAGTTTTTTTGGTGGTTAAGGATAAAACACTAGTTTCACATAAATATTTAGTTGTAAAAGGCAACAAATACTTAAGGCAGTGCTCAACAACGTTGGAAATTCTTTTTCCATTGAAATCCAAAACCTAGTCAGTGATTTTAAAGAACAAATGCTTTTCAAACCAGAGTTAAAAGATGTCTCATAAGTTCTTTATTTGGCAATAGAAGATTACACATTTTTGCATTGCATGTGAATGAGTAACTAGTTCATTCAGTGGGAAAGGGAAATACTGCCTTGTAAATTTTTGGAGAGTGCAGAGATGGACGATTATTAGCTGTTTAACATCAAGTTTCCAATTGTTTGCTCATTTTCTGACGATAATGAATTCAGTTATGAAAATTGGTCAGAGCTGTTCCCTGTAATTTGGTTTTCTCATGAAGTTTTTTGGTCATTGCTTGTGTTTTGTTTTTTCAACATAGAACAGATTGTTTTCACCCTGTAATGAGAAGTTCCACTAGTTCATTTTTCAGAAATTTCAGCTAAATATGCTAAACTTCACCACACATCCTACCAGCACTAGCCATAAATTCAGATTAATTTTGTTTTGAAAATTGGTTCACTATGTGACTCGGTATGGTTGCTAACAAAATTGCATATGCCCCCCCCTATTATTTTAGTGTAACCCACTTTGAGAACCATTGGTCTAGAGGATGTTCAAGCCGTACTGGTGTCAGAGTTGGTTGTACATCAAGGTTTTTAGCTAGCAGTCACAATTTAACATATGGTTTGAGTCCCATATAAGGCATTAGTTTTGCCGCCCCGGTGGTGCAGTGGTCTAAGCACTGTCTTATGATTGTTCGTCCAAGTGGGTCCGGGTTTGAGTCCCGGTATGGCATGTATGTTGTGTTTGTCTTACGGCACTGGCGTTCTCTCTTCCCTGGAACCAGTGACTCTTAAATTAGGGACAGGGACTGCTTATATCCCATTTATTTCCTCACATTAGCCGTTAAAACCTTTAAAAAAACCCTATTTTTTACATAACATAACAGCTTTATCTTTCTCCTTCCCTAGAACCAATGGCCTCAATTTACAGGTGGAAAAAAGTTTCATGTGATGAAATGTCACATTTTTATTCAAGAAACGTAGTTGTGATTCTCCCTGACTGCTATACGGTTTTGATTGTTTTTAGGAATACCATTTCACTCACATTCCTTAGTATATATTTATCAATCATTTTGTGACTATGGCATATTCAGTTAACTCATAGGCACCCCTAGCTTAGTTTTCAGCAGGAGGAAGCAAACAATGGAAATCTGCATATATACAAACATCATATGCGAATTTCCACTGTGCCTTCTTTTTACCACTCAACACATAAATTTAATTGGAAACCAGAAGAGCCAAAATATATATTTTTTTAATTTATATCTATAATCACCTCATTATCACATGTATGCCAGCGCAAACCAAAGCACGCATAAATGAGAGCGTGGCATAAGTAAAAGTTAGTGTAATTGCAGCCAAAATTAAGTTTAAAATGTAATTAACATGAGAATAACATGCAAAATAAGAAAAATATCAATGATTGAATTTACTTGGTTAAATTTAACACTTAAAAGCTTAAATTACTCAAAAATGTAAATTACATGATCTCAAAATTTTAATTACATACCTTGTTTATACACTGTTGGACAATTGCTAAGGACGGATCATAAACGGCTATATAGCGCTTAAAAAAGTAAGTGTGGTTGGATGCCAAGTGAAATAAAATAATGTCAGAATGCCAGGACATTACAAGAAAGACAATTTATTGTGCTCTGAAATCCAGAAGGCTTTGGAACGTGTTCAAGGGACAACCAGGCCATTTTGTGCAGAATACGTAAACGTGAAAAAAATGCAATTACCGTCCGCAGGCGTTCCGGCGTAAGATGTCAATACGGGATATGGCCACCATGGAGGGCGATGCAAGATTCCACACGTCGTGTCATGCTTTGCACAACATTATCAAGCAGCTGTTTGGGTAATTTATCCCATTCCTCTGTCAGTGCACGGATGAGGGTATTCTTGTTTATTGGAGGGTATTGGCGACCAGCAAGACTCCTCCCTAAAGCATCCTACACATTTTCAATGGGATTCAGATCTGGAGAACGTGCTGGCCATACGAGAAGTTGAAATTCCTCGCTCTCGAGACACTCCTGGACAGCGACTGTTCGATGACATGTTGCGTTGTCGTCCATGAAAATGTATCTATCACCGACAGCACCACGGAACATGCGAACATGAGGTAGCAGAACATCATTAATGTATCGTTGGCCAGTCATAGTCCCAGTTGGAAGCACATAGAAGGACGTACGGCCATTGATCATGATGCAAGCCCATACCATGACACTACATGTTGGATATCGGTCCCTTTCCTGTATGTTTGCTGGACAATATGCAGTACCACTATTACGCCAGATCAGTTGTCGTCGACAATCAGACGATAGACCGTGTCTACTCTCATCTCAGAAGAGGACAGCAGACCAGTCGTTATCAGTCCAATTGCGATGTTGATGGCACCATTGAAAACGGGCGGTACGGTGAAGTCTGGGCAATGGGATGCACACAACAGGACGGCGGGCGTACAGTCCTTCTTCATGCAAACGTCTGGCGACAGTGTTTCGGGAAATCCGTTTGCCAGTAGCAGCCATAAACTGATTAGCTACCTCACTAGCTGTGCTGCGCCGGTGTCTTTTTGTTGATAGAACTATGTACCGATCTTCTGCAGGTGTCGTACTGCGAACACGACCTCCCCCGTGACGTTTACTTCACTCTCCATTTGTTTGAAATGATTTCCAAAGTGCCGCCCCGGTGGCGCAGTGGTCTAAGGCGCTGGCCTCTGATCATTCGCCCGTAAGGGGTCCGGGTTCGAATCCCTGTCAGGCATGGATGTTGTGTTTGTCTGACGGCACTGGCTCTCTCCCTTCCCTGGAACCAGTGACCCTAAATTAGGGACGGGCGACTGCTTATAGCCCATTGAGTTGCTCACGGTGGTCGTTAAACCTCCAATAAAAAAAAAAAAATTTCCAAAGCCTTGAAACAAAACTGTGGCTGACGTCGAACTCCCTGGCAACATCTGTTATTTTTCGCCCTTCTTCAATCTTGCCAATAATACGGTCACGCGTAAAATCATCTAGGTGATGTTGGGAAGACATACTGAAAATTGCAAGTTCGTCAATTGATTCTTTCTCTTTCAACTTTGCGTTTGAACAACAACGGTCATTACGCGTCAAATCCTTTATATCTCTTATCAGCGCTATGACGCCGCGAACAAGTTCGGCAATCCAAAATTTGCATACGCACAACACGTCTTACTGTATCCCGCACTTATGCTAATTTCCACATTTTCCTGCCTTCCATTTCATGGTTGCTATCGTTGCTATTGTCATCCGTCCTTAGCAATTGTCCGGCAGTGTAAAACTATTTCCATTAAATTGAGCAGGTGTGACCAGGGTCATGATTAGGTTTCCCTGGAGTACCTAGGGGTATTTGTTTTGCATTATAAAACTATTTCCATGAAGTTACGCAGATGTGACCAGGGTCATTGTTAAATCTTCCTGGAGTACCTAGTGATACTTGTTTTGCATTATAAAACAATTTCCATGAAATTGAGCAGGTGTGACCAGGGTCATGATTAGGTTTCCCTGGAGTACCTAGGGATATTGGTTTTGCATTATAAAACTACTTCCATGAAATTAAGCAGGTGTGACCAGGGTCATTGTTGAATCTTCCTGGAGTACCTAGTGATACTTGTTTTGCATTATAAAACTATTTCCATGAAATAGAGCAGGTGTGACCAGGGTCATGGTTAAATTTTCCTGGAGTACCTATTGATACTTCTGTTGAATAATGAAACTATTTCCATGAAATTGAGCAGGTGTGACCAGGGTCATGGTTAAATCTTCCTAGAGTACCTAGTGGTACTTGCTATACAACTTTTCTGAAATGGAGAAATTATGACCATGGTCAGGTTGAAATCAATCCTTTTAGTCAGGGATCACACGAGTTGCTTTATAATTATGCAACAGAGAAAGGATCTCTTTTTGATGGACCTACCCAACTTCAGAGAGCCCATCAATGGATCTTCCTGGCTTAGAAAGTGGTCAGTTCCTAGGTCAATCAGTGCGACTACCACGGCTTTCTTCACATGATTTAAGGATATACTTCAAATGAGACGATCTATTGCATCAAAATGTGGAGAAAGAGCTGTAGGAAGCAACTTGGTTATAGGCTCACGACAGAAGAATTGATTCTGTCTCTTCTTGGAGGTTCTCGAGCTATCAATTTTTGCAACAACTTCGCACGTGTAGTCTAACAGATTTCTGTAAAGGGTGAACAAAAGGTTTCCTAGCTCTAACTTAAAAAATCTCAGGCATTTTTTAAATAAGTAGGAAATAAATTGTTCCAGTAGATCCGGCTTTTCGTACTGTGTTGCAAAATGAACTAGAAAGAAAACAGAAAAATTCTTAAATCCGTTCATCTTCTTTCAAAATGAAAAAGTGATATCTCATAAATGAAATATTTTTTTTAAATGAAACGGTCTGAAGAAACGTGCTACCAAACGAGAAAGGGAAGAAACAGGTGGTATCCTCAGATTTCTCAAATATGAGAATCATGAAAGCCTAAGAAAACGAGAACAACTGCACAACAAACTTAAAAAATGATCAAGCACAAATTTAGACTTGAACAAAACAGCAAGTCCCACACCCCCTTAACGAGAATAACAGCAATCCCTTCATTCCTAATAAGCACAGAGGAATATCTAGCGATTGAACTGTTTGGTCGAAGGACCACTTTTCGTCAGTATAAATGCCGCTGGTACTACGGAAGTGAGAGAGCCAGTGCAATCCAAATAACACATGTGCCTCATCCAGAATTCGAGTTCATCAACTAAATCGAGTGTTCCAGAACTTGCTGCTCAGACAACTCAAGCACTTAGGCCGGCGTTTCTGAAAAGAATGCATGTGTACCTCTACAAAACTATAAAAATCAGATGATGGATAATCCGCCCCAGTGGAGCAGTTTGCAAATCTGACTTCGGACCAATCGTCCGAAACGTGAACGGAATCGAGTCACCGCATGTGTTGTTATTTCAAGGTGTGATCACAGAGTACCGTGAGCGGATATATTAAAAAACAAGGTTACAAAATTTACAGATTTGAAAGTTAATCGCCTTCGAATAGCCCCGTTCTGAAGCCACATGTTTGGACCAGCGCTGTTTCCACTGTTGAACCCTTTTTGAAATCATTTTGTGAAACAGCGAGCAGCTGGTTAATCGCATTCTGTTGTATAACTTCAATATATTGAAATCTTTTTCCCTTTAAGTGGGATTTGATTTTGGGAAAGAGAAAAAGTCGCATCATGCGAGTTCTGGAGAATAGCGTAGATGTCGGATGCTTGGCCTGAAACTGCTGCACGAGTGTATCATACGTAGACAGGGGCATTGTCATGGAGGAGCTGCACTCGCCATTCTCATTCAATGCTCGAATTTTGCGAGGAAGTGCGTTCCTCGAACGTCGAAAAACTTGTCAGTAATATACCTTGTTGATTGTCTGGACTGACGGAGCGTATTCTTAATACACAATTCTTTCATGATTGAAAAAAAACCAGCCAGAATCGTCTTGACAGTGCTGCGCCTCTGTCGTATTTTTTGTGTTTCGAGATTTTTGGGTCGACTTAGCTTTAGTCTGGGGTCATGCCCGTAAAACAAGAATTCATCACCAGTTATGATAGTTTTCAAAAGGTTTCGTCGTTTTCGACGCACTCAAGCAGGCCACTAGAAGCTGTAACATGGACATGTCTTGTGGCAAAACAATTGACAGCTGTTCTGCCAAAATTTTGCTGAGAAGCGGTGTCATACCCAGATCATCCGTAAGAACCGACTGAACTGAACCGAGATGAAAGTTGGATTCCTTAGATAACTCATGAACAGTGATTTGGCCATTTTTCCGTAAGGCGATTTTTCCGTTCGTTTTCACTTTTTTCTGAATACTGGCTTCCAAGATTGTTCATCACTCTCAACACCTTCACGACCATTTGTAAAGCGTTTACACCACTCATGAACTTGTGCACGACTCATACAATCCCTCCAATAGACTTTCTTCAACTTGAAGTGTATGTCTTTGCAAGTAACGCCATTTTGTTAACAAAATCTCATGCAAATTCGTTCATGCCTTTTTTTTGACGTGACAAATTCGACAAATAATTCCACACACGTAAAAACGAAACACTATTGTAAAACAACAGGACGAGCAGGGGAGACGTGACTCACGGAATGTCCGTAGGAGTTTTCAGGTCGACCTGTGGCTAATCACGTCCTGCTGTTGCGCGCAATTCAGAACTTATGCACTCAGTCCGGATACTTTTTTTATCACACCTCGCACTCTTTTTAAATACTGGTTCTTTTCCTAGAATCAAAGTCACAAATTTAGGGACGGAAGACAGCGTATAGCCCTCAGAGAGGTTTTTTGCTTATGTTTGTCATTAACTCCACTCTCCCTAAACGTAAAACAAAGCGAGAAAGAGACGATGAATAACTCAACTTTAAATGATCAAAATGATCACCCTTCTATCGCAATTTTTATAAAATTCCAAAAACAGAAATCTGCAGTTTGGGAATTAACATGTGCTACACGCACTGAAGGGCCTAAAATTAACTGGGATACATCTGTAACACCGTGTTCGTCCTCCTCGCGATCGAATAACAGAAGCAATGCGTCGGGCCATGGTTTCCACCAGCTCTCTGTAGTATTCTGGAGACAGTGCACACCATGCTTCCTTAACAGCATCCCCCAACTCCGTAATATTCGCAGGTGGAGGATTCCTGGCACTGACGACATTTTGAACAGCATCCGAAATGTGTTCGATGGCGTTTAAATCTGGCGCACGAGAGGGCAAAGTCAAGATGCTAAACTCCGTGGAATGTTCCTCCAGCTATAATCGGGTGACTCATCGTGGACTTGCGCGATGGCGCATCATCGTGTTGCAAGAGGTCGACCCGTCGGAGTTGTTGCATAGCATTATTTTTGCTTTTTTGACGTACTAACATTTGAATGGACTGCGCTGTAGAACATTGCTGTTAAATAAACAAAATCCCATGAAAGGCAATACAGTATGGTTATAATACACTGATGTTCAAAATTAAGAGAATTTGCACATTTTGTCGAATTTCTGAAAAACAAATGGACACAATTTAATGAAATTTGGTATGGATACACAGTTATGTAAGAGAAAACATTATACCATACAACAGTCATCGTACGCACTCATGATCGTCAGTAAGGTTAATCAGCACAAGAATGTCCAAAATCCACGTTGCAAGATCGAACATAAAATGACTCTAATACGGGGTATGCTCCCCTCTCACAGTCATACAGCTCTTACAGCGCGACGTCATACTGAAAACGAGGCAGTTGATGAGTCCCTGTGGCAGTCGGTCCCTACTCCTGCAGCAACGCAGTTTTCCATTCCTGGATGATTCTCGGACGGGAATGGCAAGCTGCAATAGCCCTATCAAGAGCGTCCCAGGCATGTTCGATAGGGTTGAGGTCTGACGATCTGTCTGGCCAATCCATACGGCGAATATCCTTACTTTTAAGATAATCGTCGACAAGGTGAGCCCTATGTGGATGAGCGTTGTCTTCCATCAAAATGGAACCGAGGGCCAACTGCGCCTCTGAAAAGTCGAATATGGGGCTGTAAGATCTCATCCCTATACCTCTCAGCAGTCAGGGAGCCTCTGTCAAACACATGGAGAGGTGTGCGGCCGTTCCACCATGATACCTGCCCAGACCATGACACCTCCGGCTGCCATAGCGGTCCCTTTCTCGGATGTTGGAGAAAAGGTATCGGATCCCAGGTTCTCTCCAGATAAAGGTATGTCGAGAATCGGTGTCCAGGCTGAATAGCGACCCGTCTGTGAAGAATACGTTACCCCACTGAAGTCTGGTCCAAGGCTGATATTATCTGCACTATGTTAAACGTGCTCTCTTGTGTACTGAAATTAGCGGGACGCAAACAGCGAGTCTTCTGCAAAACGCCCTCTTTCATGAAGCCTTCGGAAAACAGTAACCCTTGAAACTCAGGTTCCAGTGGCGGCATGCAGCTCACGACATAGCTGTGCAGGTGTAGCAGTCCTGTGGCGCTTCTCTGAAAGTGCCAAATAACGATCTTCATTGGCTGTCGTGGCTCTTGGACAAACTTGCCCAGGCCTTCTCGATATGGATTCGGTGTCTTTAAACTGTTTCCACAAATTGCCGACAACGCTGCGCGCTACATTGAGCTCTGTAGTAACCTGCACTTGCGATTGCCGTGCCTCCAATCTACCGACGATTCTCCACCTCATTCCGTCATCAATACGTTCGTGGCAACTCATTTTACCAGACTGCCTATGAAATTGAACTAACTATTGCAAGAAACACAGCGAATTTTGCCGAGGAGTACGAGCGAACTAATCGCGGAAAAAGCCACGTGCGCTTTTCATGCCCTGCGCTGTCACAGCTGCGCCAACACGCATGTGTACGCTTACGTATTCGACACTGTACATTTGCATTCGTATTCGGCGGCATAATTTGTACCTTTGGTTCCGTACTTTTTGTGAAAATCGACAAAATGTGCAAATGCTTTGAATTTTGAACACCAGTGTATTTCAAGGGTGAAAGATGAGCAACAGGCATTATTTCCGTGTTTCAACCTCAAAGAATTGGCCAGTGTGATGTTTTCCAAAGCAACGTTATACTCCACATCTTCTACTCTCATGACAACCAACTGGAAAAACGTAATTTAATGATCTTCACATTAGTTGACTTTTAGAGAGCAGATCGTTAAAAATGCCTTTTAATATGATGTTTAACTCAAAATTTTATTAATGCATATGTGAATATGTGAAATCCATTTCACCTAATTTCTGAATAATCTCCGATGCAACTTGAAATCTATTACGATAACTTCGGAATAAGGGTTTCAGTTGACAAAAATCTGGGAAAAGCAATTTTTATTTTATCAGACATAGCTTAAGAACTTCAACGAAAAAATATGTATCGCAAAATTTACAAGAACATTTGAATTCAGTCCTCACGGACTAATCCAACCTCATTCTTCTGAAAAAAGTATGTAACCGAAAAATAAGAAATCACTTTTGATATTGGATATTTGTTGTACGCTTCCTGTACTTGAAACAAATGTGTAACGTGAAGTGACGAGTTGTGAAGTCAAAGTACGGAGACGTATTTTACATTTAGAACAATAATGCAACTGCAACGTCAGCACAAAATTATTCTTCATTTGGATGTGGTACAACAAACCACGATGATCCATCCTTGTTTACATGTAAGAGCGTTAGAGTTATTAATTTCTGTTATCAACATTTGGTTTTATTTACGACTGTACTTTTGAAGGGCAACGCATTGCTGGGCTTTTTTATCTTTCCCGTCCTGACACTCAGCGTTCCACTACGCGATATAAATAGTACCACAACGAAATGCAAAAGTACGCGTGCATACGTGCCAAATGAAAAATTACATTCTATTTGAAACAGCCGTTTGCAAATATAATTTCCTCCGAATTCCAGAAATAGCAGTAAGCAAAGATTTGCTCCTTCAAACACAGTTGACCTCCTATGTTTAAGATAAATCATTAATTCGTGAAATGCGAAGCCGGAGATCACTAATAAACATGATATTTTTTTAATTTATAAGTCCTTAAGTTATGAAAACGTTTATCACCCCTTTCGTTGTTTACCTTACTTGTTTAATAAACAACTCACACAGGCAATGGGCTTTTTTTCTACAGTGACGTCATTTCTCCAGCAAATAGAAACTCTTATCGGAAATGGATCAAACTTTTCATCTAAGGACTTTACATACATACCGAAGAGCTAAAATATGTATTAAGACCAGCGCGTCTAATGCAAATCGATGTAACTGCAGAAAGACCCCGCCGCGTGTGAAGGTCATCAAGCGCTAAAAATAACATATCATAAGTTACTGAGCACCGTTAATCAATATTTTTCTTGCCCTTCATATGCAAAGTTCGAAACTTTGATGGTCAGCCGTGGTAAATTCAGCCCACTTTATTAAATTTTGGGCACCAACAGAAGGGATGCTGCAGCGTAACTCTCCTGTAATTGCATTTCCTGCCACCTGCGTAAACCATCTTGCTTAAACGGGACTGCGTAGCCGCAGGACACTCCAATTGCCAGTACTAATCGGTTCTCTGTCAAAAGCAACTACAATGGCCAGGAGAGGATAAAACCAGAACCTTAAATTATTGGAAGGTCTTTCTGTCTGATGCATCTTGTTTCCTGTTATTCCATATGCACGTGTTTGTATGTGTTCTTCGTTTATCTGTGAATTTGTCAGCACCAGGATGCATTGTGTGACGAAAACAAGCTGGTGGATGCATTGTCAAGCTATGAGCAATGTTTTGCTGTAAAACCATGTATCAAGTCATTCATGTGCAGGAAATTATGATGTCTACCGTCTACTTAAACATCAGTGACGACCAGGTACATCCTTTCATGGCAACGATAATCCCCTCCAATAGCGCCTTCTTTTAGAAGCATAATACAAAATGCTCATCTGACGGCACCGTTCGGACATGGTTCTTTCGAAGAATGTAAAGAAGTCTTCCAGATATTGCTCTGTCTTTTGAAATTCCCCAGACATCAATCCAATCGTTCATCTCCGGTCTGTGTTTGAACCGAACATCAGAACTGCGTCAGCTAAACCACGTGACTTACCTAGTTTGTTTACTTTTCTGTTGTGACTTTCCCTGTTCCACTACAAGATATAAATAGTTCCACCACGAAATGCAAAAGAACGCGTGCGATTATAGAGTGGAAATAGGATTGTCTGAAGTAAAACATCATTCTTCGTTTGCTTTGAGAGTCTTCAATAAGCAATTAAATTGACTTTCTAAACTTCCTTGCCTTAGGAGACAATGATGTCATACTTTCGCAAATAGCGTTAGCGTTGTCCGTAAGTTTGGATGGTCTTTACTAGGCAGTTGAATCAATCCAAAAATATAAATTGAGCAACTGGAATGGAAGATGTAGGAAAGTTCCTTTTTATTCCGGATATTTGTAATTTAGTTGCATTACGACTTTGACTTATCTTTGATTGAAGTACATTTCCTTACTTTTCAAAGAAGACTTTTACTCGCGTTTTAGAGCGACGCTCTCTTGTTATAATCTCAACTGCTTCGGCCCTCGCGAGGAAGGCCCACACTTCTACATGTATAGCTAATCTCTCAAAAAAAAAAAAAACAACCCGTGGTCTTATTCGAAAAAATCCCCGCAGTCATCTTCAGTGGGAAAATTATTGCGGAACTGTTTATATCTCGTAATGGCCCATAAACGTGTCAGCAGTCGTCGGAGAGGGACGCCCGTATACACTTTAAGATGTACTTCCTCCGTTTCGAATAATCAATGCATAAGCAAACTCTATTTGCTTTGAATGTTTTTAGTATGCAGGTCATTCACTAGAACATTACTAGAATCAGAGGGGACTCGTATTTTTTGGGAAGAGCACATTTCATGACATCTAATGACGCAGGATGTAAGCGGAAACTGAGGGAGGAGGAGAATGTAAGGTAAACTTCGCAATTTCATTTCTTCTCAGAAATCTCAATATTTCCAGTCGATATGCGATTCTGAAGTTATAACACCTAAAACATTTTCAAAATAACCAAGGTTGAAAACAAACAGCCGCCCTTGTTTGAAAGCTGGTTTGAAACTATTCGAAGAGCTTGGTTCAAAGATATTCGAAAAATGTAGATATTAATTATCTGATTTATTGCTCTAATTTCTTTTATTTTGTTTTCTCTGTTCCGAAATTCAACTTACATAGCACGTGATTACAAACTTCTCACATTTTCAGGAGGCAAACAGAGGAACTGTGTTGATCCATCGAAACACAAAGCTGTGAGGTCTCAATGATATTAGCTTCTCTATCACTTCTCGAGCTGGGTACATGCATCTAATATTGGCTTTTATCCATTTCAACTTTTACTCAGTTTCTTTCTTATGAAGAGTAACTCCATTGTTAGACAATATAATCGTTAGCCTTTGATCTATATCATTCATTATTCTTGCAGACAGGACATTTCATCTTGTTCTATCTGAATGCGTGTATATTAGAGGTTAGTAAAAGACGTACAATAGTCTCATGTTTGTGTTTTCTCTTGACATTCGTATCTTCACATATACATTGTTTCCCTCTGTTTGTTCTCAAGTGGAAAATGTAAATTTGCACTTCTGTAGTTCTCATTCATTTACTTTGTATGTCCGGTTGTTATTCATTTCATTATCATTTACGCATTATAAAAATGAATTACTGAGTACCTCTGAATGAACTGAATCTAAACCAAAAGTGGAGTTGACTTGAAAGGTTGAATGACCTGTAGGAATTTTTTAAGGCCATGGGTAGGGTGAGGAAACGTAATTTTCTTTCCATAAGGAAACACTGATTTTCCTAATCAATTGAGATGTATATCTTACATTACTGAAAAAGAGTAAAAAACTCCATGCACATTTTTCTCCATGTGAGAAGCAAAGTCCAATTCTTTAATGGCGATAAGCAAAGCGCGAGAATTAACACAAAAATTATGGAAGTGAATGTTACAAACTGAAGCAATTTACACAAAATAATATAATGTTAAAAAAGGTACTTTAAGTCCGACAAGCAACATAGTTCTGCATAGATGTAATATTAATCGACTCTGCTCCATTGTCTAATACATCGGAGTAACACTTCAAAAAGGCTAGGACTCGGTTGCAGGTCGAAGTATGTAGTATAATATACGTCCTTGCAGGTCCACTGTCCTATATATCGGAATATCACTTTGCAAAGGTTAGGACTCAGTTGCAAGTTGAAGTATGTAGACAGTTCAAAAGGCACATGGAAACTCACATTTAATGCAAACGCATATAATAAATGAAAGGTGAACAAAATTTAACTCCTTGCTTGGCTACAGAAAAAAGACAGACTGAAACCTCGCTTCTTCACAAAAACATAAGCAAACATCGTGCGATATTAGGGCACATGCTATACATTTTGGTACTTGTTCGTACCATTATCAAGTTGTGTTCTGGTGGCTCTGTTGGAAGATCGGGTAATAATATAATAAAACTTCAGTTAACGAAGAGTGGTTACCCGATCTTCCAACAGAGCCACCAGAACACAACTTGATAATGGTACGAACAAGTACCGAAATGCATAGCATGTGCTCCAATACCGCACGATGTTTGCTTATATTTTTGTGAAGAAGCGAGGTTTCCGTCTCTTTTTTATGTAGTCAAGTGGGGAGTTAAATTTTGCACACCTTTCATTTGTTATATGCGTTTGTTCACCTTCCATTTGTTATATACGTTTGTTCACCTTTCATATGTTATATCCGTTTGTTCACATTTCATTTGTTACATGCGTTTGTTCACCTTTCATTTGTTATATGCGTATGCGTTTACACTAAATGTAAATTTGGATATGCTTTTTGAACTGTCTACATACTTCGACTTGCAACTGAGTCCAAACCTTTGCAAAGTGATATTCCGATATATAGGACAGTGGAGCTGCATTGGACTGGTGTTATACTACATACTTCGACCTACAACCGAGTTCTAGCCTTTTTTGAAGTGTTACTCCGATGTATTGGACAATGGAGCAGAGTCGATTAATATTGCATCTATGCAGAACTATGTGGCTTGTCGGACTTGATGTACCTTTTTTAACATTATATTATTTTGTGTAAAATGCTTCAGTTTTGCAACATTCACTTCCATAATTTTTGTGTTAATTTTCGCGCTTTCTTATAGCCGTTAAGGAATTGGACTTTGCTTCTCACATGGAGAAAAATGTGCATAGAGTTTTTTACTATTTTTGAGTAATGTATGATACACATCTCAATTGATTAGCGGTTTCAGCACATTACAATTGATCATATTCATATGGTTATAATATATACTGATTTTCCTCTGCTAATAAAATTTAAATTTCACCAAAAATATTTCAGCTGTCACAGGAATTTAATGCACCGCTTTAATAATCACACAAAGAATTATCTGACCTTTAAAATATTACTTATTTCAACGGAGTCGATATGAAAATGAGACCTACAACTTAAAACTTAAAAAAATATATTTATATGTAAATTAAAGAACCACGGCGGTACTGGGTTTTAAGGTTCCGTGTATTGTGATTATCATGCTGAATTTCTAAAAATGACCGTTAGTTGAAAATGATTACTAGAGTCCAGTTAGCATTTCCAAGGTTGTCTTATGGGGATGAAAGGGCTGTTACGTGCGGAGCGGAAGGTAGGAGCGTTTTTTCATATCTTACGAAAATCATTACTGAAGTATTTGTAAGTGCAAGGAGCAGTTTCGTTGAGATTACATTACGAGTTCGCTGTACTTGACTTCATGTGCCGGTGGAACCTCTTTTTCAGTGTAAGATGTATAATTTTATACAAAGTCAAAGCATGCTTTTTTTTTGGTCAGGGTTTCCCACTTTATGGTAAGGCAATGATCACATCCAGCCGGCCATTCGTGCTACTACTGCCTAGCACACGATGTCAGGATAAGTTATGCCAACCTTTCCTTTATATTCCTTCATTAATGCTTTAGGACAAGGTAATGATCATACCGAACCGGCAGTCGCGCAGCTTCGCCCTAGCACACAATGTCAGGATACGTTATGCCAACCTTTGCTTTGTGTTCCTGCATCGACGCTTTACGGATCAGTGGCCGGACACTGAGCAGCCGAATGTCTAGCGGAAGGACATAAGGTTGTGTGTTCGCACAACTTTTCTGAAAATCAGCAATATTACCCGCTCTTCATTAACTGAATTAACTGAAATTTATTATATGTATATAAGCGTGCCTCATATCTGTCCAGGCATTATCGCTCAGATTCCGGGGTCACTCTTCCTAACGTGACATTTTAATAAAGTTGACGTAAATTATTTCGAAAACTGTCTTTCACTTACGCTTCTGAATATTTTTGGCCAATCATGTGTTACTTAAAACGGCCTCTGAAAACTTTATTGCAGAATCAGTTAAATTCCATCGCTTTTCTTTCAGCTAGTACTTTTAATAGTATCCAATCTAATTTCAATTGCCTCTGTTTCAATTCGATGTTAGTTGGTTGTTACAATACTTACTTATTTTTTAAGTTTTTATTTTACTTACGCAGGAGATTTCATTTGCTTCCACTTAACTTCTTCTCGAATAACATTTTTTTCTAGAGATAAAAAGCTACTGTCTTTAAAATAATAACATATTCATCTTCATTTCTTAACACCTAGCCATTTGGGTGTGCGAAAAGTTGCTCGCGTTTAGAGGCAGGGATTTGAAGAGGCTGCGAGTTACAGAAATAAATATTGTAAAAGCTTCGTTCTTCGTGGGCACCAAATGAGAAGGAATTCTAATCGAAGATGGAATTCTCGGAGAACTTGCTTATCCCAGAAAGATTTAGTGCAGAAATAAGATTTTGATGTAATTTGTTAAGGATTCAGAACAGGATTCTTATACAGATTATGGGCATAGCAAAACGAGATCCAAAATCGCTTTGAGAAATGTGTAGATTGAAATTTGTAAAGAGGTAATGAGCCGTAAATTTCGACAATATTGAAGAGGTAATTCTATCCTAAACGGCAATCTCTCTAATATTGCTTATACCTAGCGGCAACGCAAAATATTTTGACTTTTCCTCGAAATACTTTGAACATTTTGTTTGAAAGGTAGATGGCATTAACATTACCATAATATTGGGAAACAATATAGGTAAAAAACTGACATTATCTGAAAGTATTTTCACATAGCTTCACATCTGACGTCCGAAGATTTACATAACTATTGTCACGAAAGTTTTTTCTCAAGGTTTTTTCGTGATACAATCCGCATCTCTTGGGTGCTTTGCGTGTGTGGTTTATACTTTTAGTTATGGGGGATTGTTTCTCGTGTTCAAAGGGGAAGAGAGGTTGCTTCTTGGATTCTTGAGTAATCTTAACGGCATTTCCTTCGCGGGTGTTAGACATTGCCCCGAATTTCAGAGATCGCTTTTCCACGGAATCCAGAGGTATTCAATAACAAAACGGCGACTAGTGTTCGAAGTATGCGGTGTTGACGAAGTCGCCACATGATGCATAACTATATACGCTTCTCTTAGTATAGATTTTAACGTTCTCGGCGTGACCATTAAAGAATAGTAATAAATTCTGTATTTTTGGACGCAATAATTCTAAATGCTTCTTCATCATTTGCATGCAGCTTCATCATTGCGTTCATTATTTTTTGGCAACACCTGAGAGGTGACCAGGCAGGAAAATTCGAGAAGCAAACGCACAGAGATGTAATAAGACGTTTTTATTCGTACCTTTTGGAGTCAAAAGACACACGCGAAGACATGACAGAAATTCTAGAAAAATATGCTCCTTCATACGTCACTATTAATAAGAATGAAGGATAATTCAGGAGTGGGTCACGAATGGGAAGCTGACAATCTCTGAGGCAGAACATCTGAATCCGTCACCCAAGAAAATGTAGACAAGTATGAAACAATACAGCAAAGTTCTGTTAGACACACGCGTGAGACACGTCAAAAACAGCACTTCATTGCATTGTGACAGAGCATCTGGCAATGAGTAAGGCTACTACTGTCCGTTGGGTCCCAAATGTCCTGACACCTGAGCAACAGCTGATCAGAAGGAACACGTCACGGGACAATCTCGCACTGTTAGAAACCAAACCGGGAAATACTCTGCAATGATTTCTAACAGTGAATGAAATGTGGACACACCAATATATTGCAGAATCGAAACAATAGAAGCCCAGTGGCTCACCCACTGCAAAGAAGACGAACTCCGTCAAACTAGAAAAGTGATCACAATATTCAAGAAACGCATATAGCGCATTGAATCCGTTTATATTTGTAGTGTAATAAGCACAAAGATTCACCAATCTTTCGCACTTCACTGGGAGGCTCTTTCAAGGCAACGACAAACATAAAAGTGGTAGACATAAAGGCATTTTTATGTCTACCATTACCTTGAAAAAGCATCCCCGTGGAGTGCGAAAAGTTGGTGAATCTTTGTGCTTATTACAACACAAAAATAACGAATTTAATTCGCTATATGCGTTCTTTTTATATTAATTGTCTGATGTTTTCAAAATAACGTGATCACAATACATTTCTGGGGTGCAGAGGAAGTGGTTATAGTGGATGAACGTGCGAAGGGTCAAGTAATCCCTGAACCATTCTAAGCTAACTTACTAAACAAAAATTAGCATTTAAAAGATAAACTCCGAGGAAAGCAGAGCAAAGTTCCGTTGTTTAATTAGAACAGCGCTCCACGCCATAAACCAACAGCTGCAATCGACAGGTGTGTGTTCTAAGAGATCCTAATCACCCAAATCTTCCCTATCATACTACCATCTATTCAAATATCAAAACTAATTAGACTGGTGTTCATTTTGTGATGGCTGAAGACGTTTTTAATACCGTGTTAGCTAATATTGATGGCCTTGAAAGATACTTTTTTCTGTAGCGCGCAAGACCATCGGGAAACCGCTGGGAAAATTGTGTATGATTTCAAGGCTGATACTAAATCGAAAACTAATGCTACCAAGATAATTCTTTCAAGGTAGTGCAAGAACATTTGACACACCCTTGTACGCAGGAAGGTTAATCTTGCTTCTGAAATTTCTATTTTCTAAGTACCAGATATTCTCTTCGTTCACGGTTTGTCTCCTTTTACCCAACTGAACAAACGAAATGAAGAACTCTTTTAATCGACATTAGTGATTTACTACTCGTAGTATTTTTATTTTCAATAATGAGCCACTGAAGTTCTTTGTGGCAGGATTTATGACATTCTTTAAAATTATACGAAATGCCAGTACCAGCATGCTTTGTTGCTACAAATCGAATGTGCATTTAATTTTGTCATGATAGTGAACGCTCAATGTTTTCGCAAGAAATCCTCAACGAATTGAAGTATGTCTCAGAGTGTTGCAAGTTTTTCAGCTTATCAATAATTCGCTAACGAATATTTGAATACAAATTAAAACACCCATTAAATCTTCAGAAGATTGACAGTCTCGAAACACTTTAGTCGCTCTAGAATTTGTACCCTTTGTTCATTCTGGGCTATGAAAGCGAACTGAAAAACTATGTGTCCGGCTAAAAGAAGTTTCTGTTTTAATTCCTTAGAAATACTTATTTTCAGATGTCAATGATTCACGTTGAAACATTCAGAATATTTTAGACATTCAGTACTTTCGGGTAAAAAACCATCAGTACGTTTTCTGCCATATACGCATTTCAGCCTTTTTTCTTAAACCTTTATCTTCGTTTCAAAATGGTGTTCATAACTCTTCAGCAAATAGTTGATTTTTTCCTCTATGTTTAGTGTATTAAGCAAAATGTACGATCTCGAAGTTTACCTGTAGTATCTTTTCACTTGAAAGAAATATACATAATTACATGCTTAAAATGGATAAAACGATAATTTTGAAATTATGCGTACACCTTCATTTCATTCCTCAATTTAAGAAATTTATGTAATTCAACAACGGCTTGCGTTTAAGGACTTTTTTAGCAGCATCTCGAAACAAGCAACAGAATTCCTCTTTCTATCCTCGATGAAGATCAGCAGAATGTTTGTTTTCATCTGTCGATCCTCAAGACAAGGATCTTATTTATATCGGCTCAACCCTACGGAGAATAAAAACAATAATTACGGAACACTAATATAGTGCAAAAAATGGCTCGTCATCTACTTCTTTAGCCAGGCTTACTTCAGGTGGTACACATTACCCATCTCGGACAGACGTCTCCATTCTATCTACCTCTACAAGGAGTGAAACAGTACTCTTTAAGGAGAGTCTCTACATTTTAATTCGAGTGAACACCTGTTGCAATGATGAAGTACCCAGCTGTATTTCCCAGCCCTGGAAGACGTTACTTTCCTCAATTCCGGTTCCTACTTCTAACATTGCAGATTCCGATCATCATTAATGGAACTCTACAAGCCTCTATTTTCTAATATTACGTTACAGTAAGTGAACGACCTTAAATTTCTTTCATTGGCAACGACGCCCTTGTATAAATGTGTTTCTGAAACTCCAACTCGGTCTTTCATCTGATGATATCATCGCCTGGAGCACGAAAGTACTCATGTGATTTTAACTATGCATACATATTTTAACTTGTGTGTGTTTTTAGTTATTAAAGTTTGCTTGTAACTGGAATCATTAAGCAACTTTAAACATGGTGAATTAACAGCAAGTTTCTTCCCCTAAGTAGTCTTTGTGGCAAGAAAAGTTTGATATTATAATCCACAGTGGGAGTTTTCTGTACCATGCTTGCTTCAGTATCGCAGTATGAAATAAATACACTGGCGGAAAGTGAAAAAAGAACACCAAGAAGGTGACGTCTGATACTAACGAAATTTATACAGCATAATAACGGAATACAGAGGACAACGTGATCAAAACATTATTGCAAAATACAGTTGTATTTGCTGGTAAACTGAAAAATATCATTTCCATGTAACATGGTTAGTACGAGGTTGAACCGCCATAAACTGCGTCTCACTGTGCAATTCTGGCATGGAGTCTGTCGTACAGATATTGGATGTAAGTTTGGAGTATTGAGTTCAAAGCATGCTCATCCTGGACGCGTAAATCGGGGATATTCTTTTCTGGCCTTGGAGACCGGATAAGTCGTTGTCCCATAAAATCCCACACGTGCTCAAAGGGGAACAAATTCGGTGAACGTGCAGGCCATGGAAGTTGTCTCACACCCTGAAGTGCATGATGCGTTGCACGTTCCTTGTGTGGGCGTGCGTTATCTTGCTGGAAAACACCACGATGGAACAAACTTACAAATGGCACAGCAACGGGCTGAATGATGTTGTTGATGTTTGAGGTGCTGTTTAACGTACCCGGTACGAACACTAGTTGTGTACGGGAGTGATAGCTAATCGCTCCCCACACCAGGAGACCAGATGTAGGCCCTGTGTGTCGCTGGCGGAAGCAAGAAGGGTGGAGAAGCTTCCCTGTGCGTCTGCGAACACGCATACGTCCATCGGAGACTCCCAAGCAGAATCTGCTTTCATCGCTGAACACGACAGATCGCCATTGCGTTTTCCAATGCAGACGTACCTGACGGTGGGCTGGAGTCAGAGGTACACATGCCAGAGGCACACGTGCACGTAGTCCTGCATCCAGTAGACGGTTGCGGATTTTTCACACAGTCACCTCAGGTGCAACGGCAGCTGGGATTTGCGTCGCAGTGGATGTTCTGCTTGATAACGCCGCTCTTCTTATGCGTCGATTGGTCAGCTCATCAGTCCGTCTGTAACTCACGGTTCCACGTCTTCTCGTGTGGGAATGTTCCTCGGACCATCTACGCTACTATCGTACCACTACCAATACATCCCGTCCAATTCGCTTCGCAATACGACGATACGACCACCCGGCCTCGCGGAGTCCGACTAGAAGGCCTCGCGGAGTCCGACTAGAAGACCTCGCTCAAAGTCCGATAACTACTGAAATCGTACACGTCTTCCATGTCCAGGGATTGCAGCTTCTTCAGGGTCTTCGCACGTGTCCGTACGCCGACGACTGATTACATTCACTTCGCCGTACTCCTTAAATACCACCGACGATAATTTTGATATTATGCCGTGCTGTGGCGTAAGCGCTCACCGGTTGGTTCTGAAATTATTATCACACCTACGTAAGCTCGACCCCATTAATGTATGTAAATTTCATGATCGTCCGCCAATTCCTTCTTGGTGTTCGTTTTTCACTTTCCGCCAGTGTACTTTTGTTTTAAGGACTGTTTGTACTTTCAACTACATTTGTATAAGAAAAATCATTATTACTGTTATTGTCGTCGTTTTTCTAGTGATGGCAGGTTTGTAGAATGACTTCCGATTGGATTGGATGAAGCATTTGCTATGGAAGACCTAATTCCTCGAGATTGTTCGGAAAGCTTTTGGTACCACTACGATTGTGCAGAAATGGGAATTAGTACGAGGTGTGTTGTGGTTTGTTTTCAAATCTTTTTTTCATTCGCAACTTCTCATGTTCCGAGATGTTCTTGGATACTGTCCTTTGGATATTTTCTGTAAAGTGGAACCGCTACATCAGTCTTTGAGTCCTCTTCATTTTTTTTGTCTGCAATTACAATGTCAAGTCCATTTTGTTAAATGGTGGTGCCTGGGATGATAGGTTTGGTCCAGTACATGATGTAATTAGGATTTTTCAGAATGGGTTCTGGGTGATGCTTGTAATATGCCTTGGTGGTTAATGAAGTATATTAGCAACCTGGTCGTGTTTATTAAAATGTTGTTTTGAAGCACGGAAGCAGTAGTCTGATTAAATGTGTATGGTTTCATTGGCTTTTACATACAAACATTCCACTGGTCTAGATATTTTATTATACGTTTCTTTTACGTAGTTTTGTGTTGTTATAAAGGTGTCTTGAATTTCGATAATGAATCTCTCGGTCTCTGGATAAAGCTTAACTTTTTTTTTCAATCATTGTAGTGAGAGGTTTTTGTGAATATTTTACAGATCTAAGGTGTTCTGATACTTACACAGCAAAATTTTGCTTTTCCAACTTGTCGTGGATCTGATTTGCTTTCTTACTGAGGAAGGAGCTGAGCAATGTTCACGTTCAGTGGGATAAAGCCTTCTGCAGCTTCTACCACTACTGTGATAATGACATGTTTCTTCCTAAGAAGTATTGCTTGTTCTTGCTCTTCTTTCCAACTGAGATCTGATCCATTTTTTGTGAAGTATAGTCTCTCAACTAACGATTATGGACGGTGGCATCTGTATTTTGTCAAACGTCTTCTACTGAGTTTGTCAAGTTCTTGTAAAGCAGTATTAGTCTAATAGCGTAGATATAGCTCAGGATTTCATGGTAGTAATTGTATTTTTAGCGTATAATTTAATGCCAGAACTTCTTTACGCGACTGGCGTAATTTGCTGTAAACTACTTTTTTTACGTGTGCTTTAGCATTCTAGTTTGCTAGGTATTTATAAGACTAGTCACCTTGACGGTTTGCACACAATTGATATCCCTGCCTTCCTACTGATTAGCACGCATTTCTTGAAGATCTGTTCCACTCCTAAATCATCAATGAAAAAATTAGTTGACAATTTGCTCTTATCTGCGGGCATATAAATATTTTTTATTTTTGTTATTATTATTTTAAATATTACCTAATAGAAATGTTGACTTCGCGTAAAATACTTGAAATACATAGACTTCCCTGTGTACAATTGATTTTATTGATATTTGGAAAATAAAAGATCTCTTACAACGCCATTGTTTTTACAAAAATGAAACAATGAGGAGCAAACCATTAGACGAAACATAGAGGAAAACATCAGACAAAACATGTATATACATACGAACAACTTTTACAAAAAGTGAAACAATGAGGAGCAAACCATTAGACGAAACATAGAGGAAAACATCAGACAAAACATGTATATACATACGAACAACTTTTACAAAAGTGAAACAATGAGGAGCAAACCATTAGACGAAACATAGAGGAAAACATCAGACAAAACATGTATATACATACGAACAACTTTTACAAAAATGAAACAATGAGGAGCAAACCATTAGACGAAACATAGAGGAAAACATCAGACAAAACATGTATATACATACGAACAACTTTTACAAAAAGTGAAACAATGAGGAGCAAACCATTAGACGAAACATAGAGGAAAACATCAGACAAAACATGTATATACATACGAACAACTTTTACAAAAATGAAACAATGAGGAGCAAACCATTAGACGAAACATAGAGGAAAACATCAGACAAAACATGTATATACATACGAACAACTTTTACAAAAATAAAACAATGAGGAGCAAACCATTAGACAAAACATAGAGGAAAACATCAGACAAAACATGTATATACATACGAACAACTTTTACAAAAATGAAACAATGAGGAGCAAACCATTAGACGAAACATAGAGGAAAACATCAGACAAAACATGTATATACATACGAACAACTTTTACAAAAGTGAAACAATGAGGAGCAAACCATTAGACGAAACATAGAGGAAAACATCAGACAAAACATGTATATACATACGAACAACTTTTACAAAAATGAAACAATGAGGAGCAAACCATTAGACAAAACATAGAGGAAAACATCAGACAAAACATGTATATACATACGAACAACTTTTACAAAAATGAAACAATGAGGAGCAAACCATTAGACGAAACATAGAGGAAAACATCAGACAAAACATGTATATACATACGAACAACTTTTACAAAAATGAAACAATGAGGAGCAAACCATTAGACGAAACATAGTGAAAAACATCAGACAAAACATGTATATACATACGAACAACTTTTACAAAAATGAAACAATGAGGAGCAAACCATTAGACGAAACATAGTGAAAAACATCAGACAAAACATGTATATACATACGAACAACTTTTACAAAAATGAAACAATGAGGAGCAAACCATTAGACGAAACATAGAGAAAAACATCAGACAAAACATGTATATACATACGAACAACTTTTACAAAAATGAAACAATGAGGAGCAAACCATTAGACGAAACATAGAGAAAAACATCAGACAAAACATGTATATACATACGAACAACTTTTACAAAAATGAAACAATGAGGAGCAAACCATTAGACGAAACATAGAGGAAAACATCAGACAAAACATGTATATACATACGAACAACTTTTACAAAAATGAAACAATGAGGAGCAAACCATTAGACGAAACATAGAGGAAAACATCAGACAAAACATGTATATACATACGAACAACTTTTACAAAAAAGTGAAACAATGAGGAGCAAACCATTAGACGAAACATAGAGGAAAACATCAGACAAAACATGTATATACATACGAACAACTTTTACAAAAATGAAACAATGAGGAGCAAACCATTAGACGAAACATAGAGGAAAACATCAGACAAAACATGTATATACATACGAACAACTTTTACAAAAATGAAACAATGAGGAGCAAACCATTAGACGAAACATAGAGGAAAACATCAGACAAAACATGTATATACATACGAACAACTTTTACAAAAAGTGAAACAATGAGGAGCAAACCATTAGACGAAACATAGAGAGAGGAAAACATCAGACAAAACATGTATATACATACGAACAACTTTTACAAAAATGAAACAATGAGGAGCAAACCATTAGACGAAACATAGAGGAAAACATCAGGTAAAACATGTATATACATACGAACAACTTTTACAAAAATAAAACAATGAGGAGCAAACCATTAGACAAAACATAGAGGAAAACATCAGACAAAACATGTATATACATACGAACAACTTTTACAAAAATGAAACAATGAGGAGCAAACCATTAGACGAAACATAGAGGAAAACATCAGACAAAACATGTATATACATACGAACAACTTTTACAAAAATGAAACAATGAGGAGCAAACCATTAGACGAAACATAGAGTGAAAAACATCAGACAAAACATGTATATACATACGAACAACTTTTACAAAAATGAAACAATGAGGAGCAAACCATTAGACGAAACATAGAGGAAAACATCAGACAAAACATGTATATACATACGAACAACTTTTACAAAAATGAAACAATGAGGAGCAAACCATTAGACGAAACATAGAGGAAAACATCAGACAAAACATGTATATACATACGAACAACTTTTACAAAAAATGAAACAATGAGGAGCAAACCATTAGACGAAACATAGAGGAAAACATCAGACAAAACATGTATATACATACGAACAACTTTTACAAAAATGAAACAATGAGGAGCAAACCATTAGACGAAACATAGAGGAAAACATCAGGCAAAACATGTATATACATACGAACAACTTTTACAAAAGTGAAACAATGAGGAGCAAACCATTAGACGAAACATAGAGGAAAACATCAGACAAAACATGTATATACATACGAACAACTTTTACAAAAATGAAACAATGAGGAGCAAACCATTAGACGAAACATAGAGGAAAACATCAGGTAAAACATGTATATACATACGAACAACTTTTTCAAAAATAAAACAATGAGGAGCAAACCATTAGACGAAACATAGAGGAAAACATCAGACAAAACATGTATATACATACGAACAATTTTTACAAAAATGAAACAATGAGGAGCAAACCATTAGACGAAACATAGAGAGAAAAACATCAGACAAAACATGTATATACATACGAACAACTTTTACAAAAGTGAAACAATGAGGAGCAAACCATTAGACGAAACATAGAGGAAAACATCAGACAAAACATGTATATACATACGAACAACTTTTACAAAAATGAAACAATGAGGGGCAAACCATTAGACGAAACATAGAGGAAAACATCAGACAAAACATGTATATACATACGAACAACTTTTACAAAAATGAAACAATGAGGAGCAAACCATTAGACGAAACATAGAGGAAAACATCAGACAAAACATGTATATACATACGAACAACTTTTACAAAAATGAAACAATGAGGAGCAAACCATTAGACGAAACATAGAGGAAAACATCAGACAAAACATGTATATACATACGAACAACTTTTACAAAAATGAAACAATGAGGAGCAAACCATTAGACGAAACATAGAGGAAAACATCAGACAAAACATGTATATACATACGAACAACTTTTACAAAAATGAAACAATGAGGAACAAACCATTAGACAAAACATAGAGGAAAACATCAGACAAAACATGTATATACATACGAACAACTTTTACAAAAATGAAACAATGAGGAGCAAACCATTAGACGAAACATAGAGGAAAACATCAGACAAAACATGTATATACATACGAACAACTTTTACAAAAATGAAACAATGAGGAGCAAACCATTAGACGAAACATAGAGGAAAACATCAGACAAAACATGTATATACATACGAACAACTTTTACAAAAATGAAACAATGAGGAGCAAACCATTAGACGAAACATAGAGGAAAACATCAGACAAAACATGTATATACATACGAACAACTTTTACAAAAATGAAACAATGAGGAACAAACCATTAGACGAAACATAGAGGAAAACATCAGACAAAACATGTATATACATACGAACAACTTTTACAAAAATGAAACAATGAGGAGCAAACCATTAGACGAAACATAGAGGAAAACATCAGACAAAACATGTATATACATACGAACAACTTTTACAAAAATGAAACAATGAGGAACAAACCATTAGACAAAACATAGAGGAAAACATCAGACAAAACATGTATATACATACGAACAACTTTTACAAAAATGAAACAATGAGGAGCAAACCATTAGACGAAACACAGAGAAAAACATCAGACAAAACATGTATATACATACGAACAACTTTTACAAAAATGAAACAATGAGGAGCAAACCATTAGACGAAACATAGAGAAAAACATCAGACAAAACATGTATATACATACGAACAACTTTTACAAAAATGAAACAATGAGGAGCAAACCATTAGACGAAACATAGAGAAAAACATCAGACAAAACATGTATATACATACGAACAACTTTTACAAAAATGAAACAACGAGGAGCAAACCATTAGACGAAACATAGTGAAAAACATCAGACAAAACATGTATATACATACGAACAACTTTTACAAAAATGAAACAAACATTGAGGCGAAAGAAATGAGCTCATACATAGATGAAGTATGTACATAAGATTAAGTTTTTACAAAATATAGAACAAACATTGAGGCACAAGACATCGGATGATACATAGTTGATATATGTCAACTCCATCATGGTCAACCAATATCAATCCACTGCTGGGCGAAGAAGTCCGCAAGTTTCTTCGACAACGGTCTGTCTTGTGCCAGTCTCCTCCATGTTACTCCCGCATACCTTCGAGTTTCATCCACCCATCTCCCATGTAGTCTTCTTTTGGGTCTTTTCCTGTCTCTTGAAATTCAGTCTAAAATTACAGCTGTTTATCTATGGTCTGTACTCCTGGCAATATGTCCAGGCCGTTGCCACTTCAGGGATTTTATCCTTGTCATTTTTCTGATCCACGAGTTCATCTTATTTCTCCTGGTCACACCAAGCATGCAACTCTCCACGCCTCCTTGAGTTATCTGCAGTCTCTGTATGTCACTTTTAGTTAAGGTCCAGGTCTCGGCACCATACGTATGCATTGTAAGGAGGCACTGATCAAACACTTTTCTTTTAAGACATAATGGCATATTGCTCTTGAAAATTAGACCGGTTCTCTAAAAGCACTGAAGGCAAGTTTTATAGGCAGATTAATTTCTTCATAAATGTGACCATCACTAGATATCTGCTCTCCAAGGTAAATGTAAGTATTGGTTATCTCCAGCTTTACCCCATCAATCTATAAATTTTATTTCTTGTAAAAACTTTGTGAATCACTTTTGTCTTCTGAAAGATCATTTTTCATTTCACTTCTTTACTGTTGCCAGCAAGTTACTGGATCATATTTTGCAGCTCTGATAGGGTACGCGAAAAAATGACTATGCCATCAGCAAAACGATGGTGAGTTCGATAGTATCCATTAATCTTTATACCTTTGTTTTCCCAGTTCCGTGATTAAGAGCTATTTTACAATGTGGCATTAAAGACTTTGGGCGATATAGTGTCACCTTATCTCACTCCCTTTCAAATTTTTGTGGGTGCTGTATCCTCAAATAACATAATCTTTGCACTTTCATTTTACCTATGATTAAGTTTTTGCAAAATATGAAACAAACAGTTAGTCGCAAGACATGAGATGATACATATATGAAGTATGCCGTCATCATCATTGTCAACCATTATCAATCCCCTGCTGGACGAATGTCTCCCCGAGTTTCTTCCACAACGGTCTGTCTTCTGCCAGTCTCCTCCATATTACTCCCGCATACTTTCGAATTTCATCCACCCATCTCCCAAGTGGTCTTTTGGATCTTTTCCTGTCTCTTGAAATCCAGTCTAAAATTCCAGCTGTCCATCTATGGTCTGTCCTTCTGGCAATATGTCCATGCCATTGCCATTATAGGAATTTTTCTCTGATTATTATGTCTTCCACTCTTGCCATTTTTCTGATCCACGAGTTGGCTTTCTTATCTCTCCTGGTTACTTCAAGCATGCACCTCTCCACGCTTCTTTGAGTTGTCTGCAGTCTTTGTATGTCACTTTTAGTTAAGGTCCACGTCTTGGAACCATACACTGAAGGGCAGTTGAATTCGAGATACCTGTTTAGTAACGTGTAGCACCTTCTCTCGTCCTGATGACGGCGGCGATTCGTCTCGACATGTACTTGACAAAACACCGGAAGCATTATGAAGACATACGGATCCACGACACCTGAACAAGCTCCCACAATTCACGAAGATTTGATGGAGGCGGGGTCAGGTCCTCGAACATCTCTCTCGATGGCATCCCAGATGTGTTCAATGGGATTGAGATCAGGTGACCTAGTTGGCCAAGGAAACAAGGTCACATCGGTGGAATGTTCATGCAACTATTCAGATAAACACTATCTACGAACAAGTAATTGGACACCTGTGATAGCAAAGGAAAACGAAATTTATTCACCTTCAATAGTTGGTGGAGCCTCCACGGGCGGCGATCACAGCTGCGACTCTCCGGGGCATACTCTCAACCAGGTGTTTTACGACGGCTAGCGGTATTTTCTTCCACTCGGCTTGGAGAAGACAGGTCAAATCCTTCACCGATTTCGGACGGTGGGGGCACCCCTTAAGTCGACGCTCCAACTCGTCCCAGAGGTGCTCGATAGGAATAGGGTCCGGGCTCTGCGCAGGCCAGTAAATTCGATTAACCCCATTGTCACCATACCAAGCCATGGTTGACCTCGCAACATGACAGGTGGAATTGTCATCCTGAAAGTAACATTGGTCCACCCCGTAAAACTGCGCAACGTAGGAAGTGCATGGTCATCCAAAATGATGCAGTAGGTCTCGGCGTTGAGTATACTAGGAATTGCGACCAAGGGTGCCGTGCCATACCAGGAGAACTACCCCTATAGCATAATTCCACAGCCGCTGAACTTCACACTTGGGACGATACATTTCGGTAGGAGGCGTTCTCCAGGCAGACGCCAAACCCATACGCTGCCATCCGAACGGTAGAGGGTGAACCTTGATTCGTTGCTCCAGAGAACCTGTTTCCACTGTTCAACGGTCCACTGTCGACGTTCTTTGCACCACGTTAGCCGAGCAGCGCTATTGGACTTGGCGATCAAAGGCTTGTAGGCGTCAGCACGTCCATGATAACCGAGCAGATATGATTCCTTACGGATAGTATTCATCGAAAGAACACTCCAGGATGCCTGTTGAAACTCCTAGCGGATGTGGCCCACCGATTTGGTGCGGTTCTTCCGAAATTCTCTGGCCAGCACCCGCCGGTCTCTAACTCCAAGTTTTGTGGGTCTGCCGGGACGGGGCATATTCCGACAGTCACCTCTCATCTTCCACTTGCCAATCACGTAGGCCACTGTCAATTTTGGGTACTTCAACTTGCTGGATACGTCTCGTATGGATCGGCCATTTCTGTGATACCCGACGATTACACCTTTCTCGAAATCCGAGAGCTCCGAACTGCGTGGCATCTTGCATGCGACTGGTTGCGTTGCTGTTTCCCATATGATATTTAATGGCGGCGACCATGACGTATATCAGGAAGATAGCGACGATTGCAGGGGCGTCCAATTACTTGCTGGTAGATAGTGTAATTCGGAAGCGATGCCACGGTGCGTTGTATTGTTGCAGGATGAGGTCCCCAGTGGGATGTTGAAGACGAAGAAACGGGAGCAAATTGTCGTCCAGTATATCTCGGTAACGTTGACCTGTGAGGGAAGATGTCACACCTACCAGGGGTCTCATTGCAGTCCACGTAAATAGTCCCGAGATGCCACACCCACCGGCTTGAAGAGTACCCTGCTTGCAAGAAGGATCCACCGCTTCATGTGGTTTGCGCCGTACTCGTATCCTGCCATCCGCATGTACCAACGTGAATCTCGACTCATCAGTCCAGGCAACATTTTTTCACATGTTTAAGGTCCAGTGGCGATGTTCCCGCGCCTATGCTAATCTTTGCACTCTGAAATGTGCGGTCAGAAGCGGTACCCACGAGGGACGATAACTTCTGTATCCCGTAGGGAGGAGATGGTTCTGGATGGTGTGGGTGCTTACACGTTTTTGTGCACCAGGGATAAATTGCCTAGTCATTTTTTTCACTGTGGCCAGTCTATCAGCTATTACAATGCGAGCTAACCGACGATAACCCTGCTCATCTACACGCTGTTGTCCACGGGAGTTGGCCTTTGGAGGGATGGTTTTACCGGTTTCGGTGTACTCACGGTGCACCCGTGACACATTGGCTCGTTAAAATCCCAGTGCCTGCACGACCTCCGAGATGGAGTAACCCATTCGTAGGACACCGACAATTTGCCCACGATCAAATGCGCTTAGACCTTCGTCATACCCAGACTGCTTCCGACTCTTGCTGATACCTATCGCATCACTCCTGATATTATCGGATCGCTGCATACGTCATGAACGTTTCTGTTTACAGTGCCGTCCACAGCGCCTCATTTGCATAACGGCAGCTGTCTGTAATTCAGTTGCTCTTCAGTGTATGTAAGAACTGAAAGGATGCACTGATCAAACACATTTCTTTTAAGACATAATGGCATATTGCTCTTGAAAATTATACTGTTTCTTCCAAAAGCTCTTTAGGCAAGTTTTATACGTCGAATTATTTCTTCATCAATGTGACCTTAACTTGATATCTGCTGTCCAAGATAAATGTGGTATTGGTTATCTCCAGGTTTTCAGCATCAATCGAAAAATCTTCATTTCTTGTGAAAGCCTTGTACCTCACATTTGTCTTCTGAAAGTTCATTTTTATCCCCACTTCTTTATTGTTGCCAGCAAGTTCCTGGACCATACTTTGCAGCTCTGACAGGGAAGATGCAAAAATGACTACGTCATCAGCAGAACGATGGTAAGTTCGACAGTCTCCATTAATCTTTATCCCTTTGTATTCCCAGTTCTGTGATTGAAAAACCTTTTCCAATGTGGCATTAGAAGGTTGTGTGATATAGTGTCACCTCGTCTCACTCCCATTCCAATTTTTATGGTGCTGTATTCTCAAATAACCGAATCTTTGCACTGGCATTTTACATACAATTAAGTTTTTGCAAAATATGAAACAAACAGTCAGGCACAAGACATGAGATGATACATAGATGAAGTGCGTACATACGATTTAGTTTTTACAAAATATGAAACAAACCTTATGGCGCAAGACATCAGATGATACCAAGATGACGTATGTCGTCATCTTCATTGTCAACCATAATCAATCCTCTACTTCTCCACAAGTTTCTTCCACAACGGTCTGTCTTGTGCCAGTCTCCTCCATGTTACTCCCGCATACTTTTGAATTTCATTCACCCATCTCCCATGTCGTCTTCTTCTGGGTCTTTTGCTGTCTCTGGAAATCCAGTCTAAAATTTCCTCTGTCCATCTATGGTCTGTCCTTCTGGGAATACGTCCAGGTAATTGCCATTTCAGGGATTTTTATCTGATCATGATGTCTTCCACTCTTGCCATTTTTCTCATCCACGAGTTCATCTTCTTATTTCTCCAGGTTACACCATGCATGCACCTCTCCACGCTCTTTGAGTTGTCTGCTGTCTTTGTATGTGTCTTTTAGTTAGGATCCACGGCTTGGTACCATACACTGAAGAGAAATTGAATTAGAAATACCTGTCTTGTAACGTGTGGCCCCATCTTTCGTCCTAATGACGGCGGCGATTCGTTTCGGCATGGACTCGACAAGATACCGGAAACATTATGAAGCCATTCGAATCCACGACCCCTGTACAAGCTCCCACAGTTCACGAAGATTTGATGGAGGGAGGTCAGAGCCTCGAACATCTCTCTCGATGCCATCCCAGATATGTACGATGGGATTAAAGTTCGGTCACCTAGCTGGCCAAGTAAGCAAGGTCACGTCGGTGGAGTGTTCATCCAACCATTCGGGCACAATTCGGGAGCGATGGCACGGTGCATTGGCTTGTTGCAGGATCAGGTCCCCAGTGGGATGTTAAAAACCCACAAACGGGAGCAAGTGGTCGTCCAGGATATCCCGGTAACGTTGACCTGTAAGGGACGATTTCACATGTACCAGGGGTCCCATTTCAAATCACGTAAACAGTCCCCAGACTAGAATGCCATCCCCACCAGCTTGAAGAGTACTCTGCTGGCAAGAAGGATCCATCTCTTCATGTGGTTTGCGGCGTACTCGTATCCTGCCATCCGCATGCACCAATGCAAATTTCGACTCATCAGTCCAGGCAACATTTTTCCACATGTCCAGCGTCGATGTTCTCGCGCTCATGCTAATGTTTGCACCTTGTGAGGTGCGGTCAGCAGCGGTGCCCTCGTGGGACGATGGTTTCTGTATACCATAGGGAGGAGATGGTTCTTGATGGTGTGGCTGCTTTCATGTTTTTGTGCACCAGCATTAAATTGCCGAGTCATTTCTTGCACTGTGGCCCGTCTATCGGCTGATGTAATGCGAGCTAGCCGACGATGACCCCGCTCATCCACACGCTGTTTTCCACGGCAGTTGGCTCTTGCAGGAATTGTTTTACCGGATTCAATGTGCTCACAGTGCACCCGTGACACAGTGGCTCGTGAATATCACAGTGACTGCACGACTTCCGAGATGGAGAGAGCCATTCGTCGGTCCCCGACAATTTACCCGCGATCAAATGCTCTTAGATCCTTCGTCTTACCCATACTATGTCCGACTCTTGCTGATTCCCGTCGCATCACTCCTTATATTATCGGATCGCAGCATACGTCATGTCGTTTCCGATTACAGAGCCGCCCACGTCGCCCCATTTGCATAACGGCAGCTATCTCTAATTCAATTGTTTTTCAGTGTATGTAAGCACTGGAAGGATGCACTGATCAAACACTTTCCTTTTGAGACATAATGGCATATTGCTCTTGTTTATTATGCTGTATCTTCCAAAAGCTCTCCAGGCAAGTTTTAAACGCCCCTTAGTTTCTTCATCAATGTGACCTTCCCTTGATGTCTGCTGTCCAAGATAAATGTAGGTATTGGCTATCTCCAGCTTTTCCCCATCAATCGAAAAATCTTCATTTTTTTTAAAAGCATTGTACATCACTTTTGCCTTCTAAAAGTTGATTTTTAATCCCACTTCTTTACTCTTGTAAGCAAGTTCCTGGATCATACTCTGCAGCTCTGATGGGGTAGTTGCAAAAATGACTACGGCATCAGAAAAACGATGGTGAGTTAAATAGTCTCCATTAATCTTTATCCCTTTGTTTTGAGATATCAATGATTGAAAGACATTTTCCAATGGGGCATTAAAGAGTTTGCGTAATATAGTGTTACCTTGTCTCTCTCACTTTCAAATTTTTATATGTGCTGTATTCTCAAATAGTCGAATCTTTGCACTTGCATTTTACATAGGATTAAGTTTTTGCAAAATATGAAACAAACATTGAGGTGCAAGACATGAGATGACACATAAATGATGTATGCCATCATCATCATTTTCAACCATTATTAATCCACTGCTGGACGAAGCTCTCCCCAAGTTTCTTCCACATCGATCTGACTTGTGCCACTCTGGTCCATGCTACTCCGTCTTGCTTTCGAATTTCATCCACCCATCCCCCATGTGGTCTTCTTCTGGATCTTTTCCTGTCTCTTGAAATCCAGTCTAAAATTTCAGCTGTCCATCTATGGCCTGTCCATTTGGCAATATGTCCAGCCCTTTGCCATTTCAAGGATTTTACTCTGATCATGATGTCTTCCACTCTAGTAATTTTTCTGATCCACGAATTCCTCTTCTTATCTCTCCTGGTTTCACCAAGCATGCGCCTCTCCCAGCTTCTTTGAGTTGTCTGCAGTCTTTGTATGTCTTTTTAGTTAAGTCTTGGCACCATATGTAAGCACTGCAAGGATGCACTGATCAAACGCTTTTCTTTTAAGACATAGCTCATGAAAATTATACTGTTTCTTCCAAAAGCTCTCCGTGCAAGTTCTATACGCCGATTAATTTCTTCATCAGTGTGACCTTCACTTGATATATACTGTCCAAGAGAAATGTAGATATTGGTTATCTCCAGCTTTTCGTTATCCATCGATAAATCTTAATTTCTTGTAAAAGCATTGTACATCACATTTGTCTTCTAAAAGTTCATTTTTAATCCCACTTCTTTACTGTTGCCAGCAAATTTCTGGATCATACTCTGCAGCTCTGATGGGGTAGTTGCAAAAATTACTACGTCATCAGAAAAACGATGGGGAGTTAAATAGTCTCCGTTAATCTTTATTCCTTTGATTTTACATTTCAGTGATAGGAAGACATTTTCCAATGTGGCATTAAAGTTTTGGATGATAGCGTCACCTTGTCTCACTCCCTTTCTAATTTTTATGGGTGCTGCATTCTCAAAAAGCCGAATCTTTGCACTTGCATTTTACATACGATTAAGTGTTTACAAAATATGAAACAAACAGTGAGTCGCAAGACATGAGATGATACATATATGAAGTGCGTGCATACGATTTAGTTTTTACAAAATATGAAACAAACCTTCTGGCGAAAGACATCAGATGATGTATGTCGTCATCATCATTGTCAACCATTATCAATCTACTGCTGGACAAAGGTCTCCCCAAGATTCCTTCCACAACGGTCTGTCTTGTGCCAGTCTCCTCCATATTACTCCCGCTTACTTTTGAATTCCATTCATCCATCTCCCATGTGGTCTTCTTCTGGGACTTTTCCTGTTTCTGGAAATCCAGTCTAAACTTTAAGCTGTCCATCTATGGTCTGTCCTTCTCGCAATATGTCCAGGCCATTGCCATTTCAGGGATTTTACTCTGATCATGATGACTTCCACTCTTTGCGATTCTTCTGATCCACTAGTTCATCTTCTTATTTCTCAGGTTACACTAAGCATGCACCTCTCCACGCTTCTTTGAGTTGTATGCAGTCTTTGTATGTCTCTTTTAGTTAACATTCACGGCTTGACACCATACACTGAATAGCAATTGAATTAGAGATACGTGTCTTGTAACGTGTAGCACCACCTTTCGCCCTGATGACGGCGGCGTTTCGTCTCGGCATGCACTCGACAAGACACCGGAAGCATTATGAAGCCATACGGAACCACGACCCCTGAACAAGCTCCCACAGTTCACGAAGATTTGATGAAGGGTGGTCAGAGCCTCGAACATATCTCTCGATGCCATCCTAGATGTGATCGATGGGATTGAGGTCAGGTGTCCTAGCCGGCCAAGAAAGCGTGGTCACGTCGGTGGAGTGTTCATCCAACCATTGGGACACAATTAGGGAGCATTAGCACGGTGCATTTTCGTGTTGCAGGATGAGGTCATCAGTGGGATGTTAAAGACGCACAAACGGGAGCAAATGATCGTCCAGGATATCCCGGTAACGTTGACCAGTACGGGACGATGGCACATGTAACAGGGGTCCCATTTCAGACCACGTAAACAGTCCCCAGACGAAAATGCCACCCCCACCAGCTTGAACAGTAACCTGCTGGCAAGAAGGATCCATCTGTTCATGTTGTTTGCGCCGCATTCGTATACTGCCATCCGCATGTACCAAAGCAAATTTCGACTCATCAGTCCAGGCATCATTTTTCCACATGTCTAGGCTCCACCGGCAATGTTCTCGCGCCCATGCTAATGTTTGCACCCTGTGATGTGCGGTCAGCAGCGGTACCCTCGTGGGACGATGACTTCTGCATCCCATAGGGAGGAGATGGTTCTGGATGGTGTGTCTGCTTACACGTTTTTGTGCAGCAGCGTTAAATTGCCGAGTCATTTCTTGCACTGTGGCCCGTCTATCCGCTGTTGTAATGCGAGCTACCCGACGATGACCATTCGTCGGTCCCCAACAATTTATTCACGATCAAATGCGCTTAGATCCTTTGTCTTATTCATAGTGCGTCCGACTCTTTCTGATTCCCGTTGCATCACTCCTTATATTGTCAGGTCGCAGCATACGTCATGTCCTTTCCGATTACAGAGCCGCCCACATCACCCTATTTGCATTACGGCAGCTATCTCTAATTCAATTGTTTTTCAGTGTATGTAAACACTGGAAGGATGCACTGATCAAACACTTTCCTTTTAAGACATGATGGCATATTGTTCTTGATTATTATGCTATTACTTCCAAAAGCTCTCCAGGTAAGTTTTACACGCCGATTAATTTCTTCATCAATGTGACCTTCCCTTGATGTCTGCTGTGCAAGATAAATGTAGGTATTGGCTATCTCCAGCTTTTCCCCATCAATCGAAAAATCTTCATTTCTTTTAAAAGCATTGTACATCACTTTTGTCTTCTGAAAGTTTTTTTAATCCCACTTCTTTACTTTTGTCAGCAAGTTCCTGGATCGTACCCTGCAGCCCTGATGGGGTAGTTGCAAAAATGACTACGGCATCAGAAAAACGATGGTGAGTTAGATAGTCTAAATTTATCTTTATCCCTTTGTTTTTAGATTTCAGTGATTGAAAGACATTTTCCAATGTTGCATTAAAGTGTTTGGGTGATAGCGTCACCTCGTCTTACTCCCTTTCTAATTTTTATGGGTGCTGTATTCTCAAATAGCCGATGCTTTGCATTTGCATTTTACATAGGAATAAGTTTTTTGCAAAATATGAAACAAACAGTGAGGCGCAGACATGAGATGATACATAGATGATGTATGTCATCATCACCATTTTTAACCATTATCAATCCACGGCTGGACGAAGGATTCAACAAGTTTCTTCCACAACGGTCTGTCTTGTGCCACTCTGCTCCATGCTACTCCGTCTTGCTTTCGAATTTCATCCACCCATCCCCCATGTGGTCTTCTTCTAGATCTTTTCCTGTCTCTTGAAATCCAGTCTGAAATTTCACCTGTCCATCTATGGCCTGCTCTTTTGGCAATATGTCCAGCCCATTGCTATTTCACGGATTTTACTCTGATCATGATGTCTTCCACTCTTGTAATTTTTCTGATCCACGAGTTCCTCTTCTTATCTCTACTGGTTACCCCAGGCATGCACCTCTCCACGCTCCTTTGAGTTGTTTAGAGTCTTTGTATGTCTATTTTAGTTAAGGTCCACGTCCCGGCCCCATATGTAAGCACTGCAAGGATGCACTCATCAAACGCTTTTCTTTTAAGACATAATGGCATATAGCTCTTGAAAATTATACTGCTTCTTCCAAAAGTTCACCATGCAAGTTCTATACGCCAATTAATTTCTTTATCAATGTGAACTTCACTTGATATCTGCTGGCCAAGATAAATGTAGGTATTGGTTATCTCCAGCTTTTCCCCATCAATCTATAAATCTTCATTTCTTGTTAAAGCCATGTGTATCACTTTTGTCTTCTGAAAGTTCATTTTTCATTCCACTTCTTTACTGTTGCCAGCAAGTTCCTGGATCATATTTTGCAGCTCTGATGGGGTACGCGAAAAAATGACTACGCCAACAGCCAAACGATGGTGAGTTCGATTGTCTCCATTAATCTTTATCCCTTTTATTTTCCCAGTTCAGTGATTAAAAGACATTTTCCAATGTGGCATTAAAGACTTTGGCCGATATAGTGTCACCTTGTCTCACCCCCTTTCAAATTTTCGTATGTGCTGTATTCTCAAATAACAGAATCTTTGCATTTGCATTTTACATACGATTACGTGTTTGCAAAATATGAAACAAACAGTGAGGCGCAACACATGAGAGGATACATATATGATGTATGCCGTCATCATCATTGTCAACCATTATCAATCCACTGCTTGACGAATGTCTCCCCAAGTTTCTTCCACAACGGTCTGTCTTGCGCCGGACTCCTCCGTATTACTACCGCATACTTTCGAATTTTATCCACCCATCTCCCATGTGGTCTTCGTTTGGGTCTTTTCCTGTCTGTTGAAATCAAGTCTAGAATTTCATCTGTCTATCTATGGTCTGTCCTTCTGGCAATATGTCCAGGCCATTTCCATTATAGGGATTTTTCTCTGATCATGAAGCCTTTAACGCTTGTCATTTTTCTGACACGCGAGTTCGCCTTTTATCTCTCCTGGTCACATCAAGCATGCTCTTCTCCACGCTTCTTTGAGTTGTCTTCAGTCTTTGTATGTCTCTTTTAATTAAGCTCCTTGTTCTAGCACCATACACTGAAGGGCAATTGAATTAGAGATACCTGTCTAGTAACGTGTAGCACCACCTTTGGCCCTGATGACGGCGGCAATTCGTCTCGGCATGGACTCGACACGCCACCGAAAGCATTATGAAGCCATACGGATCCACGACCCCTGAACAAGCTCCCACAGTTCACGAAGATTTGACGGAGGGGGGTCAGATCCTCGAACATCTCTCTCGATGGCATCCAAGATGTGCTAGATGTGCATGAGGTCAGGTGACCTAGTTGCCTAAGGAAGGGAGGTCACATCGGTGATGTATTCATCCAACCATTCCGATATAATTCGGAAGCGATGCCACGGTGCGTTGTCTTGTTGCAGGATGAGGTCCCCAGTGGGATGCTGAAGAAGCACAAACGGGAGCAAATGGTCGTCCAGTATATCCCATTAACGTTGACCTGTGGGGGACGATGTCACACGTACCAGCGGTCCCATTTTAGTGTACGTAAACAGTCCCCAGACGAGAATGCCACTCACACCAGTTGAAGAGTACCCTGCTGGAAAGAAGGATTCAACACTTCATGTGGTTTGCGCCGTACTCGTATCTGCCATCCGCATGTACCAACGTGAATCTCGACTAATCAGTCCAGGTAATATTTTCCAACATGTTTAAGGTTCAGTGGCGATGTTCACGCGCCCATGCTAATGTTTGCACCCTGTGATGGGCGGTCAGCAGCGGTACCCACGTGCGACGGTGGGTTCTGTACCCCATAGGGAGGGGATGGTTCTGGATGGTGTGGCTGCTTACACGTTTTTGTGCACCAGCGTTAAATTGCCGAGTCATTTCTTGCATTGTGGCCCGTCTATCGGCTGTTGCAATGCGAGGCAGCAGACGAAGACCCAGCTCATCCACACGCTGTTGTCCACGGCAGTTGGCCCTTGCAGGGATGGTTTTACCGGATTCAATGCACTCACTGTGCATCCGTGACACAGTGGCACGTGAGAATCCCAGTGGCTGCACGACTTTCGAGATGGGGCAACCCATTCGTCGGGCACCGACAATTTGCCCACGATCAAATGCTCTTAGATCCTTCGTCTTACCCATACTGCGTCCGACTCTTGCTGATTACCGTCGCATCACTCTTTATATTGTCGGATCGCTGCATACGTCATGTCGTTTCCCTTTACAAGGCCGCCCACAGCGCCTCAATTGCATTACGGCTGCTATCTCTAATTCAATTGCTTTTTAGTGTATGTCAGCACTGGAAGGATGCAATGAATAAACACTTTTCTTTTAAGACATAATGGCATATTGTTCTTGATTATTATGCCGTTTCTTCCAAAAGCTATTCAGGCACGTTTTATACGCCGAATAATTTCTTCATCAATGTGACCTTCCCTTGATGTCTGCTGTCCAAGATAAATGTAGGTATTGGCTATCTCCAGCTTTCCCGCATCAATCGAAAAAACTTCATTTCTTTTGAAAGCATTGTACATCACTTTTGTCTTCTAAAAGTTCATTTTTAATCCCACTTCTTTTCTCTTGTCAGCAAGTTCCAGGATCATACTCTGCAGCTCTGATGGGGTAGTTGCAAAAATTACTACGGCATCAGAAAAACAATGGTGAGGTATATAGTCTCCATTATTCTTTATCCCTTTGTTTTTAGATTTCAATGATTGAAAGACATTTTCCAATGGGGCATTAAGGAGTTTGCGTAATATAGTGTCACCTTGTCTCTCTCACTTTCAAATTTTTATGGGTGCTGTATTCACAAATAGGTTCAGTCACAAATAGGTTCAGTGGCTCTTTGCACTTGCATTTTACATAGGATTAAGTTTTTGCAAAATATGAAATAAACCTTCTGGCGAAAGACATCAGATGATACATAGATGATGTATGTCGTCATCATCATTGTCAACCATTATCAATCTACTGCTGGACAAAGGTCTCCCCAAGATTCTTCCACAACGGTCTGTCTTGTGCCAGTCTCCTCCATATTGCTCCCGCTTACTTTTGAATTCCATTCATCCATCTCCCATGTGGTCTTCTTCTGGGACTTTTCCTGTTTCTGGAAATCCAGTCTAAACTTTAAGCTGTCCATCGATGGCCTGCCCTTTTGGCAATACGTCCAGCTCTTTGCCATTTCAGGTATTTTACTCTGATCATGATGTCTTCCACTCCAGTAATAATTTTTTTATATACGAGTTCATCTTCTTATTTCTCCAGGTTACACCAATCACGCACCTATCCACGCTCTTTGGAGTTGTCTGCAGTCTTTTCATGTCTCTTTTAGTTAAGATCCACGGCTTGGCACCATACACTAAAGAGCAATTGAATTAGAGATACCTGTCTTGTAACGTGTAGCACCTCCTTTCGTCTTGATGACGGCGGCGATTCGTGTCGGCATGGTTTCGACAAGACACCGGAAGCATTATGAAGCCATACGGATCCACGACCCCTGAACAAGCTCCCACAGTTCACGAAGATTTGATGAAGGGGGTTCAGATCCTCGAACATCTCTCTCGATGGCATCAGAGATGTGCTAGATGGGATTGAGGTCAGGTGTCCTAGCCGGCCAAGGAAACGAGGTCACGTCGGTGGAGTGTTCATCCAACCATTGGGACACAATTAGGGAGCATTAGCACGGTGCATTTTCGTGTTGCAGGATGAGGTCATCAGTGGGATGTTAAAGACGCACAAACGGGAGCAAATGATCGTCCAGGATATCCCGGTAACGTTGACCAGTACGGGACGATGTCACATGTAACAGGGGTCCCATTTCAGACCACGTAAACAGTCCCCAGACGAAACTGCCACCCCCACCAGCTTGAACAGTAACCTGCTGGCAAGAAGGATCCATCTGTTCATGTTGTTTGCGCCGCATTCGTATACTGCCATCCGCATGTACCAAAGCAAATTTCGACTCATCAGTCCAGGCATCATTTTTCCACATGTCTAGGCTCCACCGGCAATGTTCTCGCGCCCATGCTAATGTTTGCACCCTGTGATGTGCGGTCAGCAGCGGTACCCTCGTGGGACGATGACTTCTGCATCCCATAGGGAGGAGATGGTTCTGGATGGTGTGTATGCTTACACGTTTTTGTGCAGCAGCGTTAATTTGCCGAGTCATTTCCTGCACTGTGACCCGTCTATCCGCTGTTGTAATGCGAGCTACCTGACGATGACCCTGCTCATTCACACTGTTTTCCACGGCAGTTGGCACTTGCAGGGATCGTTTTACCGGGTTCAATGTACTCACGGTGCACCGGTGACACAGTGGCTAGTGAAAATCCCCGTGCCTGCACGACTTCCGAGATGGAGCGAGCAATTCGTCGGTCCCCGACAGTTTACACACAATCAAATGCGGTTAGATCCTTCGTCTTACACGTGCTGCGTCCGACGTTTGCTGATTCCCGTCGCATCACTCCTTATATTGTCGGATCGCTGCATACGTCATGTCGTTTCTGTTTACAGGGTCACCCACAGCGCCCATTTGCATAACGGCAGCTATCTCTAATTCAATTGCTTTTCAGTGTATATAAGCACAGGAAGGATACACTAATCAAAAACTTTCCTTAAGACATAATGGCATATTGCTCTTGATTATTATGCTGTTTCTTCCAAAAGCTCTCCATGCAAGTTCTATACACCGATTTATTTCTTCATCAATGTGACCTTCACTTGAAATATGCTGTCCAAGATAAATGTAGGTATTGGTTATCTCCAGCTTTTCCCCATCCATCGATAAATCTTCATTTCTTGTAAAAGCATTGTACATCACATTTTTATTCTGAAAGTTCATTCTTAATCCCACTTCTTTAGTCTTGTCAGCAAGTTCCTGGATCATTCTCTGCAGCTCTGATGGGGTAGTTGCAAAAATTACTACGTCGTCGGAAAAACGATGGTGAGTTATATAGTCTCCATTAATCTTTATTCCTTTGTTTTTTCATTTCAGTGATTGAAAGACATTTTCCAATGTTGCATTAATTAGTTTGGATGATAGCGTCACCTTGTCTCACTCCCTTTCTAATTTTTATGGGTGCTGCATTCTCAAAGAGCCGAATCTTTGCACTTGCATTTTACATACGATTAAGTGTTTACAAAATATGAAACAAACAGTGAGTCGCAAGACATGAGATGATACATATATGATGTGCGTGCATACGATTTAGTTTTTACAATATATGAAACAAACCTTCTGGCGCAAGACATCAGATGATACATAGATGATGTATGTCGTCATTATTATTGTCAACCATTATCAATCTACTGCTGGACAAAGGTCTCCCCAAGATTATTCCACAACGGTCTGTCTTGTGCCAGTCTCCTTAATATTACTCCCGCTTACTTTTGAATTCCATTCACCCATCTCCCATGTGGTCTTCTTCTGGGATTATTCCTGTTTCTGAAAATCTAGTCTAAACTTTAAGCTGTCCATCTATGGCCTGTCCTTCTGGCAATATGTCCAGGCCATTGCCATTTCAAGGATTTTACTCTGATCATGATGAATTAAACTCTTACGATTTTTCTGATCCACGAGTTCATCTTCTTATTTCTCAGGTTTCACTAAGCATGCACCTCTCCACGGTCCTTTGAGTTGTCTGCAGTATTTGTATGTCTCTTTTAGTTAACATTCACGGCTTGACACCATACACTGAAGAGCAATTGAATTAGAGATACGTGTCTTGTAACGTGTTGCACCACCTTTCGCCCTGATGACATCGGCGATTCGTCTCGGCATGGACTCGACATGACACCAGAAGCATTATGAAGCCATACGGATCCACGACCCCTGAACAAGCTCCCACAGTTCACGAAGATTTGATGAAGGGTGGTCAGATCCTCGAAAATTTCTCTTGATGGCATCCAAGATGTGCTAGATGGGATGGAGGTCAGGTGACCCAGCTGGCCAAGGAAACGAGGTTACGTCGGTGGAGTGTTCATCCAACTATTCGGACACAATTCGGGAGCGATGGCACGGTGCATTTTCGTGTTGCAGGATGAGGACCTCAGTGGGATGTTGAAGATACACAAACGGGAGCAAATGGATGTCCAGGATATCCTGGTAACGTTGACCTGTGGGGGAACGAGATCACACGTACCAGGGGTACCATTTTAGTCCACGTAAACAGTCCGCAGACGAGAATGCCACACGCACCAGCTAGAAGAGTACCTTGCTGGCAAGAAGGATCCATCGCTTCATGTGGTTTGCGCCGTAGACGAAGCCTGACATCCGCATGTACCAACGTGAATCTCGACTCATCAGTCCAGGCAACATTTTCACATGTTTGAAGTCCAGTGGCGATGATCTCGCGCCCATGCTAATATTTGAACCCTCTGATGTGCGGCAGGAGCGGTGCCCTCGTGGGGCGATATGTTCTGTACCCCATAGGGAGGAGATGGTTCTGGACGGTGTGGCGGCTTACACGTTTTTGTGCACCAACGTTAAATTGCCGAGTCATTTTTTGCACTGTGTCCCGTCTATCCGCTGTTGTAATGCGAGCTACCCGAAGATGTCCCTTCTCATCCACACGCTGTTTTCCACGGCAGTTGGCCCTTGCAGGGATGGTTTTACCGGATTCAATGTACTCACGGTACACCCGTGACACAATGACTCGTGAAACTCCCAGTGGCTGCACGACTTCCGAGATGGAGTGACCCATTCGTCGGTCCCCGACAATTTACACACAATCAAAAGCGGTTAGATCCTTCGTCTTACACATACTGCGTCCGACTCTTGCTGATTCCCGTCGCATCACTCCTTATATTGTCGGATCACTGCATACGTCATGTCGTTTCCGTTTGCTGGGCCGCCCACAGCGCCCCATTTGCATAACGGCAGCTATCTCTAATTCAATAGGTTTTCAGTGTATGTAAGCACTGGAAGGATGCACTGATCAAAAACTTTCCTTTTGAGACATAATGGCATATTGCTCTTCATTATTATGCTGTTTCTTCCAAAAGCTATCCATGCAAGTTGTATACATTGATTTATTTCTTCATCAATGTGACCTTCACTTGATATATGCTGTCCAAGATAAATGTAGGTATTGGTAATCTCTAGCTTTTCCCCATCCATCGATAAATCTTCATTTCTTGTAAGAGCATTGTACATCACATTTGTACTCTGAAAGTTCACTTTTAATCCCACTTCTTTACTCTTGTCAGCAAGTTCCTGGATCATAATCTGCAGCTCTGTCGTGGTAGTTGCAAAACTTACTACGTCATCAGAAAAACGATGGTGAGTTAGATAGTCTCCATTAATCTTTATTCCTCTGTTTTTACATTTCAGTCATTGAAAGACAGTTTTCCAATGTGGCATTAAAGAGTTTGGATGATAGCGGCACCTTGCCTCACTCCCTTTCTAATTGTTATGGGTGCTGTATTCTCTAAAGGCCGAATCTTTGCACTTGCATTTTACATACGAATAAGTTTTTGCAAAATATGAAACAAACAGTGAGGCACAAGACATCAGATGATACGTAGATGAAGTACGTACATACGGTAAAGTTTTTACAAAATATGAAACAACCCTTTAGATGCATGACATCAGATGATACATAGATGATGTATGTCATAATCATCCTTTTCAACCATTTTTAATCTACTGCTGGACGATGGTCTCCCCAAATTTCTTCCACAACGATCTGACTTGTGCCAGTCTTCTCAATGTTATTCCGGCATACTTTCGAATTTCATCCACCCATCTCCCATGCGGTCTTCTTCTGTGTCTTTTCCTGTCTCTTGAAATCCAGTCTAAAATTTGAGCTGTCCATCTTTGGACTATCTTTTTGGCAATATGTCCTGGCCATTGCCATTTTAGGGATTTTTCTCTGCTCATGATGTCTGCCACTTTTGCAATTTTTCTGATCCACGAGTTCCTCTTCTTATATCTCCTATATACATCAAGCATGCACCTTTCCAAGCCTCTTTGAGTTGTCTGCAATCTTTGTATGTCTCTTTTAGTTAAGGTCCACGTCTCGGCACCATATGTAAGCACGGAAAGCATGGACTGATCAAACTCTTTTCTTTTAAGGCATAACGGCATATAGCTCTTGTAAATTATACTTTTTCTTCCAAAAGCTCTCCAGGGAACTTTTATACGCCGATTAATTTCTATATCAATGTGACCTTCACTTTATATCTGCTGGCCAAGATAAATGTAGGTATTGGTTATCTCGAGCTTTCCCCCATCATTAAAAAAATCTTCATTTCTTGTGAAAGCATTGTAAATCACCTTTGTCTTCTGAAAATTCATTTTTAATCCCACTTATTTACTCTTGTCAGCTAGCTCCTGGATCATACTCTGCAGCTCTGATGGGGTAGTTGCAAAAATGACTACGTCATCAGCAAAACGCTGATGAGTTAGATAGTCTCCATTAATCTTTATCGCTTTGTGTTCCCAGTTCAGTGGTTGAAAGACATTTTCCAATGCGGCATTAAAGAGTTTGGTTGATATGGTGTCGCCTTGTCTCACTCCCTTTCCAATTTTTATGGGTTTTGTATTCTCAAAAAGCCTAATCATTGCACCTGCATTTTAGGTACGAATAAGTTTTTGTAAAATATGAAGCAAACAGTGAGGCACAAGACATCAGATGATACACACAGAAGTTATGTACACACCAATAAGTTATTACAAAAAATTAAACGTGAGGCGCAAGACATCAGATGATGCGTACAAGATGTTTGTACAGACCTCAGAAGAAAAAATAACGAACCACCCCCTTAACTTTAGAACAATTTGCCACAGATGGACAAGTAAGTTACTGTTGGAAAGCACTCGAAGGACCTCTCACGTGATGTGAAGGAAAATGCTAATTAAGCTAATTAACATGTTTATTAGCTCACGATCTCCTCATTTTTCCATATAAAGAGTATGTTATTTTATGCGCATTCTATTTGGCACATGAAAAAATCCATACATTTTAAATATCGTCCAAATCGGATGATCAATAGAGTGGGCATCTATGTATCTACATCTGGAAAACACACCTAGAATGTTTCTTTTCCTGCACGGACTGTGATAATGCTGGAAAGTTGGTGTCTTTCCCGAACCTCAGACAAATTGAATGCAGAGTACAGAGCAACGGCCCTGACAGTGATTTGTACGGTAACTTGGGCCATCCAAGGACGGAGTTTATTTACTCTTGCCGTTTTTTTTAACAACTTGCCAATGACTTGAATTAATATTAGGATAAACGGTATGTATCTTTCTAATAACGGAAAACATGAATCTGTGCAAGCTGAAATTTGCTTTGAATTTTCTTGTTTCCTAACCTTACACTTTCTCGAGGCACTGAGCATTCGCGTATCACCGAGACGTTGTCTTTTAATAGAAATTGAAGCAGAACCACGAAATCCGATTTTTTATGCTTTCCAACCGTAGGTTGAAAAAGCGTGTATGCTCCAGCTTTGTCCGTCTGTCTGCCTGACCGCACGATAACTCGCGTAAAAATGATTCGATTTAAATGACATTTTAGTATGTCGTAGGGGACAACCTGCGGACGAACTCTGCAGAAAACGGACGAAATGGGGTCAAAAGTCAGAACATAGGAGCGGGATCCATTCCATCGTTCTTATGCGTTATAACTGAAGTAAAAATGCTTCGATTGCGACAAAACTTTATGAAGTTGTTAAGGAGGTATACTGAACCGGTTCTGTTGAATATCATCGAAATGGAGTGAAAGGTCAGGGCACAGAAACGAGATTTTTTCCACAGCCATTTTCTCTATAACTTGATTAATAACTTGAGTACTGATTTCTGAAGCCGCCTCAGTGGCGCAGTGGTCTAAGCGACGGCTTCTGCCCATTCGTACGAGATGGGCCAAGGATTCGAGTCCCGCGGACGCATGGATGTTGTGTTTGTCTTACGGCACTGGCTCTCTCCTTTCCCTGGAGTCACTGGCCCTAAATTATGGACAAACGGCTGCTTATAGCCCAGTGAGTTGCTCACGGTGCTCGTTAAACATTCAATCAAAAAAACAATTCTGGTATGTTAGAAAGCGTATCGTAATCAATGCATTGCAGGATTTTACTAACTTGTTTAGAACGTCTTTTGTAAAAAAAAATATCGTATTTGTGTTATGTGCTTGTCTGTACGTATGTCTGTGGACACCATATCTTTGCAACTATTAGTCCGATCTGAAATTTTATTTTTTGCATTAAGTAGCTCCAAATGTGCGAATTATGAACCTTTATTTCGTTTTTTTTTTCAATGTGCAATTTCGCTTCTAGGCGTAAACGCAGATGATATCGAATTCAAAGCACATTTTATTACATATATATTTGGTTCTAAACATCCGATTCGGCGTTTTGTTAGAGTTGGACACTAGGCTACAAATTAAGGAAACAGAAAAAAATGCTGCTGAATAAATAAAACAAGATCTGTAAGCTCAATGCACCGAAATTGTATTATTTATTTACTTTTTTTTTTGGGGGGGGGGGTCTTTCCATTGCAAGTGGAAAAATTAAAACGGAATTTCCGTTTTTATTTAGCCATCAAAATGCCTTAAAATCGAGTTGCTGAACAAACCCCCTAAGTTTCATTGCATTTGTCTCTCACTAATAGAATCAAAGTATTATATCACTTGCCTTCGAACCGCCACCCTCTCTACTCCCTAAAAATTAATGAATAAAAAAAACTTATAACATTGATTATAAATATAATGATCCGATTTATTGGTGTAAGAGGGATGTTGCACAAAAGAAACTTTCCACGTCACTTGCCAAAGAAGTAGCTAACCATCAAGCTCAACCCCAATGGCAGAATATCTCGAAGATCGCACCATATGGAGACGCAAGAACAGCTGCCATAAGGGAAACAGTTGAGATATTAACGAAATAGGATGTATGCAACACCGATGTCTCTTTCGAACTACCGGTGGCTTGGAACCATCTGCTAGGCATCGCAAGATGGTCTCATGATTCTAGTTTCTTCCTAAAGTTTACATTGTTTGCTTTTGCATTAGCTTTTAAGATATTGTATTCACCACGTTCGTGGTTATTTATGCGCGCGGTCTTCACGCATGATTTCATTTGTCATATTAGAATTAACGTTCTGTCTTCAATTTTGATTCTATATTCTCTATGTAACCGCTTGATGAAGCCGTCCGTTGACGGAGAAAGCTTGCGGAGTGAAATTTGTGTGATTTCTTACTTTAGACACCAATAAATCGGATCATTATATTTATAATTAGTTTTCTGGTGTTGGCGTCCCACAAGCTATGTATTTATAACATTGAGTTTATAGATCTTGTTCTACTTACTCAATACAAATATTTTTTTTACCATCCCAAATATCTGTTTGAAATAGTTGGAAAGAACATAGTTTCAACTCGTATAGTTTGGTAAGCATCTAAGTACGGGAGATCACCGTCGCGTTACATAGCACCAGTCCACTAGGTAGGGCGATCACAGCAAGGTCTTCCTGTGATGACGTCAAGAACTGGTGCTGCGGCCTTGTTTCAGGGGGCGTTGTCACAGCGGACACGTATACCATTTTGCTTTGTTGTTATAGTAACAAGAACCGATTTTCAACAGCTGCTGGTGTGACGCCATTTCATCTAAATCATTCTGACGTGACATCAGAGATGCATTACGTCACACGATTAACGTCACATAATCAACTGCTTTGAAATAAGAAAGCATTACGTCAGGTATTTTAGTTCTACTTTGTCTTTCGTAAACATCATATAGAATTTTTCATTTAGTATCCTATCGTCTGTTTGCCTATCTGTTAACTGTTTTCATAGCCAATTCTGGCTATAGGTATCTCTCAATTCTTTATTCTGGAGGGTAATTAATTTCCCACGTTGACCAAACGGCTTGGGAAATGTATTTTTCTGCTACAGCCAGCATGAGGAGAAACAAACAAAGTGCATCCGGGACCGACTCTACAAACGACGTTTTTTTAATCGAAAATTTAGAAGCTCATATTTTGCTGCAAATACATCAGAAGCGAAAATTAAGATTTACGCCCCCTGGTGGCGGAACCATTTTTTTTTTCAAAAATTAGAAATTATGTGCAAGCAATTTCCCATCATGAGCTGTATCCGGTGCAGAAAGAATTTTTCAAATCGGAGATATAGAAGGAGAGATATAGGGGGAAACGCAATTTACATTTACGCCCCCAGCGGAAAGTCTACGAATTGCTTGAAAATTTTGAAATTATATGAAAAACAGGTCACACGAAATACACTATCCATCAAAGAAGGAATTTTTCTAATCGGACTCCTAGAAGTAGAGATATTGACAAAAATGGGATATACATCTAAGCCCCCTGGCGGAAAAACTGTGGAATATTTTAGGAAGAAAAGGTTACAAAAAGGTTTATCGATGTGAGTGGCATCAGTCCACGGAATTATTTTTTCAATCGATATTTTAGAAGCTCAGATTTTATGGCAAATACATCATAAGCAAAAATTAACACTTACGCCCCGCCCCCTTGTGGCCAAAGTATTCTTTACCAAAAATTAGAAATTACATGCATAAGATTTTCCATCAGGAGATGTATCCGCTGAAGAATTTTTTTTTCAAATCGGAGTTTTAGAAGAAGAGTTATCGGGAAAAATGTAATTTACTTATACGTTCCCTAGCGGAAAATCTATGCGTAGTTTAAAAAAGTAGCTATATTTAAAATACTCTTCGACATAAATGGAATCGAAAGATAAAATATTTTTTTCAATCCGATGTTTAGAAACAAATATGTGGAATAAAACGTATTTTTGAATTCGACATCTGCATTTACGCCCTCTAGCGGCGAAATTATACATCGTAAAAAAAACGAAATGAAAAATCATCATTCGCATATTTCAAGCTTCCCAATGCAAAAAGAATTTTTCAAATCGGACAATAGTTGCAGAGATATCGTGGGTAAGGCGGACGGACAAACCGATAACATAAGCACGATCTTTTTTTACAAAAACGTGCTAAAAATTAAAAATGTAATTGCATCAACTATGTCGTAAGTTAAGTTATTTTGGGGCAAAACTATTAACTTATGATGTTCATCATTAAAAGTTGCAATTCTGAATTTAATGGTATGGCATCATTACTGCTTCCTTAAACCAACTTTACGTAGAAACACTTTCTCCTAAGCGTTTCTCAGTGTTGCGGGGTAAACCGTTTTACAGTAAGTAGAGGAAAATATGTTGTTTATGCACGGCCCCTTAACGATATATGCTTGAGTTTTCGCTTATATCTCAGCAAGGTTTTATTCTACAACGCTGAAAATTTGGATTTGATTGTTTAATGATTTCGCATTCAATGGACTACTAACCAGATATGGTCCTAATTCTTTTTTTTCATGATCATATTTCATAATTTATAATTCCCTTAATATACCAGTTTTGATCTTGTCTGGGCGTCTTTGTATTTTAATGTTGCAACACCGAATCACTGTATCGCTTCTCGATTAAATGATACAAATCAAAAACAACTTTTACAGTTTAACATTAGCGGCATCTTTTTACCGTATCTCACTGTACACATATTTATCGGTCGATTCGTGTGAAATTTGGAATTTAAAGGTTTTATTACGCGCTGAATAGAATGCGCGTAAAATAACATACCTTTTATGCGGAAAAATCAAGAGATAGGTAGCTAATTGGCATGTTAATTAACTTAATTAGCATGTATCTTCATATCGCATAATAGTTTCCTTCAAGGGCTTTCCAACGGTACCTTAACAATACATTAAAAATGTTTGTACATATGAATGTGGAAAATAACTTTTTATGAGTTACTCTCATTAGACAATCGGTTACCTGAAGATGCTTGATCTGCATAATGGACACTGGAAATTTTCTTTAAACCATGTTTCTATGCATAAACTGTGAAACGTGTGAAGACACTGCAGTTGCCTGAAATACAGAAAGAAAATAGAGTTTACTAAACAGAAAGAAAACCTTCCTTACATTTCAAAAAATAAAATCAGGTGATGGATTTTTATTTATTTATCAACATTTATTTTTTCATTAAATGTTTAACGACCAGAGTGAGCAACTAAGTGGGCTATTAACAGTCGCCCGTCCCTAATTTAGGGCCACTGGTTCCACGACAGGGAGAGAGCCAGTACCATAAGACAAACACAACATCCATGCCTCACGGGTTTCGAATCCGGACCCTTCACGGACAAATGGTCATCAGATGGATGGATTCTAAAAGGAAATGCTTCGATTTCATTCGCATACACTAAACATAAGCGATTAAAGCATGCACACAAGTACAAAGGTTAAATGGATATGGAAACCATGAAAACTTATAACGAGAATAATTGTTATTCGTTAATGGAATGAAAACAATGAAAGCGTTGTCGTTCATTTTAACCTCTTTCAAACGAAGATAGACCAAAAACCTCCTGAAGCATGTAAAAATCAAGTAAGGGAATTCTGCGCCTAATCACTGACAAAAAAAGTTCCTAAAATTTTTACATTCAGATAAACTTCTGAAATCAATACTAGTAATGGCAACACATCCGATTCATCTTTGCATCTCAGAAAAAACACAAATGGCTTTGTTAAAAGGAATCAGTTGCTCAATCAGTTAGAGCATATTGGAAATCATATTTATATGGATACGCGAATGTGGTACTGCCAGCAACAGACCATTGCTTCATTATGCAATCAACCACCATATACAGAAAACGACGCTTCAGATGAAAATCAATAATCATCAAACTTCAACATGTTGAATACTTTTCTTAACTGCTGAACACTCCAACATGATAATTTATCAATGAATGTACTTTTCAGAATCACTTTCAAGAAAAGGAACATCAACAATCAGCACAATGCGGTCTAAAAAAACTCGAAGATGTAGCTAATAGATCTAAATGGTATTTTAAAAAGTTCCTCAAAAACAGTATGTGAAATACAAATATCGTTTGTGATACATCAAATTTCATGCATTTACATTGCAAACGTCAGAAACAAGTACGGTTTTACAACAGTTAGAAAAAGAGACAAATTAAAACTTAACCGATTCAAATCATACACTGGTTTCCATAAATTAGGGAAGAAAATGAAAAATCGTGATAAGCTGGCTGTAAAAGTTTCGTCAAATATACACGTAATTTGCATATGTTACAGGCGAATTATTACAGCATCAGTGAATGGCATGCAAATGAGTGCGGCTGGTAAAACTTCATGAAAATTAACAGCATAAAATTGGTTGTTTCTCAGTGAGTCTCCAATTCACGTGCAAAGATTAAAGAAAGAATTTCGTGATAGCTTGTATCGCAATTACTTCGAGATACTATTTACCAATGGAATTACGCTACGGAGTTATAGGCAGACTTGATGCTGGCCAAAGTTAGGCAAATAAACCCTTTATTTTGGCCGCATAGGTGCAATTACGCTACATTCTTACTGGAAGCCGATAATGCTCGCACACACACACACACACAAATCGGCTTGTTAGGCAATACGTTGAAGAGGAGACTATTGTCCATATGGAGTTGCCAGTACGCTCTGCTGACCTAAACACAATCAATCATGTGTGGGATGCTCTAGGTAGGCATGTTGCTGCCCTCCCCACTCTGCGTATCTTGCAGGGGCTTCAAACTGCTTTGCTACAACAATGAGCAAAGTTGCCTGCGGATCTCTTAGATTATTAACAGCATGAACACAGTTGATGGGTCTGTATTGCTGTTCGGAGTGACCATGCTCCATATTAAGACTCGTTTTAATTGAAGTTTTGGAAAACTGATTTACGTTTTCCTTATTCTTATGGAAAATACAAAATGTAAATGCTTTGTGTAAAATGGTCTTGCGATTTTCCGTGACACATGGAACAATGAAGATATTCACCAAATTTCATTCAAATTTATTATATATTTTTTGAGTTAAAACAATTTTTCAGGTTATTCCTTAATTTATGGAAACCAGTGTATATAAAGGTATTCTTTAAAGGCTGGCACTTTATGTTGAGCTACTGAGACTATCAGATTTCACACTGGCACATGTTGACTCCAAAGTGAAATGCCGTAGACATCTTGCATGGAACGAATAAAAGTTTTAATTGTAGAAACAGTTACAAGGATGGGATAAATACTTTGAGATTTTATAAAAAGATTGTTTGCACGTTGAACAAAGATAATAAGCTCGACCATTATAAAAATTGTTATCAGAAAATTCGTGAATAAAAAGAAGAGATCTGTTTATTTTCTTAAATGTCTTCGCAACAGAACTAGCTCGAACATTCTCCAGACGTAAGATAAACATTCGGCGATGGACTTCGATACAAATGTTAGTCTCTTGCATAGGATATAGTAGAAGTAGTATTTCATATTTTTGTTTGATTCAGAGCTTGAACAAAGACATTGTGTTAATATAAAATGTACCAGATTAGCTAATAGATCACTGTACTCGAAATTCCAGGATCTGAAAAAAAATCCCTTGTTTCTTATACATATGAAACGCAAGTGAAATATTTCAAAGTTCTCTGACTGGTGATTTAATAAATGATTTAATAGAAGGATGGATGTGTATATTTGTCATTTGCATGGCTGAACCTCTTCCGCGCACAGTTAAAATTATGGCTCATCAACCGTGTCTTTACTGTTTACGGGATACTGCTGTCAATTATTAGCTAAGAGGAAAATTAATAATCAAGCAAAAATTAACTTTGTGTGTGTGTGTTTTCATGAGGCTGTTTGTGGTATATACGCCATCATTTTCAGTTAAAGGATCTATTTTCCTGCATTTTTGCAGCAATGTCAATACATTATCATCATCATTCATCATTGTCAACCATTTTCAATCCACTGCTGACCGGAGGTCTCCCCAAGTTTCCTCCACAACGGTCTGTCTTGTGCCAGTCTCCTCCATGTCACTCCCGCATACATTCCAATTTCATCCACCCACCTCCCATGTGGTCGTCTTCTGGGTCGTTTTCCTGTCCCTTGGAATCCCATCTACAATTTCGGCTATCCATCGATGGTCTGTTCTTCTGGCAGTATGTCCAGCCCATTGCCATTTCAGGGATTTAACTCTGATCATGATGTCTTCCACTCTTGTCATTTTTCTGATCCACGAGTTCTTCTTATCTCTCCTGGGTACACCAAGCATGCACCTCTCCATGCTTTTTGAGTTGTCTGCAGCCTTTGTATGTCTCATTTAGTTAAGGTCCACGTCTCTTCACCATACGTAAGCACTGCAAGGATGCATTGTTCAAACACTTTTCTTCAATAACATAATGGCATATTGCTCTTGAAAAATATGCTGTTTCTTCCAAAAGCTCTCCAGGCAAGTTTTGTACGCCGATTAATTTCTTCATCAATGTGACCTTCACTTAATATATGCTGTCCAAGATAAATGTAGGTATTGGTTATCTCCAGCTTTTCCCCATCCATCGATAAATCTTCATTTCTTGTAAAAGCATTGTACATCACATTTGTCTTCTGAAAGTTCATTTTTAATCCCACTTCTTTACTGTTGCCAGCAAGTTCCTGGATCATATTTTGCAGCTCTGATGGGGTAGTTGCATAAGTTACTACATCATCAGCAAAACGAAGGTGGTTTAGATAATATCCATTAATCTTTATTCATTTGTTTTTAGATTTCAGTGGTTGAAAGACATTTTCCAATGTGGCATTAAAGAGCTTCGGAGATATGGTGTCACCTTGTCTCACTCCCTTTCCAATTTTTATGTGTGTTGTATTTTCAAACAGCCGAATCTTTGCACTTGCATTTTCATGGATGTTATTAATAATATTAATGTATGCATCTTCAATACCGCAGGATTTCAGAGCCATTGTAACTGCTGATAGTTTCACCGAATCAAAGGCTTTTTCATAATCGATAAAAGCCTTGCACAATGGAAGTTCATATTCTCTCGCTCTTTCAATTAGTTCTCTCAGTACGTGGATATGATCTATTGTGCTGTAGCCACTCCTGAATCCAGCTTGTACTCTCGGTTGAGCCATGTCCATTGTTACCTTCAAACGGTGTGAAATAACTTTAGTGAAGATTTTATAAACCACTGATAAGGAGACTGATAGGTCTGTAGTTCCTGAGATCCTCAATGTCACCTTTTTTATGTAGCAGAATCATTGTAGCGTTGTTCCAATCCTCATTAATCTTCCCTTCATTAAGGCTTCGAGTAAAAATTTGGGCGAGTAATGTTTCGATTTTTTCACTTGTTTCTTGTATGATGTCTACAGTAATTCCATCTTCTCCTGGAGCTTTTCCCCGCTTCATGTTCTTGATTTCATGTGAAACCTCTGCTGGGAGGACTGGAAGAGCTCCGGTACTGGTACCTTTCATTATATCTGGAGTACATGTATCACCCCTTTTATATAATTTGGAGTAGAAATCTTTCACTCTTGTCAAAATTTCGCCTCTATTTCTTGTTACAGAATCATCTTCTTTTCTCAGTGCCATAATCTGTTTTCTTCCCTTACTGAGATATCCCTTTGCTATCTTTAGGCTTTGGTTGTTTTCAATTGCTTTCCTCACTAGTTCACAGTTGAATTTTCTTACGTCGTCAGTGATACTTTTTCGTACTGTCTTGCATAGCTCTATATATTCCACTTTGGAAGTCACATCTTCTTTAGTTGTCCTAATCTCTCTTCTTTTTTGCATCAACATTTTGGGTTTTCCTGGTAATTTGTTCACAGGCAACTTGTTCTAAGACCCAGCTAATTTTGTTGCTGTTTCCATAAGAGCTTTGTTTTCTTTTCTGTTAACTTCAGAAATATCCACTTCTTCCGATGTTAGGCCTTCTAAAGCAGAGAATCTGTTCTTCAGTTCCAACTTGAAGGTATTATGGTGTTTTTTAAGGTTGGTTATGTCAATACATTTTGTTTGTCTTATGAGCTTGCCACGTTCGAGTTTTGTGTTCAGGTGCATCAATATACATTATATACGGTAATTATATTTGACTTGATCGATTTTAGGAAATTACTATTTCTACTCTGGATTTAATAACAGCAACATAAATCAAGGAAAATGGAAATAACGGAAGAGCATAAGAATGCTGGTACGCCATGATTTCAAAATCAGGAAACAAGAGGAAACATTAAGCTGAAGGCATTCTTATTATGCCATGAGAAAAATGAAAATAATCGCATGCGGGTCAGAAAAGGACGAAGTTTTCCTCTAAGAATATGCAAGAAGACTCCATGTGATGTTTGATATGTGTGACAACGATATTACAGGTTTCCAAATTCGACGGCGCGAATTCAATTCATTCATGAGTACTCCGTCAAAACATTGTCAGCCAACAAATTTCACGTAAGAAATTTTTTGAAAATAAGAATTTTAAACATGTTTATCAACAAATCTCACATTAGAATTTTTTTTAGAATGCTTTGGATCTCTCACTCAACACACACGCACACACACACATATCAGGTTTCTCTCTCTCAATAAATTTTGAGATCAAATATTTGTACGGATAACATAATAACAACGTTAGTACTGATATTCCTTAAATCAAGTCATGCTCCAAATCTTCATTTAAAAAAACGCAGAAAAAAATGAAACCGACGACAAAACAGTAATGGAGATCAGCGGCTCATTGCAAAACTCAATTGAAAGCTGAATTTTTAATGCCAAAGGAATGTATGACACACTTTAAGAGTCCAAATTGCCATTTAGAGAAACAATTTATCCCGCATGAATTTCTAATTAAACCTTTCTCGGAAAATTCCACGAGAAATATTAAGAAAGCTCATCTCATACATCAAACAAGAACTTCGTCCAGAACAGTTACTAATCTATCCCTAATGCCAAGCATTTTTCATAATGAGCATATACCTTGATTATATATTCACCGAATCACTGAAAAAACCTTACTTTGTGCGTAACCAGTTTTCAAAACAAGAAACAACACATCTGCCGTGTTCGTTTTCTTTTTCGTTGGCTTCACGAACACGGTGAGCATCTTAATTGGCTATAAGCAGTCACCCGTCCTGAATTTAAGGTCACTGGTTCTAAGGAAGGAAAAGAACCAGTGCTGTAAAAAGAACCATAAAGCGCGAAGGGACAGGGACTGACGTCCAGACCCATCTCGAACGAATGAAAAGCCAGTACTTCCTACAACTCGGCCAACAGGGCGACCACCTGTGTTTGGGTTCTGAAACATTTGTGGATGAAATTGAATTCCAAAAGGATCTGATATGTGAATAAAATATTGGATAAGTAGCAATGTGAAATCCAAAAATTGCTGCATTCAGTATTTAGTGCAAGACGATTTCGAAACGATATTCTTCTTGATTATTCCGTTCATTGATATCCTCTTTTGTAGGAAAAATTGGAAAGAATTTCCCATGAAACGCTACAAAAAATCCCTACTGTCACTTTAAGAGTTGTCATATTAATTATTTTACACAGTGTGTATATATTGTCTTCTTTTGGAAAACAGACTGAAATGTGATTTTTACCTCACTTCCTCCCCATCTTGGATTACTTCCTGGCAAATTATACAAGTAACACCGTCTTCATTGCCATCCTGTTCTGGATCCTAAAGGTGGAAAAAGGGATAGAAAATTTATGAAGTAAATAAAATGTTCTCCTAAAAGTTAAAATACATTATACTATAATGCCATATAAAATATGAAAGAATGCACACATATGCAGTATATAAATATGTTTATACTGCGTAAACTTGAACTCTATAATATATATATACATAGTCGCGTCACATTATGGTGACCACCACGTACTTTTGATATCAACAGCGATTAGCCAATGAAAGATGGCCCGTCTCGTGAGCTGGCTTGGGGGGTATATAAGGTGTGCTGTAGGCAATCTGAAAACATATCACTCGCTGCTGTCAAGGATAAAAGGAGCGATTTATCAGATTTGCAAAAAGGGATGTTTATCAGTTTTCGGGCCAAAGGTGGCAGTATTTCTGAAACAGCGCAATTTGTGAACTGTTCGCTTGCTGCTGTGGTTAAAGTGTATCGTGATTGGAAAAACTGAACCACTGCGAATAAGCGACGTGAAAACTGCGGAGCACCACGTGACATTGATGTGAGAAGTGAACGTCGGCTTCGAAGGTGCGTGAGGGCCGATCGACACGCTACAATAGAGCACCTCACTGGCTGAATGAACCACGGGGCTACCGGAAATGTGTCTAAAACGATAGTTCAGCGAATCTCGAGGCTCCGATGCAGATGGATGATTACTGCACCTATACTAACGAAGGTGCATCTGTATAACAGGCATACATTTGCAAGGCAGTATCGGAATTGCACGTTCGCTGATTGGCGAAGGATTGCCTTGTCCGATGAGTCACGTTTTCTACCTCATCGAACGGATGGACGTTGGCATATAACGAGAGAAACAATGGAGAACAAGCACTCTTCAGCCATTGCTGGCAGACCACAAGCTGGCGGGGGCAACGTTATGGTCTGGGGAATGTTATCGGGGCATTCCCTAAGTCCACTCATACCTGTACAGGGCACTATAGAACGAATTCGCTGTGAATCCATCATTGCATACCAAGTGCACCCATGCATGCTGATTGTCTTCCCTGGAGCCGATGGAATCTTCTACTACGACAATGCGACTTCTCAATCAGCTAGAAATGTCCGAGAGTGGTTGGACGAGCACGGTGAAGACTTCAAAGTACTTCTCTGGGCCCCTAATTCGCCAGACTTAAACCAATTGAGCATTTGTAGGATCACTTCGATCGTGTTGTTCGCTCTATGGATCCCCCATCACGCACCCTTCAGCAGCTGTCAGATGCAGCGCAATCAGCATGGCTGCACATACCTGTGTACACCGTCCTGCACCTTATTAAGTCACTTCCAACCAGTCTAACTATTATCCGCACTGCACACGGCTGTTACTCTGGATACTAGCTGGTGATCACAATAACGTGACTCGACCGTGTATATATCGGAATGCAAAGATAACCTTCAAACAACGGTCAGTTTTGTTTGGTATAGAACAGCGCAGCCGTAAAATTAACTTTAGCAAATACCTCTAAGGAAAGTTACCTCCTAACTGTGATCAGCGGAAAACCCAGACCGACCTGAAGAATGTCTAACGGAGCCCGTGCTAGGATTGTATTAACCATATCTGATGCTTTGATGGTGAGCGGGGTCAGAAGGAGCGGAAAAAATGTTGATAATGTAACTGTGTAATGGGCACGATGGTTGCACTACGGAGGGCTCAGTAATATGCTTAAGTAAAAAGAAAAGAGATAAAAAGTATCTGTAACAATATTTGAAACATCTGCAGTTTTCTATTCTGTTGAGATTAGTTAAATGTACAGTTATTTCAAAGAGCAAGTAAGTTTTACCAATAGAGTCCCTGGGTCAACGACATTGAGTGATCTTTTACTTGGAGCCCAGATGAAGAGGTTTTAATTTTTCCAAAATGTGGAACTACTAACAAATAGCGGGACACTGAAGAAACATAAGTTTCAGATTTTCAGTACAGCATCTTTTAGCAACTGACCTTGCACTTGCAGGTGCTCATGGTGGAAATGAGACGAACAGAAAGTGTAGGCATTTAAAACTGAAACGGAAGGTTAATAGGGTGATTAAACAGCGTGGAGTAAAAATATTTGCTCCTGCAGCATTCCATTCACGATAATAGCTTCAATGACATTTTACATGAGCTCCTTTGTACTCATTTCTGTTCCTTTGAAGTGTGTTGGTCCACAGATTTTACGTTAAGATAAAATATATAACTACTCACAATGTGGTGGAGGACTTTGCGAATGGAGCAGTAATCTTAACCTTTGAAGAAATGAAATGCCAGAAATTTCACTTTCTTATAACGTTATCTTTCTATTTTTTTACTTACATTTCATAAAAATGTACAGTATTTCCATCTCTAAAAGAATCGCAGAACTGTATTAATTGAGGAAATATCAAGAAAAAAAACGCATCTCGACAAGTGGACAGGTAATAAAATTGTCGGACGCTGTAGTGGAAGGTTATGCACATCGGAAATCTGACAGAGTAAACAGTAAACTCATATTTCAAGTTGAAAATAACACGCATTATGACAAATTCAAAACGATGATAAAAGAAATCTAGTTAAAATCTTCCCTTAGAAAAGCATGGAGCTACTTATAGCTAGTGCTAACACACATTGAACCACGGTCTTTAACGTAAGATAATGCGCCAGTAACGGCGGTGAGAGGGTACACGTAACACATGGAACTGTAACCCAAAGTTTTAAATAAACCTATTATTGTCGTCGCGACTATTCTCGCGGAGGTGTTTTCCCACATAACTGTGTAGTGTTAATCTCCCTGGATAAAGCCATCCGTGGGTGTGTGAAAGAATAGCACACTAAGTTGTTATTTCAACAAAAACTACATTTTTGAAAACATTCTATCGAGAGCGGTGTTAGTTTTTTGTGGTTTTTGCACAATAGTTTAAGAAAATATTGCTGCAGGTATGTAAAGTGTAGTGAAATGTTTTTGTGCAAGAGAGTAATTTAAATAATATTCCGTAACAGTGAAATGGGCTATTGCACATTATACAACAAGATCAAATTATAGCAATACTTAAAACCTTTTAAACAGTGCAAATTAATCGAAAATCTGAAATTTTTGAATGTCAAAAATACGGCTTCGAGGTGCACACACCTGAATTCCCCTGCATTTTTTGCTAAATTACAAGTCTCTAATTTTAGCAGTTTTTTCTGTAGGCGGTTGAGGGACAGAAGGACATTGAAATTTTATTATTACATATTATGACAGGATGGATGACATATATATGTTGGGAAGTTTGGAATATCCATTTCTCTCACATTTGTTAAAAACTGGAAACGTGAGCAGGAAAATCTAAAGCGCGCTATGCGTTTATTTGCGAGAATATAAAATTTTTGTTTAATTTGAGAAAAATGGGGTTCATGAAAAAAAAACACGAGTATTTTCTCGGTTTAGCAAGAGGCGCGTTTAAGAATTGTGTTGATTTTGTGCACATTTTATAGGCTTACAAACAAAATCCTACGTCAGTTACAGGAACTAGAAAGAAAATACCGGATATCTAAATGCTTTAAACAATAGAACGTTTGTGTTATGTCCACCTTTGCTAGGGTACTATACTGTATATTTGTCAAACAAAACATACTAAATTTCACCAAGAGAACATGTAATATCACAGACATTAAAACAACCTATCAAATCAAGACATCGAAACCTATCGAATCAAGACATCAAAAAACATAAAATGAAGATGTCAAAGCAAAATATTAAATCACAATATCGAAACATATGGAATCGAGACATCCTAACATATCAATTCTTTCTTGAGTCTTACCCTTCTCCATTGGAATCTATTTGTTATCTGATCAAGAAATTTTCGAAACTCCTCTTCATTCATGCGCCTTAGATTCTACAGAAAAAAGAGGGAACGACATATTAGCTCAGCAATGCGTTATTAAATAAAACAATAACAAACAATAACTGAAGATCGATTAAGGAAATCAAAGAAATTCGTAGTATAATCAAATACTGTATTTTATCAGCATTATTTTGTTTCTTCAGATGCGGTTGAAAACGTTTTTCAGACAAAGTACTGTATTTCCAGCAGGATTTGTTCATTTCCTGTAAAGAAGCATTCCTTGCTATACAGAAACGGAAATAATGCGATTGCTTAAACCAAATAAACAATTGATATGAAATGCACCTGAAAGCGCCAACACTATTTAATGTTTTCAGAGCAGATTCTCCGTAATGCATTTATCCAAGAATAACTCCCTTTATTTTATTTTCGTATTGAATAACGTTTCGCGCTATCTACCGCGCAAATGTTTATTTTCTTTTTACATAATAAAACCTTTAAAAATTCGCCCAAATAATGCACATGGAAAAAATGCACATGCACAAAACATCAACATCTCAAACAAGATATTAAGTTAGTCATTTTCGTTTCTTCGTAAACATTGCTGTTATGAGGGAAATGACATTTCGACATCGGTATCATTGAAAGATTAACGTACTGCTTCCTACAGTTCGATTCAAAAGCTTACAAACGTCAGAAGGTCATAAGGGAACTATTCAGTACTGAAAATAGTCCCATTAACTATGCTGACTGACTCAAATAAGTATAAATCTATGAAATGTTTGTGTTCGACAAAATTACCTATTGTATTTGATTTGTTTCGTCGGACACCGTTTCTATGTGATAACATAATAACAATATGTTTTATAACCTGCTACGCAGTTATAAAATATTATCCTGTGCAAATTAATTGGGACAAAGTAAAAAATCACTCTTTTTTCCAAAACTATGCCTTTATATCATTCTATGCATTGACGTACATTGATAAGTATCTGTATTAGTATGAAGTATGTCCTCCTTTAGCAGAAATGACCTATTGAATTCGTTTTGGCATTGACTTCGCTAATTGAGTGCACATATTTTTGACTTCATAATCGTGGAACCACGCTTTTAAAGCATTCGTTATCATGCGTTCTTTGGTTGTACAGTCCATTTTACTTAAACGTCTCTTCAAAATATTCCACAAGTTTCCTATGGGATTTAAGTCTGGTGAATTTCCAGGCCAATCAAGCAAATGAATTTGATTTTCCAGCTTGACCAATTTCGAATTGTGACATGGGGCCAAGTCATGTTGAAATGTCACGTCAAAAGTTTGTAAGAATGGAACAATCCTACGTTGTAATATTTCTACGTACTTGGCTGAATTCATCATACCTTGAACAGGAACTTAGCTTCCAGTGCCATTTAATGTGAAAACCCCCCAAAACATCTATTTCAGAGGGTGTTTTACAGTTTGTTTGACATGCTCAGGTCTTAAAGGTTCACAGTTGCTTCGTCTAACGACATTTGCTTGGTAACCCTGCTCAACAAAATGAGTTTAATCACTGAAAATTACCTTTTTCCAGTCGTCAGCAGTCCATGATTTATATTTTTTGGCCCATGCTAAACGTTTTATCTTCATTTTCGCATTCAAATGTTGTTCTTTCGTTGGTCTTTTTGCCTTTCGGCGAAATTCCAGAAACCTACAGCGTACAAGTGAATCACTAACATCACAACCACTAGCCAATAAATCTCTTTGAAGGTCGGTGCTTGTTTTTTTTTCTTTTTTTTGGATTCGTTTTACTGTTTCTGATTAGATATTTATCGGTTCGTGAAGTTGTTTTTCGTTTTCTTCCACATTTATCTCTCCTTTTTGGAGACGATGATCGAGATATATTGTATCGCGTAAGCAGTTTTGATGCACTTGATTTGCCTACACCAACTGCAGAAGTAGTACCTCTCACTGTCATAGAAGTGTGATCCTTCAGAGCAATTATTTTTGCACGCTTCCTTGGGGAAATATCCATTTTTCAATACACGAAAGCAACACGTACTCACAGAGAGCAAAAACTAACATCCACCTGTCACACACGAAAGCTCACAACTGAAATTGAAGTGCCTATTTCCTGTTTAAAACCAGTCAAACCATATTCTTACTATCAAGTTCTAACAGTCACACCACCTCACAGCTGATAAAACCGGTTTATGTGCGTTTCCGACGTCAACTGGCGATCACATTACAATTCTGAGAATAAAATAGCTTGTCCCAATTAATTTGCACGATATAGTATGTTTGTTATCGAAAAATATATTAAAAATAAATTTTTTTAAGAGAAATTATTTAATTCGTTTTTCGCAATCTTGGAAATTCGTCGAGAACTGGACATCAGAAATAAGTCCCAGAACTGGACATCAGGAAACTTCCTGGATGTTGTTTTTAAGGCACAAAGCAATTAGCAAGGCTTCTGAGGAATATTAATTCATGTTAAAATTATACTTTACATGAATAATAAAAGTTTAAGATATTTATAATGCAAAAGTGAATTCTAAAATAAGAAAAAAGAAAAATAGAAAGTTCTAAAAATAAGCAAGAGAAAAGGAAAATGGGGACAAGTAAATAAAATCATATTAAGGGATACTTTGGAGTAAAGTGGAAGCAAATATTTGAAGTCGCAGTGGTTAATCTAATAGATAAGCTTTCATAGCGTTATAACAGTTGTATAATTCTTTTGAATGCGTCTGCTTCCCCTTTCTGAAGAATGAGGAGCGAATTAGTGAAAATGCGACAATGAGAAGCAAATCACATCCTTCCCTTCTTCTTTGATTTGCATCTATTTTTCATCGTCGGGCTTCTTTATCAATGTAATAATATTCACTGATATTTTACTATTGTATTAGCGATGGTTTTTACCACTCATTCTATTTCCTGAATAAATTCCCTCAGTCCTAAAACCGCAATACACCCTAGTTACCCACTGATTCAAAACGTGAAAAATCGAAATTAGCCGTAACGTGGATGTTCGTTTTTAATTTTTAGCACGCTTCTTGTACGGTGTTTGCCTTTAGCTCATTTTTTTGTCATTTCGCCTGTAATCTGTCTTTAACAGCACCAACAAAAAGCTGATCCGATGAACCGGTTTTCTTTTTCAATGAGATCTCAAACTCAAATGGCAAATATAAATATCTCACTTACATAATTGGCTGAATTTTACCACGTTACTTCAGCTCCGATCAGCTCAAATGACACAATCCCGACACTTTAGACACTTCAACTTAGTCAACCCACTAATAGAATTAACATTTGTTGCAGTTTCCCGAAATGTGGTGTACTCGTTTTTCACGACCTGTGTTGCCGGATCTGGTTTTCAAAAAAAATCTTAAAAAAAAATCTTAAGTTTTGGTATCGGGTTTCCCTAGTTCCGTGGAGAAAAGTAAATAAAGGCCAACTCTTGTTTTATTTTTATTTTGATCTTGTGATATTTGGGTCTGTCTTTATCATGTTTGGAATCTGAGTATGGCAGAGTTTAATGAGAATTCAGTTGTAACACTAACTACAAATCTGGCCCCAAAATAAAATCAATAAAATCTGATCTTAGAGTTTTCGTCCATGAAATCTGTATACTTGGATTTCTGTACGGTATTTGCACTTTCAGATGAAAACTAAAACAAAACTTTGCCCAATGCTTCATATTTATAATTTACAAACCGTAGTAAAATAATCGACACAAAGCAACGAGTTGTACGAAAAATAAGGTAATGGGGTATTATATTGTACTCAGATTCGTCGTATCCAAAGTTTTATTACCACAGGAATAAAAGTCCCAAAATAAGGAAAATGTTTTGGTTTCCATGACGGGCACGTAAAAGAAACATTTTTAGGACGATGCCAATAGCAAAGCAATCATGTCTTTATCGTCAAGAACGCATACAGGTTTCAGTTCTGACGTTAGATTTCCCTGCTTCATGTAAAGTGGAATAGCATACTAATAATTTCGCTCCTAGCAAATCCCTGTCACTAAATCTGGACTTAAAACCTCCATTGTAACTTGGACAAGAAATGTTAAATGTTTTCTACAAATAATTGAATAGGAAGGGGAAAACTAAATGAAGAAAGACCCATTAGAATTAAGTAAGTTTAAAGTTTACAGAGTCAGGAGACAGAATGCCAAATATTTATATTGATAAAATTTTAGAAACGGAAACAAAATAAAGCATTTTATTTCGGAAAGTAGGGACAAGGCACTACAGTGTGGAAGGTAAAAGCATACAGACAAAAAGGGGTAAAGAAGACAGAGACAAAGATAGAGAGAGAGACAGAGAGAGTCAAGAACACGTTCACCTTAGAAATCAACAGACACATGGGTACCCTGTGGTCTGCCGGGAAAGGAGAAAACAAGAGAGAGATGGAAGAGAAGGAATGTGGAAACGCAAGTGAAACAAACTGAAGTAAAAGAAAAAAGACAGAAAAAAAGTGGAAATAGGAACATGGTGACTGAAAAAGTATGGGGCTGAATGTTAAACAAAGAAAAAACATTTCCTGAATTACGTAAGATAACATCCAAAACGATTATGATGAAAAGATCGTACACATTTTTAGAGTAAGGAAAAGACATTTTACGTGACAGATCGCTTATTAAAGAAAACGCCAGGAGAGACAGACTTCTAACGTAATAAAACAACATACACTTCAAGAAAACACAGAGTGTTAAGGAACTCCACTCGGTTCTGGCATCTCCTCCTGTATTATGTATTATGTTTTTTAAAAAACATTTTCACAACTGTCAGCATTTGAAAACAAAATTTTTCTCTATAATTTTTAAAATAAAATACTAAGTCCGCCCCCCCCCCCAATATATATTGCCTCCGCCCAAAAAATAGTAAGGGCTATTGATATCTTATACTGCTTGTCCAGGATATCGAGTAACACAGGCATAATGGCCCTGATCCAAAATTTCTACGAACCTCAAGACGCATTTTCTTTAAATAAGTGATCTAGTCTTCAACCTAGTTATCCACTTTTAGCTTGACATCTATGTTGCTCTCAACAGAAACTGTTTTATGACACAAATTATTGCCTGTTTTTCTTAAAATAAGACATTTTCCTGCTTCGCTATGGTTAACCAATTTATCTTGATACCTTATTAACACAATAACAATTTTGTGGCAATAATCATAACCTGCTTTTTTCCAGTTGCCTACGAAAGCACAACAAGAATCATGAAGAAAGTGCTATCAGAACAATGTGTAATATTCATTTAAACACCAGACGGTTTTGCTCTCAATGTAGCAACATATCTGAACATAATATCAGAATTATTTCTATTCAATTTAATCAATTCTTATTAACATAGATTTGCGTAAAATAATTTTAATTCTTATAACTAAAAAGATAACTACTATGAATGAGTCTTACCTCTCGTAAAAGACTCTCTAATTCACGAAGGAATATTTGTATAAATGCAAACCGGTATTGGGGATCTAACGGCATATTTCTTTCCTGTAAAAGATAAGAGGTAAAAAATCAGAATTCGAAAATTACCAAAAAGCACAAACATCTGATAAATTTATGCATTGCACACGATAAATAAACTGATAAGGCAAAGTGCATTTCATTGACAGTTGTTATACTGCTAAACAAATTTCAAACGGAGTTTTTTTCAAGTTTTCCAACTGTTTTGACATTGTGAAAATGTGCCCTGGTAACAGGCTGTGGTTCAAAAGAGATTCATACCCAAATTGCCTTCAGAACGTTGAACAGCTGAATTACTATGGGCAAGAAAATGGTGAAAGCTTTTTTTAACATCTCCTTTTCAAAAATGAATTGCTCACATATTATCACTCTGAATCAACGTGTTGCGTCTGTGAATGGCATAATCCACGAATTAAGAAATAGGGGATGTACAAGTGCCTCGCAAAATATCTTTCAAAAAACAATGAACTTGGCAGAAATCATTTATTAAAATTCATTATCTAAATATTTGAAGCCAGGGCATAGTCATTTCCTAACGGATCAGCAGATTGTGTATCAAAGGAAATTGCTGTCTTTTATTGCTGTTGGAGGATTTAGATGACATTTTCAATCAAAGAGAGACTTTAAAGTTCGTCATGAAATGTACATCTGATACTTAATTTTGTCACTAAAAATCGATTTACTCGGAGTGGCCTCGTTGACTTTTCTTTTCTTTTCTTTTTTTTTTTGGGGGGGGCGGAGATATAACGACCATCGTAAATATCTCGATGGGCAGTAAGCTGTCGCCTGTCCCTAATTTAGTGTCACTAGGTCCAGTGAAAGGAGAGATCCAGTGCTGCCTCATTACGATTAGAACTCGGACCAATCTAGGGCGAATGGGCAGACGCCTGAGTCAGCGGGGGCCCCCATCACTGATTTATCTGCAGTAACAGAGTTATATACACACAGTAGACAAAACATGAGAAACATGGGGTGATGGGCGGTTGGAATGTGCATTATCTGCGCAGGGCGGAACAGATCTAAACCAAATGCAGGCCATAAATAGGCAGGCATCCGTCCTTTAAGATAGACCACCATGTACGAATCTGGTGATCTGAGCTTTTTTCATATCGACCACCATATTACAATCAACCATCATGTATGAACCTGGTGATCTGAGCTCCTTTCATCGTGGGCGTATTGTAGGCGTAAGACAGATGGCTCATTCTATCGCCGAAGTGATAAGAACACTAGGGTTCCCGAGGGTAACCGTATAAAGGGTGTATCGGTAGTACACCACCGATAGAGGTATCCGCGCACAGAGAACAAGCAGTGACCTACCACATGTTTTTGATGACAGTGGTAAACTTGGACTGCCCAGGCTCCTACAAATCAATCGCTTGGCAACGGTGGAGAAGATTGGAAGATCAGACAGCGGCACAGGACAACAGAACGGCGTTTATGTCATACCCTCGCCTGCGGTAACCGAAATATTACTCCTGTGCCACTGTTGACTGCTCGAAACCGGACATTACGCTTCACATGGAGCAGGTAATATCTAAACTGGACTTCCTGCAGAATGACACCGCGTCGTGTGGTCAGATGGATACCATTTTCAGCTGTTCCGAACTGACGGGAGGGTGTAAGCGTGGATTCGAGAGCATGAGGCCATGGCCCTGTCGTTTTAGATTGGGACTATTCAAGGCAGAAGTGGCTGTGTGATGGTTTAAGGAGCCTTCTCATTGGACATATTAGTTCCCTTAGTGTGTCTGGAGAGGTCCGTAGCCGTTGCTCGAGACCAGCATGTGCTGGCTGATCACCTACAAGCTTTCATGGCCTCCGATGCTATGATCCAGAACGACAATGCTCCGCCCCACCGTACCGCAACCTTCTCGACATGATCTGAGGAAAACTAACCTGAGTTTGGAACGACTCATTGACCCCTAAAGTGTACGGGTTGAAACCCTGCTGAAGCTCTCTGTAATGCCGCGAAGCGTAGCACTAGACCCACTGACCTTGGACCGAGACGTGGCGTAAACAGGCTGCTATGCACGATATGGGAAGGACAATAGTATATACCAATAATATACGTGTTTTAGAAAGACCAATAACATACTTTTTTTATAATCGTAAGTTCTCTCTGGAATTTGCTTCTGCAGTAAATTTCACCCGAAATGTTAAAATGTCTTCCTCCCTACACATCTATTTAATTTCAAAATCGGAGCATCAAAATATATCAAACAGAACTATTTAATTAATAACGACGAACAATACACCAACTATACCTAAGTCAGTAGAACTGTACTAGTAATCCAAATTTATTGACGTAAAGCTTGGAAATTTTTAATTCTGTTTTTCGCCAAATGATTTAGATTACTAAGACAATTCTGTAATTTTAAGTACCCCTTATATTCTTCTTAAGAAAAAAAATTGTGAGGGTTGAGAAAGTAAATTTTCCTCCTAGAAATAATTAGTCTTTTGTTTGCATTAGAGCGCCATTTAGCGGATGTTTTTTTTTTTTTTTGCGCTAACCCGCACAACTATACAAACACAGACGCATAGTGACACACAAAATGGTACTATTCTTATTAAAGCTATATAACTTTATCTTATGCGTGCCAGTAAGAAAGCACAGAGCCCAAGAAGCTGTTAGAGTACTTTGTGACGTACCTGCCTGAAGGACGCACACGACATAAAGGCAGATAGGAATCAGAATAAAACGTCCGCGTAGCTCAATTGGTAGAGCAACTTATTCCGGAATGAGGGGATCCGGGTTCGAATCCTGGCGTGGACAGAAATGACGGAGAAATTTACTTCGTTATAATGGCGCCCGAACTATCCGGATGACCCGACCGTTCAAAATCTCGCATTGGTGTGATGTTATTTCCACACCGCGAGATAGGAAAAAAAAGAGAAACCTTTCTCCAGCACTTCGAAAAAAAAAATAAATAAATAAGGGGGAGATGATGTGACGTACCTGCCCGAAGGACGCACACGACATAAAGGCAGATAGGAATCAGAATAAAACGACCGCGTAGCTCAATTGGTAGAGCAACTTATTCCGGAATGAGGGGATCCGGGTTCGAATACTGGCGTGGACAGAAATGACGGAGAAATTTACTTCGTTATAACTTGTTGTTTGCAAGGATTCTGCTTCAAAATATGTTGTGCCTATATACTATAAAGGCGCGTAAACCTTTCAAATTTATTGATCACGTCTCAAGATTGCGGTAATTTAAATATACTAAATTATACAGCTATGTGTCACTCAGATTCTATTCTGGCATTGAATTTAAATTCAACGTGTACAACGAAGTGATCGTGTATTTAAATGGAAACCATGTATGGACGTGTTTTGTGTAACAGCAGCGTCGGTAACTTTTTTTCATTATTTCTGTGTTTTGATGAGTCGGTAAGAATTATGAAATTTTACTTTGTTTTTTCACTAACTTGTAGATATCGATGACAAATTGTTTTAATGCTAAGTCTGTCAGGCTTCCATATCCATGTTGTTGGCATCAGTAAGAATTCTGAACTTTTACTTTGTTTTCTAAGTGACTTGTAGCTAACAATACCAATTTGTTTTAATACTAGGTGTTCGTCTGTCAGGCTTTCATATTCAGATTGTTGGCATCGGTAAAGATTTTGAACTTTTACTTTGTTCCAAATATTATAACTATACTAATAATCCGAATATCTTCGCGTAGAATAGAAATAAAACTTTCCAAGCTTTCGCACATCAACGAGGTGGCTTTTTCAAGGAAGGTAGACAGCTAACTGCAAACTGGATAATAGAACGTTTCCACAATTTGAACGCGGTGATTTGATTGAAAAAAAGCCATCTGGTTGATATGCGAAAGCTTGGAAAGTTTTATTTCTATTCTGCGCCAAAAAATTCGGGTTATTAGTATAGTTATAATATTTGGAGTATAATTGGTGTACAGTTCCTACTTTTACTTCGTTTTTCTTACTGACTTGTAGCAATTGAAGACAATTTGTTTTAATGCTAAATATTCGTCTGTCGGGCTTTCATATCCAAGTTGTTTGCATCGGTAAGAATGTTGCACCTTTACTTGTTTTCTCAACTGATTTGTAGATATAGGTTGTTGCCATCGGTAGGAATTTTGAACTTTTGTTTTTTCACTGATTTGTAGATATCAATGACAATTTATTTTAATGCTAAGTCTGTCAGGCTTTCATATCAAGATTGTTGGCATCAGTAACGATTTTGAACTTCGTTTCCATACTGACTTGTAGCTATCGATGACAACTTGTTTTAAAGCTGGGCGCTCGTCTGTCAGGCTTTCATATCCAGGTAGTTATGATCGGTAAGAATTTTGAGCCATTACTTGATTTCTCAACTCATTTGTAGATATAGGTTGTTGGCACCGGTAAGAAGTTTGAACTTTTGCTTTCTCACTGATTTGTAGATATCAATGACAATTTGTTTTAATGCTAGGCATTCGTCTGTCATTCTTTCATATCCAGGTTGTTGGAACCGGTAAGGAATTTGAACTTTTACTTTGTTTTCTGACTGACTTGTAGCTATCGAATATAATTTGGTTTAAAGCTAAGTCTGTTGCTATTGATGACACTTTGTTTTTTGTTTTAAAGCTTAGTCTGCCAGGATTTCATCTCCAGGTTTTTGATATCCACTGTAAGAATTTTGAACTTTTACTAATTTTTCTCAATGACTTGTAGCTGCGAGCGGTCGTAGTGAGGTGTGTGCCTCCACGGGGCGCTCCGTGGTAACAATGGCACGCACAACAGCAACTGGGGCCTCTGTGAATCTTGGAGAGTTGCCTGTTAGTACTGTGTGACACTGGCGAAAAGACCCCAAATTACTGGGTTTTGTTCCAGAATCTTAAGGTTGTATGACCAACTTAAACCCTCAACTGTGGGCTAATCCCCCACACTGATGTACTTACCTGATTAAAAAGACAAGAGGAAATATTAAAAATGACTCAAGTGTGGGATATAGTGGACCTACGACACTTGAGAAGGACGGTCCACCACTGTATCGACCTGGACTTTCTAAACGGCTTATGAGAAAGAGATCTCGGCTGAGTGAATTTAAGATTGGTGTATGGAATACTAGAGGTATAAATGGCAAGATCAGTGAGGTGATTGAGGAGATGAATAAGTATAGACTGGATGTGCTGTGTGTAAGTGAAACCAAAAAGAAGGAAATTGGGGTAGACGAAGTGAATGGCACAGTGAGTGTGTGTTCTGGAGTATTGGATAATATGAGAGAACAGGCTGGTGTAAGTGTGATTTTAAGTAGAAAGATGAAGAACAACTTAATTCACTATAGTTGCGTGAGTGAGAGAATTCTCTGGATTCGTCTTAAAGTGAGACTTCAGAGAATTGTAATTGTTGTAGTGTATGCTCCTTGTGTCTCGGAGCCTTCTGATAAGAAGGAAGATCTCTGGAATGAGCTAAAAGCTGTTTTGAGCCAGTTTGGTGCTAAAGGAAATGTAATAATAGTAGGAGATTTCAATGCTAGAGTAGGTGTGAAGAATGCAATTTCTGTCAATGTTCTGGGTACGTTTAATGATCCTTGTGCGAATGATAATGGTGAAAGTTTAATTGAACTGTGCATTGAGAATGGTTTGTGTTTATCAAATACATTTTTCAACCACAAGTATATCCACACATATACTTGGGAAAATGGTACTCTTGGTGAAAAGAGTGTGATAGATTTTGTTGTCTCCGATCAGCGTCTGAAACACTTAGTTGTTGACACCGTGTGATGAGAGGTGCGGATGCTGCTTCTGATCATTACTTGGTAGTGTCACGAGTAAAACTTAATGTTATTTGGAGGAAAAGGAATAGGAAGAGACACATGATAGAAATAATAAATGTTGATAGGCTCCTTGAAGATCATCAGCGTTATTCTGGCTTACTCAGAGAACCACTGTAGTAGCTGAAGTCTGCTGAGAGGGATGTAGAAAAGAGCTGCGAATGTTTTATGAACTGTGTTGTCACTACTGCTAAAGAGGTCTGTGGCACCACAATAGTGGGTAACAATAGAGGGTATACTTGGTGGAATAGTGAGCTTGAAGAGGCAGAAAGAGAAAGAAGGAAGCTTATTTGGGGATGCTGGAAGGTAGAGTCTTTGGGGATGAATATCGCTACAAGAAAGGTGAAGCTGCTAAGCTGGTTAGCCAGAGTAAGGCAAAAGATGGGAAATAGAAGGTGGAAAGACATGAACTGATTTTTTGGAAAGATAGGAAATCTTTCTGGAAGTACATGAGACTCAGGAAAAATAGGGGAAACAAAGTTGTACGTTGTGTGAAGAATATGATCAGGGAAATGATATGGTAGGTTAATGAGTTAAGTGAAAGATGGGGTGAATACTTCTATGTGTTATTAGATCAGGAAAGCAAAGGTGATTCTGTGACAGACGCAGATGATGTCACATTGAGGGATGGAAGCACAGGAGGGATCTCAAGAGAAGAAGTGTGTGAAGCTCTAAAATCTCTTTAGAATGGTAAGGCTCCGGGAGTTGATGGCATAACTGCCGAGACGTTGAAATATGGTGGTGACTCTGTAATTGGCTGGTTAACTGAAATTTGCCAGCTTTGCTGGCAGTTAGGAATGGTCCCTCGGGATTGGAAGGATGCTATGTATTATTGTTCTCTTGTATAAGGGAAAAGGTGATCAGACTGAATGCAAGAACTATCATGGTATTAGCCTACTAAGTGTGCCAGGGAAAGTGTTTGGTAAGGTTGTTATTGAAAAAGTACCGGGTCTAACATCAGAGAAAGTGTGGGATGTTCAGAGTGGCTTCATACCTGGTAAAGGCTGTACTAACCAGATTTTTGCATTACGCATGATGATTGAAAAGTATTTGGGTGTTGGTAAGAAAGTTTTTGCTGCCTTCATGGATTTAGAGAAAGCTTACGACCAAGTAAATAGAACACTTTTGTGAAAGGTATTGAATGAATATGCTGTTACTGGGATTCTACTTAATGGTGTAAAAGCCATGTATGCTGGTAGTAGAACTTGTGTACAAGTGAATGATGTTTTATCAAAATGGTTTTCTCTTGGTGCAGGAGTTAGACATGGTTGTGTAATGTCACCATGGCTGTTTAATATATATATGGGCGCGAACATGCGTGATGACATAATGGATAATAGTGGTTTATATTTTGGTGATATCCGTGTCTGCAGATTGTTGTATGGTGATGACACTGTCCTCTTGGAAGAGAGCAAAAGTGATTTGCAAAGTATGTTGTCTCGGATGTACAAAGTTTGCATAAATTTCAAACTGTGTATAAATAAGGGAAGCCCCAAAATTATGGTGTTTGAGAGAGATACTGGTAGCACTGAACGTAATGTAAGTATAAATGGCAGTGTGATTGAACATGTGAGTGAGTTTGTGCATTTAGGAAACACGTTTGACAGAGAGAACAAATTGGATGGTGAAATTAGTAGGCGAGTGAATTCTTCACTGAAAATCATAGCTGCTCTGGAAGGTTTTCACAGGAATGATGGCTTCTTTAGAGAGTCCCGCATGGCTGTGTATGAACCTGTAATAGTTCGTGCTCGATGTATGGCAGTGAAACCTGTGTACTGCAGAAGAAACATAGGAGTCGTTTGTTTGTGTGCTGGAGAAATGCGTTACTTACGGGGATTTGTGACAAGACACGGTCTGATTGAGAGAAGAATGAAGATGTGTTGCAGTTGTGTGATGCGAAACAAAATGTTGTTAGTAAGGAGGAGACTAATATGCTTCGCTGGTTTGGCCATGTTGAAAGAATGAGTCATGAGATGCTTATTAAGAAAATATTTTTAGCCCAAGTTACAGGAAGGAAAGGCAGAGGAAGGCCGCGGAAGTCATGAGTAGGTCAGATTCAGGAGTGTCGCATGAAAAAAAGATTAGGGGTATGAAGTATAAAAACTTTGTGTACGGCATGTAATGTATATCAGTGAAGCGCGAGTTGTATATCAAGATCACTGTAAATGGAGAAGTTTGATACGACAACAATAAGTAAAAATATCTGGTAGTTTGTATTTCGTTTTGGAGCTAACCTCTGAATCTCAGACAACAGCTTAGTGATATGTATGTAATATGCTTGTATCTATTGATAATAATTTGTTTTAATGCTAAGTGTTCGTCTGTCGGGCATTAATATCCAGGTTGTTGGGTATGAATACCTGACAGACGAACACCTTGCAAGAAGTTTGAACTTTTGTTTTGTTTTTGCACTGACTTGTAGCTGTCAATGACAGCTTGTTTTAATGCGAAGTCTGTCAGGCTTTCATTATCCAGGTTGTTGTCATCAGTAAGAATTTTGAACTTTTACTTTGCTTTCTTACGGACTTGTAGCTATCGAGGGCAATTTGGTTTAGTGCTAGGTGTTCGTCTGTCAAGCTTTCATATCCAGGTTGTTGACATTGGTAAGAATTTTGAACTTTTGCTTTGTTTTTCCACTGACTTGGAGCTGCCGATGACAATTTGTTTTAATGCTATGTGTTCGTCTGTCAGGCTTTCACACACAGTTTGTTTGCATCTCTTGAAAATTTGCCTATGTAAGTTTGCTAGTTATTGATTAATGTATTCTTTAAATCTTGTCGAACCGTAAAGTATTCATACTAAATCTTCCAAATATGTGTGTCAGAAAAAGAACGGAGTGGAATTCTCCGGTATAAAAATGGGTAGGTGCGCGTGCTACTGACAGGTAGTTGGAGATAAGAACCGGCCTCGCATCGTGCCCGTGTGGCACACCTTCTGATTCCGTGGAACCAACGGCTCTGTACTAGAGACTAGTGACTGTTCACAATAGAAGGGGAGTTACTCGATGATATTCACATTAAAACGCCAGGCTCTTTCCCTCGAAAAAAAAGGTTGTTTTTTTTGTATAAGTTATCACGGGCGCAAAGCAGTTACGTAGATTTTGTGCTCTTGCATCGGATAACAGAGCTGGCGATATTTAAGTTCTCCTTTTACACTTTCCTACCCACAGACGCTACTTAACGATTAACGACTCGAAAGTGTTTTTTAAAGAAACACTGATTTTAATTCTTTTTCGGAAAACTTACTTGTTGCGGGAAATGGAATTTGAATGTCACCATATCATCATCATCATAACCATCAACCATTATCAATCCACTGCGGGATGAAGGTCTCCCCAAATTTCTTCCACAATTGTCTGTCTTGGGCCTGTCTCCTCCATGTCACTCCAGCATACTTTCGAATTTCATCCTTCCATATCCCATGAAGTCTTCTTCTGTGTCTTTTCCTGTCCCTCGGATTCCAGTCTAAAATTTCGGTTGTCCATCGGTGGTCCGTTCTTTGGCAACATGTCCAGCCCATTGCCATTTCAGTGATTTCACTCTGGTCATGATGGCATCCACTCTGGTAATGTTCCTTATCCACACGTTCCTCTTCGTATCTTTCCTGGTTACACTTAGCATGCACCTCTCCATGGTACTTTGAGTTGTCAGCAGTCTTTGTATGTCTTTTTTACGCTTTCCAACCGTGGATGGAAGAAGCGTATATGCTCCAGCTTTGTCCGTCCGTCTGTCCGCACGATAACTGGCGTAAAAATGGTTCGATTTTGATGAAATTTTAGTATGTGGTAGGGGACCACCGGGGGACGAACCCTGTTGAAAATGGGACAAATGGGGTCAAAGGTCACGACGTAGGAGCGGAATCATTCCATTGCCCTTATGTGTCATAACTTGCGTAAATATGATTCGATTTCAATGAAAGTTTACTATGTGGTAGAAGACCGCCTGGGGACAAACCCTATTCAAAATGGGTGAAGTGGGGTCAAAGGGCAGGACATAAGATCGGGATGCATTCCATTGCCCTTATTCGTCTTAACGTGCGTAAAATTGGTTCGATTTCGATGAAATTTCAGTATGTAGTAGGGGACCACCTGGGGACGAACCCAATTGAAAATGGACGAAATGTGGTCAAAGGTCAGGACATAGGATTGCGATTAATTCGATTGCCCTTATCACATATTATTAAGGTGGACGTAAAGTAATTTTTCTTCCTATACTTCCAATGGAAAAACTTTTGTAAACATTTCCTTCACAATTAATGTGTTCCCAAGGATGAAACTTTGAACATCGACTAAAATAACTTCATATTATAACTTGGAAAACTTAATATTTTCTAAAACATAACCATAATTATATTAAAAATCAATCACTTTTCCTTTGGTGGTGTTGAAACCAGAGAAAAGATGGCGTGACCTGCACTTTGATGACGTCAGTGGACAAAAAAATGTTGGATTGCATAATTACGGTTATGGTTTAGACAATATTAAGCATTCCAAGTTATGAAATGAAGCTATTTTAATCGATGTTAAAATTTTCATCCTTGTGAATGCATTAATTGTCCAGAAAAAGATGGCGCGACCTGTATTTTCATGACGTCAGTAGACAAACAAATGTTGAATTGCATAAATGTGGTTATGTTTTAGAAAATATTTAGTATTGCAAGTTATAAAATGAAGATCTTTTAATCGATGTTAAAATTTTCATCCTTGGGAACGCATTAATTGTGAAGAAAATGTGTACAGAAGTTTTTCTATTGAAAGTATAGGAAGCAAAATTTCTTGACGTCCACCTTAAAGTAGCAATTTTTGTATGTATGTATGTACATTTTATTTTGAAGACCGCTCTAAGAATTTTGATGAAAGTCGTTAACCTACCGTTTTCTGGTACTAGAGATCGATTTAGCTTGCTCTCGACTTTAGGAGAATTCGTTTAGTGGGTTAAATAACCACCCCGAATTATAACGTTTTTAGTGATGGCGTTGTTCCATTAATGTTACCAATGCTTAGAAATCTTATGACGTCATAATCTTGCCTTTGAGAATGTTGGCGCGTGGTCACGCCATCTGTCTCATTACGTCATGCATTGTGCGTGGATCCTATTAAAGTTTTATGACGTCTCACTTACGGCAAGCAGATGGTCGCGATTCCCATCTGCCTCATTACGTCACGCGTTGTGTGCGTATGTCGGTCCGCAGGATAACTCGCGTAACAATCGTTCGATTTCGATGAAATTTTAGTATCTGGTAGGGGATCACCTGGGAAGGAACCCTATTTAAAGTGAACGAAATGGGGTCAAAGTTCAGTACATAGGAGCGGGATTCATTCCATTGCTATTATGCGTCATAACTAAATTAAAAAAGGTTCGATTTCGATGAACTTTTAGTATGTGGTAGGGGACCACCTGGCGACAAACCTTATTGAAAATGGGAGAAATGGGGTCAAAGGTCAGGACATAGAACCCGAATCACTTCCATCGCCATATGCGTCATACCTTACGTAAAAACACTTCGATTTGGATGAAATGTTAGTATGATAGTATGATGTAGGGTCTTGCCAGGGGACGAATTCTATTGAAAATGGGCGAAATGGGGTCAAAGGTTAGGACACAGGAGCGGAATCTATTCCATAGCCCTTATGCATCATAACTTACGTAAAAATGCTTTGATTGCGACAAAATTTTATCATGTTATTTCGGAAGTATACAAAACCGGTTCTGTTGAATATCATTGAAATGGGATCAAAGGTCAGGGCACAGGACCGACATTTATTTCACAACCATTTTCCTCATAACTTGAGTAATAACTTGAGTAATGATTTCTGGTATGTTGGAAAGCGTATTATAATCAATGCATTGCACGATTTTACTAACTTGTTTAGTTAAGGTCCATGTCTCTGCTTCATACATAAGCACTGGTAGTATGCACTGGTAGTATGCCTTGATTAAACACTTTTCTTTTGAGACATAATGGCATACTGCTCTTAAACATTGTACTGTTTCTTCCAAAAGCTCTCCATGCAAGTTTTATACGCCGATTAATTTCTTCATCAATGTGACCCTCACTCGATATCTGCTGCCCAAGATAAATGTGCGCATCTGTTATCTCAAGCCTTTCTCCATCAATCGATAAATCTTCATTTTTTGCAAAAGCATTGTACATCACTTTTGTCTTCTGAAAGTTCATTTTTAATCCCACTTCTTTACTCTTGTCAGCAAGTTTTTGGATCATGCTCTGCAGTTCTGAAGGGGTAGTTGCAAAGATGACTACGTCATCAGCAAAACGAAGGTGAGTTAAGTAATCTCCATTAATCTTTATCCATTTGTTTTCCCAGTTCAATGATTGAAAGACATTTTGCAATGTGGCGTTAAAGAGCTTGGAAGATATAGTATCACCTTGTCTCACTCCCTTTCCTATTCTTATTTGCGCTGTATCCTCAAATATCCGAACCTTTGCTCTTGCATTTTCATAGATGTTATTAGTAATGCTAATGTATGCATCTTCAATACCGCAGGATTTCAAAGCCATTGTTACTGCTGATGGTTTCACGGAATCGAAAGCCTTTTCATAGTCAATAAAAGCCATGCATAATGGGAGTTCATATTCTCTTGTTCTTTCAATTACTTCTCTCAGTACATGGATGTGATCTACAGTGCTGTAACCACTCCTGAATCCAGCTTGTTCCCTTGGTTGGGTTATGTCTAGTGTTACCTTAAAGCGATGTGAAAGAATCTTAGTGAAGATTTTATAAACCACTTAGAGGAGGCTGACGGCTTGTAGTTCCTGAGATACTCAATGTCACCTTTTTTATGCAGCAAGATCATTGTAGAATTGTTTGAATCCTCAGGAATCTCCCCTTCATTAAGACTTGTGGTGAAAACTTGGTCTAGTGTAGTTTTAAGTTCTCCACTTGCTTCTACTGAAATGTCCACGGTATTTTCCATCTGCTCCTGGAGATGGAATTACCCCGTTTCATGTTCTTAATTGCATATGTAACTTTCGCAGGGAGGATTGCAGGGACTTTGGCACTGGTACGTGCGTAATGTCTGGATTAAATGTATCATCCCTTTCATATAGTTTTGAATAGAAATCTTTCACCCTTGTCAAAATTTCGCTTCTATTTCTTTTTACAGTACCATCTTCTTTTCTCAGAGCCATAATCTGTTTTCTTCCCTTACTGAGATGTCATTTTGCTCTCTTCAGGCTCTGGTTGTTTTCAATTGCTTTCCTCACTACTTCACAATTGACTTTCTTTATGTCTTCAGTGATATCTTTTCGCATTATCTTGCATAGCACTATATATTCCACTTTGGAAGTTAGTCTTTATTTGTCCTCATCTCCTGCATCAACATTTTGGTTTTTCCTGAAATGTTCTTCATATGTAACTTGTTCTTAGTACCACCTATTTTTGTTGCTGTTTCCATAAGAGCCTTGGTGAGTTTTCTGTTAACTTCAGAAATATCCACTTCTTCCAATGTTAGGCCTTCTAAAGCAGAGAATATGTTCCTCAGTTTAAAATTGAAGGTATTATGGTTGGTTATGTCAATACATTTTGTTTGTCCTATGAGCTTGCCACGTTCGAGTTTAGTGTTGAGGTGATCTTACATCTCACCAATCTATGGTCACTACCTGTGTTGAACTTGTTTAGCACACTGCAGTCTTCCATGACGAATGTTTTGTTAAACATAATAAAATCAATTTCACTTGTCGTCCTATTCAGATGTATCCATGTCCATTTCCTGTGTGGCTTTTTCTTGAAAAAGGAGTTCATGATGAAAAACCTTTCTGCTTCTGCAAATTCTACAAGAGCAATTCCACGTTGATTTCTGTTCCCGTAACCGAATTTACCAACCAAAGTTTCATTCTGTTGCTGTTGCCCAACTTTTGCTTTGAAATCACCCATAATGATCTTCAAGTGCTGTTTTCCTTAGTTATTGAGATTCCGAATTTTCTTGTAAAATTCTTCAATTTGTTCTACAGGGTGATTTGTGGTGGGTGCATAAGCTTGAATAATCTGGGCCTGGTATCTTCTCGAGAGTTGGATAACGAGTCGTGCAGCTCTGTCCGAGGAACTTTCAACTTCTACAACTTTATCCTTAAGTTTCTTGTTTATTATAAATCCAACACCACTAGTTCTGCCAGTATCTGTCCCACGATAATAGAAGCGATGTCCACTTTTCAGTTCAATGGGATCTTCTCCTTTTTCCCTTACCTTACTTAGCCCGACGGTGTCCCACTTGATCCTTTGTAGTTCCTCTTCCAATTCAAGATGCCTTGATTCAGAAGACAGGGAGCGTCCGTTGTAAGTAGCCAAGGTCAGCATCAAATCGCAGCCTAGTCCGGTCCTCCGGTGATTCTTAGCACCCTCAGGCTTCATGTCACCCGGCCGCTGCCTTGGCCAGGTACAGTCCATCTGCAGGAGACTGAGGACCAAAACTTAAGTTGTGGGGTCATTTTGGAGGGCTTTGGTAAGAACTCACCACGCTGGCCAAGCGGGTTGGTGAGTGTGGGATAGCATTTCCTCTAATCCGGATGGCATAGTTGTACCGCTACTGGCGGTCGTCAGAGCCCCTTTAGTGAGAACAGAATGCTTCACGAGAAGGCGGGGTTGGAATTTGTCAAGGACTGGCGATATGTTGCGCATCACCTGACCTTGCATCCCGTCACCATATATATGGGAGTAAATTCTCTGGAAATTTCCCCTTATCAAAGGTGGCAACCGTCCTCGTACAAGAATAACAGACGCAGTAATCTATATTTACAAAATTAAATGTTTTTTCGTATGTCCGCTGTACAAATTTACAGTTTTCAAATTAGAACCACAAAATATGGTATACTACCTCATGGTATCCTAACTTAGATCGTACACAGTTTTTGGGAATGGTCGAAGCCCGCGGTCAAAGGGCCCCGCACAAAATTTCCGTAAAGTCTACGGTTTTTAATTTAGAACCACCAAATTTGGTTTACTTTTTCATGCTACCCGAACGTAGGCAGTAGAGGGTTTCTGAAAAGGGTGGGAGTCCAGGGTCGGTTGGAACCCGGGGTCAAGTGGCCCCCCACACCCAACGTTTCCGTAAAAGCTAGTTTTCAATTTAGAACTACCAAAAGTTGGCGTACTATCTCATGGTACCCTAACCTAACAGTAGATGGCTTTTGGAATGGGTTGGAGCACGAGGTCAAGGGGCCCCTTACAAAAATTTCTTAAATCTACAGTTTTCAATTAAGAACCACCAGACTTGGTATACCAACGCATGGTACCCAAACTTAGACTGTAGACAGTTTTTGGAAGGGATCGGTCTGAACCCGATCTCAAAGGTCCCCCATAAGAAATTTTCGTAAAAGCAACAGTTTTCATATTTGGAACCACCAAATTTGGTATACTATCTCATGGTACTTTAACTTAAACCGTAGACGGTTCTTGACAGGGGTCGGAGTCTGCGGTCAAGGTGCTCCCCACACAAAATTTCCGTAAAATCTACTGTTTTCAATTCTGATCCACCAAATGTGGTATACCAAATCATGGTACCCTAACTTAAACCGTAGATGGTTTTTGAAAGGGTTCGGAGAGCCGGATCAAGTGGCCCCACACAGAATTTCCGTGAAATTTACAGTTTTCAATTTAGAAACACGAAATTTGGTATAATATCTCATGGTACCAGAATTTAAATTGTAGATGGTTTCTGGAAAGGGTCGATCGAAGCCCGAGGTCAAGATGTCCCTATACAAAATTTTGTGAATCAATACTTTTTAATTTAGAACCACCAAATTTGTTAGAATAACTCATGTTATCCTAACTTAGACCGTAGATGGTTTTCGGGTGGAGTCGGAGCCCGACGTGAAGCGGCCGCACAGAAAATTTCCGCAAATTCTACAGTTTTCATTTTAGAACCATCAAATTTGGTATATATCATGGTACTCTAAGTTAGACCGTAAACGGTTTTTGTATGGGTCAAGGGGCCTCCACACAAAATTTCGTAAAAAGTTCAATTTTTTACTTTTAAAAACTGCTACAAAATTCAGCACTCCAATACTCAATCCACGGTCTAAGTTGGAGACCTTAGATAACAATAAATTGCAAAAGTACCAACTTAATGTTGTATTATAGTAAAACCACAAATGTATAAACGTTAGCTTTCACCACCAACGGGCAGTTTCATCAGGAAGAAATACAATGTAATGTAAATAGAGTTCCAGATATTCCAAATTCAAAACGGTAAACAAAACGATGAGCAATGTCAATGTTAAGTCGCATGCACGCTACATGACATAGGAACATTGCATTTCAGTGTCGTTAGATTCTCAGAAGCGAACGCCAGATGTACGGCAGTTCTATAGATGTCTCCTGGAAGGTAAATATTTCAATTCCTCTCTCTTTCTTTGTTGTTTCGTAAAAGAAAATTAACTAAATCAATTCTTTTTTATTTTTCACATTTGCAGCCGTCCCAGCGCCAGTTTTTTTTTTTTTGCAGAATATTACTGCATCTGCCAGTCATTGGCAGTGGCTGACATTAATTTAGAGGAACCCTGCTTTACACATGAACAAAACTACGTCGCCTGCTGAAGGGTTTGCAATTCTAAAAATCTATACATTTTTGCACCTAATGGAAAAACTAAAAATATTGTTTACCAAAAAGCAATAACCTAAATGAATTAAAGTAAATTTACTGGAAAATTACAGGAATAGCTTTTTCATTCATTAAATTTCACCCGCTGAACAGCGTGATTCCACGAATAGTAATATTTACCTGGGAAATACCAGTCATCCTTGATAGTCGCTATAAAATGTTGGAGATGGAGCTTTTTGGAAAAGAAAATGCAAGAAAGGGAGATCAGCATTAAAATAATATCTGACAGAATATTATTTTTCCGTAAAGAGTACGGCATGACGTGGTATTGCAATTGGTCTACCTATAATTCGATTGTATGTGTATTTTGTTTTGTAATGGGCTTCTAAGAACGCAAATGCTTTCGAAGTCAAGATATCTTTGAGTCCAATTAGAGGTTAAAGAAATGCTGAAAAAAATATATGCTTAAAAGCAGAGCTAAACATTTTATGATCTTCCAAGTCATCTTTCAGGTTGGAAATGCTTTAAATGGTTTTCTACCAACATTTTGAAAAGTACATTAATCTTTAAAGAAATTTAGAAAAACGCGGAGAGATTAGATATATCACATACCAGTAGGGCTCTGTCATAATCATTGAGAAAGGAGCTCAGGGAACTGAAGAGGTTACGTAATGTATCTCCTTGATCTGGGGGAACAGGAATGACCTAGAAATGTAGAAAAAACGGTAATATAAGCAAAGGTGTATAATTAACAGAAATTTGCAATTTAAATATATTACATTAAAAAAAGAAAAGGAAACAAAAGCATAAATGGTTTCCCATAAATAATCATAAATTCAATATTAAAAGATGGAAAAAACGGTATTGTTAAAGATTTTAGATGACTCTGTACGTTGCTGCTCATATAGCCTATCATTAGAAATATCAAAAAACTGCGTCGCCTAAGAGTTGAATGCACACACGTCTCCGTTTTTGGTTGGTATGTATATATGTTAATCGTTTCGCAAAAAGGAAAAAAATACACTAAATGTCTAAGATCGCCTGATACGCAGGAGTGCATGTTTCCAACATTTCAGCAATTTATGTTGGGTTCATATGTTCTTTGAAAATTAAAAAAACAAATGTATATACAGTAGGGTGGGCCGAAAAGAACATTTTTTTTCGAAATCGATCTTCTTCTAGCGCGGAAAGGTTGCTTAATGGGTCAGTTAGAACCCCAAAAAAATTTATTCAATTTTGGTCAATATCTAGCCGCGCCTCTGGCATTGGGAAAGTATAAGCAACACGAAAAAAATAAAAAAACTTTCAAAAGTTCAATTACTAGTATATTACTTCTTGCAATACAGAAATCAGCCGCCCGGTGGCTCAGTGGTCTAAGGCGTTGGCCTCTGATCATTCGTCCGAAAGGGGTCCGGGTTCGAATCCCGGTGAGGCATGGATGTTGTGTTTGTCTTACGGCACTGGCTCTCTCCCTTCCCTGGAACCAGTGACCCTAAATTAGGGACGGGCGACTGCTTATAGCCCATTGAGTTGCTCACGGTGGTCGTTAAAATTCCAATAAAAAAAAAAAAAAAAAAACAAAACAGAAATCTAGAAACTGGAAAGGTAATAAAGCAAAAAAAAAAAGGAGAATATTTACAAAGGTTAGGCTTTAGAATAATACTGTCCCTTGTTGTCAAAGGTTGAAAGTTCTCTTCTTGCTTGAATCTTTTAGCTTCAGATATGAGTTTAACACATCACTCGACTGATTGGCTGTGACATGGGAACTTGTGGAAAGTTAGTGTCGGAACCTGTTCTTGTTTGCACATGTCTTTTAACTCTTCATCTGTTATATGCATTGTAAGAGGTGGCTCTGTTACGGTGCAGTTCGACCAGTTTATTACATCAATATATTCAATGGCTTTAAAGTTGAGTTCGGGAGGTTTAAAAAAGCGTATGCCTTTGGATTTCTTATTCCTGGTGTTCAGGATTCGCCTCACTGCCAATTCCCGAATGTGGCTTCGAGAATCCGTTAGCATTGCCAGTAGTACGTTTTCGCAATGCGCAAAGTATGCATTGTTTGAAATTACTTTGTCGGTCATTTTCTTTACATGGTCAGGCAAACTGCCTTGTGAGAGAAATCATCTTCCAGATATGTCGGGCTCCATCTTGGCACTGTGGTTTCATTTTTATCTCGAATCACATTGGTGCATAAACCAACATCACAAACTTTACGATTCCACAAAGATTATCGGATGGATTTTGGGTCCTGATGTATAATCGTAACAGACGGTTTGTGGTCGTCAGCCAGCGTGCATGACTGATTTTGGATGGATTGGTCTTAACCAGATTTGGGGGGAAACTGCCATCTTTAACAGCAATGCATGTGCGATAGAAGTATTGCTGATCAGTGCTTAGATTGCTAATATCTTTAGGGTCCAAATACGGGAGGGTAGTACCAATTTTGTAAAATTTGACCACTGTCTTGTTTTCCAATCTTTTAGAAGTGAACCAACAGGTCCATAGTAGGAATATGGTCCTTTTGTGTGGCTATCGGGTTCCTGAATGAGATGCCTTAGTGGCAACTCATTGGTATGTAGCAAACATATGCTCCGTTGCAGAGGTCTCCCACAGTGGGTTTCAAGCAAACGTATTACTCCACCTTTACATCCCGTAACATTTGCCCCATCGCATCCGATAATCATTAGGCTCTGGAGATTGACATTATGAGTTTCTGTAAAGGCGATTATGCTTTTGACTATTTCTTTCGCATTTTCGTCCGAATTTAGCGAGAAATGTCATATGTACTTGCCTTCTGGCTCTCCTATCAGTGTTATCTGTGTGCGCTTCAGATTTTATCTCTCGACGACCTGACATCAGTTTAAGAGTCGGATCTTTGCGCCCATCAAAATACAAGCTCTTAATATGGGGTCTCTTTTACTGCCCGCAACTCATTTTCTCGAATTTGTTTTCTTTCCTTTTCTGCTTCCCTTCTGATTATGTTTTTGTCAACGTTGGGCTTTCCGGTGAAACTAGACTGAAGTCAGCAAGAACTGCTGTAGTAATTTTGGCCACGGCTCTACTTGAGGCGCCCGTTAAATCTGCATCTAATGCAGTACGAGACATGCTAATCCTCATTTAACTTGATGATGGTCCGACTTCCTTCATATAACTTTTCTCTAAAGGATAGGTCCACTGGAAGTCTCTATCTGTGTCAGTTACTGATTCAAGTTCAGTGTATTTGTTTGTCGCTTTCAAATTGTCCTGACACACCAGATTTTTCTTAACCTTGTAACCTTTTTCCTTAACCGGAGTAACCTTGTCCCTCTGACTTCCACTCGTACTCTGACACGGCTTTTTATCTGGCACAATAGATCTATTGGTTTTTCGGCGTAATCTTTCCTTCCTTTCGTTGCAATTGCTGTGTTGTTGCGATATCAATATTTCCGATGGAAATCTGTCTTACAGTCCTTTGGTCATTCAAAAATTGCCATTCCCTGTCCGGAACTTTGAATTTTTTTTTCCGCAGGTACACATTGCTAGATCATGGCACTTGCAAGCACAAATGTCGAATACATTTTCAGCGTCTGTTTTAAATTTCTCTATTTTAGAATTCAGGAATGGTGTACATCTACTTTTTACAGGTTTCACTACATTCTTGTATTTATGGATGTAGAATAAAATCAAGGCAATCACGCGTTTTAAAAATACAACAGGAATGGAGGCACGCAACCAGATGTCATTACTTTTCCTGGCAACTACATCCGCCACGTTTTGAGAAGAATGTTCCTTATTTCCTTCTCCCTTTGTCTGCAAACGGGTGCTCTGATAACATCTAATCATGTCTTCGTAATTTGGGAGTAGAACTGCATCGTGTGGAAATATAACTTTTCCTGTAACAAAAGACGGACAGCTTGTGCTTACCCGAATCATCTTCTGCTTAGCTCCTTGTTTCTCCATTACCATTTCTCATCGCAAAACAGCGTAGAAGTCTAACACACCGGCGCAAGCATGTGTTTCTAAACATACTAGTGACCTTTCAACATAATGAAAGGTGCATGTGCGCACTGCACATCGTCGCCAGGCGTTGAAGGAGGAAGAGAATGACACAACAGTTATTTTGCGGTATTAATCACGTATATATTTTAAAGGCAAGATTTCCGTATTTTGATATTGAGCAAAATTGACGAAATTTTGGGGAGGCTCTAACTGATTCAATAAGCAAATTTTCCGCGCTATGCCAAGACCGATTTCGAAAAAGAATTCCGAAAAGTAATTTTCCGAAAAGGCTTCAAAGTGGATTTTTCGTCTTTTATTTACTTTTTCAATGCCGGAAGGGCGCGGCTAGATATTGAGCAATATTGATAAAACATTTTGTGAGTTCTAACTGATGCATTAGGCAACTTGTCCACGCTAAACCAAGATCGATTTCGAAAAAAGTGTTTTCGGCCCACCCTTAATATACAGGGTTAATATACAGTAATTCCACCCTGAATATACAGTAATTTCAGGCTAAAGGAAGTCCCTTTAGCCTGAAATAACTTCCGAAAGGAAAGACGTACAGTTATGCAAGTGAGATAACGGTATAGTAAAGTGACTACGCCCGATCGAATGGCACGAAAAACAGCGTCTCTAACAGCAAAATGCGGAAGTTAGCCATTGCAAATCGAAAACGAAAAAAGATAGAGCAAAATTTCCAAATACAAAGTTGTAGAGCATCAATTAATTAGTACAAAACGACATTGGTTTCACACGGATAAGATACATTGCCGCCTGAATACCCTAAAAGGTCCGAAATAGATGCGCGACCTTTTGTGTGAACGTTTGAAGGGAACAGGCATAGGTATGAGCAAATACACACTAAGCGGGTCTTCCAAATACCGCACCACACGTTAATAGACCAACGCACTTGATGTCTGGTGGATCGTCCCCACGAGGGGTTATCCACCGCCCAGTAGTGGGCGTTGTGTCGGTTTAGTTATCCGGTACGGTGGAACACTGCATCGTCTGACCAAAGAATGTTGGATAAAAAGTCTGAGTCACCTTCAACATTAATCAACGCCCAGTTGCACCAATCAAATCGACGCTCATTGTCCCGTGGTAACAGTTCTTGCTGCGGAGTGACAGGATAGGGATGTGCACCTTGAGTATGCAGTATTTGCCATACACGGCCCTGTGTTAAGTCACTCGCCTTGCTGATATCTCTTGTACTGCTTTGTGGACGGGCTAGTGCATATGCCGAAATATCCTCTGCCATTATACGCATCCCTGCACCCACTCATCTGCAAGAACGAGAACGACGTTTAGTGCTTCACGTCTCCCTGAGCAGTCTCACTGCACTTGCGATGGTACCCGCACTTGGATGTGGCCCAGATGGAAAACGAATGGCATATTCCCGTGCAGCCAGCGCAACGTTTCGTTGGCATTCACCGTAAAAAAGCACCATCTCGCAGTATTGGAAGTGAGTGAAGCTCGCCATTCTCACACAGCGTACTTACCTAAACTTTTGATCAGGGTACATCCTGCTACTGGTTTTTATATCGTGGGTACGGTACAACGTCACAATCGGCATTTCCATACGGCTACATTTGCAAAATGTGAATATGCAGATTCGAATAGTAGCGCATCGATTTCGGACATTTTAGGGTATTCAGGCGACAATTTATATTATTCGTGTGAAACAAATGTCGTTTTGTACTAATTAATTGATGCTCTACAACTTGGAAATTGGAAATTTTGCTCTATCTCTTTTCGTTTTCGGTTTGCAATGGCTAACCTCCGCATTTCGGCACTAAGGGTGCTGCTATCAGTTGCATTCGATTGGGCGTAGTCACTTTACTACATCGTTATCTCACAAGCATAACTGTACCTCTCTCCGTTCGCAAGTTTTTTTCAGGCTAAATTAACTTTCCTATGCACCCTGTATATACATACAATTACGAACAATAGTTGATTCACGTTTGGATGAAGGTCTCCCCAAGTGTAACTGAAAACTTTCTATCTTGAGGAATTCTCTTCCAAGTCATTCCAAGCGACAGAAAAATACCTAGAAGAAGACCGTGAAAGATGGGTGAATGAAATTCAAAAGTACGCTGGATCGACAAAGAAATGGATGGAGAAATTGAGGAGTAGTCTGGAACGAAATGAAAACACTTTAACCTTCTGTTTGAAGCATGGATGTTTTTTCCAAGCTTTGTTTTCTCTCCTTTGCTTCCGTATGTCTGCAGCGTAAAGCAACAAATTTTCGATTTGCTCTAACAGGCTATTTCCAGACAATCTCATTCAGTCGACTGTCCTGGCTTCGTTAATGCCGGCGCTCTGAATTCTTTCTTTTCGTTGACCTATATACCATTATGCTATGGACTTTTTCTTTCGTCTTTTCTCTTTAAAATGACATTTTTTTATTTTACTCGCATTGAAATTCTCTGCCAAATGCTTGATACTCACACTTATGTTTTCGTTCATTTTAATAAATTTAACTTTTTGTATCTAAATAGAGAATATTATTATTTTGGCGCCATGGCGAGAGTCAAGCAAGAGAAAGCAACTCATAGCAAGTAAAAGTTGTGAATGATTACCGCAATGAATAAATGGTAAGAAAATTAAATCGGAAAGCCTCGTTGAATCCGTACGCAACATCCAGCTGTGCATATTTTGTACTTTACATCCAGCAAAGGCAAGAGTGTTGTTCACATGAACTAAACCCGAGTGGTCATGCATTGTTCGGCTTAAGAAGAAGCCGAACAATGCATGTGCGGCAGTGGTGTTTGTATAAATAAATGAAAAGCAATCTCTCTCTCTTCACACATATATTTGTATAAAACTTCTTACGACTTCACTCGCATTTGTTTCGTATGAATTAATTATCTCACTGTATCCTGTAATGATTTGTATTCAATTAAAATACTTTACGGCACCGCAACAGCTGGAAAGTTTTCGTTGATTGCTGGTAGATTTCCTCGCTTTGTAATTACGTTTCCACTTTAGGCTGGCTCCGTAAAAGATTGGTTAAATAGTACGAGATTTTCTATCTTTCATTTCGGCATCAAAACAGAAGTTCCGTTTTGGGCGGGTTTCAGTTTTATACAGGTTCCGTCATAAACAGTATTTGCTGTCTTTGCTTTCCACTTTTTGGTAAATTTCTTTTCACTTATTTCTAGCCATTTTGAAACACAAAACGGGTTTTCAATTTTCGTAGGCGCTAAACCCAATACATCTTTAATTCAATTAGTAATGATTAGGACAACAGAAAGAGTAAATGCACTCCTAGATAGATAGAGACAGCAACCACTGTAAAACCATAGAGGATATCTCTATATGACCGCAGTTATTTAGAAAATATGTTTTGCACCGGATTGGCCAAATCCTAAATATTTTGACATGGTCTTTCAAAATATCTCTTTGGCACCATATTTGCTTTTACGCACTTCTCTGGGGCACGGAGGTGCGTTGCCCACTTGCAGATAAAAGTTTCAAGGATATTTCTTTTCTGTTCAGTCGAAATACGGAAATTAATTTTATCAGAAAGTGCAACATTTTTCCCACATAAAACGCTTTTAGAAACACATAGGAATTAGCAAGAGAAAGAATTATAGATCTTGAGACATTCTATAAAGTTACGTAAATAACTTAAAAAATAAGAATCGTTAACTTGAAGAACGCCCATAATTTTCAATTATTGGTTAATATTTGCAATACAATTTCAATAATGACACACTTAAAGAGAGATTATTAAAAACATGTAACAATACGTCTAGCAGTAACTAAGCGAAAGAGTACTTTACCTGTAGCACAGTATCAAGTTGCATCACCACTTCATGTAGAAAGCCGAACAACATTAACTGCGTCAGATTGGTCATTTCCTCTTCTACGACATTCAGCTAAAAATAAAGAAAAATGATATATTTTAAAATACAAATTGTGTGCTCAAAAATCGTCAGAGTAAATACAGCGGAGTGCAAAAATTAAGGACGAAGAGGAGAAATTAACATAACAGCGGAATGAGCAGGCAGAACGGACCGAAAGACCTCTCAGAAGATAGACTAGGGTCCGGTACGGTAGGGCATGCGCATATATTCAGAATGACGTAGGGAGGGGGGAGTGTCGGAAGGGTATAAAGCACACCGACGGTGTACGCTCAGCAATTTGGTGAAAGGTATTGCTCGGTGTACATCGGTTTGAACGACATTGAGTTGCTGCCACCGTGCGATATGGCCAACAAGCAATATAGTAAACGACATCTGGATGACGTTACCCGAGGTCGCGTCATTGGGAAGTTGGAAGAAGGTTGAAGTGTGACTATTGTGGCCGAGTAGTTCGGGAACGCTCACAGCATCGTTTCACAAGCTTAGAGAGCATTTTAAACGACAGGGACAGCTGTCCGAGAGTTTAGCAGTGGTCGTCCACGAGCAACCATGGCGGAGGATGCCTGGTATATTGTCCCACAGGCGGGAAGCAACAGACGGCAGACAGCGGGAGAAATCGCAAGGCACATGCAACAGACAACTGGACGTCCGTTATCGCGTTTTACCGTGGCCAGGAGGCTGCACAAAGGTGGTCTATTTGCAGGAAGACCAGTACGGTGTGTGCCATTAACGCCTGCTCATTGGAGACGGCGGTTTCTGTGGTGCCGGGAGCACAAGAACTGGACACATCAGCAATGGGGTCGAGTTCTTTTTACGGATGAGAGACGATTTAGTTTGACGAGCGATTCTGGACGTATACACATCTGAAGAAAGCAAGGAACATGCAATCACACCTCCAACATCCTCGAAAGGGACCGGTTTGGAAGTGGCCGAGTTCTCGTTTGGGGCGGTATCATGCTTGGTAGCCGTATTGACCTCCACACCTTCCAAGGAGGTTCAGTCACTGGTGTCCGCTATTGTACCGAGGTTCTCCTGCCTCACGTGCGTCTGTTTAGAGATGCTGTGGGTCCTGAGTTTCTCTTCATGGACGACAACGCTACACCTCATCGTACAGTGGCTGTCGCAGAGCTGTGGAGTATGAAGATATTCAAAGCATCGATTGGCCCACAAGGTCCCCGGACCTTAATCCAATCGAACACGTGTGGGATCTTCTCGGGAGACGCTTGGCAGCACGTCACCAGCCGCCAGGAACGATTCAGCAGCTGCGATAGGCGCTACAAGAGGAATGGGCCGTGATGCCTCAACAGCTCCTTGACAACCTCGTCATCAGCCTGGACAGACGTTGTGAATCCTGCAACGCATTTAGGATTGATCATATCCTCTACTAAAGACTGGATTTTTATTGGCATCCGCCTCTCACATGGACGTTTCTGTTTTCTGTCCAGTTGTGCTCGAAGCTACCTTTTCAATAAAGTGTCTTTATATCCTTTGGATTCCTTGTTTGGACGGTTTTGCTCACTTGTCCCATATTCTTACATCTTGGGGATCTTATGGTATGATTTGAGTCGATGTGGAACACTTCTGCACGACGTTACATTCGAAAAACCGTCTCGACCTTAATTTTTGCACGCCAGTGTACACAGAAAACCTTCATTTTGATAAAATCACAAATCTTTTGCAAATTCATTGCAGTTAGTTGGATTTGAAAATAAAATTAGGAAATGGCCAGAAAACGAAATTAAGGTACTGAGATAAATATATTTAGATTGCGTTAGTATGTGTATAATTACATGATGTAGGAATTTTATATTATTCGTAAAGGAGTTCCTTACGAAAGGGCAAATCTTTAACCGTAATGAACTGTGTACATGCAGTTAGAATCAATTGAGTACTTTGTTTACTTACACTGTATGAATGCTGAGCATTAAACATTGTCATAAAAGTGAAAAAAAATATGTATATGTATGCGTGTAATTGCTCACTGTTCATTTAGGCATCGTCATCACCGGGACCTCTGTGCTTTTCTTTCAGGCCTCAACCAGCTGCATTGGAAAGTAAAATCTGTCTTAACGACATTTTCTGCTCTTAACAAATTTATTGCATAAAAACTAACAATAATTTGCTCCACTCTGCTGAAGTCTAAATTGAATTTTACTTGAATAATCACGATTAGTTTGTCATTTGAGCCTGGATTCTAATTTTCAAATCAAGTATACCGAAGCCGGGCTTATGTAAAACGACAATTAGCCGTGTTGACAAATGTAAACCTTTATTTTGTAAACGGAACTTAAAAAGTTATCCAGCAATTTATTGTAGGCTGAAGTAGCCATTGTTTTACACATTTTCAGCCACGGGATCTTCATCCCAACCAAGAGGAACGCGTCGACAAGATGAAGCGTCAAGTTCTTGAAAATTCTCTTTTACGAAAGCTTTTTCGGAATATTTTCTTGTTTCATATCGTAAAAATTAGGTAAATTTCTGTACTCCAAATTAAGAAATTTTGAGGATACACATTTAATGTTTGGTACGCAATGCAAATGATGGTTTACGTTCATTAGATTTTGTTATTAAAGTCTTGTACGCCATAGTCATGATATGTGTCTTCATTATCATCAGTATGATGATAGATTACTTAGTCCAAAATTTCGCTTTGTGTTTAAGTGCTTCAGCAGAGGAATTAAACGTACTCTCGAAACACCCATCGAGTTAGAAAAAAGACGCCGACGATTTAAATTTGGGCTGAAATAGGGTCTGTAACCGACTTGTAAGATTTGATCCAAGTTTCATCATAAAACATTTTATCTCATGTATATTCAACAGCACTCTTTTTCAAAGGGAAACCTGCGTGATACAAATCCGCACAGCCTTAAACTTTCTCCGTCCACTCATCCAGAGAGCAAAATAATGTATGCATGGAAACTTGAAAAAGAATAATTGAAAAATAAAATTACGTTTCTCAAATGACGGTCACAAGCTAGAATACTGCAGAACTAAAGTCAAACGTTTTTAAGAAATTTTCGGCTAGTTTTGAACGCTTTTGTCCAGTAATGGTCAGAGAACATTACAGGGGTTATGTGTATTGAATATTTAAATATCTTTGAGAGGAATCAAAGGGTGGGATGAGTAACGTAGTGACAGAGCGCAAATTGCACATCTGACGTGTTGCTTCTGTTATTGAGCTAAACTTTTTTGATATTTTCAAATCGTCCCATCCAGCAATTCTGAGTGTAATGTGCCAATAATTTCGAAGTAGCTAATGGAAAGCGCAAACGCGAAGATTTGTAGATTACATCACCGAATATTCTTTTTCGTTCTTTTTTCATGTTATGGGAATGATACCGACTTCCAGACTTCCAGTGGAAATTCCAATACAACTCAAGACAAGAAATCAGAAATATCTTAAATAGACTTCATTTTGCTTCTTTTTTTTTTTTTTTTTTTTTTGTCAAAACGAATTCCGAAAAACCTTTTATGGCATACACACGAAACAGATGGAATGAAGAAAACATAGTTTGACTACCTTAAGAAGGTAATACATATCACTGACTCGAATTTGTGACAGTTAATGTAACATAAAAACTAACAATAATTTGCTCCACTCTGCTTTAAGTCTAAATTGAGTTCTACTTGAATATTACGAAATATGCCAAGAGTTTCTCCTAGAAGACCATTTCACGTCCTGAACAGATATTGCCAAAAACTCGCAAGCGTTTCTCCATAAAATAGATTTAAATAAAGTTTCTTCCATACCATAAACCTCAAGTGCTTCGGCATTTAACGAAGAATTTATATGAAACCCTGTTTCAGCAAAACCTTTCTTAGCTTTCTTCAATAAAATAAAAACTAATACGTAAAAAAACCCCAATGCGCTGAAATGTGATTGAATTTTCAGAAACAAAACCATTTTTTCGCTTTGATATCAGGACAAAGATGAATGCATTTGATCTAATATTCTGCTCAATTTTAAATAATTCCGAATGCGGACCACGGATTCATATGGAACACATCATTTGATACATCTTTCAATGTTGGGACCTTGAAATATGTGCACGTCAATTTCGAATTCTTTGACTGCATTTGACGGGGGGAAAATGTAAGTACTATGCAAAAAATAAATGTAATATTGAAATGAAACCTACGCTGCTGAAGTGCACATACATGCAAAATTTCACTTCATGTAAAATCTCAAATCTCATGTATACTTCTTTTTACCTAAATTCTTTTATCAGATATCAGACAAAAAACACTGTCGATTCGTCACAGCTTCATTATACCAATTTGGCACATCAAAATACATTACGTATTACTGTCAATATAGCCGACTTAAAGAACTACATTAAAATTTGCCATTTATTTATGAGTATTATGAAGACATTCTGAGAAATCTTTCTTTGGCCGGAAGGATAGATTCTTCCTTTTACGGTCCGTGAAATCTTGTAATATAGTCATGCATACGTTTCCGCTCATGGCCAGTATTTGTATGTTGGGGTACAAATGTATACTTCTGGCTATAAGTTTGTAGAATAGGAATATGTTGGTCACTTTGAAACATTCGTACTAGAAATAACCGTAAGCCTAAAAGCTGAATGGAATTCTGCCTAATTGTTTGCAATTATTTCAAGATTTCAGAAGATACCTAAATACGCGGAAAGGGCAAAATATTTTTATTTCAGTCACATTTTACAAAAACATCATAGCATTACATATCAAGGAAGAAAGAGAGAGAGAAAGAGAGAGAATGAAAGGGAGAGAGAGTAGAAACACGACTTACCCTCCACCAGTTGATTAAATAAACCGATAAACTGTGTAGCTAATGGCAAAAAAGTCTTGACATCTTCTTCCCATTCTAGGAGACACGTTGGATATCTAAAAAGAAAAAGCGTTTTCATTGTATTAACAGTAACTATAAAACTTTATACAAAGTTCGAAAAAAGAAGTACTAATTAAAATATTGATTCGCTTTAAAAGCATAACTTCCAATCATTTCTCACGCGTATCATCTTTATAAAAAAGACATTCCAGAATTAATTGTAATTTCCTCATTAAGCAGAAAAGGTCAAGTGATTTCTTTGAAGAATATATCGCCATTGCAGAACATTTTTTCTTCCGTGCAGACACGACAAATCAATTGCATCTACGATTTGAAATTTCACATAAATGCAGCTGATTGAAATATCTATCACGATTCCCGTCAGTGCCGGGAAATCAATCCTTCCAATTAGCCGATTATTTTGGTAAATTCCATATCTCAGAATGTTTAGAAGCAATGACTTAGGTTTAGTTCTGGAGAGTATGACATCCAGAATTTCGAATATATCCAGCATTCATGAAGAAGATTAGGGAATTGATGAACAGTGCTTCGAAGCACATGTTTTAGGGTGCGGCCTGTTTTCATTTCAATAACTAAGAGAACAAGGACCACACCTTTGGATGTTTTCCGGTGGGGCCTGTTTTCATTTCAGTAACTAAGTGAACAAAGGCAACACCTTTTGATGTTTTGGGGTGGGGCCTGCTTTCATTTCAGTAACTAAGAGAACAGGGACAACACCTTTGAATGTTTATCGGTGGGGCCTGTTTTCATTTCAGTAACTAAGAGAACAAGGACAACACCTTTGGATGTTTTGGGGTGGGGCCTGTTTTCATTTCAGTCACTACGAGAACAAAGACAACTCCTTTGGATGTTTTTGGGTGTGCCCTGTTTTCATTTCAGTAATTAGGAGAACAAGGACAACACCTTTGGATGTGTAGACTAATGAGCAAAATTTCATATAACAGTGTAGGGGTTGTAACCAGAATGTTTTATGCCCTCTGTAAAACTGTTAAACGGAGGCGATGTTTTCTCTGAAGAGAATTTAATGAATGATCCTTACCTGTTTTCGTAACTACACTTCCTGCATTTTTATATACAAAGATGTGTGAGTTTCAGCATCACATTGCTCCAACTGGAAAGAGCTCGGCAGTTCAACCAGATTGTGATACCTGATATACTCAGTTCGAATATGATGATACAATGTTTTCAGATCGTGTACTGAAAGCTGAGGTTGAAACAAGCATACACATCTAATTAATGATCAGCATAAAAAAATGTACTGATCACAGTTAGGGAGAAAGATTAAATTGTACCGGCTCTAAGAAATTCTCGTCACCTCCAGAGTTTAATTCTTTAAGTCGGCAATTGCCATCTTCTTAAAATAATCCACTCAGATTGCAATATATATGAGTACATATATATAAAATTTAATTATATAACTACCAATATATATGTGTACATATATAGAAAATTTAGTTATACATACAGTAAAACCTTAAAATGATGATTACTCCTCGGACGGAAGAACGTCACCTTTGTTAGGAGGTGCCCGTTATTTGGAGAGTAGGCCTAAGTTAACATTGCTAGGCAGCTACGTTTGTGCAAAAGCAAAATAAAGATATGAAGCCTACGCACAATAAAGAAAACGTTACAGTTCTTTTTCCAAATGCTGACTGCTGAATAGAAATGCACATAATAATTAAATTAGTAATTCACGGGGTAGAGAATTTTTAGAAAGCAAGTGTCAGGCTTCTGGTGTTAAATAGCACTTAGAGATAGCAAGATGGGTAACTAGGTTTAGGGTACGCTATTGGAATGGAAAAAAGAAAAATGCTAGATAGTAAGGCGTAATTGCACAGTTATGTGGCCGCGTGCGGTAAAGCAGGACCAGAGCCCACAAGGACCAAATTAAGAGACATTGCCTAAAACGGGCAAGGTTCCAGACCCCATCAACAACACGCACAGCACCCGTGGGCTATTGAAACATACCTGTAAGTTGCAGCCATCCCATACGGAATTAAAATTTTAGCTCCTGTCTTTTCACTTAAGCATACCACTGTACCAGCCGTAATCCAATTCATTATGCCTTTGCAGTAAATTTCCATTTTTTTTGGGTAATTCAATGGGCCATAAGCAGTCTCCAGTCCCTAATTTAGGATCTGTGGTTCCAGGCGAGGGGAGAGCAAGTTCCGTAAGACAAACACAACATCCATGCCTAACCGTGATTTGAACCCGGACCCCTTCACGGACGAATGGTCATAAGCCAGCGTTTAGACCACTGCGCCACTGGGGCTGCTAAATGTTCTTCGGCTCTATGTTAACCTGTTGCTGAAGTACCAAAGAAACTACATAAACTCCATGGGACAGTGTGTCCATCAGATCTATTAGGTGTATGCAAAAGTTTCCGCCGTTTTAAGGAGAAAGGAGACAGGAACAATCAGGAAACCAGTACGCATTTATTCAACGCGATATTGGTCGTTAGCATCAATGACCTTTTCCAAAATTAAAAGAAGCAATGCCGTCTTAAGCACGATTTTTTATAAAACTTTACCTTAAAAAAATATATAGAGATTAAAATCATATATACAAGTTAAAATACACACATGAGACCTTTCGAGCTTACTTTAAGATTATCCTCGGATGTTTGACAATGCACTAATCACAAGTGGTTCGATGTTGATTATATACCATGAGGCTATTCACTAGGACGCAGTTCAGAGTTAAGGTTAACGCATGCGTCGAAACAATTGACCGAACTCGTCCTCTGGATTGTGTGGGTGTTTTTCACAATCCGTTATTTGTGTCCATGGCAGTGGGATGGTATATGGGTATTCTTCATTACACCAAAGGTGACTGTATTTATAAATCACCAAACTCTCTACAAAGAAAATAGTTGAACGTGACCTCGGAATGTTCAATATGGATTATGTGTTCCCATACATAGGGGTATCTGCCTGCTTTCCAAGTAGAGTAGAGAAAACAAGCTGTTGCAGTAGAGGCTGTTCGAATGTTATATTTATGTTCCGAGGTTCTATAGATCCAAAGGGCGAGTAATTGAACCAAAGTACATCCTGATTTGAGCCACTTCACACGAGGGCTTTAGAAGTATGGCATGAATGCCATGCCGTTTAACTAGTTCCACTGTATCTCTTTAATTATTTATGATGTGTAATTTTTGTATTTGTCTTGATTCCGAATCTGATTTTGTGTTTTTTACAAATTGTTTTTTAAATGAAGTTGGTGACACCCAAGGTTAGTAGGAAGAGAAGGTTGCCTTGATCCGTATACTTCCCTGCAGTCACATCTTGCGTGGGGGAGTGACGTCAGTGACAGACCCGCGGTCAAGGTCAATGCCCACCCATCCATCCCTTCCCGAAGAAGAGCTAAATCCTATGTAATTTCTGTGAAATCTCACTTTGAGCTCAGGAGTTTTTTTTGTGTAGCAACACTTTTTCAGAGTGATCTATGAACTTCATTTTATGTGACTGACTATCAGTGATGCCAGGGATGAGATGTACTTTGCAATTTGCAACAACAGTTTGTCGAAAACCAAATCAAAATCCTGATAAAGGAGAACTGGTATTGTATCTTTCTTTTTACAAAAGATCCAGGGCTCAGGAAAACGTGGATTCATCTTTGT